>CM058041.1:49403003-50003003 GCA_030169165.1 Centaurea solstitialis | reverse complement strand
CGAGTTTTTATCTCGAGTCTTTGACTCGAGTTCTCATCTCGAACTCTTGATTCGAATAGTTCACAAGACTTATATACGGTTGGTTATTTTGGTCTTTTGTATTTTTTCTCTAACGGTCATGTCTTACGGTGTATATTTTTCTCAAGTCCCACACTGTGTGAATTTATTCTTCACACTAAACTATTTTCATAAATCCTAAAGTTAATTGCATTCATCTAATGATTTTATGAATTAACAGCTATGGAGAACTATCTTTTCCCGGAGAATGACAATATGGTGGTTCCTAATGTGCTTTCGATCCAATCCACTCAACATGACCCAAATATTGATGCGGATAGACAACTTCTTCGACGATCACTATTTTTGCCGTCTGTGTCAAATAATGTCCCTTTTAATCCACATGCCAAGATGGGTGCTCCGGTGATCACGGCTGTTTTACAGAATCATCCTTTGTACACTGTGCTTACCAAGACGATTCATGTTCCAATGATCTATGTTCAACAAGTCTGGCACACTCTCCAATTTCATGCTGATCAAGATTATCATCATTTTATAGCAAAGTTGGACCATTTCACAATTAGTTTTGGGGTGAACAAGTTTCGTCATGTTTTGGGATTCCCGACAGTGAACAGTCGACAAAATGCTGACCAGTTTGAACCTTTTGCTTCGTTGGATGTTTCCATGGCTGGTGTCAAGTCGGTTGGTCATCTTACTGCGATCAATGCTGCGTCTCAGTTCAACAAATCCAGGCTTCCTCTGACATACAACACATTGTTCACAATCTTGAGTCGATGTCTGACTGGCAAAAGGACGGCTCAGGATTCTGCAACTCAAACGTTTCTGATATTCTTCTATGGTGTATTGTTCAACAAACACTATGACTATGCATCCTTGATATTTCATGATCTCAAGGAGCTCCTGGCCAAGAGACAAACTCATTTGCCATATCCACGTTTTCTTAGCATTATCATTGTGAGTGCTATGGAACGAAATCAGAGTATTCCACGTCGAGAAGATGGGGAGATGGTCAAGATTCAAGATATGCAATCTATTCGGTATCCGAAGCATGAGTTTCCTCCAGAAGTTCCATTGTTTTCAGAACTTCTTGCATATGCTGATCAGAACGTCGATTGTGTGCGAGAGTATAGGGCTAGCTTTGCACCTATGGTCCAACCAGAACCGACGGGACCTACCCAAGGTGTTCTCCCTAGGAGTCAGGGTATAGTTATTAGGGATCAATGATCACGGGATCTTGGTCAGGGTGTGATGAGGGAAAATACCGAGAGGGGTACAGGTGGTGCCCGTTCTGATCAGCTAGCTCACTCGTCTAATGTTAACATTGCTGCTCAAATTGGTCAAATTAGTTCTGAGGTTCGAATGGATGATGTTTTTGCTGCAGTGGAGAATGATCAAGGTGCTAGCTCACATATCCTTCAGACTGCTCAACTGGTTGATTTTGATTTGTGACCGTTACATGAACAGTTCTTGGGCGATTTTCCTGATACTGAAGAAGTTGCAGAGTCCTTACTTGTGCTATCTCAACCAACTGCTGTGATTTTGGAAATTCAATATTATACTCCAAATGAGATGGCTCAACGTCTGCAACGACTTATGGCGCATGATTCCTCTTCTGAGGATGTTTCAGATACAGATTCTCAGCGTATGGATCAAGCTTTGAATGATGTCTTCGGATCATTATCTCCTGATCAGCTTGATACACACATAGCGGATGATGTAGACCTAGATGCTCCCATAGAAGAACTTCCAGGGTCTGATAGTGATGATGATCCTATGGATGATGATCAAGGATTGAGTCTGGTGGTTCAACATGGTGGTATAAGGCCGGATGAGGTAGTATTAGTTGAAAATGTAGATGTGAGTATGAGTGAACAGGACGCTGAAAAACATGGTGAGAGTGAGACTGGGGCTAGAAAAATAGTAAAAACCCCTTTCCACACCGAGTCTAGCCGGGTAGCCACATCATCTGGGAGTGAGCATTTGTTGCCACTTACCATTGAACAAGTCATGGTACACCCAACCATGCAGTGCACAACCCCACTAAGCCACTCTACCGTTTCTCAACAAATGGTAGTTTCAAGTTTACACGGGGCTCAAACACAACTTGTATCTATCTCTCATTCGAAGGGTGGTGGTACCGACACAGTGAGGCAGCCTCCCCAACCCACGACTTTGATTGAACGCACATTGAGTCTTGAGCCCATTGTATCAACATATTCTCTGGCTAGGACACCTGTGGTTATTCCACATGCAGTTATCTTTAGTAGCTCTGCCGGAACCACCGTAGTAAGTTCTGCATTTGTTGCAGGCTTGCGAGGATCGGAGGGAAATCCCATCAGTGCTAACACCATGCCAGCGCTGAACATGGGTCTCTTGAGTTCTACTCATGTGACAATGAGATGAATAAGTGACCTCGGTGTTAGTTTACCATCTTCATCCTTCATCACGGCGATTAGACAACAGTCAACTATCTTGGGTTCTTTCTCAACACCCATTGGTAGTTCATTCTCTGCATCAACAGTTAATGTCTCTTCTGCTACTATATCAGCTTCACCAACTTTTTCGGTGCCTCCTCCGATTGGTACTGCTTCTTTTGCTGATGTTGATCTTTGTCAGCTTCGGTTAGAGGTTACTGCAGATAAGTTGATTACACGTTCCATGTATCGAAAGAATAATCAGGAGATGGCGGATGTAATCAAAGAACAGAATGAAAAGATTGGTGCTTTAGAAAGACGGGTTGCTGCATTGGTTAAGGAAAAATCTATTGCATCGGTTGATCCCCCGTCTCAGCCTTCTCAATCAGCGGCTGATTCTCTGACGATTCCGGAGTTGAATGGATTATTGTTTTCCAAATTCTTGGAGTCGGGCGCGGAGGATCGTGATCTTGTTGGTGTGTTACAACAACAGACTCTTCTTCAGCGTCAAGCGATTCAGAAACAACGATCTCAGTCTCATTTGTTCACTCACAATGAGTTTCAGGAATTCCAGACATCGCTTGATGCATCTCTCACGAAGACATTCACTGAGATTAACAAGATGTTCACAGATGGGTTGTCTAAACTGTACTAGCGGCTCAGTGGGATTGAAGAAACGTGTCAAGCTGCTGCACAACGTCCAACCCGAAGGCATGATGATCATGATGATTATGATCGTCATGTGGGGGAGAGAAAATGGAGGCGGTTGGAAAGTGAACCTGCAAGGCAGTCTTCATCTCCGAGAGTGCGGATAGTGGATAGATTATTTGAGGAACGACAACCAAGGGAGAAACAACCATATAGACAACGAGATGCAAATGTATTGGTTGGAGGTCAATCAAATAGAGGAACTGGAGAATCTGAACTTCAGTCAACTTTTGATTTTCTTAGTTCTATCCAGGAAGAAGTACCAAATTGGAGAAATGGTTCTGAAGGCATAACTGTACAGAAAGAGGTGGGTACTTCTGGTGGTTCTGGATCAATGTCAGAATTGGACAGAGTTCTAAAATTACTAGAGAATGTTGCCAATGAAATTCACAACTATGAGGTGCCTGATGATGAACTGCAGACTGGGAGAGCTCAAGAGGATAGGAATATGGAAGATATGTGTGATGATCTAACATTTGATTTTGAGCAATCTGTAGTTGAAGATGATGTTGAGGGTCCGAGGCTAGAGGATGTTCTTCCTAGAGATGATTTGATGCCAGTTGATCAAAAGAAGGTAGAATTGTGGGAAAAGATGAAAGCAAGTTCAGGTTATTTCTTGAAGAAGACTGAATGGGATAGATATACAAGAGTCCAGGATCCTTGTTTAGAAGAAAGATATAGTTCCAGATTCTCTCATCGAAAGAGAGATATTGATGTGGAGAAAGCATATGGAATCAATAATTTGAAGGCAGAATTGAAAACATAATACTTGCATATGAGAAGGGTGAATGTAAAGAAAATAGAATTGTTGGGTGTAGACAAAAAGTTTGTAAAGGTTGAAGGTTACAGAATCAACTCTTTGAGGAAGTATGAGTATCCAAAAATAACCATAAGCAGAGAAGATGGAAAAGAATATGTGTTCACTGAAGCTGATTTTCAGAATATTGAATTTGGTGTGTTTCTCAGAATTATGTCAGATCTGAAAAGCAAGTTGATCAAGTCATATGAAGAGATGGTTGCTTTGGTTGCTGTTCTGAGACATCATAGAGCATCAATCACATTGTCACATGTGTATGATTTTCAACTTGGGTTAGAGAGTTAGACTTCTAAGTTTTATTGTCACAAGCCTTCAAATGTTCTTCGTGAAGATCTTAGGACACTGCCTTTGTACACAGTGTTTCATGATGATGAAAATATGATAGTTTGTGTATATCCTGATTCAAAAGAGGAGCCGAAGGGAATGCTAGTTCATGAATTGATAAAGTTTAGTGATGGAACGTTGAAGATGGTAGCCAATCAACTCAGGAAAAGACTTCAATTCGATCATGCAGGAATTCATTTGATTGATGTACCTGAAAGGCACTTGATAAAGCACTTTTTTCAAGAGATTGAAAAGTGGATTGAAGTAAGGAATGACATAAGAATTGCAGAAGTCAGATTCAAGTTGAGAAAGAAGTTTCTAGAGTTGTAATTGTCATTTTGATGTCTTTCTTTGTTCCTCCTATTCTCTAAAAGGGGGAGATTGTTAGAACTATATTTAGAGAATAGTTGAGGGACTTGTTTTGTAAAACTCGTTCTTTTTAGGGTTGGGGTATAAATACCCCAATGCCTTGTATTGTAAAGTAAGTTTTTCCAGATCATGAATGACATATGACTTTATGCTCTCAATATTCTCTCTCCACTTTCTCTTTCTACATGATATCATCATTCTCTCACTAGATTCTTCATGATTGTGATTTCATCATGATGGATTAGTTCATCATTTGTACTTACAGTTGTGGAAACATCCAAAGGTTGGATAACATCAGCATCCACAGACGTATCTATTTCCCTAGAGTCATAGCTAAAGTTCAAATCGGCATAGTTAATAGGAGGCATGGCAACCTTAGGTGTTCTAGCTTTGATGCCTTCCCAGCTTGAGAAAGTGTTCTTTGGATTACTAGCAGAGGTAAAAATAGGACTATTGGCAACAGGACTGGAAGGGGGACTACTTGTTGAACTATTGGCAGGACTGGTGGTGAAAGACACAGCTTTTCCATCTATAATCTCAGTAAAGGTCACTGTCTGCATCACATAGTTGTCATTGTCTTGTCCTTTGACTGACCTAGGTTCAGGTTTGGAAGCACTCATATTGCCAAAATTGTATAGATGTGCAGGTGCTTTTTCAAGAATATGATTATCTAAATGTCCCAACCCAGGTTTGGCTTTATAAAATGGATGTGGAATGGTTTGTTTGGTAAGCAGACTCAAAGTATGTTCAGATTGCCCTCTCTTTAGATTGTTCTCCTCAAGCTCTTCCATTTTTATAAACAGTTTTGTTCTTTCCTCAGAAAGAATGTGAAATTTGAGCTTGAGTTCTTCACGACTGCTTTCAATTTCGTCGTGAGATCTTTGGAGATCAAGGAGCTTATTTTCTAGGATAGATTCTCTAATCCCAGACTGAAGCTCCATTCTGTTAAAATTCTCGATGAGGTCCTCTAAACTACTTTTATACACAGCACTCTCTATTCTGAATCTCGCAACGAGAGCTCTTTCCTTTTGGAGTTGGCTCTCAAGTCTTAGAGTTTCAGAACGAGACAGTTCAACAGGTTTTGACAAATATGAACAAGAAGTTACCTCAGCTTCTTCTTCTGTTGAGTCGTTTGGGGAACCAGATAAGCAGGGTTCATCAAAGTCTGCCATGGGGCAGTGACCTTGCACGACAGAAGGGCCTTCATCATCTGAGTCCTCTGGCTCCATGACCCAGTCCTCCTCGTCAGCCATCAGCACCTTCCCGAGCTCTTTCTTCTTCATTATGGCAGCCTTTTTCTCAAAGTAAGCAGAGTCTTTGAGTTTTATCTTGCATTCAGATGCATAGTGACCTAGAGTTCCACAGTTGTAGCAGGTGGGACCTCGAGTAGGGCTCCTGTTTTGGTTGGCTGCTGGTGGAGCTTCTAGAGCAGGTAGCTTGTTCTGCTGCGGTGGCTCAGTTCCATCGGTGTTGTTGTACTGACGACCTTCATTGTTGGATTTCTGGTTTTGATTGTTATTGTGGTTGTTGTTGTTGGGACCAGATTGGTTGTTCCACCGCTGATTGTAACCACCTCCCTGATATCCTCTGTTTCCGTGGTAGTTGTTGGAGTTGTAATCCTGATCCCTTTGCTGTTGCTGGTTGTTATTGTAACCTTGTCCACGATCTTGATAAGATCCTTGATGGTTGTACCCAGAACTATCACGTTGTTGATAGTTGTTTGATCTCCCCTGATCGTTCCTTTGAAAGTTTTCTCTAGACTGGTACCCGCTTTGGCTAGACTGACCTCCCACAAACTGAGGTCCTTGTCTGAATCTCTTGAAGCGTTGGGGGTTTCCCCGAAATTTAGCCATCAAGGGGAAGGAGTTTTCCAATTGATACATCTCCTCTTCGGTAAGTCCATCATTAAGAACTACAGGTTCTTCAACGGTGTAGTTGTCATGAGAGGACGATCCTCTGTTTGCCATCAAGGCCAGTATAGGAGGATCGATCATCTTTTCGGTTTTACCAAATAAGGTTTCTTCATGTGGAAGCAACATGCTATATAGATCATGAAGTCCAAGTTGGCCAAGATTCTGGCTCACTTGAATCCTGATAGTGACTCACTGCCAAAGTTTGTTTAACCGCTTGAGGAATTTTACATTTACCTCATATTTGTTCTTTTCCAGTCCAAGTCTCCGTAAATTGTTTACACAGATGTTTAAACGATTATAGGTATCAGTCATTGTTTCTCTTTCACGAGCACAAAAGCTTTCATACGCGTTCATCGCATTCTCCTTTTGGCCTTCGAGTGCTTTGTCTCCTCCCTGCATTTGTTGTTCAATCCCCAGCCACATCCATCTAGCATCTTTACAGCTGTCAATGGTTGCCCGAGCACGCTGTTCATGAGAGAACATGTCATACGGTTTTTCAACCCCATATGCAGGTAGATAAGGAGTGACTTCAGTTCTAGCTACTTCAGCTACAGTAACCGTAGGTCTAATTGGTCCCTTAGTGATAGAGACCATTAGTTGGTCATCCAATAGATCAAGAAAGTTTATCATTCGGCATTTCCATTGCTGGTATTCGCCGATGACCAATACTGGAGGTCGAGTTTTAGAACCGATACTGATTATTTCTTTCGACATCGTGTCCTCACAAGATGGATCTGCTTTGAGTAGATGGTGTTTTTCGATTAGACAGAACTTCCACACTTAAAGCCCCTTTTTAGAAATTCGAAAATTTTAAAAAGAAAGGCTAAGGAGGGAAAATACCAAGTCCCGATTCGGGAATTGACAAATCCCGATTTGGGAGTTCAAGTTCTGATTCGGGAGTTGTACAAGTTCCGATTCGGAAGAGGGCTTAGGTCCCGATTCAGGAAATGAGTTTACCGACTCGAAATACGAATATCCAACTCGGGAAACAGATGATCCGATTCGGGAATGCTGATGAGTTCCGATTCGGGAATTCAAGTGTTCCGAATCGGGATACGAGTATCCAATTCGGGAAATGAAAGTTCTGAATCAGGAGTCTTGCCAAACAAGCAAAAACAGCCTCTAAAATATGACCAAATCTACCAAAACGAGCACTCTGATACCACTTGTTGGTCCGTTTCAACAAGATTCAGGGGTAGAGAAGAAGAAAACAACAAGAATCGATGCCAAAAGAAAGGCGTTCTTGATTTATTCGAGAGCTCTCACGGTTACAAGAAACACACACAAACACACACTAAACGACTCTCATGTGAATGACTTCTTACACTTCCCTACCTTTCTATGTTTTTACAACTAACCGCAAGACACCTTTATATATAGGTGTAGCTTGCACTATAAGGTAAATGATAAAGCTTGTTCAATAAGCTATATGCCAAAGCTTTCTCTATAAGCTAAATAATACAATTAAGCACAAAGCTTGCTTTATAAAACTTTCACTAATTAGGACAATTTCGTCCTTACAAAAACATATCAAAATTCTCACTTATTTCTTTAAAAAGATCAGATGGTGTGATAGAGTGAGTGAATACCTCAGAGGTCACCAAGTTGGATGCTTCACCATCAACTTTGGCCATACCATAAGGATCTCATCTTCTGCGTCTGAATCTTCCCAAGCCAACAAGCGTCTCTGAGCCTCATCCTCTGAAGATTTATCAGTTACCAGATCACTTGTTTGACCCAGCAGAGACTTCTGAGTGTAATACTCAGCCTTTCTTTTGAAGTAAGAAGCATCTCTGGGATCCTTCTTCTTGGGGTTCTTTGACCAACATTCAGCAGCAAAATGACCTGGTCCTCACCTCTGTAGGCATTCTTCTTTTCATCATCTCTCTTCACATCTTCTTCTCTTCTTCCACTTTCTCTGAAATACTTTTTCTCCTGTCCTCTGAACTCTCTTCGATCACCTCCTCTTCTAAACTCTCTAGTCATAAGTGCCACAGCCTTGGCAAGTTCCTTCATTGAAATTTCTTCCTCTGAACTCTCTTCACTCTCTGCTATCAAAACTTTTTTCTTTTTCTTCTTCTCTTTCTCTTCCTTCTTCTCTTCTCTCTTTGTCTCTATTCCTTCCCCTGCTACTAAGGCTAGTGGTCCTCCATAGCTTCTTTTCGTTTGCATGACTTGATTTTCTTGACTTTTCAGTGATCTGAACGCATCTTCTAGTGACCATCCTTCTAGATACAGAGTAGTTCTCATGGACATAGTAAGATGAACCCATTCTTGTCCTAGACTTCCCAGGAAAACAGAGTTGTTATCCTCTGGGGATCTCATAATCCCATACCTCTTGCAATTACTGATCAAGGTGTTGAACCTTGAGTAGGTATCAGACAAAGATTCTCCTTCAAGAGCCTTGAATGTATGATACTCATTTATACATTCAGCTCTGTTGTTCTTCAGTGTTTTCCTCCCACCTTCAATCTGTCATTCTAATTCAGCCCAAATATCTTTTGAAAGATAACAGTGATCCACGCTTTTGAATATATCATGAGGAATTGCCATGATTAAAAGCCTTTTGCACTTGTGGCCCAATTCGACCATGATCTTGTCCTCTTCACTCCATTTTGTTACATCCTTAGGTTCTAGATGCTTTGGGATATCTGGGGTTATTTCAGTTGCAGGTACTCTCGGGATCAGATTCGTTGGAACATAAGAAGGATTATGTAGGAATTCACAGATTCTGGGATGAATTCCCACTAGAAAACTCACCATCCTCACCTTCCAATGAGGGTATTCTTCCTTAATCAATGTGGGAGGTTTGGATTGTGATCCAGTACTCATAAACGCATTTGCATTACTTGCCATTTTGAGCAGAGAAAAACAGAGTGAATCAGGAATCGAGAGAAAAGTATAAGGTTGAACGAAAGAAGATCTATCAAATCAATACCAGATACAGGAACAGTTTGAATTTTAAATTCAAATCCTACCCTGATACCAATTGTAGGATCGATTAATTCCAAAATACTGGTAATGAGTGCAAAATAGACTAGCTTAATCAAATATAACGCAGCGGAATTCAGACAATTAAGAACAATTTGACATGTAAGCTAGCTAAATACACAGATCATCAATAGGATTGTTCTTCAATGTTGTTTGATTCATTATGTAGAAGATGAATACAAACTTGAACGAGTAATGTAACAAAACAGAGATAATGGTTATATAGAAAAAGCATACAAAACTGAAAGAGAAACTAGCTATTTATACTAGTCCTAAACCGACTTGGAAGCACCTTTACACGTGTACCAATCCTAGCCTTTGATCAGGAATCTTTGAGTAACTAACTTCACGTGCAGGTCATGTGATCAAAAAGCGATGCCAGAGATTGTTTCTTCAGAGGTTGTTTCAGAAGAGTTTCAGTCATCTCTTCCAGAGGCTTTGCAGACTTAGATCAGAGGTTCTGCGATCTTGAACTAGTATAGACCATTTGATCTTTGACCACTTCTGAGGAGCTTTCCCGAAAACTTTGATGTCATTTTTTCATACTTCTTTACAAGACAAGGCATGAGTCAACAAAGCTAATTATCCCACCCACGATCTTGAGCTTGCGGCGATGGTTTTCGCTTTGAAAATTTGGATGCACTATTTGTACAGAATGAAGTTCAGCATTTATACCGACCACCGAAGCTTGAGGTATTTTCTGGATCAGCCCAATTTAAACATGAGCCAGCGAAGATGGCTCGACGTGGTCAAGGATTATGATTGTGAGATCCTTTACCATCTGGGCAAGGCCAACGAAGTGGCCGATGCGTTGAGTCATAAGGCGAATAGCATGTCCCTTTCGATAGCTCTTTTAAAAGTGACCATGACTAAGTCATTCTGTTGACTCCTGCCTTGTTTTGTAAAGAAAGCATGTAAAAATGTCATCAGAGATCTTTTGAAAAGCTCTACAGAGGTTCTTCAAGAAGCAACAAATTGTACAAGGTAAAAACCGCAGAGCCTCTGGGAGAGTTGACAGAGGCTTTGCAGATGCAACCTCTGAGAAAACTGACTATGATCTTTCCTTCCTGTCACATGTCCAGCACGTGAAGTTAGTTACTACATGACTCTTGATCAAGGGCTAGAAATGGTACAGGTGAAAAGGCGTCCCTAAGTCGGTTTAGAACTACTATAAATAGCTAGTTTTTTATATGTTTTTGGAATCGTTTTTCTAGCTTTTCACTGTTTCATTGAATTAATGTCAAAGTTTGTATTCATTTTCTCTATAATGTATCAAACACATTTGGAAGCATTCTCATTGTTGATCTGTATGATTTGCTAGCTTATTGTTCTAATCCGTTCTTTAAAGTTCATCCCGCTGCATTCTATTGGATCTATAAGCTAGTTTATTTTGTAATCAATACCAATATTTGGAATTCATCGATCCAACAATTGGTATCAGAGCAGGATTTGAATCTTAACTCAAATTGTCCCCTTTCCTGGTATTAATTTGCTTGATCTTATATAGATTGATTCATCATTTTTGTGTCTTTTGATTTGTACTCTGTTTTTCTATTCAAAATGGCAAATACTGCAAATGCCTTTATGAGTACTGGATCACAATCCAAGCCTCCCACCTTGGTCAAAGAGGAGTATCCTCAATAGAAGGTGAGGATGGTAAGCTTTCTAGAAGGAACTCATCCAAGGATTTGTGAATTTCTGTATAATCCTCCATATGTTCCAATGAATTTGATCCCAAGATGCCTGCATCTAGAGCCAAAGGAACTCACAAACTGGAGTGAAGAAGACAGAATTATGGTTGATCTGGGCCATAAATGCAAGAGACTTCTAATCATGGCAATTCCCCATGATATCTTCAAGAGTGTAGATCACTGCTATCTGTCAAAGGACATTTGGGCAGAATTGGAAAGACAAATAGAGGGAGGAAGGAAAACTCTAAAGAACAACAGAGCAGTTTGCATAAATGAGTATCATACATTTAAAGCTCTTGAAGGGGAATCTCTGTCTGACTCCTATTCTAGGTTCAACACTCTAATCAACAACTGCAAGTGGTATGGAATAGTAAGGCCTCCAGAGGATAACAGCTCTGTATTCCTTGAAAGATTAGGACCAGAATATATACACCTTACTATGTCTATGAGGACCACTCTAGATCTAGAAGGATGGACTTTGGCTGATGTGTTTGGATCACTGAAAAGTCAGGAAAACCAAGTCATGCAAATGAAGAGAAGTTATGGAGGACCTCTGGCTCTAGTTGCAGGAGAAGGTTCAAAAAAAGAAAGAAGAAAAGGAAGATGAGAAAGAAAAGAAGAAAAAGAAGAAGGTTCTTGTGGCAGAGAGTGAAGAGAGCTCTGAGGATGAGCCTTCTATGAAAGACTTGGTCCAAGCTCTGGCACTGATGACCAGAGAATACCGAAGAGCAGGTGATCACAGAGAGGAATAGAGAGAAGAAGCTTTAGAGAAGGCGGAAGAAGAGAGATGATGAAGAAAGAAGAGAAGAAGAAAAGAAGATCACTTACAGAAGTGAAGGTCAGAAGAAAAGAGGAAGTCAAGGATGGATGCTTTAAGTGTGGGAAGGCAGGACACTTTGCAGCAGACTGCTGGTCTAAAGCTCCCAAAACTTCTCAGAAAGGTCCCAGAGATGCTGCATACTTCAAAAGGAAAGCTGAGTATTACACTCAGAAATCCCTGGTAGCTCAGACCAGTGATTTGGTCACTGATGAATCCTCTGAGGATGAAGCACAAAGGGGTCTTTTTTCCTGGGAAGAATCTGACACAGAGGATGAGATCTTCTGTGGGATGGCAAAAGTTAATGAAGGGCGTTCAAACCTTGTCACCTCTGAGGTATCCACTCAATCTTTCACATCATCAGTTCTTTTCTAAGAAATTAGTGATAGTTTTGACATTTTTTACTCAGAAAGAAATGAACTTAAAAAGAAACTTTCCTTTTATGAGAAAGAAATACCTCTTCTCACAGAAGAAAAGTCAAGATTCTTTCAAATGTTCACAGAAGTTCAAAACAAGTTTGTCAACCATGAAAAATCCTCAAAGGAGAAACTGATCAAAGTTGAAAAAGACCTGGAAGATAAAGTAAATGATTTAAGGAAGGTTAAACATGAAATGAGTAATGATGTGTATGTGTATGTGAAGGAATTTTTTCAAAAAGAATGGAGTTTTTACATCAAGATATTCTTGACAGAGAACCAAAGATTAGGAAGTTTCAAGATTCTCAAAATGTGTTTAAAAAGATCAGAGTTAACATGGGAAGAAGAGGTCTGGGTATTCAGAGTTTGATAGTAAACCTAGTTTCAAAACAAACAAGTCTATGAAAGACATTTTTAAATCTGCAAATAATCTAAGAAGTAACATCAGAGATTCTAAATCTATTTTTAATAGAAGGAGACTGATGAATGTTCAGAAATCATCAACTTCTTTGATTTTTACAAATGTTGCTTTTGAAGATTACATTGATTCTTTCTCACCTTCTGAAAAGAAGAGTTCGATTCAAAGAAAATTAATGAGTCAGAATCAAATGGAAATCTTTAGATTTGGACAACCAGAAACACAAGAAAGCTGTACTTTAGTTTGTATTGTTAGACCTCTGGAAAGAAAGCTATCCTCTGATGCTCCAGAATTTGTTCCAAAACTCAAATCTAACTGCTCCTCTTACAACTCTGACCTTCTTGAAACAACCAATTCTAAAAGTTAATGTAGGGAACAATCTTTGAATAGATCATATCTTTTTCAAAACTTAGATGGACCTGTTCTGATTGACAGAGATCTTCCCACCTCAGACTCTGAAGATGATGTTTTCTCACATACAGAGTCTGAAGCTTGTTCAAAGGTTTCTATGCCTATATCTTTATCAAATGAACCAATTTTCGAAATCTCAGACACCTCTGATCTTTTATCTCTGTCAGACTCTAAAGAAAGTCCAACTCAATTCATAGAAACTGAAGTTTATGCTCATTGTTCTGAAAGACAAGAATTGTGTAATGATCCTATTATCCTGAAAGAACCAAAGATAGATATACCAATCTGTCCTTCTATCAAAAACTTGAGCATAATTGTCATGTCATCTGTGGATATCCTAAGAAAGGAAAAAGAACAGAGACAACAGGCCTTATTAAATGAATCATCTTCCTTAAATATGAAAGCAAAGTTTACAAGAGCTGAAAAAGGAAAAATGGCATCAAACTAACTTTGATTTTGTGACAGCGAATGCAGGAAAATCAAAGAAGGGCATTAAACAACAGAGGAATAAAAACAATTTCAATAAAGAATCTAGAATAGGGAAAAATTCTTGGAATGAGAAGCCTTATCTTAGAAAAGGCTCAAACTAACACTTCTATGTACCCTTCTTTGAAACTTTTAATGAAGAATTTAAGAAATATGCTTGCAAAGTTAATTATTGTAACTGTTTTCATATCATGCACATGTTGTCTAAGCATCTGTATCATTCTTCCTATCTGGTCACTCATCCCAAATCAAATGATTATGGGATGCATAATAGACACTTTGGCAATTCACAGTTAAAGAAAACTAAGACCAAACCAAAGAATGCTTTGGCGTACTTCAAAGATGCTAATCAGAAAGAACCCAACTTTAAATGGGTACCTAAATCCTCTATCATCTGATTGCAAAAAAGGCCTCGTGTGTCTACCTGGGTAGTTGACTCAGGATGCTCAAGACACATGACAGGTACTCTAGAGCTTCTTTCATCATACATAAAACAAGAAGGCACTTCAGTTGCCTTTGGAGGAAATCAAAAGGGGAAGATAAAAGGACATGGAATGATTGTAAAAGGTGAAGTGAGAATGAATCAAGTGTCACATGTGGATGGACTAAAAAATAAATTGATATGTTTAAGTCAGCTCTGTGACAATGGATTAGATGTCATGTTCAAGATCAAGTACTGCATAATGTACAAGGCAGACACCTTGATTGAACTAATAAGGGAAAATAGAAGAGGAGATTTATATCTCATTTGTTTTGAGTCTTTGGAAGCCAGAGAGGAAATATGTCTTGTTTCCTCTATCAAAAATAAAGAAGCCTGGCTCTGGCATACCAGATTCTGTCATTTAAACTTTCATACTCTAGACAAATTGGTAAGGCTTAATTTAGTAAAAGGACTGCCCAATATAAAATTTAAGAAAGATCATCTCTGTTCTGCTTGTGAAATGGGTAAACTTAGAAGGTCTTCCCATAAGACCAAGTCAGATCCTTCCTATGATAAGCCTCTGCAAATGCTACACGTGGACCTCTGCGGACCAATTGCTGTGTAGAGCCTTGGAGGAAAGAAGTATATGTTGGTACTTATTGATGAATTCTCACGTTTTACTTGCGTAGAATTCATGAAGAAGAAATCTCATGTTCCTTCCATACTAATCAATCTTCTAAAGAGATTGCAAGTTCTTTATGGTTTACAAGTAAGAGTTCTAAGAAGTGACAATGGAACTGAGTTCAAAAACTCAATCACTGAAGAATATCTTGCATCTGTTGGAATCACACATAATTTTTCAGCTCCCAGAACCCCTCAGCAAAATGGTGTAGTTGAAAGGAAGAACAGAACTCTAGTAGAAGCTGCCAGAACTATGTTGAATGCTTCTGGTCTTCCACTCACATTCTAGGCTGAAGCAGTCTCTACTGCATGTTACACTCAGAACAGATCTTTAGTTGTCAAAAGATTTGAAAAGACTCCTTACCAGCTGTTGCTTAATAAAAGACCAAATGTTAAAATTTTCCATGTATTTAGGTGCAAATGTTATGTACTCAATGATCAAGAACCAATTGGCAAATTCAATCCAAAAGGAGATGATGCCATTTTCATTGGTTACTCTTGTGACTCTGTTGCTTATAGAGTATACATCCCAATATCTCCAGTTGTGGTGGTAAGTACTAATGTAAGGTCTGGTGACAACTTTCAGGTCACTCAAGACAAGTTCAAAGAAGAACTCAAGACTCAAGCTGAGAAATCACCAAATGCCACCATCACAAATGATCTAGAGCAGCTATTCCAGGAATGGTATGAAGATGAACCTGATCCAGACAGAGCCTCTGCCAGTGATCCTAGAGCCTCTGTAGACAATTCCAGAGCTTCTGCTGAAAATCATCCAGAAGAAAGTCCGCTATCTACAGTCATTTCTGGTCCATCTGCATCCAATACCCCTTCATTTGTCTCTCTTCCTCCTGAGAACTCACAACCAACAAGCTTACCAGAAGCTGCTTCCATACCACCTTCAACAACCTCTGATCAAGTTATACCAACCGTTCCTAATCACATTTCCACCTCCCATTCTATTGAAGAAATCAACTCTTCAATTAACCTTCCTCATGCCACAAAATGGTCTAAAGATCACCCACTCTCTCAAATTATCGGTGATCCCTCTGAAGGTGTCAAAACCAGAGCTACTGCTAACTACTGCTTGTTCACATGTTTTGTTAGCAAAATGAACCTAAAAAGGTATCAGAGGCATTAGCTGATCCTTTTTGGGTTGAAGCTATGCAAGATGAATTGACTGATCAGTTTGAAAGAAACCAAGTCTGGACTCTGGTGCCTCTGCCAAATGGAAAAATGGCAATTGGTACAAAGTGGGTGTTCAGAAACAAGAAGGATGAACGAGATGTTGTTATTAGCAACAAGGCAAGACCTGTTGTCAAGGTTATTATCAAGAAGAAGGAATAGATTATGAAGAAACCTTTGCTCCTGTGGCAAGATTGGAAGCTATCATAATATTCCTAGCTTTTGCAGCTCACAAAGGTTTCAAGGTATTTCAAATGGATGTTAAATCAAGCAACCACCTGGTTTTGAAAGTGCAAAATATCCCAATCATGTCTACTTCTTGGATAAGGCTTTGTATGACTTGAAACAAGCACCCAGAGCTTGGTATGAATGCTTATCCACTTTTCTTATCTCAAATGACTTTCACAGAGGTACAACAGATATCACTCTCTTTTATAAAAAAACATGATGATGATATTCTGCTTGTTCAAATCTATGTTGATGATATTATATTTGGTTCAACTGATGTTTCAATGTGCAAGTTTGAGTCTCTAGTGCAGAAGGAATTTGAAATGAGCATGATGGGTGAACTCAATTTCTTTCTTGGTCTGCAAGTAAAGCAATCCACAGAAGGAATCTTCATAAATCAATCCAAATATGTTAATGATCTTCTGAAGAAGTATCAATTGCATGATGCTTCACCAATGAGAACACCCATGGCTCCTGGTCTTTAACTCCATAAAGACTTGACTGGTCAATCTATAGAGTGTAAACTCTACAGAGGAATGATTGGCTCGCTTTTGTATCTTACTACAAGTAGGCCTGACATAATGTTTTCCACATGTATTTGTGCTAGGTACCAAGCCAATCCAAAGGAGTCTCATCTTAGTGATGTAAAAGGAATTCTAAGATATCTGAAGAAAACACCATCTCTTGGTCTCTGGTACCCTTTGTATTCATTTTTTGATTTGGTAGCTTACACAAACTCTGACTATGGAGGATGTCAAGTGGATAGAAAGAGTACCTCTGGAAGCTGTCAATTTCTAGGAGGAAAATTAGTCAGTTGGTCTTCCAAGAAACAAAACTATGTATCCACCTCAACTGCAGAAGCTGAATATGTAGGTGCAGCAAGTTGTTGCTCTCAAGCTCTGTGGATGCAGACTCAGCTCAGAGATTTTGGGTATTCAGTTGATAAGATTCCTATCTTGTGTGACTCCAAGAGTGCTATTGCCATTTCTGCTAATCCTGTTCAACACTCTAAAACAAAGCACATTGATGTAAGGTACGACTTTCTCAAACATCATGTAAAAGAAGGTAATGTTGAAATGTACTTTGTTACTACAGAATATCAATTAGCAGACCTTTTCACCAAAGCACTTCATGAGAAAAGATTAAACTTTTTGGTTGAAAAAATTGACATGGCTTATCCTGATTCTTAGAAGTCCTTTTTCATTTTTTTTAATTTGTTCTTTATTTCCATTTCTGTACAGTTTCTCTTCTAGATTAACTTTTACTTGTTCTTTGCCTTAGAAGGATTTCTTGCAATCAATATGCTTTCTTTGAGGGGGAGTATTGTGGTAAAAAGAATAAATCCTGGTGTTCTTCTCAAAATCTTCATCAAATAGAATTATGTCTATAGAGCCTCTATGACCTGTCCTAGAGCCTCTGTCAGAATAATCTCTATCATTAACTTTACTCATGATTTCTTTTAAGATCTTGTGCAAGCTTCAAGGGGGAGTTTCTTCAAACCTCTATTTTACTCAAAACAAAACCAATAGATCATGCAAAACTTTTAATGATTTAATTTAGATATGTTTAACCAACAATTTATCTAAATACTCATTCATGACTATTGGATTTTCAAATGTTTAGGTAAACAAAGGTGCAACACTTATACGCCGCATGGTTTTCAGAGATTTTTTGAAACCCTTAGACCTCTGCAGAGTATTTCTTTCATATACACTGAATTTGAACCAGTGCGAGTGGTTATGGATAAGGGTAACAACTGTCACATGCGCTTCTCATAAATTGGGGGCGCACGCCATCAATCGTGCATCTCTCAAGACCACGTGGCACATTCTGATTGTTCATAGCTCCACCGAAGCTGTTTTAGACTATCATCACGTTTTTTTTAACAGTTTTCCCACAATATTCTTTTAAATTCCCTTCTATAAATACCAAGCCTTCGCCAACAATAAACCCTTTGAAAATCCTTCTATTCTCTTCGGCGATTCCCAAACAACCCTGCACCTTTTCTCTCAACCAAATCGTGTCTTCTTCAGGATCTGTATCTGGAAACATAAATTCCATGGACGAAGAAGTAGACCAAACTCAAGTGTCTACTCTTGCAGCACAATTTCTGAGCAGTGGCTATGATAAGGTCACCCTTCAACTCAATCCAACAATCACTACCTTGCTCCAAAGGTGAATGGGTTTCCGAACTACACTAATCTTATGATCCAAGTTCTTCGAAACCATCACCTCAGCTATGCCCTACAAGCCACTGTTCTCATCCCTGAAACCTATGCAACTCAGTTCTTGATGAGTTCATATGTCTGCAATCATGAAGAATATTGCCTTTGCATCATTGGCTATGTTCTTCATCCAGAGATGAAAACTTATGCCACCCTTCATCTGAATGTGGAACTGCTTCGCTCCAGTCTTCATCTTCCAGACCTAGAAACTCTGGCACTGGATAACTTTGATGATGTTCCCTCTAAAGAGGAACTTCTAGGGTTTCAAAGGTTTTTAAACTACAGAGAAGACGACAAGAATCCTCTGAACAAAAGAGGAGACTCTCGCAGAATGGGTCTTCCTCCTCTGTGGAATACACTATTCAATATCCTTAACTTCTGCCTCATAGGAAAGGTTGGAGGCCATGACCAGTCTTCTAAGTCTCTTCTTGCAATAATGTATGGGATGTACTTTGATCTCAATCTAGACTTCGCAAAGCTCATTTTCAAAGACATGCTAAACTTGATCCGGAAAAAGCATGCGACTCAATCTCTAACTTTTGACAAAAGGAAAGAACCACCAAACCTGATTCTTCAAAGATTCTTTGGTCTATGTTTTGCAACTCAACTTGTGTAACACCACTTTTCCAAAATACTAATTTAATTAAATATTTTAAACAAAACAGTAATAAATGCCAAACTCAAAGTCTAATAAATAAAAATCAGTGTATGGTTTATAAATCATAAATTTATCATTTAACTCAACGTATCAAAACAAGCGGAATAAATGGTTCATAGCAACTATCGTTAAGATTCGATTGGAACTGTCTTCTGTCTCGGAGTCAAGTCGGGGCCTTGCCTTTGCCCGTAACCGAACTAGTTCCTGAAAGAAAAAAAATATAAACAACAACGGGTAAGCGAAACGCTTAGTGAGCAGACACTATATATAACTTATACTAGCACATGCATATGTACCCATAATAGGTACCACACACACATATACCAAGTCGACATATCATCACATACACGCATATCCAAGATATCTATACATATTCACAACGATGGGTCAACCACCAAATCATATCAACATAATACATATCACACGACTTGTACTGACACCCGACTCTCATGAGATCGATATAAATCTCCCGTCAGTTTGGACACGGGTCGGCCCCCACAACTCATCAAGGGCATGTGGATTCCCTCTCTCCCGTCGATTAGGACACGGGTCGGCCCCCACAACTCACCAAGGGCATGTGGTTCCCTTTAATCGCTCGCCAGCTTAGGACACAAGTTTGCCCCCGCAACTCATCAAGGGCATGTGGTTCCCTTTACATGACACTACTACGCATACATACACACATGGTAGTATAAATCATACATAGTGAAAACTCACCTGATAGCAATGTAAAGTGCTCATCGGCATCCTCACGGTGGTACGATTGATCACCTAAGCAATTCAAGTATGGTACTCATCAATTACCATTCAAACAACACCGAAAAATTCGATTTCGAAACGAGAGTCTTAGCCGTAGCTAGACTAGTCCAATTGACCCCAAAATTCAAGCCCAGCTATCTTATAACATTCTTAACAATAACTCATAGCCAAAACCCAAAGACGACACAAAACAAAAATTGAAAAGCACACAGAAAACTTGCACGGCCTTCCCCAAACATCCCAATACAATAACCCAACAATAATCAATCCAATGTATCTATAATGATTCTACAACATGCTACATCCAATTGGTGATCCAATGATCCCCAACTCCATTAACAAACGTATAAACCCTAACCGCTTATTCAACTACATAACTAGCAAAATCTAACGACACAAGGGTTTAGAAATCATACCTTGCAATCAATTAATAACCCACCCTTGATTCTCCGTCGTTTGCCTTCGAGAATCTCTCACACACACACCACTTAAATCCCCAAATTACCGAATTTGGTTTCCTGGAAAAACAGCCAACTTCGGCCATTTGCTGCTCCCTACTGGAGTCTCCGATGCTCGATCCCTCCGGTCAGATTGAAGAACAATGAGTTGTGAAGCCGCTGTCCAAATTTCACGACGATCCGACGGTTAACGAAGGAGAACGAGCCGATCTCCCACGGCTGCGCAATCCTGACGGGAATTCCGAAATTCTCCTCTTTCTCTCTAAAAAACGTTTTTTGCACAAATGAAAAGGCATTAGGGCTTTCAACCCTAATATATCTGATTTTAAAAGATACAAAACAACCCCGTGAAGTCTCCACAAGACATTGATTAACCAATAACCCATCACCCAACAACGATTAACGACTAACGATTATCCGAAAGAACCCTAATCTTATGAAACGATAAATTAACAAGGGTTCAACGTTATACCTTACGGATTCGACGGGGAGAACGACGAGAGTAACAATGATCCAAGCCTCTAACGACTTCTTCTCCATTCTCCTCTCTTCGTCTCTCTCTTTCTCGATCTCTCTCTCTCCCTTTCTCTTTCAATTCTCTAAAACTGATCAAAGGAAAAGGGTTCTAAGGCTTAAGTATCCGGACCAACCCATCCTACCTAATTTCAGGCCCAAAATTTAATTAAAGTCCATTTAAAAGCTTGAGCCCAACGTGAAATAACTAGACGTAAAATAGATAAATGAATAATAAAGAAAAACGAAAACATGGCGTTACAACTCTCCCGCACTTACAAGGATTTCGTCCCCGAAATCAATCTGTAAACAACTCTGGATACTTCTCCCGCATTTCAGCTTCTGGCTCCTAAGTCCACTCTGAACCCTTTCCATGTTGACGCTGAACGTTAATGGTTCCGATTTTCTTGTTCTATAGCCTCTTCATGTTCCTTTCGAGTACAACAACCGGTCTTTCTACATAGTCCAAGCTCTCGTCTTTTCACAACGGAAACAGATTACTTCCTTCCATGGTGAAATCTTCAAAGGGACACGCTTTCTCACGTGGAACTCCAGATCCGATCTTCGCCTATCTGCATAGCTTTTTGTCTGCTCTGAGCTGTCTAAAGTCGTTTTACAATCCTTTAAATGTTCTACGTAATTATCTGAACCACTTATGTACTTCCCAGTTCTCACGGACTGGCTTCACCTTCGCATATGGGTTCTACGCTTATTTCCGCACAACTTCCTCATAGAGGCTCGCCAATACCAGCATGGTAACTAGTTATTACAAGATAGCTCAACCCATGAACCACACGTGTCCCTGCTGCCCCAGGGTCTCAAACACATGTTCATAGCATGTCCTCCAAAATACACGTCGTTGTCTGACATTGTCCATTCATCTGAGGATGGTAGGCTGTACCGAACTGCAAACTAGTGTCAACAAATTTCGAGAAATTTCCCTCAGAGACATAACATGGTGCGGGTATCCTGATCTGAAGAAACTGTCACTGGCACCCCCGTGCCTAGATATCGCTTCCCTGCCAATAACATCTATTAACTGTTCTGAGGCGAAATTCACTCGAATCACCACGAAATGGACACTCAACGTCAGCCCGACCACTGTATTCCATGACGAACATAATTCCTCGGGCCTTGGACAACCTTGTAATCTACCTATAATAATACGCTCTTCCTAAGCTTTTCTAAACAAAACAAAGTGACGCGTTTACTGTCATCTTCAGTAATGCGACTCTGAACGACACACGGCTAGCCTTACGGCTTAAAGCGTTTGCTATGAGGTTCACTTATCAGATTGATAAAGACTCATGCGACCAGAATCCTTTACTGCACCGAACCTTTACACTATCTTAATAACAAAATTTACTGGTCCAAAACATACCTCAACACTCCTATTATCTTTTATGTGCTACCCTTGTCTTAGGATAAATCCAGACTTCGCTAACTAACATCACCACTATCTTCCTATTGGCGGTTTACTTACCATGATCATCATGCTTATGAATGCGACTGGACGGTCATCCGTCCGTACAGGAACACATCGAACCCGCATTGTCCGTCTGGGTCTGAAAGCTGCTCCATGAACATCCTATTCACTGACTCTAACCAGAAATTTCCTCTACAAAATTTAATTGTCGAAACCTAGCTACCTCTTAGACAAAGGTAGTTTATAATTTCCATATGATAGTCTGATCCCGTGGGGTTGTATCCATATACTCAAAAACAGCTAGCACCTCAGAAACTATCAATAGTATTTCCCTTAACTATCTATGAATTAGATACGTTAGGTACTAAACGCATCATCCAAACTACTTCCATCGCCTCAATACTTAATCCTCCTCTAGTAGGGTTAAAACCTGAATTCGCTGCCGATCACCATTTAGCTTAGCCTAATGTCGCCCCTGCCTGTCTATCCCAACAATCACATCAAATTCTTACATCTAAGGGAAAAATAGGGCTTAACGAAAACTTTACTCCACTAGTCTCTATCAACAATCCTTGTAGACACTAGCATAACCCGAACTTACCAATCGTTATCCTTACGGTTTGGATACTATCTTATTCTCATACTCATGAGATCAACTTATACTAAAAGGCCACGTCACAACTAATAAGAAAACTATGACTTCATCTATAAACTTACATGCACCTATACATGATGGTGATTTGACCTCCTCCTAAAATAAATCGAAGGTCCTGCTTCAACTCGTCCGAGCCGATTCTTCTTTCTCGATCTGCCGCCAGCAATCCACGGTATAGCTAATAGTGACGCTTGGACCGTTGTGCCCACAGTCATAGGGCGTTACTACTCGGAATATACCGACTGACATTCTCCGGAATGATTCCGACCACATTTGTTACTCTTCGGAAGACCTCTCTGCTAGCTTGAAAACTTTTTGCTTCTTTGTTGGCGCCCGCTTCTGATTCAACTTTCTCTTCTTGCTTTGATGCTCCTTTGGATACCTTTATCTGACTCGAACTACCCAGGCAATAAGGTTGAGCTCCTGGAACCTCTTGTATCAACCTCGAGTACATCTATTTCACTTTACATCCTCATCATCTTCTTAACCACGTATTTAGAACTGATTAGTGAGTTCTTCTGGAATTATAGGTGACCTAGATAACCGACCCGTCTATCAGCACCAGGATCACGAGTTCATCCATGATCTCCTCCTTCTCTATATGTAACATGCACTGCTCCCTAAGCATCTACTTAGAGTAACTTCATGTTAAAGATGCTAACTCATCCAAAACACGGCTCTAAGTTCTACTTATCCTTATCCGTTCTTTGGGGGAAGAATTGACGACTACCTTTCCTTCAATTCCAGTACTGGCGTAGGAAGCATCTTCCACTCTAGTTGTCCACTACGTAGACAATCACTAGTTTCTTCTTTCCCTTAAGTAGGGCATTCGACGATACTTCAATGTCAACATAGCTACGTCCTTGATCCCGCCTCTGCTGCAAACTCTTGGCTCCCTGGTTCCTAGCTGCTAAGGTGGCTTCGATCTTCAAGTCTATCATCTGACTAACCCCAACTCTTCGATTAGATAGACTATCCTAACCATGAATGTTGGAGTGTCTCCCCAACCTTAAACATAACCATCCCTCCTTAAGTCAGGTTTTTATTGACTCTCCGGGAAAATGATATTTCCTAGGTCTCTCTCTATCGACCACCAAAATCCAATTTCAACAATATACTCCTAGTACCATGTCATACGACATGCACTAAGCACATTCTCAACCGTACTACTCTAGGATCATCATCAACCGACTGAGTGCTCTAAAGCGCAAACTGCTCTCCAAACGGTCACTATAGATCAACTATCCTATAGTGCCAGACCGACCTCTATACTGTCTCTATAGGCCAGACTCAACCTATAGTGCAACTGATCTCTAACCTGTCTCTATAGGCCAAACTCAACCTATAGCGTATCCAACTACGCATTCACTCCCCCTCCAAGTTCTCAGGATCCCTTATAATTCCAACCAAAATCCAGTTTGGTTTTAACTTCACCACTAGGCATCCTGATTTACTGAAGAGTCGACAAAATCAAGTGATCATAAGTACGCGGCCTATTCATACAATCTTATCACTTCTCCTCATACTAGGACACCCTATGGTCCACAACCTATACCAATCCAAGTAACATATCACTATAAAACATACAAATGCACCGTAAAAAGACTAGAAGTTAATTACCATAAGTCACATCCATCTTCGCTGCTTATCTAATAGTGCACATGCAATTTTACATATACATAATATAGCTTTCAACTTACACAAGTCGCATCATACACAATCCTAGTCACATAAGTCATGCCAACAATCAACGCACCAATAAATCCCTTAACTGTCATCAGCCATTTAGAATTCCCAGGACGTAATCAAATGCAATTTCATACTAACGTTTATAGTAGTACTATTATTTGGGCCCGTACTACTATAACCGAGGCAGAAATCGGGTCTAGGATCATTAGACAACAATCAAACAAGAACATGCCCAACAACCCCTTACCAAAATCTAACCATGTACGTATTTGCGTTTGATACCATTCTTAAGCATCCCAATTTGCCGACTAGCTAGGTAACTAATTGGTTAAACAACACCATCAAAACCAAACGTTTACATCATTCTCATGATTCAATTAAGGATAGCATCACCAATACCGCATTCACAAACGAGGGTACACAATCTATCATGCAATTATGTTACTTCTGTAACTCAACATATCAATAGCATAGTAAAGGAACATATAGTAAGTACTGCTCACCCCCGTCTTGAAGCTCCAGCTGAGAGTTCCAAACCTTAACCAATTTATTTTTCCCAAAATCTCCTGGTTTAAGTCCAACCACACACACACTCGCAAGTATATGTGTTGATTCTCTTAAACCTAGGCTCTGATACCAAGTTGTAACACCACTTTTCCAAAATACTAATTTAATTAAATATTTTAAACAAAACCGTAATAAATGCCAAACTCAAAGTCTAATAAATAAAAATCAGTGTATGGTTTATAAATCATAAATTTATCATTTAACTCAACGTATCAAAACAAGCGGAATAAATGGTTCATAGCAACTATCGTTAAGATTCGATTGGAACTGTCTTCTGTCTCGGAGTCAAGTCGGGGCCTTGCCTTTGCCCGTAACCGAACTAGTTCCTGAAAGAAAAAAAATATAAACAACAACGGGTAAGCGAAACGCTTAGTGAGCAGACACTATATATAACTTATACTAGCACATGCATATGTACCCATAATAGGTACCACACACACATATACCATGTCGACATATCATCACATACACGCATATCCAAGATATCTATACATATTCACAACGATGGGTCAACCACCAAATCATATCAACATAATACATATCATACGAGTTGTACTGACACCCGACTCTCATGAGATCGATATAAATCTCCCGTCAGTTTGGACACGGGTCGGCCCCCACAACTCATCAAGGGCATGTGGATTCCCCCTCTCCCGTCGATTAGGACACGGGTCGGCCCCCACAACTCACCAAGGGCATGTGGTTCCCTTTAATCGCTCGCCAATTTAGGACACGAGTTTGCCCCCGCAACTCATCAAGGGCATGCGGTTCCCTTTACATGACACTACTACGCATACATACACACATGGTAGTATAAATCATACATAGTGAAAACTCACCTGATAGCAATGTAAAGTGCTCCTCGGCATCCTCACGGTGGTACGATTGATCACCTAAGCAATTCAAGTATGGTACTCATCAATTACCATTCAAACAACACCGAAAAATTCGATTTCGAAACGAGAGTCTTAGCCGTAGCTAGACTAGTCCAATTGACCCCAAAATTCAAGCCCAGCTATCTTATAACATTCTTAACAATAACTCATAGCCAAAACCCAAAGACGACACAAAACAAAAATTGAAAAGCGAACAGAAAACTTGCGCGGCCTTCCCCAAACATCCCAATACAACAACCCAACAATAATCAATCCAATGTATCTATAATGATTCTACAACATGCTACATCCAATTGGTGATCCAATGATCCCCAACTCCATTAACAAACGTATAAACCCTAACCGCTTATTCAACTACATAACTAGCAAAATCTAACGACACAAGGGTTTAGAAATCATACCTTGCAATCAATTAATAACCCACCCTTGATTCTCCGTCGTTTGCCTTCGAGAATCTCTCACACACACACCACTTAAATCCCCAAATTACCGAATTTGGTTTCCTGGAAAAACAGCCAACTTCGGCCATTTGCTACTCCCTACTGGAGTCTCCGATGCTCGATCCCTCCGGTCAGATTGAAGAACAATGAGTTGTGAAGCCGCTGTCCAAATTTCACGACGATCCGACGGTTAACGAAGGAGAACGAGCCGATCTCCCACGGCTGCGCAATCCTGACGGGAATTCCGAAATTCTCCTCTTTCTCTCTAAAAAACGTTTTTTGCACAAATGAAAAGGCATTAGGGCTTTCAACCCTAATATATCTGATTTGAAAAGATACAAAACAACCCCGTGAAGTCTCCACAAGACATTGATTAACCAATAACCCATCACCGAACAACGATTAACGACTAACGATTATCCGAAAGAACCCTAATCTTACGAAACGATAAATTAACAAGGGTTCAACGTTATACCTTACGGATTCGACGGGGAGAACGACGAGAGTAACAATGATCCAAGCCTCTAACCACTTCTTCTCCATTCTCCTCTCTTCGTCTGTCTCTTTCTCGATCTCTCTCTCCCTTTCTCTTTCAATTCTCTAAAACTGATCAAAGGAAAAGGGTTCTAAGGCTTAAGTACCTGGACCAAGCCCATCCTACCTAATTTCAGGCCCAAAATTTAATTAAAGTCCATTTAAAAGCTTCAGCCCAACGTGAAATAACTAGACGTAAAATAGATAAATGAATAATAAAGAAAAACGAAAACATGGCGTTACAACTTGAAACTGAACTTGGTCCAACCAACGCTAAACTTGCTAAGTTCTATCCTCTGGAGAAGTTCAAGCCAACCATTCGTTCTCTGGGATATGAAAACCCCAGGCCAATGTCAAAAGCCATGTTAAACCATCTAGAGAGTGGAAGTAGGAAGGTGTATAAACGTGTATACAGGAGGCCAGAGCCGGTCCCTGTAACCCCTACACGCATAGGACATCCTTTAGGACTGAGTGATTCTAGAACTGAGGGACAACAGGAGGAGCAAGTCGTGGCTAGTGAGGAAGTGATAGAAAGTGAGGAAAACATGCCAACAAGAGTAGATAGAGGTGAGGACCCCAACCTAGGAAACCCAAAAAGAAGTCCAAGAGAAAGGCTTCAGAGATTGAGGTTCTAGAAGTACCTCACTCAGAGGCACCAGTCACAGAGGAACAACCTCTAAAGAAGAACCACAAGCATTCCAAGAGTAAACCCTCTGAGATCATTCTAGAGAAGTCTCCTTCTAAGAAGAAGAAATCTAAACACTCCAAGAAGCAAAAGCAAACCAAGGAGAGTTCTCCATAGGTAATGATCTCTGACAATGTTGCTGAAGAGGTTGATTCACCCTCTCCCATTCGCAAAGTTGGGCCGTCTTCTGGTGTTCTCTCTCCCATTCATGAGCATGTCCCTCCCTCTTCTCCTGCACAAAATTTGAAACGGATTCGTAAAGCTCTGGCACTTGGCACTGATGATCTTTTCAATTTTCCACCTCAACAAACAACTAAAGCTTAGCCACATGATCAAACCCCAGAGGATCTTTTTGAAATGGGAACTACCGATGTCCTTGATCTTCCTCAAACCATTTTCCCAGAATGGCCAATTCCTCAAAGGCCATCATCGAAGCTCCAACCACAATCTTCAAGTCTGAGTGTTTTTGCTACTACAGAATCTCATTCCTGGGCAATGGCAGCACATGATCATGATCTTCAAGATGATCTTTTAAGTAAGGAAGTGGTCATCGTAGAAGAAGATGATGATGAAGTAAAGGATTTAGGAGTAGAAGCAGAGTGTTAGGGTGAAAAACATGCCTCTGGCACAAAACCAAACCAAACTCCCAGTGCGACCCACATTACTAAGGATCCTATTCAAGAGGGACCCCTTATTGAAAAAAGAGTGCACACTCTAATCCCAACCCCACCTGGCCCAACCAAGGGCGGTTTTTGGTCCTTCGGTTTGAACGTTTCCCGGGAACCCACAGTTCCGCCCTCATCCTCTCAAAAGGATCTGGGTGAAGAAATAAGAGCCCCTTCTCCTAAGGGCTCGACAGACATCAGTACAGAAGCACTTGTTGCCTCTCACTCTCTCTTAGAATTAAACCAAGGTGTTTCAGAGACACCTCTTAGGCACACAGAGGCTTCGGTTCTTGAACAACCCAAGTCTCCACTCAATCCCTATGTACTTGTTGGCTCTGAACCTCCTGTACAAGATATTGACAGAAATCTGGTAGTTTCTCCCTCTGCGGGGATTCGAGGATCCTGAAGAAGTCCCCGAGATGGTGTACATCAAGCAGCCGTTGAGGGCGCCTTTCACTCCAAGGCTACTAAGTCTCAAGAAGACTTAGGTTCTCAAGGAGACTATGTGACAAAGGAGGAGTTTCAAACCATTCTGACAGAGGTCTTCACCAAACTGGAATCTCTACAACCCCCCATTGCCTCCACCTCCGAAATCACCGAAGCTCTCAAGGCGAATACTGAGGCTCTAAAGTCCTTAACTGAGGTCACACAGAAGCTTCGCTCAGAAGTTCACGCCGTTAAGGCCTCTACCATCACCAAGGAAGAACTCTCTGTAGCTCTTGTTTCCTATGTCCCCTCTGCCAACCAATTCCAGAAGTTTCAGGATGAGCACTGCTCTGCAAGTCGCGACCTAGTGACTGGTCTCATTGAAGCAAGCTATTCAAACTACTCTTCTCTGGAAGACAATATCAAACGCATGGAAACTCCACCATCGTTATGGGCCAAGCTTCTTCATCTTCTCAAGATTCTCTCAATCAACTTTGCACCAAACGAGGCTTTGAAGCCATGGTACAATCTCTGGCTCAAACTGTCACTCAACATAATGAGGCCATCAGCAGAGATTTTTGCCGATCTCACAGAAATACTGCCAAGTTTATTCAACAAGTCTCTACCAATCTCATTACAGAGGGTGTTCGTCTCCGTACCACCTTGAGGAATTATGCTACTAACATTCGGTTCTTCTCTCATCCCAATATCAATTCTGCAGTTCTCTCTGCAGAGGAGCTAATTTCAAGACTAGAGGCTACTGTACAAGGAATTCTGGACAGCATCTTGACTCTCAATCCCACAACTTGCTCTGTAAAGGCCGCACAACAGCATGATAATAAGAGAGGTAATCACCCTGATGATCATGAGGGGGAGAATCAGTAACAACCTCTGGGTCCAAAACATCAACCAACATCCACTGTCATTCCTCAATCCAAAGCTTCAGATCATTCTCCCTCTGCAAAGAATCAGGATAAAGGCAAAGGGAAAACAAGGCCTCTAGAGAAGGCCTTAAAAATTAGTGAGGCCTCAGTCCTTAAGAAGCCTTCTTCTACCAAGGCAAAGAAGAGGAAGAAAGATAAGGGGAAAGGGATTGCTAAGGATCCTCTGCCATATTCAAGCTCTGATGATGATATCGACACCGGGGTTCTCTCTCTAATCCTGAGGATGCGCAATTGATTGCAGTGTTGAAGGAGTCTAAGGCAATGGCCTCTGGCTAGATTCCTCCTCATCGTCCCCCAAAGGAAGGTGAAGGTCCACCCACCAAAGTCCCTGGTGTGCCTGAATTCTCTGCAGAAACATTTGATAATTTAAGAGACTCCGTACAGCTTCAACCTGCAGGGGACACTCCAGCAGTCGACAACAGAGTTCAAGAGATAATTCAAAGCATGCAAACGCTAAAGTCGGCAGAGCCAAGATTCGCTGACCCCTGAAGACTCTGGAAGAAGAGTACCATTGGATGTATTCAGAATAAGAGCTTGAAGCCCCTTTTGACCCAGAATGGGTAGGGCTAAGTGTCGAACAGAAGTTCAAGCTCATGCAGAAGATCAAGAATGCAGATATGGTATCTTCTAACAAAGCAATCATTGGGGTGAAGAGAATCTCTTCGCGGTCTCTCTGTAAGCAAGATCATGCATACACAGAGTACTGTGTCATAAGAGAAGACAGGACCGAATACACCTTCTTTGATGTTGATATTCATAATCTAAATCCATACAATCTCTCCTATGTATTCTGTCTTCTGGATAAGTTGCTTGAAAAGAAGAACTTCTATGCTATCTCCAGAAGAAGGGTAGCAGAGGTCAAGAGAGCCCATGTCATGCTGACAAGTCAAAAGGACTTTCACATGGCTCTCTACCTTGGACAGAGTAATTTTAGAAGCTCTTTGATCCGGCCATCTTGGATCGATTCTATTCCTATCAACAGAATTATTGCAGAACCTATGCACGGATTCACATACCTCGATGAAAATGGTACCCGGAAGTTTTTCAATCCAGCGGATACACACAAGTACTCGAATGCCACATTATCCAAGATTTTTGGAGTAATGATGAAGGAATTAGACGCAAAAAGATATACCAAAGAGGAGCTTGAAGGGATAATTCAAGCCATCCTTGTGTAGGTTGAATTCAGAAAACTCATGGTGAAGTTCTATGACATGTTGAAGAATGATTCTCTGAATCTAATCAATGACTTCCTAGATGTTCATAAGTGAAAAACTAAAAGTTAATTGATTTGTAGTTTTTTACTTTGGTAATAGAATAGATCTCTCTGTAATGAATAGTTCATTTTTCCATACTTAGGGGGAGATTGTTGACTCCTGCCTTGTTTTGTAAAGAAAGTATGTAAAAATGTCATCAGAGATCTTTTGGAAAGCTCTATATAGGTTCTTTAAGAAGCAACAAATTGTACAAGGTAAAAACCGCAGAGCCTCTGGGAGAGTTGACAGAGGCTCTGCAGATGCAACCTCTGAGAAAACTCACTTTGGTCTTTCCTTCAAGTCACATGTCCAGCACGTGAAGTTAGTTACTACATGACTCTTGATCAAGGGCTAGGATTGGTACATGTGGAAAGGCGTCCCTAAGTCGGTTTAGAACTAGTATAAATAGCTAGTTTCTTCTATGTTTTTGGAGTCGTTTTTCTAAGTTTTCACTGTTTCATTGAATTAATGTCAAAGTTTGTAATCATTTTCTCTATAATGAATCAAACACATTTGGAAGCATTCTCATTGTTGATCTGTATGATTTGCTAGCTTATTGTTCTAATATGTTCTTTAAAGTTCATTCCGTTGCATTCTATTTGATCTATAAGCATTTATTTTGTAATCAATACCAATATTTGGAATTCATCGATCCAACACATTCCTTGAGATGGTTCGCCAAGATCAAGAAGAAGCCAGTCGAGATGAGAACCAAAACAAGAAGCGAGTTAGAGGCCGGTGATGCGGTAATTATCATACATAAAAAGCGTAACAAGTTTTAACCTCTAATGCCTAGCCACTGTCTTACCACATATATAGGCAAGCGTACCTGATCGTGAGTAATATAGTGTAGGAAAGTCCAGGTATCGTATCTACCACTGGGAACGGTCAAGTTATCGTAGATTATTAATCTAAATCAGTTGAATTAACCTAAAGCTTTTGGGGGGGTTTTTATGAAAAAGGTTTTAATACTAAAAAGACAACTAAATTAACTACGAACTAAGAAAACGATTAAAAAGATTAATTAAGAACTATATGAAGGAAAAACAGTAGCACTAATCATGGTATAGTGAATCCCCAAGTGAATGATTTAAACATGCCAAAGGTTTGGTTGTTTTGATTATTGTAGGAATTTAAGTCTAGGACACCCTAACATGTAGTGATTATGGTCTTTAACTAGGTCTCGGTCCTCCTAGTCCAATACTTAGGTCGTTTGTTAGGCAACCTAGTACCGGAAATCCGGTCCTAATTCTATTGTATGGTTTTCTACCTCCAGGTCACTCTCGGTGCAAGTAACCACTTAACACAACTCTCTTGGTCCAAGGGTAGCTTAAGGTAGGTTGATTATCCTATCGGAGTCTATCTATTTTGGTCAAACAGATACACCCAACCAATGAGTTCAAATAACCAAACAATAAGAATCAAAACGGAACCATAACACACATTCAATCAATCAAAAACAAACCAATAAACATTAAGTATTAAATCATCATCCACAATGGTTCATTGACCATGACAAGTACCACTATTAAAAGACTACTCACTAAACATAATGAAAACAGAAAACATAATAATAGACATGATACCGACAATACAACGACGGATGATCAAAGACCGAACCCCGTGGCGTATCGGCACCACTCAGACTTCCACTCTATCGACTCTGCTTCGTGTCGTGTAAAACGTGTCTTCTAAACTGAAGGAGGAGGATGGTATTTAAAAGAAAACGTCCAGCGCCCATCTGGCGATCGCCAGACTGCTGGTTTGGCGGCGCCAAACACTTAGGTCAATCCTGATCTTCACCTTTGTTGAATCTGGCGGCGCCAGATCTGGAATTTCGCGGACGCCAGATTGCTACTGTATTGAACTTGTGCATTTTTCACGTTTTCTTGCCTTTTTTCGTACTTTTCCGTTCCACGGCCTCCAAATCCTACATAAGCAATAACAAGCTCATTTGGTGAGTGAAATGATCATAAACGGGTGAGAAATGGGGTAAAGTCATACAATTAAGCTCAACCAAAACATGTATAATTTTGGTGTTATCAAAATCCCCACACTTAAGCTTTGATTGTCCTCAATCAAAAGACTGAAAGATAAGAAAGATAACTCCAAAATTATCTCCACCCAAGATCATCCAAGAGAACAAAGTGTTTCACCTGTTGGAAGGTAAAGGCTAAGCATCAAAAGCCTCACGGCAAGGTGCAACCTTTGGAAATTCCAATATGGAAGTGGGAATATATTGTTGGGTTTTTCTGTGATCCCCGAATCAAACTGATACGAAGAACACCAATCTAGCGGAAACGATTTTTGGATAAAACCCGAAACCACGATCGTTCGTTTTAAGTTATTTAGGCATTAATTAATAAGGATTTTACCTGGATTGCTTGAGTAATAATCCACCGGTGATTGACCTTACGAACGTTCCTCTAGCAGAACTCTAAAACCCGAGCTGACCGGAAAACCGAACTGGTTTGGAGGTGAGGGGCGGCGCCGAGGAGAGAGGGAGAGAGAGAGAGAGGGATTTTTTTTGTTGGTGGAAACTAATTAAAAAACTGAATGAATTATCTAAAGCCTATATAGCTTATTTATACAACAAGAGTTTCCATCTGATAGAGTTTCCATCCAATTCAGTTTTCCATAATTATCTGATTCTTTCTTTTTCCTTAAGAAAGAATCTATTAGATAATTATCCTTTAATTAACTAGTTATCTTTTATATATTTATATAATTTATCTAATTAATTAATAACCCTCTAACATTGGGAATTCTGACTGAAATTACCCAACTGATTTATAATTAACTATTGTAAATCCAATCTCTCCATTTCTGGGTTTTATTTAACTTATTCGATTTATAGGTCCTCACAAGTGTGACCCTCAAGTGTCTTATAACATTGGACATGCAATCACTGGTTTGTCAACTTATGCACATAATTACTAACAGACTCCCACTTATGCAAGTTGGCAATACCGTCTTGATCACATTGACCAAAGGAGGACCCTAGACAGACACTTAGGCTAACCAGGTTACAAGAACTCTTATACCCAGATAGGTGATTTAAACATTTCCATCAGGAAATAATATTCATGAAACAACTGTTCATAAATTGGGTATGTCTTGGCTTTTCCCTTTGCAACACGATATTTTATCTGTGAGTATGAGCCTGGATTAAGTCAACTCTTAATACTCAAGATTCTGTTTCTTGACTATCCGACTTCTACTGATAGGTAAATGACAAAGAACTAATCAGTTCGTTTGGGCATGGCCATGCACTTCATCAGGATATTCAGTCAGTCAAGGGGCCCAGAAATATCTCTCTTCAAAGAAGAGGTACAAATCCCATCTTGCATACCTGCATTTAACACCACGGCTTCCGCTGAATCTAGTTACGCCCTTTATAGTCACCCTGTTACGGCGTAGCGGTTGAACGCACTAAGTATCCAGCAGTCCTCATGATATCAAACCAGATATCTCAGGTAATGGGGACAACGACTGTGAGATTTACTTATGACAAAATCCAAGAAGTAATTCTCAACCGCGGATCACGTCCGATATTCGCTACTCTATCGAATACCTGTACAGCTTTTTGGTCTACAATACTTGTAGCTATTATTCAACCACTGATCATAACTACCCTAAAAGGCTCACAATGACTTTAACACCCTATTGGGTTCCCACCACAATAAGTTTTCACGGACAATTTTCGAATGAAAGACTGGGAACTAGTCTCATTCCTGGATTACAAAACATGCAAAATATAAAAGCGATTTTAAGAGACTAATTTTTGTATAGTCCATATTACACTCTGTAATAATACTAAAAATAATAGCATCTCTTAATTACCTTTTACTATGTCTATTCAACGTTTGTTAAATACTGGTCTAAACGAAGCATCACCTAACTTCAGTTTAAACCCTTTGATTAATGTTTACCAGTTTAATCAAAGTTATAACCAAAAATGTTACAAGTTTAACATCTACTGATTTTATACTTGTATCAGCTAATTTTGTTTTGCAAACACCATAAAACAAAAATTAGACTTCACTTTACCATATTTCCCTGAACTTGGAGATCTGGACTAACTCTGAGTTCACTGAATATGTAAAGTTAAATTGCAACTTTCCTTAGTTGCTGTGTAGATGAATGATTTCTACCTGAAATCAGATAAAATCTCCATTTACCAAATGTCAAGAAATTTATTCTAGTGTTTACAACACCTTATAGTCTAAAAGATAATTACTATCTTTAATAACCATTCCAACACACTTTAATTATTGATTTTTCTTAAAAAGTCAAGTATGACTTTATTTTTTGTTTCAAAGTCTTTGAAACTTTTCTTCTACCCTTTTGACTAAAAGGTAGATTGTATGAATTTACATCCTACCTGGATCATGAATTCCGAGATATATTAAATCAATAATTTTTTTTTATCTTTTATTGTAACAACCCAGGCGACCGTGGTTCGATATTGTCCGCTTTGGAGACACAGGGCCCTAACCGGTCACCCCTACTCCCTCACGGTTTTGCATTGGAGTTGCCCAGTCCAGGTCACAACCCAAAACGCGTCTCACCAGGTGAGGTATCAACACACCTTATAAGGAGTGCTTCGTTCCCCTCACCAGCCGATGTGGGACGAGCTGTTACACTCTCCCCCCTTACGGACACAACGCCCCCGTTGTGCACATCGGCCCGGTCCTAGCTCTGATACCATCTGTAACAGCCCAGGCAACCGTGGTTCGATATTGTCCGCTTTGGAGACACAGGGCCCTAACCGGTCACCCCTACTCCCTCACGGTTTTGCTTTGGAGTTGCCCAGTCCAGGTCACAACCCAAAACGCGTCTCACCAGGTGAGGTATCAACACACCTTATAAGGAGTGTTTCGTTCCCCTCACCAGCCGATGTGGGACGAGCTGTTACACTCTCCCCCCCTTACGGACACAACGCCCTCGTTGTGCACATCGGCCCGGTCCTAGCTCTGATACCATCTGTAACATCCCAGGCGACCGTGGTTCGATATTGTCCGTTTTGGAGACACAGGGCCCTAACCGGTCACCCCTACTCCCTCACGGTTTTGCTTTGGAGTTGCCCAGTCCAGGTCACAACCCAAAACGCGTCTCACCAGGTGAGGTATCAACACACCTTATAAGGAGTGCTTCGTTCCCCTCACCAGCCGATGTGGGACGAGCTGTTACACTCTCCCCCCCTTACGGACACAACGCCCCCGTTGTGCACATCGGCCCGGTCCTAGCTCTGATACCATCTGTAACAGCCCAGGCAACCGTGGTTCGATATTGTCCGCTTTGGAGACACAGGGCCCTAACCGGTCACCCCTACTCCCTCACGGTTTTGCTTTGGAGTTGCCCAGTCCAGGTCACAACCCAAAACGCGTCTCACCAGGTGAGGTATCAACACACCTTATAAGGAGTGTTTCGTTCCCCTCACCAGCCGATGTGGGACGAGCTGTTACATACCAAGTTGAAACACCCAGTCCCAATTTAAATTTTCAAAATAAAAATTTTAAAATAAAACCCTTGCATTTATTAAAACTAAATAGTCATTCGCAAAATGTCAAGTCAACCATATAAATATCCCACAATAAAGTCAACAATAATATTAAATGATTGGATCGGAACGCCATCAGCCGGGAACCCTCAAGCCGGAGCCTTGCCCTTAACGATACCCGAACTCGTACCTAAAACATTAAAAACACGAGGGGTAAGCTCAACAGCTTAGTGAGTAAGTTACAGATACGATATATCATAATCAATGCACATATATGTCCACACTAACAGCTTAACGGTTTCCCGTTTACCGAACCATCCCGCAGTCCGGTCACCGCGGTTTCCCGCCCTTCGGGCCACCGCCGTCATCGTCATCGTGTCGTTTAACCGACGATGTGGGTTACGTCCGTGGGTTGGTTCGCGGCATGTTATCCGGTGTAACAGCTCGTCCCACATCGGCTGGTGAGGGAACGAAGCACTCCTTATAAGGTGTGTTGATACCTCACCTGGTGAGACGCGTTTTGGGTTGTGACCTGGACTGGGCAACTCCAAAGCAAAACCGTGAGGGAGTAGGGGTGACCGGTTAGGGCCCTGTGTCTCCAAAGCGGACAATATCGAACCACGGTCGCCTGGGTTGTTACAGATGGTATCAGAGCTAGACCGGGCCGATGTGCACAACGGGGCGTTGTGTCCGTAAGGGGGGAGAGTGTAACAGCTCGTCCCACATCGGCTGGTGAGGGGAACGAAACACTCCTTATAAGGTGTGTTGATACCTCACCTGGTGAGACGCGTTTTGGGTTGTGACCTGGACTGGCAACTCCAAAGCAAAACCGTGAGGGAGTAGGGGTGACCGGTTAGGGCCCTGTGTCTCCAAAGCGGACAATATTGAACCACGGTTGCCTGGGCTGTTACAGATGGTATCAGAGCTAGGACCGGGCCGATGTGCACAACGGGGGCGTTGTGTCCGTAAGGGGGGGAGAGTGTAACAGCTCGTCCCACATCGGCTGGTGAGGGGAACGAAGCACTCCTTATAAGGTGTGTTGATACCTCACCTGGTGAGACGCGTTTTGGGTTGTGACCTGGACTGGGCAACTCCAAAGCAAAACCGTGAGGGAGTAGGGGTGATCGGTTAGGGCCCTGTGTCTCCAAAGCGGACAATATCGAACCACGGTCGCCTGGGTTGTTACATTTATTCTTTATCATAGACTAGATAAAGAGTAAATTGGGCTCCCACTAACCTATATGAAAACAAACTATTACTCAAAATTAACTATTGACTTAGTCAAAACTTGATTACTTAGTCAATTCTATTTTAAGTAATGAACACAAGAATTTTAACATTTATAAAACTTAACTGGACTTTATTTAAATCCTAATTCCAAAACTTGGAATTTTCTCTAGTTTTATAAACACTGATATTATCAACGATATCTGAGATAATATCCTAAATCCCTTAAAACATATGAGTAATTAATTCTGATCAGAAAATACTTTCATAATCCTTTACTCATAAATGTTTTATTCAAAACACATTATAGTACTTCGTGTGTTTTGACAGTTTTCATATACATTACTTCAAATTATTTTGAAGTAATACTGTTAGTGTAATAGGCAACATCTAGGATCTAATTTTGAATCAGGTCAAATTTGACTTAATCAGATTCAAAAATGCCATGCATAAAGATATCAAGACAATAATTTTAAAATTTTAAATCCGATAAACATTTAAAACCAACAAATATCCAAAAATCCAAAATTTGGAAAAACACGATTGTTTTAAATCACAAAAGTCTAAAATTGTCTTGCTAATTCTTAAAAGTAAACTTGCATGCTGATCCTTGCAATCTGGGCACTTCACTTTTAATGACCACCTGCAATTAAACATTTGCTTCTAGGTGTCAACACATTTGTAAACTAACAAGCGAAAGTGATAAACTGAAGCAATCACGAATACCTGAGGTGTTTATTCCTGCTTCGTAACGCTTCAGGCAGTTATGCCTCCAATAACCGACTTCATGGCACTTGAAGTATTGATTCTCGGTCATTACTCTGTTAGGCTTAACTTTCTTGCCCTTGCCCTTGCCTTTGCCATTATCATAAAACTTGGGTGCACTCTGGGTGACCTAAACTGGCTCTTTCCCTTACTGGTGTTCCCATGCCCACGCTTCTTCTTTACTCCACCATCCCTGACCATAAGCACATATTTGGTCTTGGTCCCCATACTCAACTTATGAAGTGCAATTCAGCAATGGTTTGTTTATAACTGATTACAAATTGCTTGCAATCTTCAGACAGTGAGCCGAGTATGACATCTGTTGCTGCCTGCAATGGAACTGGGTGACCGAGCCTCTCTAGGTGATCCAAGTGCCGTTTCATTTTCATGACGTGGTCACTTACTGAAGTCCCCTTGATCATCTTGCACTCGTTAAATGCCTTAGTGGCATCATAATGTTCTGTGCGTGCTTGTGTTTGGAACATGTCCCTCAACTGACGGATCATGTCATAAGCATCTGTGTCATGAGCCCTGCTTGGAGATCTGGGCTCATGGTCGTAAGCATAAGAAAACCTACATCCAGCAAATCGTCGGAATGCTTCTTGTGAGCGTTCCTGACAGCAGCCGGCGCATTTGCTGGAGGGGGCCTCCCCTAGAGGCTCATCAAGGACATACCATTTCCTTTCGTGTCTGAGCACAATCATCAGATTGCGCTCCTAGTCAAGGAAATTGGAACCGGTGAGTTTATCCTTTTCAAGGATGGATTGTGTTGGTAACTGTGTTTGCCATCTACACTTTAAAAACTTTGTTTTTAGCAACTGTGAATAGACTAATTTCCAATAAATATCAATAAACCCTTAAATGATCATTTTATTGGACTAGGATCCTTATTTCATACGCCCTGATGTGCGTAATGTTCTTGCTCCACCAGGGCCTCGTATTATTTCGGTAGGTAAGGACTTTTACCAATCACATCTAACTGACATGACTCCTAGATCTTTTCGGGATAACGGTAATTATCCGTACATGTTTCAGTCCCTCTAAGTGCTTTTTGGCCCGGTACCACCCGGTAAACATATGAGAACCAAAACAGATCTCACCATTTCGGGACTTGGACACTTTTACTCTGGCCGATACAACACGGAGATAATTCGCAGAGTCATAGTATCCCCTCTAGCTTGGGGTTTGAACGCGGATGCTCAAGGTGTGTTCTTCTTACAACGCCCGCGTACCTTACGCCTGAGGTGCCCCTAGATGGGTTGCACTACTGATCTATGATTTAACGGGGTTTTAATTAATTTCTGAAAAACCTTTTAATGTCCAGTTATTTAGAAAATTGTAACTTTTGGAAAAACTGATTGTTTAAACAGAAGGAAACTGATGTTTAAACTAACTGTTTCAAACATACGCTGTTTTAACTGTTTTAAAAGGCTCTTGCTAATTAAAACTAACTGTTTTAAAAACATACTTGCTAATCAAAACTAGTTGTTTTGATAGCATGCTAGTTGACCAAAAACTAACTGTTTTATCAACTTGCCTTTAAACAATCTATTTACAATCTTGCAGGTTTTAAATAAAATCTACCGTTTAAAAAGGTTTTTAGAAAAAGTCGGTGATTTTAATTTTAAAACCTTTTCGTTTTGTGATATAATCTAGTTTTAAAACTTTCTCTATTTTAAACCTACTAACATATAGGATATCACAAATAAACAATCACAGCCACGCAGTTAAAATCTATAACTACACAGATTATAGTTTTGCCAACTTTTATACCTAAGGACCATTAATGACCTATCTCTATATCATTTCTATCTCCTTGCGAGTCTCCCACTGGCTTTGGCATCTCCCATGGAACTCCGAAAGAAACGCTTACTCCTTTTCGTGTGCTCCCACTGGCCTCGGCACCCTCGATGGAGATCCCGAAAGAAATACTAAAAAAACTATCCTATGGTCACTTTTACAAAAGGGTTGTAAATGGCACGCAGGCCTCCCCACATTATTGTTCAAAGGTCTAAGTTGGCAAAAACTATATATATATATATATATATATACGGACAGATATATATATTTAACAACCACACAATTAAATATAAAGCATAAAACAAGCAATATATTAAAACGTAAGGCAAACCTAGACCCGTTAAAAAATTATCTCATGCTGTTGATCACATAACCTGGTTTTAACTGATTTGTAAAACTAACTGTTTTATAAACCGACAAATATTTCGAAAAAGGATTTTTTTTTTATAAAAAAGATTTATAAACAATAAAATTATTTTATAAAACGGAAATCTATTTTATGAAATATTTGTCTTTTATCCAAAAATAATATCAAACCGGGTCCACCGAACAAACTGATTGGTAAAAATAAATCCAAACTGTGTCGTGGTTTGACCAACTGATCAAAACATGACACGAAGCCTATTCGACCAAACAGGTTAAACAACTGGTTTGATAAAAACGAAAAACCCTTAATTTTAATAACAAAGTTAAAATTATTTTAAAAGGATTAATTTGGATAAAACAACTAAAAACTAATAAACCCTTTTTGGGCCATAGACTTGGTCCAAAAGGCTGGGTTTTGGGCCTATTAACAAAAATTTGGCCCGAACGAAAATCCCTAGATTGATCGGAAGCATTATTCGCGCCGCGAAGGCGATGTTCGCGCTGCGAATGGTGTGCACGGCTTGCGCCGCGAAGGTCACGTCTAGGACCTCTTCGCGCCGTGAAGGTCGCATCTGGTGGTATCGACAGTCGCAACCGGCGACCGTTATCACCACCGGCGATTGGATCACACTCCGGCCATCGTCGGCTGCTCTTGGCGACTGGCGACATCAACAGCAAAATGGCTGCTAATATCGCCTCCACCATCATCGTTATCGGCCGATGACAACGATAGCGTGAAGCCACCGCCGCCACCGCCGACGATAGCCAAGCGCTGCCACCTTGTCGATTACAGCCATCGCCGCTTGGCTACCATCGGACGGATGGATCTGCCACGGCTTCGCCGCGGTACGGCCAAAGCCGCGCGGCGTTCGGCAACACCACCGCCTAGTGCGGTTTGGTTTGTTGGCCACCGCAGTGGCTCAATTGCCACCATCAAAACCGCCGGCCACCATCACGTTGGTGGTTCGGCCTTGGCGTCAACCGTGGTTCGGCCCACGGATTCGCCGCGGTTGGTTGATCGTACGACCACCCACCATCGCTGCTTGGCTACAGCCACCACCAAAGCCGCACACCGCCATCGATCACCACCAATTCTGGTGGCGATTCGTGTGTGGTAGGCGATTGAAAACAATCAACGCCGCCACCTGCACCGCAAACACCGCCACCACCACGCTTGGTGGTGCACCTTTGGTCCACCCGCGATCTAGCCGCCGTCATGTGCGGTTGGCCACCAAGCAGCCATCGCCACCACCGTACTGGTGATGTGGCCTCGGTTTGCTTCGGCCACCGCTAGTTGCCGCTACCACCGCGCTGGTGGTTTGGCTGTGGCTGTCGCATGATGACGCCGCCACCACCACGCTGGTGGTTTGGCGACGCCATCACCATCATGCCATTCGACCACCGCCACCGAAGCTTCCGGCCGGCAACGACAGCAGTAAGAACGATGTCGCTGCCGCCACCGCCGTGTGCGAGTGGTGGCCGGCTGCTACCACCATACTGGTGGCACAGCGGTGGTTCGACGTCCTCGGCCACCACCAATTCGGTGGTGGGGCTTTGGTGGTTTTCCGGGGTTTTTCGTACGTAAAAATTATTTTAATAAATTAAACAACAATAATTGTTATAATCTAAAACAAACTGGAAAGCTTTCAAAAACAGATAAAGTTCAGATTCAAACTTGATAAAAATCGAACCTTTAAAACGATTATCAAAGAAAGCTTATATGAAACAATTTTTAAACGGATCTATAGAAGTCTAAACGATAAATCAAAACGAAAAACTGTGGCTCTAATACCACTGTTGAGTTTTTCTGTGATCCCCGAATCAAACTGATACGAAGAACACCAATCTAGCGGAAACGATTTTTGGATAAAACCCGAAACCACGATCGTTCGTTTTAATTTATTTAGGCGTTAATTAATAAGGATTTTACCTGGATTGCTTAAGTAATAATCCACCGGTGATTGACCTTATGAACGTTCCTCTAGCAGAACTCTAAAACCCGAGCTGACCGGAAAACCGAACTGGTTTGGAGGTGAGGGGCGGCGCCGAGGAGAGAGAGAGAGAGAGAGAGAGAGAGAGAGAGAGAGATTTTGTTGGTGGAAACTAATTAAAAAACTGAATGAATTATCTAAAGCCTATATAGCTTATTTATATAACAAGAGTTTCCATCTGACAGAGTTTCCATCCAATTCAGTTTTCCATAATTATCTGATTCTTTCTTTTTCCTTAAGAAAGAATCTATTAGATAATTATCCTTTAATTAACTAGTTATCTTTTATATATTTATATAATTTATCTAATTAATTAATAACCCTCTAACTTTGGGAATTCTGACTGAAATTACCCAACTGATTTATAATAACTATTATAAATCCAATCTCTCCATTTCTGGGTTTTATTTAACTTATTCGATTTATAGGTCCTCAGAGGTGTGACCCTCAAGTGTCTTATAACATTGGACATGCAATCACTGGTTTGTCAACTTATGCACATAATTACTAACATATATAACCATAGATCTAATCGCCAAACTACCGAGGACCCCTCGGAAATTTGACGCCATATGGGTGATAATGGAACGGTTAGCCAAGAGTGCTCACTTTCTAACCATCCGTGGAAGCCTCACGTCGGAACAGTTGGCAGACGTCTACATGAAGGAAGTAGTAGTGAGACACGGGGTACCTGTGTCAATTGTTTCAGACAGGCACACTCGCTTTACCTCTCGGTTTTGGGAGCGATATCACGAGGGTTTGGGTACTTGATTGTTGTTCAGTACCGCTTATCACCCACGAACAGACGATCGAAGCGAGCATGCGATACAGACTCTGGAAGTCATGCCTCGGGCGTGTGTCTTGGATTTTGGAGGTAGTTGGGATTGGTACTTTCCGTTAGCTGAGTTGTATATCAACAGCTGCCTTTCGAGCATTAGGATGTCGCCGTAAGAGATGTTTTACAAAAGGAAATACAGAACCCTGATCTGTTGGGGTGGGGTTGGACAGCATGTTCACGGGAGCACGAAGGTGGTACCGAAGACCACGGAGAACATCCAGAGGGTTAGAAAGCGATTTCAGACAGCGTAGAGTAGGCAAAAGAGCTATGCAGACAGATGGAGATCGGATTTAGAATTCCAGGTGGGAGATCGGTTTTTCTAAAGGTCTTACCTTGGAAGGGAGCTATTTATTTCCGGAGCAAGCTAGGGCCTCGATATATCGGACCGTTTACTTATTGACTCGCAAAGGAAAGATGGCTTATCATTTGGAGCTACCGGATATTCTTGGTCAGATCCATAGCACGTTCCACATGTCCCAGTGCTTAAGTTCCTCGCAGACAAAACACCACATACACCGTTGGATGATATTCCGGTAGAAGAGAGCCTGAACTACGTAGAAAGGCCGGTAGCGGTGTTGGAAAGAAAAGTAAAGGGGCTGCGGAACAAGGAGGTTGGAATGGTGAAGGTGCAGTGGCAGCATAGGAAAGGATCTTGGGGTGGGGGACTTGGGAGCCGGAAGCTGAGATGCGGGAGAAGTACCCGGAGCTTTTTACAGATTGAATTTCGGGACAAAATCCTTGTAAGTCGGGGAGAGTTGTAATGCCCCGTTTTCATTTTTAAGATATTTATTTAATTTAATTAATTATAGTTAAGTTACTTTTGGGCCTTATACTTAACTAGATGGATTTTAATCAATATGTGCTTGATTTGTTTTGCTGTGGGCTTCGCCCATGTACTTAATTCCCTTGTAACCCTTTTTGGGAGTCATTTAGCAAAGAAAAGAGAAAGGGAGAGAGATTGAGAGAGAGGGAGATGCAAAGAGGAGAAAGAGAGAAGAAGTGCCTAAGAAGCCGGAATAGTCGTCACTCTCGTCTAATCTCCGTCGTTTTCGCATAACGTATATTCTTGGTTCCCTTTTTGTTTTGTCGTCTTAGCTGTTATGGTTTCGATTGCTTGATCTTTGGATCGTTAATCGCCAGTTTCGAGTTTGATTTTGTTGTTTGATTGTTGATAGTTGATTGAGAGTCGTTAGAACGAAACATCTTTAGGGAAATCGACTGGATTGAAGCCTTTATATGAAAAATCTCGTTTCTAGTCAATTTTATGTTTTGAGTTCAAATTTTGGGAAAAACCGTCGCCGCCTTGCGAGCGCGAAGCTGCGGACCTCACGCCGCGTAGGTCTCGCACCGCGAGAGTGTAGGCTCGCGCCGCGAGCAGGGTGCCAATGTAGTTGACCGTTTCGTTGATTGTTTCGTGTTAGCAAAACCCTAGGCTTCGCGAACGCGAAGTTCCTTCTGTTCGGTTTTTCAAATTTTTCCGTTAGGGCTCGTAGGGGGTTTCCAAGTTCATATACCCCCAGGGGATGTCCTTTTATGAGGTCCTGTGAATTCTTAGAGTAATCGGACTACTCTTGTTGGGTCATTTCCAAAGGAGGGTCGAGATGGAAATTGTGAGTCGGTTTGGGTGTGGTATTGACTTGGGTTATGCTTTATTGTTATATGGGAGCTACATAAGCTTGAGCGTGAACCAGGATTGGCTGCTAAGCTACTTCCAGGTGAGTTTACACTTGTGTAGTTTATATTATCGCTTGTATGCGTATGTATAGTAGTGTCGAGTAAGGGAACCGCATGCCCTTGATGAGTTGCGAGGGCAGACTCGTGTCCTAAGCTGGCGAGGAAATGAAGGGATACTGCATGCCCTTGATGAGTTGCGAGGGCAGACTCGTGTTTAGGCTTTGAGTTCGAATTTTGGGAAAAAACGTCGCCCCCTCGCGACCGCTAAGCTGCGGACCTCATGCCGCGAAGGTCTCGCACCACGAGAGTGTCGGCTCGCGACGCGAATAGGGTGCCAGTATAGTTGACCGTTTCGTTGATTGTTTCGTGTTAGCGAAACCCTAGGCTTCGCGAATGCGAAGTTCCCTCTGTTCGATTTTTCAAACTTTTCCTTTAGGGCTCGTAAGGGGTTTCTGAGTTCATAAACCCCTAGGGGATGTCCATTTATGAGGTCTTGTGAAGTCTTAAGTAATCGGACTACTCTCGTTGGGTTATTTCCAAAGGAGGGTCAAGTTGGAAATTGTGAGTTGGTTTGGGTGTGGTATTGACTTGGGTTATGCTTTATTGTTATAGGGGAGCTACATAACCTTGAACTGCTAAGCTACTTCCAGGTGAGTTTACACTTATGTAGTTTATATTATCACTTGTATGCGTATGTATACTAGTGTCGAGTAAGGGAACCGCATGCCCTTGATGAGTTGCGGGGGCAGACTCGTGTCCTAAGCTGGCAGGGAAATGAAGGGTTACCGGATGTCCTTGATGAGTTGCGGGGGCAGACCCATGTCCTAAGCTGGCGGGGGAAATTAGCTCCCTTCTCATGAGTCGGATGTCGGTCAAATGTCTTATTGCATGTATGAATGAAATTATGTGTTGATCTGATGATACGGTGATGTGATGTGTATGAGGTACCTGCTATGGATATGTATGCATGTGCTAGTATAAGTTACATACAGTGTTTTCTCACTAAGCGTATCGTTTACCGTTGTTGTTTATAATTTTTCTTTCAGGAACTAGTTCAGGTACGGACAAAGGCAAGGCCCTAGCTTGACTCCTAGACAGAAGACAGTTCCAACTGAACCTTAGATGACAGTTGAAATAAAACCGTTTATTCTGCTTATTTTGAAACGTTGAGTTAAACGACATTTTTATGTTTTATAAACCATACACTAATTTTCATTTAATGATTTATGAGTTTTTGGCATTTAATATGGTTTTTATTTGAAGTATTTAATTAAATTAGTATTTTGGAAAAGTGGTGTTACCTCACATTGTTGTAGTCCTCTTGTTAATGATTTTCAAAAAGCATAGAGATAGACCACGTCTTAAGCGTTTTTCTTCAAATGTAGATCGATACTCAATACTACATAGATAGATTTATGAAAGTGACAGCATGTCTATATCACAAATTAGGATGTCTCAAAGGTGTTTTGTGAAGTTGTGTATACCCTTGAAACATTTGGAGGCCTAAAACCAAGTAGGAATATGAATATTGATGAACAAGTTGCCAGTTTTTCCATATTCTTGTTCACAATGTTAGGAATCGCGTCATCATATGTCGTTTTCGTCGATCGGGAGAAACGATTAGTAGGCATTTTGCTCGAGTTTGTTGTTTAAATTGTTTGATGTTTATGTTTTATATTGTTGTATTAAATCGTTATAGGTATGACGAGCCAGATTCGACATTATAGTTATGGACAACTAATGAGGAATCAACACTAGTCGACGCATTGGTGAATATGACAAATACGGGGGCTTTTAAAGCCGATAATAGTTTCAAAACGGATTACTTACAACATCTAGAGCAAGCTTTGAAAGTATCACTTTCAAATGCTGGGCTTTTAGCCAATCCACATATTGCATCAAAGATAAAAACCATGAAGAAAGATTGGCAATGTGTGTATGACATGGTAAACGGTTCAAACACGAGCGAGTTTGGCTATAACCCCGAAAGAAAATGTGCTATTGCGGAGGAACCGGTTTGGGAGGCATACCTACAAGTACGTATTATAATATTTATATACTAAAGAAGCGACAACATTAAAATATATCATTTTTAGTATTTATAAAATTACAATGTTTGTAAATAGGTTCATAAAGACGCGTCTAGATGGAAAAACAATATGAAGATCTTTGCATTGTGTTTGGGAAAGACCGCGCTTAGGAATATAGAGCTCGAGATTTTGTTGAGATGGAGCAAGAGGTGAACATAGAAGAAAAACAAGAGTCGGATGATGATTTCCTTGATTCAGACAATGCTGCTAGCCGTAACACAAACTTGCAAAATGATGAAACCTCACCAAGTGTTATTTGAAGAAAGAGGAAAAGGCGAAGCGACGTCGGGTTCAACAATGTCATTGGCTTGGTTACATAAATCCTTAAAGAAATATCAAAAGAGTTGAATCAAGGTATTAAATTCGACATGAAGATAAACGAGTTGAGTGAGAAAATCTCATCGGAGATTTTTAAGATGACTTCACTAACTCAAACTGAGAAGTTCAAAGTTTTTACCAAGATAAGAGGTGATTCCGTAAACATACAAAACTTTTGGGAAATGGAAGAAGACCATAGAGAGGAATGGGTGAAGTACATCATGGAAAACAAGTAAGATCAATTGGGATGGGATGTTGATTGGGTTTTTTGGACTTATAAGTTATTGATATATTTTTGGATAACTTATCGACATATTTTAATCATGATGCACGAAATGTTACTCTATGTTTTGTTAATTTATTGACACTTTTTTTGGATGTATTAAAAGATTATTATAGCTTGGATTGAAATGAATGCATAGAATTGAAATGATTTTTAGTTATGATTTTGTTAGCATTTTTTATAATTTATTTAAGTGAATGTTTAATCTATAAAATGAAATTTTAATATTCTATAACTTATATAACATACTCTTTGCATACAAGTTATAAAACAAACTGAAAAAATAACTAAAAAACAGAAGGATGATAATTCTGTCATTTTACATATCTGAATTCCAATTTCATCAGACATTTTTGTCAACCAATTAGACAGATTATGGAATTGGATTCCAATTCCATTTTCTGTCAACCAAACAAAATATGGAATTGGATTCCAATACCTTCAGGATTCCAATTCCTTCAAAAATATTTTAGCGAACCAAACGCCACCTTAGTATTTTCAAATATTCAGATTTCGATAATCCTATGCTAGGATTGTGTAGAAAATACAGATTATATATTAAATGAGCAGATGATTTATAAAAAAAATGTGGATAAGATATTAGTCAATAATTTATTATATTATATTATATTATTTTTTTAATTTGTATAATTGCTCTCATTCGCTCCTTTTTATTGCATTTTATCAATCATCAATTAAAACTATATATATATATATATATATTTTATCTCAACTTACATATATGTGATAATATGTTTGCACCACTGTTAGTTGCACGATGTCGTACACGAGGAATCTTTAATAGGGAATTATAAATGGACTACTTACGAATGAATGGGTAAGGTTATGTGAGTGTACAATTGATACTTAGTATAAGAGGTCTACTTTTATGTACGGGTGTGCAGAAATTAACGGATCCAATTATAAATGATCGATCCAATAACAAACCGACCAATAATGATTGGATATTCAATTGTGATTGGATATCCAATTGCATTTGGATCGGATCGGATGAAAAAAATTGATACCCAATTGGATCGGCTAGGTTCTTGGTTGGTGGTCCAGAACTGACCAAAACTGACCGATTCGATCCAATTGACCATCCAATATCAACCAACCGGACCCATCCAATTACATCCAATAATGTATAAAAATTTAAATAAAAATAAATATTAAAATATATTTAATTAAACTTAAAATCTCATCGCTATCTAAAACGGATTCTTCAAGCTCAGTAAGTTTCCAACTCAGATGATGAAATTTAACTATCGTTTATGTTCAAAACTTTTATTTGTGTGTTCAAAGCTTAGATTTATCGAATTTTGAATTATTATATGAAATTATTAATTTTGTGAAATGGATTAAAATGATTGGATGCATGGTTTGATGGATTTTATTAGATCATCCATTAGATGTCGGATGCATCCGATCCGATCCAATCGATTTATATTGGTTGGATTCAATTCGGTCCAATGGACATCCATTGGATATCCAATAAGAAAATCCAATGGATGAAATCGAACCAAACCGATCCGATCATCCATTGGATGTTAGATTTGTCCAATCCAATGGATGATTGGATCGGTTGGGTTCGATTTCATCCATTGGATTTTCTTATTGGATATCCAATGGAACATCCAATGGATGATTGAATCCGATCGATTGAAGAAATCCAACATCTAATGAATGATTGGATCGGTTGGTTCGATTTCATCCATTGGATTTTCTTATTGGATATCCAACCAATATAAATCCGATTGGATTTTAACTATATATGCTATTAACTAGCTAATTAACCAAAATTGTCTTAATATGTCTAGTTTGGTAATTATCGCTAAAAATATATGAGTATGGAGAAGCAATCATATTAAGGTGATTATCCCATCATATCAATACCCATATAATAAAACAACAATAAAAATAAATAAAGGGAAAAAAACAACCATAATTGCAACACCACCACCAGTGCTTAATCAATGGCTACTGTCACTCAATCAACGTTTGAAGCCCCACATTGGAATTTCTACATCACAAAAATGTTGATAATGTATTCATTATTTTGGGGATTTATAAAATTTTATATGAATTTATCATATCTTTCGAGATAATTTTGTTATTGAAAAGTATAACGTTTGTTTAAGATGTATATTAATATAAGTGACTCTTGATCAAAATTTATAATGGCTTTCTTATAGAAACAAAAGAATGAAAGTTTTGAACAAAGGTAAATTAAGAGTATCAAGTAATAATTATTCATCTAGATAAATTTAGTAAGAGATATATGAAAATTAAAGATGTTGTAGTTTTGAAATTAATTAAAAGATATTGAATAAATATAATATTATAGGAAATACAGATGTAATTATAATGCAACCCATTAAATAATAAATTCCATATGTTTATAAGATTTCTTTCAAGAAAATTACTTTAAGTATTCATATATTATTCTCTTTTTAAACGGATTCATTCATCATGGACACAACATACAACTATTTGTTGTACTATGCTTTCTAACTTTATATGTTCCTTCCCTATCTTCACCAATACCCAATACTCTTTGAATGTACAATAATAAGAGGACATGATATAATGATTAAATTTAAATATCTCTTGATCTTTATGGTAAGTAAAGTGAAGTTAGATTAATGTGTGTAATTGAAGAGATCATCACTATATCATAGGTTAGTTTCGGACATGAAAGAAATGGTGGGTAGATGTGGGGTTTGGAGGAAGTGTGACAAAAAGGGTGTAGAAAAAGGTTCATGACTTTTTTCTCTCCACTTTCACTTTTGTTATGCCAAAAGTCAAATACTCAAATTGGGGCCTCTTCAACCATCATCATAATGATATCTTTCACCACATATGAGATTTGCACTCAAGATTTGTCCATCATTGCTCTTTGTATTTCTTCTTTCTTGTGACTAAAACACATTACACCCTATAATTTCCTTTTTCTGAAAAATTCAAGAAAATATATTTGGTCGAGTAAAAGTTATGTAGTATGTGTATTAATATTTGGTCCATAATTATTTTAAAATAAGGACCAATAGTGCAATTAAGTGTAAACCACAGGACCAAATATGTAATTTACTCTAATATTTATCTAAGTATGGTAGTTAGACTTAAAATCTTTAGGTTATCTCGTAAAAATCTAATTGATGGAACAATTTGTTTATTTCATGGAATGGAAATAAAATGGGACACAAAATGTCGGGGAGACTCCTACATACCTACTATTATATAGAACCTCATGGACTGCTATATAAAATTTAGTATTTTTTCAAATTATAGTTTAACATTAGGTTTTTTGACCCTGTAAATCACAACCATTATGACCTGTAACTTAGATCAATGTCTAACAAAGACTAGTTTGTCATTAACATCAATTAGTTTCTACAAGAAGTTCAAGCTTACAACTCATAAAACTTATAAGTTAGAAACACTACAAGCATCTCAATCCCACTCTTAGTGCATGCTAACATATTTTTAGTTTTTATTTATTTGAATGTCCAATTTATTGTACTTATTAATTTGGATGACCATGAATGGCAAGGACAACAACTCTCTTTATTCTTGACACTTCATAACCATTGGATTGTAATGGTGTCATGTTGTAAGTTCACTTCCGGCCCAATTTCTATACATGTATTTGCATTTTACCAAAGATGAAACATAATACTTAGTTCGTAGTAGAATAGAGTTTAATTAGTCATCACATAACCATCGGAAAACCTTTGGTAAGTGACACAATCGGAAAACAGTGGGAAGAAATCATCAGAAAAACCGTCGGTAGCTATTACTAACCAGGTTTTTAGCGACGTTTGTTTCGTTAGAAAACCATCATTAAAGCCTGATTCCGACGATTTTTCGATTGTTTCTGCCGTCGATACTACTTTTTCTTTAAGTAGTGGCATATCCTTTGGTTACTCTCTAATGATCGTAAGTTAATTCACAAATTACCAAAGATGTAGTTTAGACATAGCTTAGATGAACTTTTTCTAAAAATAAATAAATTGTAAATTTTAATACACTAAAACAACATTTTTTTTATGAACAATAACAATAATGATTTATATGAAATGTAAGAATCCAAAAGTCTATTTGAATACATTTTTTGAATTCTTACAATATTTTCCAACATAATGTATATCATTTTTATTTTCCCCAAAAAAATAGAAATGATGTCAACCCTAAAAGGTAAAACACTTTTTTCTCTTTTAATTTATATGAATTTTTAGGAGGGCCCTTTTGTTAAATTTTCAAGTTGGTTCCTTTTCCCTCGTATACCGCTTTGATTTCAACTTTATGTGATTTAGTGGAAGCAAGCAATACATATTGTCATTAATGTTCATATTAGCCTTTTATATTTCTATGTCATAGTTATAACTAAATGAGACTTAAATCTAATAAAAGTTAAAATAAACTGCTAAATTAAATAATAGTAAACAGAGTTTTTTTTTTTTTGGAGCAAATTGTTTTTTATTTATTTATTGAAGATAACCATTTTTTGGAAGATAATCAACAAATAAGATATAAATTATTTATTTTTTAATTTTTTAAATGTAATCATATTTTTATTTTTGGAAGATAATCAATAATAATATTAAAATAATTTTCGTTTAAAGGTTAAACCAGAAAGTTCATAAGTGAAATCAAAAAATGGAAAATAAATTTGGTTTGGATTTCATAGGTAAAACCAGATGATCAACATTAATAGATGAAATATGAAAGTTAATTAGTATATCAATGATCTTTGTTTTATATTTATAGGGGAAACAACGATTTTTTTTTTCATAGATGAAAACAATAATTTTTGTTAAAAATTTCGAAGGTGAACAATGGTTTTTGTATGAAAAAGAAAATGAGATAATTTTTTCATGTATGAAAATTTGGTTGTTCCAAGTTCTTTATCCAAAGTTCATTAGTAAAACTCTAAAGTAAATGAGATAATAAAGGAAGTCTAAAGTTAACATGTCAAACCATAAATTTCATTGGTGACACATTAAGTGGAGTAACTTTAAGTGATATTTTTTAATGTTTGATCAATTTTTTAATGTATGAGGTGAATTTTTTTAGATTCTCTGAGAGCGTCAGCACCCTCATATTGGATACAGAGAGTATCCCATATCTCTTTAGCTGTCTTAAGCTTGCTGATTGAGTGAAATACTTCATCAGGAAGAGACATGACTATCAGAGATCTTGCCTTGGTGTCAACATTCACCAGGCGCTTATATTCATCTGTCCAGTTGGACACTTGCTTAACAAATGTTCTTTCAGGAGTAGCGGGAGTGGTGGAAGTAGCAGCAACAACTGGTACTATAGAAGTGGGAACATATGGTCCATGTTCTAAGAAGTAGGGGATTTGAGGATTGGAACCAGAGAGAAATAGTTCCATTCTTGACTTCCACAGAGGGAAGTTATCAGCATTGAATCTGGGAGGCTTTGCCAGATATCCAGATTCAAAATATGTGTCTTTTGGAGGATTGGCCATAGGGTGGATCTAGAAACTATGTTTCTTTTGTGAACAGTTTAGGAAGAAGAAAGAGGTTTCTAACCGCTCTGATACCACTTGTTGGTCCTCTATTGATGGCCAATATGATAGATTGTATTGTAGAAGGGGGGGGGGGGGTTGAATACAATCAACACAGTTTCTTCCACTTAATTCAGCTCACGACTCCTAAGGAGCCTTTGTGTGAAACTGAAGTAGATTGTTTGTTGAAGAGGATCAAGACTTTGTCAAGATCCAAAACAATCTTTAAGTTTTAAGACACACAGCCTTTGCTTATGCACTAAGCAAGAATTAGAGGGTAGAAGATAGAAAGAAAAAGGATAGGGGTATTGAACATGGACCAAAAGTTCATGTTTGAAGAACAAACTATGTTCATATTTATACCCCATGCAATAAATGCATGTCACACCCAACTTTACACTTGTCACGTAAAGATTGGGTTTGGTGTACTATGTACCATAAAATAATGTCCATGCTTGGTAGAGTCATGGTCTATGGTAAATAGTAGCCTTATGGTTGACAAGTAAGGAGGGAACAGTAAAGAGACATCCCTCTTGTACTTTTTGTTAGAAAGGCAAACCAAATCCTTTTTGTGCATATAAGACAAGAAGACAAAAACTAATATTCTTAAAGAACGAGTCACTGATCAGGCCGTAGAATCGCTGATCCTTGGGAAGGATCAGGGAGGCACTGTGAGTTGTCTTCATTGAACGTCATGTATGTGTAGTCAGCTAGCTGTCACTGATTTCAACTTCAGATCATTAGCATCGCTGACTCTATCATCAGCTTACATCAATAGATGTTGCTGATGGTTTTCCTAGTGACATGACTGTTTGTCTTCAGAGAATACATTAGCAGTTATCAGCTATCGCTGTTACTGAAAGGAGTCAGTGACAAGCTATCGCTGATCTCATTTATGAACCATGCTCAGCAGTATGGACCTTCAGCGAACAGACTCGCTGTAGTTCCCTAAGCATCTATATTTTGCTAAGTATTCTGAGATGAAAGATAAAGGATCATTGATATTTCATAAACTCTTAGGAAGACAGGATCAACACCCAACCAGGATCAAAGATCCCATTAAAGTGACTATCTTTTACTCTATCAAAGTGGTGGATTTTTAAATTTTCATACTTCATGTCTTGGATCTCTATGGAAAGAACAAGTTCAAAATTGAGAATTCTAATTTCTTTCAATATGAATTTAAACACTATGAATGATGTGATAGAAATACAGTATTTTGCAAGAAAAATATTCTTCTCTTCGAGTTTTACTCACATCTCGATTGAACAAATTCAAGGATGAATTATATATATATATATCAGGTCTTTGGCCTAGTGGTAGGGAGTTTTGCCTATTATGGGGAGGTCTCGGGTTCGAGCCTTCCTTGAGGGTTTCTTCCTTAGGGTTAGTCTCCTCTAGGGAATATTCCCTTTGAGTAGGTGTTAGCAGCCCTACCAAATTAATTAGGGGGTGTAGTGGAGTGGATTCGAACTCGGGACCCGGATCACTTGTTCGCAAGATCAACCGGGATCGAATCTTGTGCCTCTACCGCTGAGGCGAAGCCGTTCAATATATATATATATATATAAGTAGTTTCAAACAAGAACAATTGCAATTTGTAGGAACCAATAAACTCTTTAATCACATATGATGTGGGCCTATGTGGGTCCCACACCTTAAAAAATCATATATGATTCAGTGGTGGACCCACATGGGCCCACATCAATTTGTGGCTAATATTTGTTCATCTGTTCTTACAAAGAAGTATGGTTCTTGTACGAACCTACCTTTATATATATATATATAAGTGATAATCATTAATTTGCAACTCATTTCTAACGTGAAACCCGTGTAATCCTATGAAATCCAAAACAAAATCTACGAAACGTGTTCATATTTAATATGAAATATATGAAAAGTCGATGATTATAGAAATATGAAATAAATGGAAAGCAGCGAAAGTTAAGATTACAAATAAACTAAATCAATTAAGAACCAACAATCATTATGAATAAAAATCACACCAATAACAAAGTCATCGATCCAAAGTGTAACCACACGAGAAACTAGTACATAGACATACTAGTCAGAGATGTAAGACAAGCCATACTAAAAACAAGCAGATTTGACGTAGAATCCTCTCGAATCTGTAACGTCCCATTTTCCAAAGTTAGAAAATTTAACTTGTTTCATTAAAAGTTTGAGTTAAGTGGGGTTAATTATGTAACTTTCAGGTGTAGGGACTCTTGTGTTATTTTTGAGAGTTGGGGGGTCAAGTATAGCATGTACTTAAGTGTGACTGAAAGCTTCCTTCCACCAGTTTGTGCATTGATCGACTTTTAGAACGAGAGAGTGAGAGGAGGCGATTTTGGGAGATTCAATTGAGAGATCAAGGGCGACCTTTGGTGCTAGTGTTTGTGAATTCAAGTGTTGTGGGTTGATTCCTCAAGGTATTTTATCTTTAATCCTTGTTTATTATTTAGTTGTATCAAGTTTTTGGGAATGTCAAGTTAGGGTTCATAAGAATTGGGATTTTGACCAATTGTTGATCAATTGGAGTTATTTAATTGATCTCCTATGTTTTGGATTGTTATATGTTGATGTGGGGGTCTCGTGTAACATCCTTGTGTTGGTAATTGGTCGATTTTGGGTTTTGTTTAAACAAATGTTGGATTCCTATTTATTGAGCTATATTTTTTTAAGTCTAAACCTTTATCATTACTTCCGTTGCCAAGGTTACTCCTACTTAGTTTTTGTCAAATATTTACGTTAAGTTTTGGGTAAATTGGATTGGAGATGTTACAGATGGTATCAGAGCCACTCTTGTGCCAATCAGGATATGGGGCAAACCTCATCGAGGACGATGAGTCCCAAGGGAGGGTGTTTGTAACACCTTAGTCATATCCCATATCGGCCGTGGACATGAGTAATGTTGGGTGTTATAAGTAATATCTTGGCCTTCCTAACAACGCGTTTTGGGGACTAATGCACGGCAGGTTCTTGGAACACTGCGGTTAAGCATGCTAGGGTGGGAGTAGTACCAGGATGGGTTACCTCCTGGGAAATCCTCACTAGGTTGCCAGAAACAGAGCCGTGAGCCAGTGGGGCAAAGCGTACAATATTGTTGTTGAGGTAGGCGGGGTGTTACAAATGGTATCAGAGCCTTGGTTTAAGGGACTTGGGCATTCACGTGTGGTGAGTGCTTGAACTTACCCCCCAGATGTTAAGGGTGCGTTTGGTACAGAGAATGGAATTGCAGAGAAATGATTGTAGAGAATGGAATTCTAGAGAAAGGAAATTGGTCTGGAGAATTGGAATTGACTCTTCTGTTTGGTAGGACAGAGATTTCAACAGAGAAATGTAATAGAGAATTATTTCTCTTGTTTGGTACAATGGAAAATTCATCAGAGAATTGTACCAACCTTATTATTTGAAGTTATACTTTTTTCATAACAATCGTTTATTCAAACCCAATAACATAAAAAAACGTATAAATTAATAATTAAAATGTAACCAAAAAAATAATACACACCAAAGACCCAAATTCAATTCCATATGATAGATTTGAAGGAAACATATATCACAAAAAATTATTGAAAACTAAAAACCCATTATCATCAAAGTAACAAAAATGAAGATAGAACAGATCAAACAACCAAATTTAACTTCATATGGAACATTTGCAATTATATATCACAAAAGAACTCATGATATTAAAAAACCCATTGACATGAAAGTAACAAAGATGGAAGACAACAAAAACTACATTTATCAAAATCCATCTTTCTTATTTATTACTAACGGAAAGAATGCTAAAATTTCAGTACCGATTACAATAACACGATAACGACGATAACTAAGGAAAGCAAAGCTAAAATTCCAGTACTGATTACATGGCCATAATAACGACGACAACTAACGAAAACGAAGCTAAACTTCCAGTACCGATTACAAGGCCACGATAACAACGACAACTAATAGAAACAACGCTAAAATTCCAAGAAAGCACGCAACTGCCACGGTAGCAAGCCGAAACCTCATCAGCCCTGCAACCCTCACCTTTGGCTCATCTCTAAATAACTTCTACTTCGTGCAAAGAACCCCGCCACCTGGCTCATTTTTTATAATTCCACCAGACCTGGAGAGAAAAAAACCGAACCACGGCACCTGCAAGACTTTCCTTTGAGCACACCAATTGGCCGTGTCATATGAGGAGGTCATAACAAACGATGCACATAACTGATATTTGATAGCCTACAAGATTAAGCTTATAAAGAGTTCCAAAATCTATTTTTTAAGGAGCATCTATAATTTTGGCACCAATCTGAAGGTTTTATTGGAGACTCTCTCAAATATACAACAAATAAATAACATATGTGAGAGTACTTAATGACCAAACTCAGAGTATATACCCAATAACTCCATCAAGAAACTACCAAAACAGAGCAGCAAATTATCAGTTCCAAAATCTATTTCTTGATAGAATAATCCCCCATTATGTGGATTACATAATTGCAAGTTATAAACGAAACAAAATAGAGTAGCAAATTATCAGTTTATGATGAATTATAAAAGGAATAAATATAAGCAAAAACGAACTAACATTATGCAAGCTAATTTAAACAGGGGATTGGCAGTGGTAAATTGACATAGCAAGCTGAATCCAGTAAGCATTTACATTCAAAATTGTCTAGCATATCAAGTAAACTCCACATAATTGTCTAGCATATCCATTAAGCTTTTACATTCAAAATTGGCACTAGAAAAGTCAAATGCACATATATATATATATATATATATATATGAAATGAAACAAGTAGAAGATTTAAGCAAGAACAAGATTAAGGGTACTGTTGGTTGCTCTTCCCTCAATACGATGATGCTTATTTGCACAGCTTATTGAATAAGCTGCAGTGAGAGAGCTGCAGAGAGAGTGATGCACAGAAAGATAGCAACGCAGGTAGAGAGAAAGAGAGGGAGAGCGGCGCAGAGAGAGAAAGAAAGAGAGACGTACGTATGTACCTGGTGGTCACGGTGGTGGTCGACGGGCATTGGTTGACCGGCGATGGAACGGTGGTGGTCAAGTAGCACACAAGGATGAAACCCTAGCCTATCCCAGCAATGGAAGAGAGAGACGTCAAGTGCAGGGAGCGTCTTTTTTTTTTGGGGGGGGGGGGAGAATTCAATTCTCCGTGTTTTGTTTTCAATTCTCAATAATTCCAATTCTCTTCATTTCTCATAAAAAGTAGGGAATTGAAAATACAAAGAGAGTCAAATCTTGAGAATTGTCAATTCCCAGTTTTTTTATTTCTCTACCCTACCAAACAAGAGAATTCAATTCCATTTTCATTTCTCTCCCTTTATTTCTCTCTACCAAACACCCCCTAAGTGTTTAAAAAAAAATAAGTAACCTTAAACTTTGATTTTCTAAAAGAAAAGGAGGTTATGACAAGACGGAGTGAGCACAATTACTTTATCACATGAATTCTTTAGTGTGTTATGTTAATTTCAGATTTATCATGTTATGATTATAATGTGCTAGCACGATAATAGTTTATGTATGTGATAATAGTTGTGAATGCTATGCTACTTATTATGTATTAATGAATTTCTGTTGAACAATTGTGATTTGGATAATGTAGTGTAAACGTTATATGTTGTTATGTAGGAAGTTGTTTCATGTGTATGTAGACTTCCTACTTGGTGTTAACCGAAATCGAGAATTAGAACCCCTGGTGATGACGTAGACCCAAGACATGTAGGGTATAATTATGATGATATAAAGGCCCATATCATCACAAATATATTGTATATGTTGGGACTTGGCGAAGTTATATGGGGGTATCTATGAACCGACTTGGTTTGGGTAGGGTTAGTAGCATGCTAAGATAGGATGTATAAGCCTTAGCCGGGTCGGTTGTACATTGGTTTGTGAGGGGAGCATGCTAGAGCATTAGGAGGTGTTGTATTTAATAGGTGTCGTTTAAATTGGATCAGTATGCTGACTACTAGAAGAAGCAATGGTCGACCGTCTGGGGACGAGGAATCGGAAGTTCCCGATCTGAGGGGAATTATCGCGGTTGAAATGAGGGAGGTACTGCATGAGCTACTCCCCGGTTTGTTTGAACAAATGAAGCGAGAGCTGACCCAGGTGGTGACTCAGGAAGTGGAAGCTGCGACAGCGGGATGGAGAAACGAAGCGGGAAGCTCTCAGTTTGGGCATACTCGGAACGTGAGCTACAGGGAATTCTCGACGTGTCAACCGTCAAAGTTCGAAGGGGAGAAAGACCCTATTATTTCTTCACGGTGGGTCTCCGAGGTGGAGGGAGCGTTCCTTACTAGCTTTTGTCCGACTGAGGTGAAAGTTACTTTTGCATCGAACCTACTAAGAGGACTGGCGAAGGATTGGTGGAACGTGATCACCAAGTTTAGGACTGTTGAGAAGATCACTGCCATGACATGGGAGGAGTTCATGGAGCTATTTCGAGCAGAGTTTGAGCCACAGATCGAGGTGGAGAGACTCACTAGTGAGTTTCTTTTGATGAAGCAGACCACGGAGTCGGTGAATGAGATCACTCAGAAGTTACTAGAGCGGTCCCTTTTTTGCTGGAAGTATGTAGTGAGTGAGAAGATGAAGATATTCCATTACGGGGAGATCCTGAAGCTGAAGATTCAGAAGTTTGTGATTATTGCCCAGTGCACTACTTTCCAGCAAATGCACGAACGGGCGCGGGCAAGAGACTTAAAATTGGAGCACCAAGGGAAGCAGAAGAAAGAGGAACAAGCTTAGAGCCATGTGAACAAGAAGTTTAAGTCGACAGTAGTGAAAGCGGACGGGAGAAAGGAGCATCCTACGTACTCCAAGTGTGGTCGGAATCATCCACGTGAGTGTTGGGCGGGTCCCGACATTTGTTATAAGTGCGGGAAATTGGGCCACATGAGCCGCGACTGCAAGGCTCCCGCCAAGTTGTGTTTCATATGTTTTCAGCCGAGTCACTTCGCTCATGAGTGTCCGCGTGCGGCGGAATCTACCCAGTTATCTGGTTCAGCGCCAGTTAAGGCGATCGAGTCTAGTTCAGCCAAGAAGGCAGAGATCTGAAAGGCCGTGTAAGGGTCTTTCAATTGATGACAGAGGACGCAAAAGTGGAGCCAGAGGTGGTGACAGGTATATTTCCCGTTAACTCGAAACCAACTTTAGTTTTGTTTGATACGGGTGCTAGTAAGTCTTTTGTTTCTACTTCTTTTTGTAAAAATTTCTCAATTGTAAAGGGTAAGCAAAATGAGCCCTTAGAAGTAGAAATAGCTGATGAGAGGAGTGTGCTAGTTAGAGATGTCTATAGGGGAAATGTAATAGAGTTAGGAGGGGCGAGGTTTCGTGTTGACCTCATACCCATTCCTATGGAAGAAATCAATGTAGTGATATGGATGAACTGGCTCGGTCGGCATGGAGCTTGGTTTAACTGTGAAGGTCAGAGAGTGAATATTTGAAACCCAAGTAGGGGAGATTTGATCATCACAAGAAACAGCATGAAACGACCGCCAAAGACATCCTCTTTGGCCAAGGCTTGAAAGTACATGAAGAGTGGAGGCACCAGTTACTTGGTTCATGTAATTGATAGTCAAGGGCAGAAAAAGAAGAAGACTGTGGTCGATGTTCCGGTAGTGAGAGAATTTCCGGATGTCTTTCCGGAATACTTGTCGGGAGTTCCCCCGAAACGGCAGGTGGAGTTCGGGATTGATTTGGTCTCGAGAGTAGCACCAGTGGCCAAAGCACCTTACTGGTTGGCACCTCCGGAGATGCAGGAGCTGTTAAGTCAATTGGAAGAGCTGTAGGGAAAGGGGTTCATCCGCCCAAGCAGTTCACCTTGGGAGCCCCTATCCTTTTTTTGAAAAAGAAGGATTGCTCGATGCGGACGTGCATCGATTACCGTGAGCTCAACAAACTCATCATAAAGAATCGATACCTGCTACCCAGGATCGATGATCTCTTCGATCAACTTTAGGGAGCCACATGGTTCTCGAAGATAGATCTTTGTTCACGGTACCATCAAGTGAAGGTGAAAGAGGTGGACGTCCATAAGACTGCATTCAGAACGAGGTACGGGCATTTTGAGTTCGTGGTGATGCCATTCAGGTTGACGAATGTGCCTGCGGTATTTATGGACCTTGTGAATAGAGACTCTAGGCCCATGTTGGATAGATCAGTAATCTTATTCATAGACGATATATTGATTTAATCTAAGACAAGGGAGGAGCATGCGAGGCATTTGACCGAATTGTTGGAGACTTTGAGAAGGGAACGACTTTACGCCAAATTCTCCATGTGTGACTTCTGGTTACAAGAGGTCCAATTCTTAGGACATCTTGTTAACCGAGAGGGCATCAAAGTGGATCCGATGGAGGTAGAGGCGTTGATGAAGTGGGAGGTTCCGAAGACTCCCACCAAGATCCGGAGTTTCCTGGGGTTAGCCGGATATTACAGACGGTTTATCCAATATTTCTCGAAGATAGCAATGCCCTTAACCAGACTCACAAGGAAGAACGTGAAGTTTGTTTGGGGCAAAGAGCAGCAAGAGACTTTTGAGATGTTGCGGGGAAGTTTGTGCGAGACGCCGATGTTGACGTTACCGGAAGGGATTGAGGATATGATAGTCTACTGCGATGCCTCTTATCACGGGTTAGGCTGCGTGTTGATGCAGCGTGGGAAAGTGATAGCTTATGTGTCTCGTCAACTAAAGACACATGAAGCAAATTACCCAACCCACGATCTAGAGTTGGCAGTAGTTGTTTTCGCATTAAAGTTATGAAGGCATTATCTCTATGTTGTCAAGTGTACCATTTACACTGACCATAGGAGCCTCCGTTACTTTCTCGATTAAGAGAATTTGAATATGAGGCAGCGACGGTGGCTCGATGTGGTAAACGATTATAACTGCGAGATCTTATACCACCCGGGGAAGGCTAATGTGGTGGCGGACGCATTGAGAAGAAAGAGTCACAGTGTGGTGATGTGGGTACCATTTATGAGGCTGACGGTGACGACTTCATTGTTGGAGCTGATTAATAACTCTCAACTAGATTCCATAAAAGAGGAGAACCAGAACAAGGAGAGGATTAAGGGTCAACTGGCCCAGTTGGTGTCTGATAACTAGGGACTTTTGACTCGTTCGGGTCGCGTCTGGGTGTCGGTGTCGTGTGAGGCGAGACAGACACTTTTGGATGAGGCTCAGAAGTCCAAGTACTCTATACACCCTGGAGCTACTAAGATGTATCAGGATTTGAAGACTGATTACTAGTGGCCGGGAATGAAGCGGGATGTGGCCCGTTATGTGGAGAAGTGCCTAACTTGCTTAAGAGTTAAGGCTGAACATCAGAGGCCTCGCGGGAAGCTTCAACCGTTGGAGATACCCGTTTGGAAATGGGAGCACATTACGATAGACTTAATTACAAAGTTACCTCATACTCCTAGAAGTGTGGATGCTATTTGAGTGATTGTAGATCGGCTGACTAGGAGCGCTCATTTCATCGCCATAAATGAGAGCTCTTCGCCAGAGAAGTTAGCCGGTATCTATGTGAAGGAGGTGGTGGCTAGGCATGGGGTGCCAGTGACCGTGATTTTTGATAGAGATGTGCATTTCTCGTCGCAATTTTGGCGGAAATTTCACGAGGATCTAGGTACTAGACTGCAGTTCAGCACCGTATTTCACCCTCAGACTGACAGACAAAGCGAGAGGACGATTCGGACTCTCAAGGATATGTTGGGTGCGTGTGTACTGGATTTCGGCGGCAGTGGGATTGATAACACCAAAATTATACATGTTTTGGTTAAACGTAATTATATGACTTTACCCCATTTCTCACCCATTTCTGATCATTTCATGCACTAAATGAGCTTATTATTGTTCATGAAGGATTTGGAGGCCGTGGAACGGAAAAGTATGAAAAAAGGCGAGAAAACGTGAAAAATGCACAAAGTCAAAACAGTAGCTGTTTGGCGTTCGCGAGATTCTCAATCTGGCGCCGCCAGATTCGACTGAATTGAAGACCAGAGTTGACCTAAGTGTCTGGCGTCGCCAAACCTGAAGTCTGGCAATCGCCAGATGGCCCCTGGACGTTTTCTTTTAAATACCAGCCTTCCCTTCAGTTCAGAACACACGTTTTTCATATTTTCAGTACGGGATACGAGGAGGAACTAGAGTGAGAGTACGAAAGGTGCCGATACGCTGCGGGAGTCGATCTTCGATCATCCGTCGTTGTACTGTCGGTATCATGTCGATGTCTACTTTTGTTTTCGTTTTTATTATGATTAGTGAGTAGTTTTTAGTAGTAGTGCTTGTCATGGTTGATGAACCTTTATGGATGATACTTTTGTGATTAATGTTTACTGGTTTGTTTTGATTAATTGAATGTGTATTATGGTTCTTTTCTGATTGATATTGTTTTGGCAATTTGAATTCAATTGGTTGGGTGTATTTGTTAGACCAAAACAGATAGACTCCGAAAGGATAATCAACCTACCTTAGCCTGACTTTGGACCAAGAGGTTGTGTTAAGGGGTTACTTGGACCAAGAGTGACCAGATAGTAGAAGAGCCATTGCAGTATTAATTAGGACTGGTTTACCGATTCTAGATTGTGGACCAAACGATTTAGGATTGGAATTAGGAGAATCGTGTCCTAGTTTCTAACCATAATATTCACATGTTAGGGTGTCCCGGACTTAAATTCCTACAATAGTCAAAACAACCAAACCTTCGACCTATTCATATCATCCATTTTGGGGATTCACTTTATCATGATAAGTACTACTGTTTTACCTTAATATAATCTTAAATCAGTCTTTTAATTGCTTTCTTAGTTTTTATTTAGTTAATTGTCTTTTTAGTATTCAAACCTTTTTCATAAAGAAAACCCCCCCTTAGGTTAATTAAACCAATTTAGACTTTAGTCTACGATAACTTGACCATTCCCAGTGGTAGGTACGATACCTGGACTTTCCTACACTATATTACTCACGATAAGGTACGCTTGCCTGTATATGTGGTAAGACAGTGGCTAGGCATTAGAGGTTAAAACTTGTTACGCTTTTTATATACGATAATTACCGCATCAAGTTTTTGGCGCCGTTGCCGGGGAACGGTAGTTGTTAGATTTTAGTCTAATTAGTTTTGTTAATCGATCCTTGTGAGGGATTCTGTCCCTTGCAAGTTTTTCGCTTTCTAGTTTAATTCGTTATTTTTATTTTATTTATTTGTTTCCCGCATGTTGCCCGTAACCGTTGGTTGTGATTTCAGTCACGGCAGACTTGTTAGAGCCATTTGAGGAGCCGGAGAGAGAGTTCAGAAAAAGAAATAAAAAGAAATCAAAAGCAAACAAAGTTCGCCCGAGAGCTTTGATTTTTTAGATGGGGGATAAAGCACCGATGTGGACTGCCAGGAGAGCCGCTCCAACAGTACCCAGCAATCCAATCACGAAGCCGAACCTGAACAAGGAAATCCCGGGGAAGCTCCTACACATGATCAAGGACCTTACCTTCGACGGGAAAAACGATAGCAATCCTATCGTTCACATGGAAAACTTCGTGGATATTTGTGATCTGTTCAAAACAGAGGCAGACCGGGATGATGCAATTCGTCTTCGGGTCTTCCCTCTAACGCTTACCGGAGAAGCTAGGGCTTGGTTGCGATCCTTAGAACCAAGTTCAATCACTACTTGGGAAGGACTTCGTTCAAAGTTCCTTTCCCGATTCTTTCCACCATCCAAAATCGATAAATTGAGAGCCGAGATCCGATCTTTCCAACAACAAGACGGGGAGACTATATCCGAAGCATGGGAACGTTTCAAGCACCTCTTAAACTCGTGCCCGAGTCACGAGTTGAATAAGAGTGAACAGGTTCAAACTTTTTATAGTGGACTTGCTTATTCTTCACGAGCTACTTTGGATTCATCTGCAGGTGGTGTCTTTATGTACAAAACGCCCACAGAAGGATATAAGCTTCTAGAAGACATGCTCATACATAACATAGATTGGAGGACGGACAAGCGTTTGCAAATTCCGAGGATGGCCGGAAAGATATCAACCGACTTCGATCCATCCGATGAACTAGCCGCTATGAAAAACCAACAGGTAAAGTTTGAACGCAAAATAGAAGAACTAATTAAATTTGTTCATGCTTTGCAGGTTGGATGCGAGGAGTGCAGTGGACCACATTTGACTAAAGATTGCTCGAACAGACCAATGATGACACCCGAGGAGGTGAACTATATCAACCGAGTCGATTACCAAGGGAGGTGGAACAACAACCGTAATTTCATCCCTAGACCTCCCGGTTTCTTTGCACCAACTCAACAAAACCAAAGGCCGGATGGAGAGCCACGTGTTTCTATCGAAGATCGGATTGTCCAATTCATGGATGCGCGAAAGAAGTTAAACGATGAAGTAGGTTCATACTTACGTAATCACCAAAGCACCATCCAGAATTTGGAATTGCAAGTTGGACGTGTTTCGCAAATGCTAAGTGAAAGAACGCAAGGCGAATTACCAACGCAAACACAAGTCAACCCGAAGGTGGAGAATGTGAAGCTGATGCTCATGATGACCAGGGAGCCATCAAAGAAGAAGTGGACGGACATCTACACAAAGAAGTACGTGGAAACTGAGAATGAAAGTGAGCCCGATTATGCCACGGATTACGATTCAGAGGGGTTCACCGTGTCATTCGAACACCTAAGACTCAAGATGCCCGAAGCTTCAAGTGATGATGATGAGGAGGAAGATGGAAAGCAAGGCGGATACGCAGAGTTCGTGATTCCAAAGAAAGAGGATAAAGGCAAGGAGAAAGAGAAGAAGAAAGCACCAGAGGATGATCTCATCTACATTGCACCTATCAAACATGACCCAGGGAGTTATAACTTACCAATTTCTTGTCATAGATTTAAAGGTCTTGCTTTAGTAGATTCAGGTGCTGCTCTTAATATGATGCCTGTTGGGTATTGCAGGAAAATGGGAGTTAAAAAGATTATACCAAGAGATTATCAATACTGAGGCGTAAACGGTTACATGACAAAGCCGTTAGGAATAGCGGAAGGAGTCCCGATTCGTATTGGCAACTTTGTTTATTACACGGACTTCGTTATAGCTAACCTTCCACAGAACACGGAGATCCCGATAATCCTCGGGAGATCTTTCTTACACACCGCTCAAGTGAATACCGATATGCGCAACCAAGTGACGAGTTTAGGCTATGGAGACAATCGGACTTACTTTGATCCTAATGGGGAGCCGGTTAGACACCTCGATGAACCATACGAAGATCCTTCTCTGGCCTACAACAAGAGCACGAACTGCCCGTTACTCCCTCATGAACTTGGGAAGAAGACGGAGGATTATCCGAACCCGATACGTAAAACGGAGCAAACAACCAATGAACCGGGATCCTCCAAGAAAGATCACAGAAAGAAGAAGGGCTCGTCAGCCCGACGTGCCAAGAAATGAGCCGAAAGTGGGGTCGAGCTCTAGACCCATTCAAAAATGAAGAGCTTCTCGGGAGGCAACCCGAGCTTTTTCGTTTTCTTTCGTTTTTAATGATTTTCGTGTGTGTTTTTATTAATGTTTTTGTTTGATATTGCTTAGGTAACCATATGGAGGAGATAAGAACCAAATTCGAGCGAATTCGGAGTGCGATGCAAATTTTCAAAAGTTGGAAACAATGGGCACTTCGCGATCACCAGATTCCAAATCTGGCGACGCGAAGTTGGTAAGCCACGATAACAGGTAAAAATTTCGAACCTCGCGACGTGAAAAGAGCCATTTGGCGACGCTAAACTTTTAAAAACTAGGGTATTTTTGAAAGCTGCCCCTTTCGCGACGCGAAACCCTGGGTTTCGCGACGCGAAGTCGGGACAGATGGGTTTTACACCCTCTTTTCTCACTCTTTCACTTCACCACAACCCTAATTTCTCTTAGGCGCCGCCAAACCCTCTCACGTTCTTGCGAGATTCGACTTTCTTGAGCTTCAATTTCATCAATTTCCATGGCTAAGGTACGTTTCCTAACTTCAATTTCGTAAGAATAGCTTGAATTGGTAAGAGGAGATCTTGTTTGGACCATCAATGGTGTGTGAATGCTTATATTGAATTAGACATTGTTCTTGAATCACCATTGATTGATTAATGTTTATGCATGCCCAATTTTATGATTGAAACTTCACTTTAGCATGCTTTGTGTTTGTTTAATCTAGTGTTTATGCTTGAATGATAAGTGTGGGGATCTTGATGACATCAAAATCCCCCATCCTTGTTAGCTAGATTTATTGTATGGAGGTTGGACTAAAAGTTCAAGTGTGGGGATGTTTCACATCCCCTTGATCTTGTTTTATCATACATATATTTGCTAGTTGAACTTGTTAGTCGTATAGATTTTGTCTCGTTAGAATTTTTGAATGTGAATAAACCTTGTCTTGCGTTTATGGATTGAGATTTTTCTAAGACAATGGTATTTGGATTTTGTAGAGACAAAGAACCCGCTCGTCTACAACCGCCGTAGCTAACTTCCATGCACCGGATGGAAGTCATGTTTTCACCTCCTTTGCAACTGACCCAACCTTGAATGGCCCGAAGAGGGAGGAGTATCGGGACATCGTCAACCGACTTCTCCCCCGCCAAGTGCTTATGCCAAAGAGACTCGATTGGGATCTTCTTAGATCGATGGGAGTCGAGAACGACATAAAAGCAATTCTTGAAAAGCACGCATACGACGAGGATGGCAATGAGTATTACATATGCCATGCATAGGAGCGAGTTTTCGATATTGCCGAGACCCTCTACCGAGAACTTATCGTGGAGTTTGTAGCCACGTTTCGTTTCGATGCAGTCAAGGCTCTTGGGGAATTTCATCAAACATGCATGACGTTCCGACTTGGTGGCGTTTGGAGGTCTTTATCTTTGGTCGACTTTGCTCTTGCCTTGGGGATATACACCCAATCGGATGTTGATGCTCCCGGATTTGAGGAGTACATGTGGGCGACTTCAAAGAGACCCGATGGTTTTGATCCACGTTTGGCTTGGTCGATCTTGGGTGATGGTGACTATCATGGCAACCTTAAAGTGAAAGGTTTTCTCGCTTCGTCGGACCGACTCTTGTACCGGATGCTTATTCAAGCAGTGAATGCTCGTTCTTCGAGTGAGGAGAAAGTGACTGTGCTTGATCTATGGCTTCTTGAGCAGCTCTCTACGGATGATAAATATCTGAATGCTCCGTATCTTATCGCCATGCAACTCACCAAAGCGAGCGGCTATCGGGATGGAAGTCGTTTGGTCGGGGGCCAATATATCACACGCCTCGCCAAACACTTCGGTATCCTAACCGACGCCGCTATTGCTTCGATGACGAAGCTTGGGGAAATGGGGTTGATCGACATGGACCAACTTCTAGGCATGGGCGTGGCGAGAGTTGAGCACATGGTTGGAAGAGACTACAATGCATGGATCCATAATCCTCAAGCTTATAGGAGTCAGCCGAGAAGTCAATCGAGTCAAGCACCGAGGAGCACGCATGAGATTGGTGGAACGAGTGGGGAAAATGTGGGTCAACAACCGGCGGATTGGACGGCATATTCAGGTTACCAAGACTTGAGTAACCGGCTATCGGAGATGTCACTTTCTTATGGCCGTCATCATCAGCATATGGAGTACAACACCGTGGAGGCTCTTCACCAAGCCAACTGGCAAAGTGGAGTGATGAACCAGATGGCCTCCCACTTCGGTATTCAACCAAATACCGCTTATGCTCCATCACCTTATTGGCCATACTCCGAGGATGCTCCGCCTGGTTACCCGACTTACGAGGATTGGCAAAACCAACCTCGTGGCCCTTATTGATCTTTCTCTCTTTTATCTCCGTCATTCGATATGGTTGTTTGAGACAATTTTATTTTTGTGTGGTTTGTTTGAACAATTTTATTTTTCTATTGGTTTGTTTAGGATTTTTAGTAGCTTATTAATAGTTTGGTTTGGTTTATTTTTGCTAGTTCGTTTTTACTTTTTCTTTTTCTTTTGTTGGTAGATACAGCGACCTATGATTTATGATCGAGCACGAATTTTTGGACCACTCTCAGATCAGAACAGATTTCGTCACATAACCCGGGAAGTTTCTCTTTTTCCCAATTACTCCTTAATTGTGTTAATTGTTGCATTGAGGACACTGCAAATTTTAAGTGTGGGGAGGGGGTTATGTAGACTTATCTGTTTAAATGGGTTCACTTTTTGCTTATGGTGTGTCGTTTTTCAAATTTTTGAAAGCTTTGAGATTTGACCCCAATTTTTTTCGAAATCTGAAATTGTTTTTGAGACTAAGTTGCTTGCGTAGGAGAACACTGAATAGGATTAGTCGAGTAAAAGGACACCTTGGAATACTAATTACCATGAGTGCCTCACCCGATTCCATTGAGAGATTGAGCCTTAATTGTTATTTATTTTGTGAGGAATACCGACTTTGACCCAAGGTAGAACTTGTCATTAGAATGCTTGTCGAGACCACATAAGAGAAGTATTTATCACCATTGCACTGATAGAGGCCTTCGTTTCTAACCCTTTTAGCCTTCGTCAGATAATCTCATCATAAGATTGTCTGATTTGCCTAGCCTTTGATTGAAAAGTGTTTACTTTTAACACTTTATCCCTTGAAACCATTTTGAGCCTTAGCCTTTTCATTTCTTTACCCACTATACACTTTACCCTTGAGCCTAATTGTTTTACCTATCTTTTGGTCGTGACTTAAATTTGAATCTTGAGATGTTTTGATGCAGTTTTTCATATCTGACAGTTTTATGGGATTGAGAGTAAAAAAGAGCCCAAAAGCAACATAGTTGCTGCTCTGAAAAAAAAGAGAGAGAGAGAAAGAGAAAATATTTGAGACTCAAAAGAAAAGAAATATCAAAAGAGTCGAGAATATAAAAAGAAAAAAAATGTGAGCTGAAAAGATTGAAAAAGAATTTGTGCCCCAAATAAGCCATAGGCTTAGGCCGATTCTAAAAAGAAAAGAGAGGAAATACTCATCCCAAAAGTTTCATTGTTCGAAAGTCAGACTGTTTCACTGTTTGGATCATTACTGATTGAGTTTTCAAATTTTTGTTCCAAAACCCTTAGTCACTTATATATCCTTTATCCTACCCTTAACCCTTAGCCTAACATTACAACCCTAAGGTCCTCTTGATGGTTGACAACTTCTCAATGGTGGAGATTAGATTTGGTGACAAGCTTATGCATGCGGGAATTAGTCGAGTATTGGTGTGATCACTTACATATACACTTTTACCCCCGAGAGATACACTTTATATTGTTATTCATATTATGTAAGGGTAAAAGGTTGGCCTTGGTATCCAATTGCTTGATGAGTCTTGTTTGTGTGTTCGATTATGTGAGTTTGCTTTGTTCTCTTTGATGATCTTGGATGGAGATAATTTTGGAGTTATCTTTCTTATCTTTCAGTCTTTTGATTGAGGACAATCAAAGCTTAAGTGTAGGGATTTTGATAACACCAAAATTATACATGTTTGGGTTAAACGTAATTATATGACTTTACCCCATTTCTCACCCATTTCTGATCATTTCATGCACTAAATGAGCTTATTATTGTTTATGAAGGATTTGGAGGCCGTGGAATGGAAAAGTACGAAAAAAGGCGAGAAAACGTGAAAAATGCACAAAGTCAAAACAGTAGCTGTTTGGCGTTCGCGAGATTCTCAATCTGGCGCCGCCAGATTCGACTGAATTGAAGACCAGGGTTGACCTAAGTGTCTGGCGTAGCCAAACCTGCAGTCTGGTGATCGCCAGATGGCCCCTGGACGTTTTCTTTTAAATCCCAGCCATCCCCTTCAGTTCAGAACACACGTTTTTCATATTTTCAGTACGGGATACGAGGAGGAACGAGAGTGAGAGTACGAAAGGTGCCGATACGCTGCGGGAGTCGATCTTCGATCATCCGTCGTTGTACTGTCGGTATCATGTCGATGTCTACTTTTGTTTTCGTTTTTATTATGATTAGTGAGTAGTTTTTAGTAGTAGTGCTTGTCATGGTTGATGAACCTTTATGGATGATACTTTTGTGATTAATGTTTACTGGTTTGTTTTGATTAATTGAATGTGTATTATGGTTCTTTTCTGATTGATATTGTTTTGGCAATTTGAATTCAATTGGTTGGGTGTATTTGTTAGACCAAAACAGATAGACTCCGAAAGGATAATCAACCTACCTTAGCCTGACTTTGGACCAAGAGGTTGTGTTAAGGGGTTACTTGGACCAAGAGTGACCAGATAGTAGAAAAGCCATTGCAGTATTAATTAGGACTGGTTTACCGATTCTAGATTGTGGACCAAACGATTTAGGATTGGAATTAGGAGAATCGTGTCCTAGTTTCTAACCATAATATTCACATGTTAGGGTGTCCCAGACTTAAATTCCTACAATAGTCAAAACAACCAAACCTTCGACCTATTCATATCATCCATTTTGGGGATTCACTTTATCATGATAAGTACTACTGTTTTACCTTAATATAATCTTAAATCAGTCTTTTAATTGCTTTCTTAGTTTTTATTTAGTTAATTGTCTTTTTAGTATTCAAACCTTTTTCATAAAGAAAACCCCCCCTTAGGTTAATTAAACCAATTTAGACTTTAGTCTACGATAACTTGACCATTCCCAGTGGTAGATACGATACCTGGACTTTCCTAAACTATATTACTCACGATAAGGTACGCTTGCCTGTATATGTGGTAAGACAGTGGCTAGGCATTAGAGGTTAAAACTTGTTACGCTTTTTATATACGATAATTACCGCATCAGGGATACCTATCTGCCCTTGGCCAAGTTTTGGTACAATAACAGTAGGCCAGTATCGGCATGCCTCCTTACGAGATGTTGTACGGGAGGAGGTGCAAAACTCCCATTTGTTGGGGAGAGGTGGGCCAACGGGATTTAGGCAGCACATAGTTAGTTCAAAAGATGATGGAGAGTATCGAAATGATCCGAGAGCGATTGAAGACCGCCCAAAGTCGTCAGAAGAGCTATGCCGACAAGCGGAGGTCGGAATTGGAGTTTAAGGTGGGTGACGATGTGTTCTTGAAGGTATCACCATGGAAGGGAATGATCCGATTCAGGAAGAGGGACAAGCTCTGCCCTAGATTCATCAGACCTTTCAAGGTGATAACATATGTGGGTAAGGTTGCGTATAGACTTGAGCTACCATCGGAGCTCAGTCAAATACATAATACCTTCCATGTGTCACAGTTGAGGAAGTGTCTAGCAGATGAATCAGCTCACGCGCTTGTTTCTCGCTAGCTCCTTGCTAGCTTGTCTTTTTTCGCTTTTCTATTAAATTTCCCCTACCGTTAAAAAAAATAGCGGCTATATAGACATTAAGATATATAGAGGGACACACACAACCCCTAAATAACAACGCATACAACCCCTAAATAGCGGCTACACACAACCCTTAAATATGTATGTAGTCTAATATATATGTTAGCGGCTCCTAAATATATAGGGATAGTGGCTCCTTTTCTTTGCCAATGGTTTTGTCCGTGAGCTGCTAATATATAAAGGCACACACACAACCCCTAAATCGTGACACATACAACCCCTAAATAGCGGCTACACACACAACCCCTAAGTATGTTTGTAGTTTAATATATATGTTAGCAGCTCCTAAATATATAGGGATAGTGGCTCCTTTTCTTTGCCAATGGTTTTTTGGTTATGAGCAGCTAATATAGGTCGTTGGATAGTGACCGGTAGGGTTGTAAGAACAAGAAATCAAAGCAATTAAGAAGAGAGAGAGATTGAGAATCAAAAGCTTGATATTATTCATCCATGGAAGAACTAGCTACAAAGAACACCTTGGAAAACACACACAAGCTCTCTAAACGACTCTCATTACTCTCTTAATTGTTTTCCATCTCTATATATACCTCTACACTATAACCCCTCTATCTATACAATATTTTACACTTTAAGCCCTCACTTTCTATTATTTACACAAAATTGATTCTTTATAAAACGTTCACATATTAGGATATTTTATGTCCTAACATTCTCCCCCTAAAGTTTTATAAAGAAGCATCTCTGATCTTCTCCCCCTGATTCTGTAAGAAAACTTTAGTAGTGCTCAGCTACATTGCATATTCCAAGCTCCCCCTTAAAACGAGCTCTCAAACTTCTGTATCAAATTATCATCAACTCAAGCACAACCGATAGCCTCTGAACTCAATCGTTGTTCCGTAAGCAAATTGGTGCAACCCCCCATGGGATAGAGACAAGTGCGAGTCACTTTGATGTTCATTCGTATAACATCAAAGAACGAAGAGTCTGTTCGACAATAGAAAACATTCAGCTCAAGAACTCTGAGTCTGACAAGTGCACAAGGAACTTGGATCACTAAGACACCATGATCATGAAAGTACTGGGAGATGATACTAAAAGAGACGCCCATCTTCTTTAATCTCTCAACTGATAAAAAATTAGCCGATTTCTTGAAAACCTTCAGAACTGAAGCACAATCAAACTCTGATTCAACCTTCTCAACCATAACTCCAGATCAAGGATTGCAAACTCTCAAAGTTCTAGTTGATTAGGCCAGAACAATGATAAAAAGCACTCAAAGAGCTAGCATCCACAAGAACCAGAACAAAGACGGATAGCTCTCAACGCTTTAAGTGATCAGTTCAGAACACTGATAGAAACCAGTCAACGGTCTAGCACCCACAAGGAAAAACTCCAGAAAAACGATTGCAGAAGCTCAGGCGTCTAACCAATCCAACCGAAAACAAACTCTGAACATCCATAGTCTGAATATCAATACCAAATACGACTTATCTTCAAAGAATCTGATTAGTGAGGAAATGAGAGAAATTCAGCTTTCAATCCGTAGCCGATTTCCAAAACAATTTCAGATACAGAAAGTAATCAAAAAATTGATTCAATCTTCTTAAACAGCCAGATGACAAGAACCACTATCAAAACATCAGTGCCGATAAGCGCAAGAGCCACGACAACAATGAGTGGTTAGAACAATGTCATCCACAAGAAACCATACACTCATTGAAGCTGGTGAGGGGGAGTGAATTGGATTCTGAAGTAGAGAAAACAAGAAATCATCCTTCTGAATAATCCAACCAAATACAAAACTCAATCACCGACGTCCCGAAATCGTTACAAATCTGACTTGACTTCAAAGGGTTTGGAACAGATGAGGGTATGAAATAAATTCAATTTTCATGTAGTGAAAAATTGAATTTTGGGCTTTTATAGGGCTTTTAGAAAAAAAAAATAGAGATGGATGATTGGCCATTTAAGCACAGGGATTTATGAAGCTAACTGGAATTGGATTGGATTGGATCTGGATTGTTATAAAAATTGATTGGGCCAACTTGAACTTCAAAGCCCAATAAGAAATTTAGGCCCAATTGAATAAATCTCGTAAGCTCGATTGATCACTTAATCGTTGGTGCGCATTAGAAAATTAATTCTGAACTGGATCTGACATTTTAAGCTCACTTGAAAATATCCCATCAAAATAATCTCAAAAGCACTTTAAATCTCATAGCACCTGATTCAGACTCACATAACACTTTCATAATCTCGTAACATCTTGAAAGAATTCATGTGTGAATAAATTTTGTCTTGCATGGCTAGCATTGCTCTTATAAACCCACCTCACGTGGCATAACAACTCGACCTCACAAGGAAATCCTCTTGACTTTGGTATGCTCAAAGCAATCTCACGCATTTAATTTTTCCATCAGCATTAGTAACAGAAACCCACGTAAGCTCAAAATGCATGCATAACTTATAGAGAACTCGGTCAACACCATCTGACCGAGTCTGACCAATCCACTGACCACGCATCTGAGACGCTGATCGAGAACAAATCGTGCTGACCGGGTGATGTTGCTCGGTCAGAGGCATTTCTCGAGCCTCTGACCGAACAAAATATCGTCTGACCGAGAAATTTGAGTGTTGACCGAATGTTTAGCGCTGACCGAGCGTTTTTCGAGAGAGAGACTCGAGAAATGTCTCGAAAAAATCAATAATGGCTCGAACTTACAAAATGAGACTCGAAAAATCCGATCTGTACCTGAAAAATTCAAAAAATGGACTCGAATATGTCTCGAAATACTCAAAAATGGCTCGAAAAAACAAGATGGGGCTCGAAATCAGCTACAAAGACTCGAAAATGTCTTGAACTACTCAACACAAAGGCTTCAAAAATAAAAACAGCACTCGAAAAACTCCATTAGAGGACCTCCATTGATGAACTTCAAACAAAACCTCGGAAATCCATCAAAAAGTGCTCAAAATACATCAAATCTACACTTTTAAGCACCAAAAACTCAAATCTAACAACATTTTAACATCAGTCCAGATCCAAATCATAAAATCTTCAATATCTTCAAGCTCCAATCCAATTTTCACCATTTTTGCTCCAAACTTCAAAAATCCAAAATAAAACCTCCAATTGCTTGATTTCTAAGGATCGAAATCAATAATCCAATTCATTCCAGCTCTGATACCACTTGTAAGAAAAAGAAATCAAAGCAATTAAGAGGAGAGAGAGATTGAGAATCAAAAGCTTGATATTATTCATCTATGGAAGAACTAGCTACAAAGAACACCATGGAAAACACACACAAGCTCTCTAAACGACTCTCATTACTCTCTCAATTGTCTTTCCATCTCTATATATTCCTCTACACTATAACCCCTCTATCTATACAAGATTTTACACTTTAAGCCATCACTTTCTATTATTTACACAAAATTGATTCTTTATAAAACCTTCACATATTAGGACATTTTATGTCCTAACAAGGGTATATGGTGAATTTTGGAAAAAAATGGGATAGGAGGTGAAACGGATTTATGAGATGGGAAAAATAATTATTTTCTCTAATTAATAAATTACAATCTCAGTATTTGAATGGTAATAAATATTTAATTAGTTATTGATATAATATTATATTTGATAAAAATAATTTAGTTCAGCTATGTTTGGTAAACTAGCTGATAAGGTAACATATGACTGATAAGGTTGTTGGTGACTGATAAGGTAGCTGGTGACTGATAAGCTAGCTGATTAATAAGTTGTGTTTGGCAAAAAATAGCTGATAAGGTAGCTTATGACTGTAAAATGACATAAAAAGACATGCATAAAAATTAATAGTATAATACTTAGCAATGATATATTTGGAATAAAAAATTAAAAAGTCTTATAGTCACCAAAAAGTTAGTGATAGTAGCTTTTCAAAAAGCTAACTTATGGTCATCCAAACATGTACCTGACTTATAAGCTAACTTATAAGTTAACTTATTTTTATCAAACAATACCTTCATTTTCCTCTTGATCTTGACATGAAAAAAAAAGGAAAGCTAATTAATATGTGAACACCATTTTGGTACCTTCATGCCTTCATTGAGCGTCTCCTACTGATCAAACTTCCTTTTAAAATTTTATTGTTTTACTATTTACTATACTATATATACCAATGCAGGATTAGGTTCATATGAACAAAATTATTTCTGTAAAAGCAGTGAGACCAACATTTTACCTGAAACTCTACAATAAAATATTGTAAAGCTAACTTTTTTGAACGTTCGTAGTAAAAACACCGTAAATATTACGTTGGCGGTATTTTTTTTGTTGTGAATGTTCAGATTATTTATTTTTTAACTTCACGGCATTTTCGCTGTGAAAGTTTGGTTTTTTTTACGTTGTTTTAGATATTTTTTTCACCTCGATGGTGTTTTTTAGTAAGAATATTCGAATTTTATTTACCTTTAAGGTATTTTTTTTAAGTTTATGCGTAAAGTCTTGGTCTCACACGATATTACGAAAACAACTTGGTGTCACGTAAATCTATGTCATACCATATATTTTAAAGTAATTATAATAAACATGAAAACATGTAGTATACAAGCATATTTAGAAAAAAAAAGTATATATGATGTAAAATAACGTGCTTCAATACACGATCTTAATTAATTAATCCTTAGCCCGTGTAATTAGATATTTCTAATAAAAGTATATGTGAATACTGTTTTCGGTTCCTTCATAAAGCATCGACCAATGGAACTTCTTTTTTATGTCTTAAATTCCATCTTTTTCACCATTCTTTTCTTGCGAACCAAACAGATCTTAATTTCATCTTCTCCAGCCCCCAATTAAGCCATGCTCAACCAAGCTTTTTTGGAAGATCAAGAATTCTTTCCATTTACAGCAGCTGCAAACATGATCTCTTCTCATCTTCCATTAGATTCCAATCAAACCCTAAAAAATCTATCACCTTCTCATCCCCTTTCCCAACACTCTAAACCAGAACTAGATCTTGGAGCCTGTCATGATCTTCTTTCTAATTTACAAACTTCAAATGCAAATTACTGGTAAAGATTACGTCTTTTAATTCGTGCCAAAATTGAAAAACATGTATAGATTTTTGGATTGCATGCATCTTTCTTACATAAGTTTTTGAATGACATATCATGGACTATCTTGAAGATATCACCTGCATATATATACTCCTCCCAATTGTTAGGATCTTTTTCCTTCTGCTTTTTTTCTGAACAACAAGTAAACACACACATGTTCTTAGGTATCCGGGCTCAGGTTGACCACGACCCAACCCAATTAAGGGTAGATGTGGGCAGATCATGGGGTTCCAACCCGGTAGTCAGGGATACCATCCACTGACCCCGAGGATGTTACCTTACCACTTTGCTAGACATGCTTAGATTTTTATTCTGTGTGCTTGCTTTTGATTCTAATGGGGTTTCTAAACGTTTTCTTATTAGGGCATGGGGGGAAGTGAGTGAGATAATAAGCAATAAGATTTTAGGGAGGAGTATAATGAATAGGGATGATCATCTAGGAGTTTCAGGAATGAAGATGAAGAAATTCAAATCAAGAAGGAAAGTAAGGGAGCCACGGTTTTGCTTCAAGACCATGAGTGATGTTGATGTATTGGATGATGGTTATAAATGGAGAAAATATGGCCAAAAAGTTGTGAAGAACACACAACACCCCAGGTACTATACTTACTTCGTTAGCTTCTTCTTTTATGCTTCATCTTAATTATTACCATACACACATATGAATATATTCATATACATATAAAAGAGATCAATGGAATAAATATATATATATATATATGTGTGTGTGTAATATATTAAGCAACAATGGTTCAAAGTACCCATGTTCTTAAACATGTTTTTAGATTGGTACATGTTATTGATATTTATTATATTTTCTTTAAGGTAAACAATCGATTCAATGAAAAACCGTGAGCACTATCAAAATCCGAACTTGAACCAGCTCTTGTTTAATCACTTATCATACTCACTTGCAATTAAAAAGACAGACGAACTGTTTTGCTTTTCCAGTTATTATTACTTGTTAGAGATATATCACGTTAAAATAAGTTTGGGGTAAAAATATTCAATATACATTTTATAAATTACAAAGAAACATTCGGATTATGATATACTCAAAGCGATAAAAGAAGTTGATTAATATATATACCAATCTAAACACATACACACATATAATATATATATATATATATATATATTCACAAGTATTTTTTAGAAAAATTAAACGGTATATATGCATAAAATTAGGGTCCACTTATTGTGAATACTTAAACTTCAATGCGTGATATCCAATAACAAATTGAAGTTTTAATTAAATTCTGACTCCTGTTAAAATCGAAACTCATGTTTTAATATTAGAATGACAAATTAGATTTTAAAGCACAAGTGGAAAAAGCTAAAAAATATAATGACATTTTTTTTTAATTTTTTTATCACTGAACACTATGTCTATAAATAAAGTGGTTTTTAGACAAATTTGTGATAACAATCACAAGAAATATATGAATATATATAGTGAATATATGAGCGTATAAAATTCTGGATGGAATCTTTTAATGAGCTATGAAGGATGACTTTTAGTAATGTATTAGTATCAATCATTGCTCAATATGTATATATAACCCATGGGCCAAAACAAGTAGTGATTATTGTTAATCAAGAAAGTGTATAATTATGCAATAAAATTAGTTACCAAACCGTCATAATTAATCAAATCATACCAATTATGAAAAGAATTTAATAATTTCTTCGGCACCTTGCAAGTACTTGCATGAGTAGTTACTCATTTTAACCATAAAAGAAAGCTAGAAAGTAAATTTACGATGAATGCGTTGTAAGTTGTAACGCAACGTAAAAAGGGAAAAAAATTGAAACCAGTGTTGATTTATGATGCCAATTAAAAAGACCTTAGGCATATATATATGTATATATATATATATATATTCGTTTTGGTTTCGGTGAAAAGTTGAGTTAACAACTTAACGTGAGAAACATTAGAAGTAGTTATCAAGCATTGGATGCATATTAGGATAAGATGTACCGAAATACACAAGATTAATCCACGTATCAAGTGCAATTCATGATGGGCTTGAGATTAAAAGTAATCAAAGGTTCAGATTCACTTCTCACCCTTTCTCGCATTTTCTCAAGTTAACTCAGCACTGTGCACTTCTGACATGATCATTCGCATATGTGTGTGTGTGTGTGTCTATATATATGTATGTATGTATATGCACACAAAATATCATGTGAAAATACGAGTTACTTCAAGAAATTTAAGAAAGTTTTGGACACTTCATGAATCATAATCAATGTTGATCTAATAGTTCAGATTAGGTCACAAAATAACTCATGAATTAGATTTGAATGGTTTTTCAATTTTATTTAGCATTGATCCAGGGTTAAAAATTTCTTTTATAATTATTAGTGGAAAACAAGTAAGGTTAAGGATCATGTGAGAAGTTGATTTAACAGTGAGAAGTGGATCTGAATCTTTGATCTCTTTTAATCTCATGTCCTCAGATGAATTGCAATTTATAATTGAATTGTTCTTATGTATATCAATTAATGCATCTTATTTTGATCCGTTTCATTCTAATGTGTATTCAATGGTTAATAAGCAATTTTGATGCTTCAACATTAACTCAACTTTGCTGGAACCCCACCCAAACCAAGTATATGTAGAAGTGTGTACATATATAATTTTATACTTTAGTGCATACATTGATATATACTTTAATGTTTGTGGAAGTTAACATTCACATGCCCTTTAATTAGTGTTTTATGGATATTATATATGCTTAAAAGACATAACTTTCAGGTAATATAAGAGCACATTTTACATTGTTACGATGCATCCATATAATAAAATGATGTTCTCACTTCTTATAATCGAAAGTCGAAACCAAACCTTAAACTTAATGATGGTTTCACAATATAGCTAACACACCGACTCACTTATATATAGAGAGAGAGTTTAATTTATTTAGGAACCATGTTTTTAGTGTCAACTTGGGAAGCAGATACTAGCCGTCCATATGCAAAATCGATGATAAAGATAAAATGGATAGTTTCTTTTATATAGGGTAGTAGTTATTTTCGAATAAACTACTCATTTAATCTTGACCATCGATCTTGCATGTATATGGAAGACTAGGATCTGATTTATAAGTTCATACTAAAAACATGGCTCACAATTGAAATAGACTATATATATATATATATATATATATATATTTTCACCGTAACCGGTCAAATCCATCTTTATTGACCGGATGAGTGGTGGAGAAATCACTTCTCTACTTCCTATTTTTTTAGCACTTCTCATTTGAACCTTTTTTCTTTCTCTCTCTCTCTCTCTCTCTCTATATATATATATATATATATATATACATATGTAGAGAAAGGTTCATGCGAGAAACATAACTTTTTAAGGCAATTTTGATCGAGTCACCCTCCTTTAATCATATCCACCCTCTGTGAATCGCGTCAATCCTCCTTGATCGCGTCCATCATAACCAAAAATGTTTGGCTGCTAATCCTCCTCGTGTTTTCTTAAATTCATATGAACCTACCTCTCTCTCTCTCTATATATATATAATATAAGTGACCTTTTAATTATATAGAACACGTAATTCTTACACACTATACAAACTATTATATTAAGAAATAATAGAGATATTTATGGACAATTGAGAGAAATCATTTTTAAATTAAGAAATGATACAGATATTTACAAACTATACAAGCGTCATTTTTCATTATGAACGTGAGGACAACTGAGAGCACCACGTGGAATATTCACTCTGAATAATCATCTATTATTCCATGTGAATAACACTATGTTCAGCGTTATTCAGAGTGAATAATACATGATTATTCAGAATGAATATATTACGTGGCGTGCAATCGGTTGTTTTCACGATCATAATGAATCTGAATTTGCAGCCGAACTTCTTCATCCATAGGCTCCCAAGTATGTGGATCGATCGAAAGTTTGATTCTACCTGAACTACTCATTTTCAAATGATATCCACATTGTTCACAAAGATTCATTTTTTATTTCAAAAACTTCTTATAATTTAATCCAAAACAATTTTCGCATTGAACCCACAAATGCCTGTATTTTTGAGTTACATCCAGATCTGTAGAACTTTCTGGTATAGTTTTACCACTCGTTCTGGTTCCTATACCGGCATTCTCGCTTTTTACTACTATTTCCACTTTCACCACAAATGGAACCATAAATGTAATTGTTACTGTAAATATATATATATATATATAGAGAGAGAGAGAGAGAATGTGTTTGTTAATCAAATAAAAACCATTTTATTAGTGAAAACCCGTAAAAACCAACAAAAAAATATTTTTTTATACCTTATAAAAAATATATATATGAAACAATATATCAATTCTAACATTTGATGGAAAAAATCGTAAAAAAATTATTTTTTAGTTGGTTCTCACGAGTTTTCACTAATAAACTGGTTTTTACAATATTTAACCTTTATATATATAGGGGGTGGTTCAAATGTGAACCACTTTTTGGTTGTGAACGTGAGGACAACCCGGAGCGCGACACATGACAATCTAACATCCGCTGGTCAAGGCTTATTCAGTCTAAATAAATCCGCGGGTTAGTGTTATTCATACTGAATAAAGCGTTATTCAGACTGAATAATCCTTCATCCGCGGGTAAGCCTTATTCATACTGAATGATACTGAATGATACTTTATTCAGTGTTATTCTGTAGAGAAAAGTTCAAATGTGAACCACTTTTTGGTTGTGAACGTTAGGACAGCCCAGAGCGCGCCACGTGGCAATCTGAAAAATTTTCGACTTAGTGTTATTCATACTGAATAACGCTATCATTCAGACTGAATAAAGCCTTATTCAGTATGTATAAAGCTTAATCGCACTCTGACACGCTCTGACGCGGATGGGTTAGCCGCGGGTTAGCCGCGGGTCAAGTCTTATTCAGTCTGAAAAACGCTTTGTTCAGTATGAATAACACTAACCCGCGGATTTATTCAGACTGAATATGCCTTGACCCGTGGATGTCAGATTGCCACGTGTCGCGCTCTGGGTTGTCCTCACGTTCACAACCAAAAAGTGGTTAACATTTGAACCCACCCCTATATATATATATATATATGCTTCTATTTGTTTTTATGTTCTCATTAATTTGTGTTAATTTTTTGAATTAAATTCATCAGGAATTGGTATCATTTAGTATATTTTCCTCCACCTTTCAATCATCTTTATCTAACGGATTAGGTTCTGATGAGAAGTGATTAACAATCAATCGTTGAATTAGAAATGGATAGACATTAATTAGGATTAGATGCATCAAAATACATCAGACGAATCTTTTCTTAAGCTGCAATTCATAAAAGATTATTTAATTAAAAATAATTAAAACTTAAAAAATACTTCTCACAAAAAAAAAAAACATTTCATAAATAATCCCATCCGTTTTTTCATTACTTTTACGAATATGTGCTAATTTTGTTGGAATCCATTCATACACAGAGACATACATACATAGACACACACACACACATAAAACATCAGTTTCAAATAAAAACTCATTTTTCATTTTAAACGTCAGAATAATTAAGAGTGTGTCACGTGACATATTAATTATGAATAATCATTTAAAGAAAATTTATGGTTTTCACATGATTTAATCTTACGCTCTATCTCACTCTATATATATATATATTTGCATATATCATTTATATAGAAGTGTGCTAATTGGATCGAATATATTAATAAAAAGGCAAAAGGCAAGAATTTGGTTTTTTGGGTGGAGTAAGTAATAGGGTAGCCAAATAGTTTAAATGAGTAAGTGGTGGGACCAAAGTGTAATAAGTGAAACTATGCGTTTCATCTTTGCATGCATTTAGGTTACAGAACACAGAGCACCATAATTATCTGTATCTTGCAGTTAGTGGGTTTTGAAACTCATGTTCAGTACTTTTTACCACCCTCTTTATTTTCTTTTGATACATTTCAATAATCTTCGGAAAAAAAAAAACACTTTTATCTTAATTTTATTAGGCATAACTTGTTACGATTTTTTGTAAGACAATGTGTTTGATACAAATTATTAATCATAGTTTTGTGAAAAAAACATATAACTTTGTAAAGAAAAAGTTATTCATGAAAAAGTCTGAATTTTTTCTTTGCCTTTTGTTCACCTAAATTATAGTCTATTCTGATATATTCATGTTTAGAAACCTAATATTCAAGTTCGATGTTTTCTTTGTTCTCTGTACTGGAACATAATATTCATATAAATATAAAGATGAATTGAAGGAAAATGATACCCTGAAATTAATGGAAAAATTAGATAAGATATAAAAGAAAAATATAACATAAATTGTTGAACTAAAGAAAATAATATGTTTAGCCTATTTGTTATTTTTTAAAAAGTGCATGTTTTTTAAAAAGTTAAATCATTTTAATTTCTTAAAACTTTTTGTTTAGGTTTTAAAAGGCCATGACCCTTTCTATCCACACACCTAAAACAAATTATCTGCTTTATTAAAATATAATAAACAAACTAAAAGTTTAAATAAATAATCTTAAACAGCTCCTAAAAAAATTATTGTTTCCTAATATATCAAAAAGATATTACAATCATTTTGTTAACCAAATCTATTAAATTATATATATATTCTCCAACATTTGAGATTTATTGTTAGTTTTTATTACAGCTAAGGAGAGAGATAGTAAGTACTACAAAGAGACAAACCTTGGTTCACCACCACACCTACAACCTCCCCTCTCTTAAAAAAACCATAATGAAAACAACAGTTGCCAGTTTGGATTTGTTTTTATAATTTAAATTTGATAAATTATTTATTTTTAAGAAAAAATAATAAAGAATCATATTTAACTTGTTACGATTAAAATAATAGTTCTATCGATTCGAGATACATTTTAAAATTGAAATTACAAGAATTTATAAAAGTAGGATGATAGGTATTTTTGTCGAGTTAAAAGTAAGGCTTCTGCTCTTAGCTTGGACGGTTTGATGGAAAATTGACAAAAATAATTATATGTATTAGTGAACTCAACTTTTAGCTATTTATTACTTATATTTTTAAAAGATCTCTATATCAGCAATTAGCTGAATTTTAATTAAGAACTTGCTTAAGTAAATTGCTAATTTGGTCTGTGTTTAGCATGTTGCTAAGGTAATTAGAAATCTGATGTTTATACTTGTAGTTAGCAAGTTATTTAAATGTCATTTGGTTCACCCTTGTGAATTTTAATCTTTATATTATATGACCTTGTTTCAAGTTGCTAAATTGACCTCTACTGACATATGATAGAAAAACGATTAACAGATTAATTCATTTTGCTAAAATAGTTATTTATGTTAATTTTGCTAGTTTTAACTAATTTCTTCTCTACAAAAGATTAATTCAATTGACTAAAATATTTGTAATTATTTTGAAAGAGGGGTCAACAATACAATAAAAAGTAAACCACAAAACAGAAAATTCGTTTTGGCTCATAAGGTTGGCTATATGTAATGATAAATTAATACACTAGTACAAATATGTTTTTTGCCACGGTTTTAAAATTCATGTTAGTCACAGTTAGGTCTAGAACCGTGACTAAAAGTAATAAATAAAATTGGAGACTTGTTTTAGCCACGATGTAACTCAATAACCATGACAATTAGAAAACATGTTTAAACATAATGTCATGGTTTAAACAAAACCGTGACTAAATTGTTCGTATGGCCACAATTTTTTTTGTCGTGGCAAGTAACAATTAAAAACCGTAGCCATAGACATATATATATATAGTCACAGTTTTATTTATGACAATTATTATTTGTGACCATAGATCGTCTATGACCTCATGAAATCATTTTGTCGTGACCAAAAGAAAATACATATATAGCCACAAAAATTTGTAAAATGTAGCCAAAAGTCATGGGTATTTGTAGTCATTGTTTTATTATTTTGTGTGACAAGAAGATAACCAGTAGCCACGGTTTATCGTATGAAGCGTGACAATATGTGATGATTTCGTCACAATTAATATGAAATATGTGTAGCTATTAATATAGTTAAAACCGTGATTTAAATAATTTATTGTCACTAAAAGCTAACCAATATGTCTTGAATTAGCCATTGTTTATTATGTGTGTGACCAAAAAGATGCATATAGCCACGTTTCTAAAAATTAAGTGTGACTATATGTCATGAATTTGGCCATGGTTTTTAATATTTAATGAGATACTTTTAACAAAATCATTATTGCCCTGGTGGTTGGTCCATTCCTTATCAAAGATGAGGTCTCAAGTTCGAGTCTTGGCCACGTTAAAATAAATATACATGATTATAGAGCAATCATCGGCTACATTAAAAACAAATTATGTGGCTATAGGTAGTTTATTGCCATGTTTTTTTTATAGATTGTGTGATCAAAAGATAACTAAATGCCATGTTTTATGTGAATTTGTGTGGCGAAAAGTTTTTTATGGCCACGGTTATAGGTAAAATGCTCTAATATCATAAAAAATGGATATGCCTATAGCTACGGTTTTTAAACTATGGCTATGGTTTTTCATTTGATATGGTGACACATTTTAAGCGTGACCAAAACGGTATCAATGGTCACGCAAGAATAGGCTACGGTTTGATAAAACTGAAAAACTGTGACTAAGGCCTATGGCCACAGTTTTTAACCGTGGCAAATGTGAGTTTTTGTACTAGTGATACTGTATAAATTATAACTCGACTAGTATATTAGTAATGGTTATAAAAACTTAATAAATAGATAGATTAGTCAGAGATGCGTTATATTTTTAAGTATTAACATTATAGCACACAACAAAACAAAATAATGATATAGTTGATCATTGGAAAGCTAGAAATTTACACTATGATGGCACAATTTCGCATGTTGGCACATGGCCCCCATAATTCGTACCCCGACCATGGTAGCAAAAATCTTGGTCTATTGTGATAAGTCTTAAATTTATGATGTAGCATGGTAAAGTATGATTCTCGTTTTTGTTGTGTGAAGAATTTAAACCACAATGGTTGCATCAAAACAAAAAAAACGTCTAACAATGGTTGCTTAATTTATATAAAAATCGACTTTAGCTCGAGATAAATGAGTTCACGCTCCATGAGATCGTTAAATACCCAGGTCATAAAGACATGTCATAACTTCACCTATAAAATGCAGGAGTTACTATCGATGCACACAAGATAGTTGTCGTGTGAAGAAACGGGTCGAGAGATTAGCAGAGGATCCTAGAATGGTGATTACAACCTATGAAGGGAGACATGCGCATTCGCCATCACAAAATGAAGAGGATTCAGAAGCTAACTCTTCAAAGCTTTGTAATTTCTTTTGGCTCTAAACTATCTTAGTGTCAATCTTGATAGCAAGACATAAATAATGGTTAGTACCTGGAATGCTTGCATTTGTATATGATGTCCTTTTTTAATGGACGAATGTTAATGAATGCTTGTTTTAAAGTCGACTGATGTTTTTCTCTATACTAGTTGGTGTGACTTTAAACTCTTTGGACATGAGGTATTATGTAGGTATATTTACCATGTTTCATATTTTTATTAGAGATGATAAATTGTTCTTTGACATATGTTTAATACTAAAGATGCACTCGATGCCAAAAGAAGTTCAGATTGGTTTTGTCATATGGTTCCTAAGTGTTGAATCTTCAACAAGAGTCCATTTATGGTTTCTTTGAATAGAAACCGGTAAAAAAGAATGGTTAATGAAAATTAATTAAAGTAGTACTTTTTTTTAATAAATTTAAATTAAAGCAACCCTTAATTGATCCAATGGCATGATAAAAACCGAATATTACACATCAAGGGATGTTTAGAATTAATACATCTAGATTTGCATCACAAGAAACCTAGTTCTGGTGTGATTTTTTTACACATTTGGTGTAATTTTTAGGAAAATTATCAGATTTAGGTTTGTGTTTATGTAAAAAATTACACAAATTAATATCGTAAGATGATGTGAGGTTAATCCGTCGAGAGGAGGAGTCTAATTTGATAAAATGCGTGATAAAATAAAGGAAATGAACAAGACAACTTTATGACGTAGGAAAAACCTCACGATCGAGGAAAAAACATGCGGTCGACTAAAGGGTAGTCGACGTTGCACTATGTATCACCAACAAGGGTAATGTCCTTGATAAATACAGGTTGGATCGTACGATTACAATGAAATAAACAGCTTGATCGAACGTAAATTACAAAGGATCGTAAACAAGATGATTGGGAGAAAATGTAGAGTTTGGTGTAGTCGAGAGAGAGAGAGAGAGAGAGTCATGTCCTTGAACCGTTGTCCTCGTCTCTTTTATAGCTACTCTATTTGTAACCGTTGTCTAATAATTGCTCATTATGCAATGGTCGTAACTGTCGATAGAATCTTGGTTGTAACGGTCGAGTCTTTATGAAATGCGTATCTTGGTCTTTAACGGTTTCTTGATTCTTGATAACTGTCACCGACCTGTTATAAATGATTAAACTGAAGTTAATGTTACCGTTAGTGTTATAATCATGCGATATTGTGCATAACGTCGTACGATATACGAGTGATCGTGCGACAGGATCATTCGAGGGTATACGTGACTTGTCTCAGGACCTTATCTTAATACAGGATTATCGTCCTGACAGATATCTTATGATTCAAGTCGGTCGTCGTGCGATTGTATGTTTTTACCCAAACAATTTGCCCCCAAGATTTAAAAAATATTCATTCTAAATTTTTCTGAATCTTTTATTTGTGTGTCGAGGGTCAATTATTTGTAAATCGATTTCATCCAAAAGTATCCGAATATCAATCGGTTTTTAATTTAAATGGTGACATCGACATAATGACGTTGGGCGACAGTTTTTGCCTTAACGGCACGATCTGGACGCGTGTCGCCGCGTGGGTGGACCTTAATTGCTTGGAGGAAGATTCGGTTTCCATATAAAAGATTGATATCTATCCAAAAACAAACACAATTTCTTCCAAATTCGATTTTGCGCTATCTCCTCTCAAGATCGATCCTGTATTTTCGGCAAAGATTTAGGCAATAATCCATATAAGGTACCTTTCTTCTCCTTCGATTTTCATGCGTTTGTAGTCTAGAGCCTATAAGAACCCTAGGAATTTCGATTTGCTCTATTTTAAGCGACTTAGGGATAGTTTAGCTCGCTTAGATTGCTTTGAATTGATGGAGGTTAAGAGTTCAATCAAGGATTCTCTTGACGTCGCTGCCCTTAGGAGATTAGCAGGGATGCCAGAGAGTGCTATTCTTAAGGTGGTGGGTGAAATCAGACCTGCAGATGCTCCGGCAGGCTTCTTCGTGCTATTTGAATATCCGTTTAAGATCGGATTTCGATGGACTTATAGCCCTTTGTCTCGAGCTTTTATGACTCGATTCAACATATCTCCGGGTCAACTGATGCCTCAATTCTGGAGGGTGATTCAGGTGATCGAACAAGTGACCAAGGACTGGGGGCGTCCTGCGTTTACGGTTACTAACCTACTAACGGCGTATAGCGTCAAGTCGATTAATTATAATCGATATGGGTTGTTTCCAAAAGGTAGAGGGGATACCATGTTAGTTCATGGTACTCAAGTACATGATCGTGGGTGGAAATCCCGATATGTGTTCGTTTGTTCCTCTTCAATCCTAGATGAAGGTGGTTGGATCGCTCTAGAATGGAATTCGTTAGGTATAGGAGTTTCTTTGAGTCTTCTTTAGCTATTTTCTATATATTTAATCTTACGATCTAATTTTGTTTTTACAGATATCGACTTTACGGTCGAACTTACCGAAGAATCGAGAGCAACAGTCGAACGCTTCTTAGAGTACGACATCGTCGAGCGTTCATACTCTACCCAGAAGTCGGGTGAAATTATCGACGATAGTGACGACGAGGCCACTGTGACTAAGACCGAGGTTCAAGAGATATCGGAAGAAGAGATGGAAGGTAAATTTATATCGTACGACATATTTTATTCGCTCTTTTGTCTTTCCTCTCGACTCATCTTGTGCTTTGCAGGATCATCGAAGAAACCATCGAAGAAAGAACAGCAGTTGGAGGCTGCTAGGAGGGCTGCCGAGAAGAATAAGGGAATGGTTGGAGGTGAGCCTTTGGCAAAATGGACGAGGTCCTCGTTCGAGAAACTGGACCCATCGCATGAAGCCGAGCGAAATGCGGATGATGTGGTCGACGCTAGCTTCATGTGGGCCCATCGCATGAATGAGGTAGGCCTCTCCTTTTTGGTAAGTAAACTAATCTATCGTATGTTTATTTAACTTATCGTACGTTAATTAATTCTGATTTATGTCGTACGATACAGGCGTTCCAGGAGAGTCTTGGTCTTCATTCTCGAATGGAGACTATCAGAAGCGACATGCGCCTAAAGATGGCTAGTGAGAGGCAAGCGGTAAAAGAGGCGGAGCAGGCATCGGCGAAGGTATTCAAAATGGCCGAGGAGATCCAGGCCAAGAAGGTCAAGATTGACGATCTGGAGGTCAGGCTTGAGACTGCGAAACACATGCGATCCGAACAGTGTAATCGAATGAAGACGGTTCTTGATCGTGCGCAGAAGTTGGAGGAGGAATTAAGGGAGCTGCGCGAAGAGAAGGAGGCGCGCGAAAAAGCTCTTTCGTCTGAGATTCAGGATCTTAAGGACGAGGGTGCGCTACTGAAGGTCGTCGCAAGAGCGGCCCTTATGCATCGTGTCGCAGCTGGCCAAGTCTCTGTCACAGCAGCTGAGGAGGAGGTGGCTTTTTTCCGCGGAAATGTTCGGATTGGACGATCTCTTGGATGCTGATGATTTGAAGGATGCGGAGGAGGATAAGGAGGAAGAGCTGAAAGAACCGGTGGTTGAGGTTGTTGGGGAGGAGATTGCTAAGGAAGGAGTTTTTGGATCGGAACCTGCAACCAAGGCTATCGAAGAAGCTTCCGTAGAGGTCGTGCGATCAGATGTCACCCCTGATGCCTCCTCTCTTGTTTAGATTTTCTTTGTAATCGTAAAACATTTTTAATTTCAGTGTTAATGACTTTTGTTTTCAATGAATGAATTTCTTTTGTCTTATATCGTGCGTTTTAAGCGTTTACATTATAATTTGATTGCGTGTTGTGCTTGCCATGTGGCTAAGGTTCTTAGAATAGTTAGAAACGTTTCTATGTATACTCGATAGAGTAATCTTGCGACTGGCGTATTATCTTGCGCGCATGCAAATCGATCTTGCGTTATAGCAGTTACACATGCGATAATCGTGCGATACATGCGTTTGTCATGCGATACTTGTGATAATCGTGCGATACATGCGTTTGTCATGTGATACTTATGATAATCGTGCGATAGCTGCGATAAGAGATGGCTATGGGGTGGCCGTTGGTTTGACCAACGGCGCTCCGACGCCCAAGTCAGTAATTGTATGTAAAAAAAGATAATCAAATAAAAAGGGTTTAGTAATAGTAGCTTTTTAAGTGAGTCGCATTCCAGCTACGTGGGATTTCCTTACCTTCCATGGTCGTAAGTTTGTATGCACCATTTCCTATGACTTTGGAAATTCTATAAGGTCCTTCCCATTTGATGCAAAGTTTTCCATTGTTCAACTCTTGCGTGTTTTGAAACACATGTCGTAGGACGTAATCGCCTACTTGAAACATTTTGGCTTTTACCTTTTTGTTGAAATGTTTCTCGATCGTAGCTTTTTGTAAGGCCATTTTCTGAAATGTTGCTTCTCTAAGTTCTTCCAAGGCATCTAAATCGTAAGATAGTTCTATTGTTTTTGTTCAATCGTACGATGTCTAGCAATTGGCAGTCGTGTTTCAATAGGTAGTAATGCTTCACATCCGTAGACTAGAGAGAAGGGAATCTGTCTTGTCGATGACCTTGGGGTCGTATGATTTGCATATAAGACGGAAGGAAATTCTTCTACCCATTTCCCTTTTGCTTCTTTTAGTCTCTTTCGGATCGAATCCATTATAACCTTGTTGCTAGATTTAGCAAGTCCATTCGATTGAGGATATCTTGGTGTGGAAGTGATTAGCTTGATCCCACGTTCATCGCAGAACTTGCTAGTTTTCTCACTTATGAATTGTAGGCCATTATCACACATGATCTCCGATGGCATGCCAAACCTGTGTATAATGTTAGTTTGGATAAAGGGGATAACTTCCTTATCTCTTACCTATGAGAAAGTAGCAGCTTTGATCCATTTCGAAAAATAATCAGTAAGAACAAGTAAAAAGACCTTTTGACCTGGAGCAGGAGGTAGTTTTTCTACGATGTCCATTTCCCATCGCATGAATGGCCATGGGATTAAGACGGAATGTAGGGGTTTGGAGGGTAGATGTGACATACCTGAATGTCTTTAACAAGCGTCGCACCTTTGTACGTACCTTACGACATCTTCTCGAAGGGTTGGCCAATAATAACCTTGTCGTGAGATTCTATTACCAAGACTTCTGCCCCTGAAATGATTTCCACATTCCCCATCGTGCATTTCTAGAGAATTTGATTCATCTTCTCCCTGCTCGTTATACATCGTAGGATAAGTCCAGACGTAGATCTTCGATATAGTTGATCTTCGAAGATCGTATATCGTGAAGCTTTAGATCTTGTCTTTCGAGCCTCCAACTTGTCGTTAGGAAGTTGGTCGTGCTTAAGATAATTCGATATGTCAAGCAACCAATTGTAAACTTCCTCGTTCATATGTATCTCTTCTTTTGTTTTGACTATTGGTGTCGTAAGATGGATTACTGGGATGCTCTCCAGAGTTGGTTCGTTAAATGCGGATCCCAGGTTGGCTAAAGCGTCTGCTTGTACATTCAGATCTCGCGGGATCTGTTCTATCGAAAAAGACTTGAATCGTGAGATCCTTTCCTAAGCAATCTTGACATATGTCATCATTTTTGAGTCTTTTGCTTGAAAATCGCCGTTTATTTGATTTACCACTAGTAATGAATCACTTCGTACGTGTAAATGTTTTGCCTCTAGATTATGGGCTATGTCCAATCCAGCGATTAAGGTTTTATATTCCGCTTTGTTGTTGGTGGTTTTGAATTCGCATCGTATGGAGTACACGATATTGCTCCCATTTGATGATTTCAGGACAACTCCTAATCCTGATCCTCGTACGTTAGAGGATCCATCGACGTGTAGAATCCAAAGTTTGTTGTCTTGAATCATCACATTATTGACTTCATCGTGAGATGGCGGTTCTGTCCCGTGGCTGAATTCGGCTATAAAATCTGCCAGCACATGTGATTTTATTGCGGTTTTGGGTTTGTATTCAGGGTCAAACCCCCTGAGATAAATACACCATTTGGCTAATCGACCTGTAAGTTCTGGCTTTCGAAGTACGATCTTAAGAGGGTAATTAGTTACGACAATTATATGATGAGATTCAAAATAATTCCTTAACTTTTTCGCAGCAGTTACGAGGCCTAAAAGTAGTTTTTCCATAGATGCGTACCTGGTTTCAGCGTTGAGAAAGGATTTACTCACATAATAAATCGGGCGTTGCTGTTGATCCTCTTCTCTTACGAGTACCGCACTTATTGGATTATGTCTTACAGCTAAATATAGTTGTAAGTTTTCACCTTTGACTGGTTTTGTTAATAACGGTGGGGAGACCATGTATTGCTTTAGGTCTTGTAGTGGTTTTTCGTGTGCTTGCGTCCAATCGAATCCCTGGTTCTTACGTAAGATGTTGTAAAACAAGTGGCATTTATCGAACGATCGTGAAATGAATTTATTTAGAGATGCCACTCGACCATTGAGTTTCTGGACTTCATTCACGTTCCTCAGGGATTGTAATTCCATGGTGGCTTTTACTTGCTCGGGGCTAGCTTCTATTCCTCGTCGCGTGACCATGTATCCTAGGAACTTTCCGGCGCGTACTCCGAAGGAACACTTGGTTGGATTGAGCTTCATCTTGTGTTGTCATAAGATATCGAACGATTGTTTTAATGTTGTATATGATCGTGCGATCGTTCTGACTTTACGAGCATATCGTCAATATAGACTTCCATCGTGCATCCTAAATGTTATTTGAACATCATGTTCACCAGTCTTTGATAAGTTGAACCTGCATTCTTAAGACCAAAGGGCATCACTTTGTAACAGTAGATCCCTTTGTCCGTCATGAATGCCGTCTTCTCTTGATCGTCCGTGTGCATCAAAATTTGATTGTATCCTGAATATGCGTCCATGAATGTAAGTAATTCATGACCTGCCGTCGCATCTACCATTGCATCGATGTGGGGTAATGGAAATGGATCTTTTGGGCAAGCCTTGTTTAGGTCTGTAAAGTCGATACAGACTCGTCATTTTCCGTTCTTCTTCTGCACGACGACTACGTTTGCCAACCAGTCGGGATACTTTACTTCTCTGATTTTTCCTGTCTTAAGTAGGTTATCAACTTCATCGTTAATCACCTTGTTGCACTCGGGCGCGAACTTGCGTCATTTCTATTTTATAGGTTTAAAGGATGGACCCACGTTTAGCTTGTGCAATAAGATATCGGGATCACCATATCCTCGTGCGACCATGCGAAGCAGTCCGAATGTTGCTGCAAAAAAGATATTATACTGCTCTTTATGTCAGTAGTTAGTGTAGTACCTACAAAGACTTTTCGATCAGGATGTTTGTGATCGAGTACGACTTCTTCTAATTGAAGGTTATCGTACGATCTTACTCCATCCTGGCTCTATAATTGTTAGATGTCCTGGGGTTTGGCTTTCATCATGATTTTGTAACATTTTCAGGCGATCTTCTTTTCACTGACGATTTCTTGTACACCCCAAGGAGATGGGAACTTGATTTTCTGGTGATATGTCGAAGGTACTGCTTTCATGTCGTGGATCAAAGGTTTTCCGAGTATTGCATTGTAAGCAGATGGGCAATCTATGACGTCGAACTTCGTCTGTTTGTTGATACCTTTGGCGAAGACAGGTAACATGATTTCTCCAAGTGTGCTCGTAGTAACTCCATTGAATCCGATCAGAGTGGTGGTTCGTCGCACGATATTAGATCGTTCGATTTCCATGATCTTAAGAGTGTCCGCGAAGATTACATTTGCTGAACTGCCACCATCAACTAATACTATCTTGGTCAAACAGTTTCCGATAGTTAATTGAATGACTAGAGCATCGTGATGTTTTTGGTAAACTCCTGAGAGATCGTCTTGGTCGAACGTAACTGTTGATGCGTCGAGTTCTTTTTCAGTTGTAGTTCTGGATTCATCTGGGATGGGATGTCCTTCGGGTCCTTCTCGTGCGAGACCTTTGCTGCTGAGTATGTTAGACCACATACTTCCGATCCTCCAGTAATATAGTTTACGACTTTGGTATGAACTGGCAACGCCCATCTTTTTGCTTCGTCGGGGATAATGTCCTTATTTAAGATACGCGATCTCTTTCTTCAGGCTAATGCATTCGTCTGTCTTATGTCCGCGATCGCCATGGAATTCACACCATTTGGTCTGGTCCTTGTCTTTGCTGGGTTCTCCGGCTTCTTGGGCCATCGTACGTTGGCATCAATCTTGTGCAGAGAATCTGTGACATCCGTCAAATTTCATCTCTCAGGTTAGCACCTGATAAGCACTTAGTAGAATTATTTTTAGTGAAAACCCTCATTAGGATCTATTTAGAGTGAATTAGGCAAAAGTCTGTTAATTTTGCCCGTAATATCTTAGAAATCCAGAAAATTGCTTAGAAAGCCCGGTTTTGGCCCTTATCCGTCTAATACACCTTATATAATGCCAAATTAATCCTATTAAAGTCTAAGCTATATAAATTATTATGTTTTATGTTACAAGTATAAAATATTTCATTTTTATATAATTAACTTGAATAACTAGCATTTCACGAAAAATCGGCACGAACCGTTACACTGTTGCATTTTATCTGATTTGGACTAACATTGTTGTAAAAAAAACTTTATTTGGACTAAACTGTTGCAATCCTCTCACTCCATATAAAAACTTTATTTTTCATTTTGAATTCATTTTTAACGTTTACAAAAAAATAACCATCCAACTTCACATTTCTCTCTCTCTTCTCTTTCACCTTCAAATCTTCTTACATACTCTTCAAATATTCATCTAATTTCTATAAATTCAGCCCCAACGTCATCTATTTCGGAAGATAAAAACTAGTGATTCAAGTGTTTCATCTCGTTCATCAAAATGGTAATAGTTCATCCTTGCATTTTTAGTTGCATTCTAAGCACTTTTGTGCTTCTTTTTGCAAGATTTCTTGCTTATTTGTGGTTCAATAGTTCAAATGTTTTCTTGTTGTTCTATTGGGGAGGATGAAAGCCTTGGATAATCGAAATATCCATATCTAGGCTAAATCCCATGAGTCTTCAACATGAACTCTTGAACAAGGGTGAAAAACCCCAAAATTGTATGTTGATATTCACATGTGAATCTGGAAAGTTGTGACTTTGCATGCATGATCTATTTAGCTTTTTGAATGTATTCATCTTGTAGTCATGGCATTTGATGTGGGGTTATAGCCTCATATCAAAGAAACCCATGATTTTGAAGAATTTGGGTTGTATAGTTAAGAAATCTTTGTTTAAAAATTAAAACAAAAGCTGACAGATTGTGAATGCTAACTTCGGACGACCCAAAACAGGGTATGATGAACTTATTTTTGGCTAAATTGTTTAGGAACTAAAATTTGATGAGCTAGGGTTCAAACCCAAGTGGAATCAAGTAAAAATGCGTATTTTTGACCCCTCATCTATTTGGAAATATTATATTGCTCATCAGGTCCAAAGTCAGTAAATTTGGTCAACTTCTTTTATGAATATCTTGTTCTTGGATTGTCAAAAATGCTTCATGTTTTTTCTAAGCTCAAGTTCATGGAGTTATCTGTTTTGGTAAAAAAATTACACAATAAAATATCGTAAGATGTTGTGAGGCAAATCTGTCGAGAGAAAGAAATCTAGTTCGATAAATCGTGCGATAAAATAAATAAAAAGACAAAGCAATTTGATGACGCAGGAAAAACCTCGAGGTCGAAGAAAAAAACCTGCGGCCGACTAAAAGGGTATAGTCGACGTTGCACTAAATATCACCAATAAGGGGTGATGTCCTCGAGAATTACAGCGTGGATCGTATGATCACAATGAAATAGAACTTAAGTTACAAAGAGTAATATAGAAATTGTAGAGAATATTCACAGGTTCCAAAGTAATCAGATGTCTTTGAATGATGGCTTCGGCCTTCTTTTATAGCTGGTAAGAATGTAACCGTCATTCCATTATTGTGCATTTAATGTAACGATCATAACCGAAGCTTGAATCTTGGTCGTAACGGTCAAGGCTTTATGGAGAGGATATCTCGGTCTCTAACGGTCACTTGATCTTCGACATTTGTTGCCTATCTGTTACAAAGAATCATACTTAAGATTTATCTAGCCGTTAGTATAATATCGTGCGATATCGTATGTTCTCAGGTCACATCGTACGATGTCTTGTATAAAGATCATTCGATGATTAGCTGCTATCGTTCGAGGGTACGCGTATCTTATCTCATGACCTTATCTTAATACAGGATTATCATCCTGAATGATATCTTATGATTTAAATCGTTCATCGTTCGATCGTAAATTTTCACCCAAACAGTTTGCCCCCGAGATTTAGAAAAATTTATTCTGAATATTTCTAAATCTCTTTTCCTGCTAAGATCGATCGTTAGTTTGGCTGCAAAATAGTCAATTGTTAATGAACGAATTTCATTTAAATTGAATTGAATAGGAACGGTTTCAATGACGTCGTCGTGGTGACGTGTGTATGACAACTGTCGTTTCAACGGATCGATCTGGATGCGTGTTGATGTGAGATTGGACCTGCATTACTTGGAGAAGAATTCAGTTTCCATATAGGATTAATTTATGAGATTAACAAAATCCTTTCCAATTTCAATTTCGTACTTATCTTCCTTCAAGATTATCCCTCTATTTTCGGCAAAGATTTTTAGGCGACAATTTTTATAAGGTATATTCTTCTCTCAATTCTTTCATGCGTTTAAAATCTATAGCCGATAAGAACCCTAGAAATTTTGATTTACTCTGTTTCAATCGCCTTAGAAATAGTCTGAATAGGTTAGAGTTTTTCGAATCGATGGAGGTTAAGAGTACCATTAAGGATTCTGTAGAGGTTTCGGCCCTTAGGAGGTTATCTGGGTTGCCTGATAGTGCGTTTCTGAAGGTCGCTGGTGAGATTAGGCCTGCCGATGCTCCTGCAGGTTTCTTTGCGCTTTTTGAATACCCATTTAAGATAGGTTTTAAATGGCCCTACAGTCCTCTATCTCGAGCATTCATGACTCGATTTAACCTTTCTCCTGGTCAACTGATGCCTCAATTTTGGAGGGTTATTCAAGTGATCGAACGTGTGACGAAGGACTGTGGTCGTCCTGCGTTTACTGTCAACGATCTCCTCACGTCGTACACCGTGAAATCGACGGACTACGATTGATACGGTTTGTTCCCGAAGGGTAGGGGGGATACCATGTTAGTACATGGTACTCAGGTACACGATCGTGGGTGGAGATACGTGTTTGTTCGTTCTTCCTCAGTTTTGGATGAAGGTGGATGGGTCGCTCCAGAGTGGAATCCATTAGGTATAGGTGTTTCTCTTGAGAATGTCTTTTTTTGTAATTTTTGTTTTGTTTATCTAACGTTCGACTGTTTTTGCAGAAATTGACTTTTTCATTCGAGGCCACTGAAGAATCGATAGCTTCAGTTGAGCGATTCTTATCATACAGCATCGGCGAACGATTATACTCCACTCAGAAGGCAAAGGAAGTCCTGGTAGAGAGTGACGACGAGGTCACACAAACTGATCCAGAGGTTCAGGTGATACACGAGAAAGACATGGAAGGTAGGTCGTACGATTAACATATATCGTACGATAATATTTTCTTATCTGTTTCTTACGTTAATTTGCTTTGTAGGATCTTCAAAGAAGCCGTCGAGGAGGGCGGAACAGATGGAGGCTGCAAGGAGAGCAGCCTTAAAGAAAAAGGAGATGGCTGGAGGTGAGCCTCCGGCTAAACGGACAAGGTCCACGTCTGATCCTATCAACCCATCGCATGAAGCCAAGCGAAAGGCGGATGATGTGGTTGACGCTTCCCCACTTAGGTCTGCTCCTCCTGAAGATCAATCTAAGGGAGCTAAGGCGACAAAGGCCTCTGCTAAGCCGTTGAAGAAGACGGTCGATGAGCCAGGATCGTCAACCATGAAGATAACTGTGACATCCGTCAATTTTTGACGTTCAGGTTAGCTACCTGTTTATTTTGCTCAGTAGCATTCCCGTAAGTGGAAAAAGTAGAAATTAAGTTGCCGAAAACGCGAAAAACCCGATACTGTGTTAAAAAATACAGTATAAAAATCTAATTAATTGTTAAAAAAAAAAAAAGATTTAGAGGAGAGAGGTGGGACCCACATAGGGGCCGGCCACCCCCCTCCCAAGACTCTCTCTCTCTTTTCTTTAAACATAATCCCATTCCCAATCTCTTCTCATCATTTCACTTTTCAAATACCACTCTCTCTCTAAAAACTCATTCTCTCCATCTTCTCTCTAGAAAATCCAGCCTTCATCCCTTATTCAAACCAGATTTTTGAAAGATCAAACACCATTCCAAGAGTAAAAGTGTTATAATCTCAAAGGTAAGAGCATTGTGTATGTGTTAAACCTCGTTTTTGAGCATTTTAAGCTTCATTTTCGTATTTTTCTTGAGGTTTTAACCTACTTCTATGGTTTCTTAATCCTCTTGTTGTTTGGGAAGGAGATTTAGCCTTAGAAATGTTTGAAAACAATCTAAGAAGGTGAAAATCCATGATTTCCCCATAAGAACACAAGATAGGAGTTGAAAATCGTTTATGTGATGTTGTTGACCATCATTCTTGGGCTAAACTTTGCTAATAGTTCATGCATGAGTCTTGATGGTACTAAAACATGTTTAGTTTATTTTTCACTTGTATAATCTGATTTGGGGGTAAAATAGCAAGAAAAACCCCAAAAGTTTATGATTTTATGTGTTTTGGTGGTAAAAATGGTGTTGGATTCTTGACAGATTCTGTCAATGTTCTTGCATGTAGTTTACACGACCCAAAAAGGGTTTTCTCGAACTCATTTCATCATGAAATTTTTATGGATTGATATTTAAAGTGTTAGGGTTCAAACCCCACTGGATTGGTACAAAAACACCAAGATTTGAACCCAAACCATCATGAAACATTTTCGTGTGCAACAGCACTTGGTCAGGAATTTGGGTCATCTTCAAACTTGTATAACTCCTTGATAACTTATCCAAAATACAAACTTTTTGATTCTAAACTCAAGTACTCTGAGTTAGATTTCCAATGAGTCCAAAATCATGTCATTTAGAGGAGTTTTGAGGGTTTAACCAATGAAAACAAGTTGATGGTGCAAGCTGTCCCAAGATGGCAGATCCACATGCACAACTTTAAAGAGGCATACCTCTCTCAAAAATCACCTAAATGATGTGAATCTTGTCTCATTAGCTTGGTATATGTTTTATTTAGAAAATCCCTTTTGAAATTCGTGAGTTGGTGGGATATGAACTCTCTATGAACAAAACTTCTCTGACATGTATCTTTGAAAAATGAAAGTGTGCACTGATTTTGAAAAAATGTTTAAAAATAGTAAAAGACCTCTAAAAATAATGAAATTTGGTGAAATTGTTCCTAACATCCCCTAAATCAGAGGGTAAAAATTTAGGGACTTATTATTTGGAGGACCTAAGTTCAAAGTGGTAATTTTTACAACTTAAAATTTTGGCAGATTCTGGAAATTTTATAAAATCCAAATTTATGAACTTTGAACCTTCCAAAATGTTTGGAAGACTCCAAAATGTGATAAAATGAATTTTTACTGTATTGGACTATATAAATAACATAATGGCATTATATGGATATCGGTACGATTTTTGAAATAGGGACCGTTGAACTTAGAACTTACGTTAAAAATTACGTGTTTGATAGGGCGAACATAGTTCGGAGCTGGATTAGATCACGCACCATCACTTACGAAATCGCACTAAACGCTTGAGGTGAGTATTCACAGCCCCATTTTACCGTTTTTACGAAGTTTTTGGGGTGAAAAGCATGCGTATGAATGAATGTGCCTATTGTGAAAATGTTGCGAAATGAAATGAACTTTGAATTCCGAAAGAAATTGAAATGAAATGTTTAAATGAAATGAAATGTTATGTGATTCTTGAAATGAAATGAATTATCGAAATGAAATGATTTATTGAGACAAAATGAAATGAAACGTTTTATTGAAATGATATGAAATGTTTTCATAAAATGAAATGAATTGTTATGCGATCATTGAAATGAAATGATCTATTGAAATAGAATGCACTTCATGTATCAAAATGAAATTAAATGAAATGAATTTTGAGCATCGAATCAAAATTGAAATGAAATGTTTTGGCTAGTCTCAAAATAAAATGAAATGAAATGTTTTGTGAGCTAAATTTTGATATGTTGAAGCATGATATCGTGAGCACAAAATGAAAATGTCCCCTGCACTACTATTAACCCTCACAAATTGGGCCTATGATACATGTGGATAGCGCTATTTGGATTGACATACCCACCTAAAACTGACGAGTGATAGGTGCACTGTATTGAAAAAAATATTCACCCCGGCTGGAAATTTGTTTTACCCCGGCAAGGCTGGATAGGGGCGTAGCTATGTCACAAAATGAAGGATTGTAGTAACTCACTGATATATATCATGTAATTAACACATCACCCGGGAAATTTACTCACTACTTGATACTAAACTGTTTATTAGGTGAATGATCTGATTCACCAAACTGCTATTTTTGGGGTGAATGAACTGATTCACCAAACTTTTTATAAAAATTGAGTGAATGAACTAATTCAGTAAATTGTTTATTGGGTGAATGAACTGATTCACCAAACTGTTTACAAAAATGTTGCGAATAAATGTTTTATTGAAATTGATATTGTACATAACTGTTTTGTACTTATAAAAACCTGTGAACTCACCAACTCTCGTAGTTGACACTTGTTTTAACATGCTTTTCAGGAAACCCGAAGGTTTGATTTAGGCTTTTAGAGCTTTTTGTGAACGCCAATCATGTTTCGATGTTATTCGGATTTCGTAAAAGAATTTGTAATTTATGAACTCCGGTTGGATTTATATGTCTTGTAAACATATTTAAATTATTAATGTTATGAATGATTGATGTGTATATCTCCTATTGCTTTGAAATCGAGACTGTCGCACCTCGTGTTTCCGCTTTAGCGGGGTGTTACAGATTTGGTATCAGAGCCATAGGTTATAGAGAACACCGGTTTTTCATAAAAAAAAAAAAAAAAAAAAAACCAAGTACTATAACCAACCTTTTCAAAAAGAAGCTAGAATTTTTAAATAAAAGATTTCAAAGTATAGGAAAAATTTAAATACTTGTGTGATTAGTATGGGTGCTCTTCTGATGTATCATGGAAATGCGGAGCCTGATCACCTACGCATAGCCATGATATGGGTAGGATGAGACTTATGACCTAATCATACCAGTATAGATTAAAAAATCGAACCTGTTAGGAAATTCCTGAAAAACGTATTTTCTTGTGAGTTCACCTTGTTATGTGCAAAATTTTGAAAGTGTTTCTTGTATATTGACTTAAACCTTTTATTCGCAGTTACCATGTCCCAAGAGATCGATCCCTCTGAGCACCAGTCCTTGGGCTCCCGTGAGCCCACCAGGAGTGGGAGTGTTCCTCCCCGTTCTCAGGCTAATGTCCGAGAACGAGATCCGTACAGCGACGACGATGCTGATTCACATCGACCATTCACTGCTGCCCGCACCGGACTTAGGATCCGTGCCACCGCTCGAAAGAGCGTGCCACTGCCCATCCGGATGTCTCTTCGCGCCCCCGCTGGGGACGGGGCGGGACCATCCCGGGCAAGAGGCCGGGACGGATACTCATCTTCGACATCCTCGTCAACCTCGTCGACATCCCCGCCGCCCTACCGACCGTCGTCCCCGCCAGCACCAGTGGCTAGACCACCGCCAGCCGCTAGACCACCACCGGACGCCCAGCCACCACCTGTCATCCGACCACCTCATGTGGCCCGTGCACCTGTCCTATGCCTACGAGGTATGACCCAGTCTGAGCGCCAAGAGGTTGCGCGCCTGACCCGGGCTCAAGACCTCCACGAGCATATGATAGGACAGCACGAGCATATGATTGATTCCCTGCTGGATGTTGCTGGGACTGAGAGCCAGCAACTTAACCGGATGATGTCTCATCTCAGTCACACCATGGCCTCGTTGCACCACCTCTACACCGTGGTGTACATGTTGGTGGCCTTGGTTGTGCTGTTGCTTGGGTGGGCCGTCTGGAGGGTGAGGCTTTAGGACATGGGATCTCTTGACAGACCGTATTTGATGAACTCTTTGAAAACTATCATTTTGGTGGCATGATGACTGATTTCGAACAATTGTGTTTCCTTTGGATGATTGTATTTGATACTATGTTTTGGGATATTTTGGTGGGTTATTTTAAAACCCGAATTTATGATATGGTTATCTACTTTTTATGTTTACAATTGCATGCTTATTATGGTGTGTTTGAAATGCCTATACGCACTATGTAAATTTGATAGCATAGATTAGTATGGCGCTTGAAATGATGAAAAGTAGATAGAAGCGTAATTGCACTTAGACTACGTAAGAAGTCACTAAAATGATGGCACATGGTATTGTCTTAGAAAATGCCTCCAAGGAGACAAGACCCGGAGCTTGCAAGACTTGTGTCGGAGCAAGTGATGGCTTCGTTACCCAACATAGTTAGCCAAGTGGCAGCTGGGTTCAACACTAACCAAACCAATAACCAAGGAACGAGGGAAAGGGATTGCACGTACAAAACCTTCCGGAGCTGTAACCCTAAGGAGTTTTATGGAACCGAGGGAGCAATAGGTTTACTAACTTGGATAGAGGGCATGGAGTCTGTTCTCCATATTAGCAAGTGCCTTGAAAGGAACAAGGTCGAGTATGCCGCTTGTCTACTCCAAGGACGAGCTCTAACCTGGTGGAACACCCAAGTTCAAACCCGAGGCCGTGACGCGACCGGTCAGATTACCTGGGAGGATTTCAAAAAGATGCTGAAGGAGGAGTTCTGTCCAAGAAGCGAACTCCAAAAGTTGGAAGCTGAATTATGGCGCCACGAGATGAAAGGAAACGACATCACCACATACACTACCCGATTTCACGAGTTGGCTAAGTTAGTACCCCATTTGGTGACACCAGAGCAGAACCGGGTTGATAGATATGTTTGGGGATTATCTCCCGAAATCAGAGGAAATGTAACTGCAGCAGACCCAAAGACCCTGTAGGAAGCAGTAAATTTGGCAACCCGACTCACCAACAACGCCATCCGATCGGGATCATTCTCAAGTGACAAGTTCAAAGGAAAGAGAAAGGTGGAGGAATCCACCAAGCCACCGTTCAAAGGAAGGTCAGGTAAGGATAAAAGAGTGACTAGGAACTACGGAGTTCAGTTACAGACCGCCGAGAAGGAGAAAGGAACATATCAGAGATGTGGCAAGTGTGGGAACCTTCATGCTGGGAGATGTGTTGTCTGTTCCAGATGTGGCAGGGGAGGCCATACTGACAAGGATTGTAGAAAGAGAGCCTGTTTTGAATGTGGAAGCTTTAATCACTACCGAAATGCTTGTCCCAAGTTGAATCAGAGGCCCTACGCAAACCAGGCACAGCCGGCAAATCAAGGAAATCGTGGAGGATTGGCTAGAGGAAGAGCTTTTGTGATTGGAGCAGAAGAGGCGAGGCAAAACCCTGATGTGGTCACAGGTACGTTTCTTCTCGACAACTATCCTGCTACTGTGCTTTTTGATTCCGGAGCAGATAGAAGTTATGTGTCGTTAGATTTTAGGCCTAAGATAAATAAAAAGTCGCAGAACTTGAAAGAGGAACACTTAATTGAGTATTCTAACGGGGAGTTAGTTAAGGCCAGCAAAGTAGTTAAGAAATGCATCCTAGGTTTAGCAAGAAAGGATTTTAGTATAGACCTAATCCCGATCAAGATAGGGAGCTTCGATATAATAGTTGGCATGGACTGGATGTCCAACCACCGAGCGACAATATGCTGTGCTGAGAAGATAGTTACGCTACCGCTACCCGATGGAAGTGTACTGGAAGTACATGGAGAGAAGCCGAAAAGGGACTTTAAGTTAGTGTCATTCATGAAAATGCGTAGCCATCTGAGAAAGGATTGTGTAGCATTCATGGCGCACATAATAGACAAGAAAACAGAAGAGAAGTCAATTCAGGATATTCCAGTAGTACGTGAATTTCCTGAGGTATTCCCGGAAGAGTTACCCGGATTACCTCTGCCACGACAAGTAGAATTCCACATCGACTTAGTTCCAGGAGCAGGACCTATAGCAAAGTCGCCGTATCGACTAGCGCCGTCCGAGATGCAGGAGCTGTCTAACCAACTTCAAGAGTTGTTAGACAAGGGTTTTATCCGACCCAGTTCTTCACCCTGGGGAGCCCCTGTGTTGTTCGTCAAGAAGAAGGATGGATCCTTCCGCATGTGCATCGACTATAGGGAGCTGAACAAGATCACCATCAAGAACTGATACCCTCTTCCGCGCATCGACGACCTGTTCGATCAACTGCAAGGAGCAACGTACTTCTCCAAGATCGATCTTCGATCTGGTTACCATCAAATGCGAGTGCGTGAGGAAGACATCGCAAAGACAGCGTTTAGAACTCGTTATGGTCATTATGAGTTCTTAGTCATGCCTTTTGGGTTGACGAACGCTCCAGCAGTGTTCATGGATCTAATGAACCGAGTATGTCGACCATACTTAGATAAGTTCGTAATGGTTTTCATAGACGACATTCTAATCTACTCAAGGAGCAAGGAGGACCACGAGCATCATTTGAGGCTGATATTGGAACTGCTGAAAGCCGAACAGTTATACGCCAAATTCTCGAAGTGCGAGTTTTGGATCCGAGAAGTTCACTTTCTAGGACATGTGGTGAATAAAGAAGGAATTCACGTCGATCCAGCCAAGGTTGAGGCCGTAAAGAAATGGGAAGCCCCGAAGACACCGACAGAAATTCGACAATTTCTCGGTTTGGCAGACTATTACCGACGATTCATCGCAAACTTCTCCAAGATTGCGCAGCCGCTGACAACTTTAACGCAAAAGGACAAGAAGTTCGTCTGGGGAGAAAAACAAGAAGAATCGTTTCAAACGCTAAAGCAAAAGTTGTGTAATGCACCCATTCTGGCGTTACCCGAAGGAACGGATAACTTTGTGGTGTATTGCGATGCTTCGCATCAAGGCTTGGGATGTGTCCTGATGCAGAACGAGAAGGTCATTGCCTATGCGTCCAGACAACTGAAGGTTCATGAGAAGAACTACACCACCCACGACTTGGAGCTTGGAGCAGTGGTGTTTGCCCTTAAGATATGGAGACATTATCTCTACGGCACCAAATGCACTATCTATACGGACCATAAGAGTCTCCAGCATATTCTTGATCAGAAAATGCTGAATATGAGACAAAGTAGATGGGCTGAATTGCTCAGCGACTACGACTGCGAGATTAAGTATCATCCAGGGAAAGCGAATGTCGTAGCTGATGCGTTAAGCCGAAAGGAGCGGGTAAAGCCCACAAGGTCACGAGCAATGGGAATGGTAGTGCAGACCAGTTTAAAAAGTCAAATAGTGGAAGCTCAAAAGGAAGCTCTGAAGGCTGACAACCTAAAGAAAGAAGCTCTCCACAAGTTGGGAAAGGAGTTTGAGGAGAAATCGGATGGAGTCCGATATTTCAAAGACAGGATTTGGGTTCCAAAGGTGGATCAGTTAAGGGCACTGATCATGGATGAAGCTCATCAGTCGAAGTATTCGATACATCCAGGATCCGATAAAATGTACAAAGGACTGAAGGAGCATTACTGGTGGCCCGGTATGAAAAGAGATATCGCCACTTACGTGAGTAAATGCTTGACTTGCGCAAAAAGTTAAAGCAGAGCACCAGAAACCATCCGGACTTTTGCAACAACCGGAAATCCCAGAATGGAAATGGGAACGGATATCGATGGATTTCGTGACCAAGTTACCCAAAACTAAAAAGGGCCATGATTCAATTTGGGTAATCGTTGACCGACTCACGAAATCTGCACACTTCTTGCCAATAAAAGAAACTTTTAGCATTAATAGACTCGCGCAATTGTACGTCGACGAGATAGTTATGCGACATGGAGTGCAAATCTCGATCATCTCCGACAGAGACAGCAGATTCACCTCACGGTTTTGGCAGTCACTACAGGCAACATTGGGCACCAGCGTGGATTTGAGCACGGCTTACCATCCTCAGACCGATGGACAAACTGAGAGAACTATACAAACGTTGGAGGATATGCTGCGAGCATGTGTGTTGGAATTTGGAGGTAGCTGGGATGATCATCTACCTTTAGTTGAGTTCTCCTACAATAACAGTTACCATGCGAGTATTCAGTGTGCCCCGTATGAGGCACTGTATGGACGCAAGTGCAGATCCCCACTCAATTGGTTGGAGGTGGGAGAGAGTCAGCTGATCAGACCCGATATCGTGCAAGAGACCACCGATAAGATTAAGCTAGTGCAAGAGAAGCTTAAAGCAGCCAGAGATCGCCAGAAGAGCTATGCTGACAACCGACGAAAGCCGTTAGAATTCCAAGTGGGTGATAAAGTGCTGCTAAAGGTATCACCATGGAAAGGGCTAATAAGATTCGGAAAGAAAGGGAAACTGAGCCCTCGTTTTGTTGGACCATTCGAGGTCGTAGAAAGGATCGGACCCGTTGCTTATAGGCTGGACCTACCCATAGAGCTGAGCTCTATTCATGACACGTTCCACGTGTCTAACCTGAAGCGATACCTGTCGAAAGAGACAGTAGTTTTGCCCTTGGAAGAAATTCAAATCGATGACCAACTGCGCGCCTCGGAGGAACCAATTGAAATTCTTGATCGAGAAATCAAGCAACTCCGGCGCAGCAGGATACCGATAGTCAAAGTGAGATGGAACTCTAGGCATGGACCAGAGTTTACTTGGGAGCGGGAAGCATTCATGAAAGCAAGTACCCGCATCTCTTCACAGAAAACCCCGGCAGTAGCAGCAAGAATTAAATTTCGGGACGAAATTTCTTTCAACCGGGGGTAACTGTGACATCCGTCAATTTTTGACGTTCAGGTTAGCTACCTGTTTATTTTGCTCAGTAGCATTCCCGTAAGTGGAAAAAGTAGAAATTAAGTTGCCTGAATAATTAAGGTTAGTTGCGTGAAAAAGTTAGGCAAAAATCCTAAAAGTCCCGGAAAATGCCCGAAACAGCCCGTACCGGCTCGGAAACGTCCGAAAATCCTATAATGCCAAAATTTGAAAACGAAATGTACAAAATAAAGAATTTTGTTAAAAACATGAATAAACTGTTCCATATAGTCCAAAAGTACTTTCGAAAAAGTCGGTTCCTACCGAAAACGCGAAAAACCCGATACTGTGTTCAAAAATACAGTATAAAAATCTAATTAATTGTTAAAAAAAAAAAAAGATTTAGAGGAGAGAGGTGGGACCCACATAGGGGCCGGCCACCCCCCTCCCAAGACTCTCTCTCTCTTTTCTTTAAACATAATCCCATTCCCAATCTCTTCTCATCATTTCACTTTTCAAATACCACTCTCTCTCTAAAAACTCATTCTCTCCATCTTCTCTCTAGAAAATCCAGCCTTCATCCCTTATTCAAACCAGATTTTTGAAAGATCAAACACCATTCCAAGAGTAAAAGTGTTATAATCTCAAAGGTAAGAGCATTGTGTATGTGTTAAACCTCGTTTTTTAGCATTTTAAGCTTCATTTTCGTATTTTTCTTGAGGTTTTAACCTACTTCTATGGTTTCTTAATCCTCTTGTTGTTTGGGAAGGAGATTTAGCCTTAGAAATGTTTGAAAACAATCTAAGAAGGTGAAAATCCATGATTTCCCCATAAGAACATAAGATAGGAGTTGAAAATCGTTTATGTGATGTTGTTGACCATCATTCTTGGGCTAAACTTTGCTAATAGTTCATGCATGAGTCTTGATGGTACTAAAACATGTTTAGTTTATTTTTCACTTGTATAATCTGATTTGGGGGTAAAATAGCAAGAAAAACCCCAAAAGTTTATGATTTTATGTGTTTTGGTGGTAAAAATGGTGTTGGATTCTTGACAGATTCTGTCAATGTTCTTGCATGTAGTTTACACGACCCAAAAAGGCTTTTCTCGAACTCATTTCTTCATGAAATTTTTATGGATTGATATTTAAAGTGTTAGGGTTCAAACCCCACTGGATTTGTACAAAAACACCAAGATTTGAACCCAAACCATCATGAAACATTTTCGTGTGCAACAGCACTTGGTCAGGAATTTGGGTCATCTTCAAACTTGTATAACTCCTTGATAACTTATCCAAATTACAAACTTTTTGATCCTAAACTCAAGTACTCTGAGTTAGCTTTCCAATGAGTCCAAAATCATGTCATTTAGAGGAGTTTTGAGCGTTTAACCAATGAAAACAAGTTGATGGTGCAAGCTGTCCCAAGATGGCAGATCCACATGCACAACTTTAAAGAGGCATACCTCTCTCAAAAATCACCTAAATGATGTGAATCTTGTCTCATTAGCTTGGTATATGTTTTATTTAGAAAATCCCTTTTGAAATTCGTGAGTTGGTGGGATAATGAACTCTCTATGAACAAAACTTCTCTGACATGTATCTTTGAAAAATGAAAGTGTGCACTGATTTTGCAAAAATGTTTAAAAATAGTAAAAGACCTCTAAAAATAATGAAATTTGGTGAAATTGTTCCTAACATCCCCTAAATCAGAGGGTAAAAATTTAGGGACTTATTATTTGGAGGACCTAAGTTCAAAGTGGTAATTTTTACAACTTAAAATTTTGGCAGATTCTGGAAATTTTATAAAATCCAAATTTATGAACTTTGAACCTTCCAAAATGTTTGGAAGACTCCAAAATGTGATAAAATGAATTTTTACTGTATTGGACTATATAAATAACATAATGGCATTATATGGATATCGGTACGATTTTTGAAATAGGGACAGTTGAACTTAGAACTTACGTTAAAAATTACGTGTTTGATAGGGCGAACATAGTTCGGAGCCGGGATTAGATCACGCACCATCACTTACGAAATCGCACTAAACGCTTGAGGTGAGTATTCACAGCCCCATTTTACCGTTTTTACGAAGTTTTTGGGGTGAAAAGCATGCGTATGAATGAATGTGCCTATTGTGAAAATGTTGCGAAATGAAATGAACTTTGAATTCCGAAAGAAATTGAAATGAAATGTTTAAATGAAATGAAATGTTATGTGATTCTTGAAATGAAATGAATTATCGAAATGAAATGATTTATTGAGACAAAATGAAATGAAACGTTTTATTGAAATGATATGAAATGTTTTCATAAAATGAAATGAATTGTTATGCGATCATTGAAATGAAATGATCTATTGAAATAGAATGCACTTCATGTATCAAAATGAAATTAAATGAAATGAATTTTGAGCATCGAATCAAAATTGAAATGAAATGTTTTGGCTAGTCTCAAAATAAAATGAAATGAAATGTTTTGTGAGCTAAATTTTGATATGTTGAAGCATGATATCGTGAGCACAAAATGAAAATGTCCCCTGCACTACTATTAACCCTCACAAATTGGGCCTATGATACATGTGGATAGCGCTATTTGGATTGACATACCCACCTAAAACTGACGAGTGATAGGTGCACTGTATTGAAAAAAATATTCACCCCGGCTGGAAATTTGTTTTCCCCCGGCAAGGCTGGATAGGGGCGTAGCTATGTCACAAAATGAAGGATTGTAGTAACTCACTGATATATATCATGTAATTAACACATCACCCGGGAAATTTACTCACTACTTGATACTAAACTGTTTATTAGGTGAATGATCTGATTCACCAAACTGCTATTTTTGGGGTGAATGAACTGATTCACCAAACTTTTTATAAAAATTGAGTGAATGAACTAATTCACTAAATTGTTTATTGGGTGAATGAATTGATTCACCAAACTGTTTACAAAAATGTTGCGAATAAATGTTTTATTGAAATTGATATTGTACATAACTGTTTTGTACTTATAAAAACCTGTGAACTCACCAACTCTCGTAGTTGACACTTGTTTTAACATGCTTTTCAAGAAACCCGAAGGTTTGATTTAGGCTTTTAGAGCTTTTTGTGAACGCCAATCATGTTTCGATGTTATTCGGATTTCGTAAAAGAATTTGTAATTTATGAACTCCGGTTGGATTTATATGTCTTGTAAACATATTTAAATTATTAATGTTATGAATGGTTGGTGTGTATATCTCCTATTGCTTTGAAATCGAGACTGTCGCACCTCGTGTTTCCGCTTTAGCGGGGTGTTACAATAACCCTCCCCAAGGGTTTCTTGGAAGACGACGTTCTGAAGAAGGAAGACATCTTCCCAGCCATCGAACAATTTTTGCTACCCTCGCAAAAGGAGCAGTTTGTGAGGCAAAGGTTCGAGGAGATCGATGCTGCGGCGGTGGGCCTTTCTTTCCTGGTAAGTGTTTCTTGTCGTACGATAAGTATTTTTTTTCTTGCTATCGTACGTTTTAACTTTGTCTTTCGTTTTTCTCAGGGTTTCCAAGCGAGTCTTGGTCTTCATTCTAGGATGGAGACCATAAAGAATGACATGCGGTCGAAGATGGCCAGTGAAAGGGCTGCTCTGAAGGAGGCGGACAAGGCGAAGGAGAAAGTTTTCAAGCTCGCGTCCGATTTGGAGGCCAAGCAGGTCAAGATTGATGACCTAGAGGCTAAGCTCGAAGAGGTCGAGCATAGGAGGGACGAGCAACGGGCTCGTATGAAGATAGTCCTCGATCGTGCGTCCAAATTGGAAGAGGAGCTGAAGGCGGTGCAGCTAGAGAAGGCATCGCGGGAGGATGCTTTAACGTCCGAGATCCAAGATTTGAAGGATGAGGCGGCGCTAATAAGGGTTGTGGCTCGTGCGGCCCTTATACGTCGTGTGATAGCTGGAACCCTCACCGTTGGGATCGCCAAGGAAGAAGTGGAGGCGTTCCGCGAACTTTTGGGATCTGAGGATCTCCTTGATGCTGATGATCTCAAGGACTTAGACGAGGAAGGTGGTGAGAAACCTGCCGAGGTTGCTATGGTTGGGGAGGAGACCTTGAATGAAACAGTCTCTGGATCCAATCCTGCAACCTTGGCCACTGAAGAAGCTCCCCCTGAGATTGTGGGATCCACAGATGCTGCAGGAGTAGGAGGGTCTGAAGTTGTAGGATCAGATGCTCCTCCTAGTGTTTAATTTTATTTTGTAATCGTACGATCTTTCGTTTAAGTAATTTTGTTTCGTTTCAAGTACTTCTTTTGAATTAATGAAATTAGTTTATCATACGTATTGACTTGTGTTTTCGAATTTAGAACTTAGTTTTTAGAAACGTTTCTGTTTTTTACTCAGTAGAGTATTCATGCGACTGGCGTTTCTTGCGCACGTGCGTATTATTTTCAAAGCAATGATCGTGCGTTATAAGCTTTAGTCATTCGTGCGATACTTGCGATATTCATGCGATACTTGCGATAATCGTGCGATACCTGCGATAAGAAAAGTGTTGGACCTCTTTGTTGTGAAGAGTCAGAAAAACACTATCTTTATGGCTTTCTAGTTAAATTTCAGTTAATTGTAAACAATCTACTTTGTTAATGCCCTTGTTTAGAGGTTTGAAACCTCGGGGGCCATTTGTGAACATCTTTGTATTTTCCTCTTTCCTATTTAAGGAAAGAGATGATTAGGGTTTTTGTGGTTGAATCATATTATCATTTTGGCAAAACCTCCATTGATACACCTTTCAAGCTTTTATGTTCATCATTCATGATTTCAATCCATTTCTACTCTTTCTTGTGATTTGTGGGACAGCAATTGGTATCAGAGCCATGCCTTGTTGATTCCTTGGCTGCTTTGTTTGATTAAAAGGTTTTTCTTCAAGTTTTAAAAAGTTGGGTTTTCCCAAACTTTTTGGGTTTTTAATCCAAAAAGGTTTTTAAAAGAGTTTTTATAAGTGATAAGAGATTCCCCACTGTTTTCTAACCTTTTTCCTACAAATTGGGGGTCTTAACACTTATCTTTTAAATGTTTTTGAGTGATTTTTAGTGATTTTTCGGAGTTTCTGTGCAGGTTTTCCGAATCGGAAAACGAGAGGTGAATTTTCAGTTCAAATTTTCCGAATCGGAAATTGCAATTTCTCTGAATCGGAAAATACCTCTTTTTCGAATCGAAAAACATTGTTTTCCGAATCGGGGAACAGGCTTCTGATTTGGCGTTTTGCTCCTTGAAATATCATTTTCCGAATCCAGTGTGCCTTTTTCGAATTCAGCCTTTTCCGATTCGGAAAATACCATTTTCCGAATCGGAAAACGTGCTTTTCCGCATCCACCAATTTTGAGCCAAATCCGATTCGGAAAACGTCAGTTTCCAGATCGGATTTCGCCTCTTCGAGCCGGAACTCTTACAAAACTGTTCCCCGAATTCGACACCTAGCTGCTTTTCAAAACCTTTCAAATCTCAAAGCTATTGGTGTCCCGAGGCGCTCAAGATATCTGTTTTTGAAAACTTTTTCTTTTTAAGCCAAGTGAGTCACACAAGGAGGTCTTGTCAGTGAGAGAGAAATGTCGAAGGAAATCATCGGTATTGGATCCAAATCTCGCCCTCCCGTCCTAGTGATGGGCGAGTACCAACAGTGGAAACGCAGAATGATACACTTCCTCGATCTGTTGGATGAGAATCTGATGAAGTCCATCCGCGAAGGGCCTATCAGACCGACCGTCACTGTCGCCGCAGTCCCTAGAACCGATACATGTCCCGAACTACCGGCTTATGTGGTCGAGAAGCCTGTCGAGATGTTCAACCCAGAACAGAGAGCCCGACATCTCATCGACAAGCGTGCACTTACCCTTTTGATCATGGCTCTCCCAAATGACATGTACGCGAGAGTTGACAGTCTAACCAACGCACGAGACGTCTGGTTGGAAATTGAGCAACAAATGCAAGGAGGTGATACGGCTTTGGAGAGTCAGAAAGAAAGCGCGCTCAATGCCTACGAAGGCTTCAAGGCTAGGGAAAACGAATCCCTCACAGAGTCTTATCAAAGACTGAATTCCTTCGTCAACGATCTGAGACGGCTCGGGGTTGAGAAAACGAAGTACGAAGTGAATGTTAAGTTCTTGAAGAATCTCACGCCGGAATGGCAAAATATGGCAATCAACATTCAGTTAAGCCGGAATCTGGGAATTATGGGTCTGCATGACTTATTCAGCATGATGGTTCAACACGAGGAATTCATCACCGGTAGACGAACCAAGAAAGCAGTCGATCCTCTGGCACTGTCGGCCGTGCCCTTCGGAGGACCAAGCTCAGCACCTATCCAACCAATGCCATACAACAATATTCCTCCCCAGTATGACCAAGAGGAATACAATCAAGAGTTCAACTCGAACTATGGAACAAGCGTCCAACATCCCGATGAACCAGTGATTATTTCCATCTCAGATGAAGAACTCTTCCATGTGAATGAGTCCCTTGCCCTCATCTCACACAGTATACAACGACTGAACGCAAACCGTGGATACAACCGATCACGGGGATCAGGTTTCCCTAGTGGAGGAAGAATGGGGCAAGGTAGAGGAGGTCATTACCAGCCGGATAGAGCTCAGTATGGAAATTCAGGAAGAGGAAGCTATCAGCAAGGGGGAATCCAGGCATACGATCAAGGAAGTTATCGCAACAACCAAGGGAGGTACAGGGAAGATCAAGGCAGATACAGAGATCAGCCCAGAAGAGACAACACTTACCTAGACTATCAAGGAGGCCCAGGGAATCAAGGAGATTGGAGAGGTCAGGTCTCAGACATCAACTACCGAAGCAGCTTGAGGCAATATACTCCTGAGTCTGGGTATATCGATCGTCAGGGATATGAGAGCGGGTATGGAGGAAGACATGAGAGTGGAAGGCTAGATCAAGGACCAGGCTATGGGTATGAGCAAAATAGAGGTGATCGAAGGCCAGATGAGAGAATGGATCACGGGAAAAGTAACTATAACGGAGGCGAATCCAGGGGAAACAGTTCCAGGCAAGTTCAGAGGGAAGATCAACAGATTCAAACTGAACAAGGAATTCAACGGTCAAATCATCCCCAAGTTCCCATAACCCAGAACCCCGCACCTCAACAAACCGCAAGTCCCACAACCACTTGTTACAAGTGTGGTAAGTTGGGACACTACGCTAGAGATTGCTCCGTCAAGTACAAGGATGCCGCGTATTTCGAGAGGAAATCCGCGTTGATGAGGAAGAAGGAAAAAGGGGTTGCTTTGTTGGTAGATGAAGAAAACTGGGTTTGTGAAGAGGAGAGCTCAGACGAGGAGGATCATTTGGTGAAGGGTCTATGCTTGATGGCTGACTTCGAGGGATCAGAAGCCGTTGGACCAAGCACTTATCAAGACATTGATCCGTCTGAGGTATCATCTATTCCAGATATAACTGATACTGTGGCAATGTTGGAATCTAAAATTTGTGAATTAGAGAGATGTCTCCAATCGGAGAGGACTCTCGTCACGAAATTTAGAATCGACAGTGCAATTTACAAAGACTCTCTCGAGGATTTGACCATAGTTTATAATCGTGAAACACTTGAGTCTGGCATTAGAGAGTCCAATTTAGCAAACAAACTTAGTTGTCTTCAAAAAGCCCATGAGGAACTTAACAGTAATCATGGGGAGCTCAACATTAAATTCCAGTTACTTTCGGAAGAAAGAACTCGGTTGTTTTCAAAAATCCAAGAGCTTGAGGACAACAATTTCAAAAGAGGACAATATGAACAGACTTTAAGTATCCTCACTCAGCATGCCAAAAAGAATCCTTTTTACAAAGCTAAACCCGGCCTAGGTCTATCTGAAAACCATGTTTTAGATAAAGCACCTTCTCATCTATACAATTTTGAGGATATGGCAGCCTCCAAGCCCAAACCAGCCCTAGTAGGAGGACATGTGACCGAGGAATTCGTTAGGCAGACTGTCACGTATACCGAAGTCATAAACGGTGAGACCATAACTAGAACCACCAGTCCAACGAACAGTACCTCTAGCAGTCCACCCACTAGCCCACCTCCTAATAGACCAATCTTTGTTCCTGCTAGTGATCCGACCAACTCCGAACCTACATGGGAAGGCATTAAGGCCAGAACCCGTAGAGTAGCAATGCCCCCCATCAACTATACAGACCTAAGCTTAAGCTATGACACTAGGGAAATGGAGTTTTCAGAGGAGACCTTAGTTATCCCACCCGAGGATACTTCCGCAACTAAGTGTCCCGACCTAGTCAGGCTAGAAAAGGAGGTGTTTGCTCTTAGGTTAAAAGCCATGGATTTGGATGCATGTCAACATCAGATCTTGAATCTGAAACTAATTCTTTCGGAGAAAGACACCTTGGTTCGCAATCTAGAAAAAGACTTGCTTGAGGCCAATGCCGAGAGAATTAGGCTTTCTTCAGAGTGTGAGACCGCAAGCTCGGCTTTTACTGATTTCCAAATCAAGGTTGCGGATCTTCAAACTCGATACGTTCTCCTAGATATCCATTTTGAACTTTTAAAAGAACTTGATCATGATGAAAGGATAATGTATCGCCGATCTTTAACCAACCAACGGGTGTCTAACTCCATTTTAAAAAGTAAAGTTATGAATCTTGAAAATCTCTACTTTTCAGACTCAGTTGATGATAAGACTGCTCCAATCCTTAACCATCCAGAAACCATTCCCCAACTCAAGCCTGTCATAGATTTTGAGAACCATTACACCATAGTCTCGGATGATGATGAACCCCCTAACTCACACCACAGGATAGGTGAACCCAAGACTGTTCATGATCCAAATATTGAGTATGATATGAAGGTGTTTTTAGATGAAGGTGATGATCCTTCAGGCTTTATTCCAAAGAAGCCAAAATCTGTTGTCAAATCTGAGATGCCTACTGAGTCACGAGCTCCTATTTCTGAGAAAAGTAACCCTAAGGGTGAAAAATGTGTTGGTACTGACAAGGGTAAGTCAGTTAAGCCTCACGCACCCAAAGGACTCCAGAAAAAGCATTCAAAGTCTAACGATGCTCGTAACTCAGTCAAGCCCATTAAAAGTATCGACTTTCATTCAAGCTCCTTTGAAGTGGGTGAGACCTCTCAGTTACAACCCAATCAACCTTTCAATTCCACAAAACCTAAATTTTCTAAAATGTCATCTGGAAAAGGTGGCAACTCCATTCCCACAAAGCCGTCCTCTAACTCACACCATGCTTTTCATGCAGATGCGAGGATGAAAGATGGTGGATAGAATGTGAAGCCACCAAGAAAGGATCATCATGGAAGGAACAACTCTTTTTCTACTTTCCCTAAGAAGCATAGTCCTAGCCGTGCGGGTTTAGGCTTTGCTCCACCTACTGTAGGAATGAATTCGAACATGTCTGCTAATTGTAATCGCAACTTGAACGATGCCTTTAATACTTTTCGCAATGACATGTGTTTTATGTTTGATAATTTTCTGCGTTATGGTGTGTCTAACTCTTTCTATGCTCCTCAATCTAATGTCAAATCCCGAAAGAGAAGGGGAAGAAAAAGAGGGAAAGCTAAGTCCTCTTCGTCAGTGAAGTCCGCTCCGCCTAAGGAGAAATCCGAAAAGGGGACTACACTAACTGATTTATCTGTCTCTAACCCAAAGGAACCCATTTGGCAATGGGTCCCTAAACAAGCTTAGTCTGTCTTGCAGGTCAGTCATGTGTGGTACTTCGATTCCGGCGCATATAGACACATGACTGGTCAGAGATCCTTCCTTTTCGACTACGTTGAAAGGTTTGAGGGATATGTTAAAACAGCCGACAAGACGCCTAAGCCAATGGTGGGTTATGGGAAAATTACGGATGGGATACAACATGTTCAGCTCCAGTCAGTTCTGCGACAACGGATACTGGGTGAAGCAATTTCAATATGGAAGCGACGCGAACGATGAAGACACAACGTCATCCTTAGTGCACGAAGGAATGGCAATCTTTACTCCACCGTCTTCCGTTCAATCCCTCAGACACACCCACAGTTTGAAGCAATTTCTGATCCGAGGAATGCAATCTGTTTGCTCGCAAAGCTTCAAAGGAAGACAGTTGGTTATGGCATCGAAGACTCTGCCATCAGAATTTCAAAGACATGAACAAGCTGGTTTCGAAAAATCTCGTCAAGGGACTACCGGAGACTCGCCTTTCCAAGGATACATTGTGTCCCGCTTGCGAACAAGGAAAGATGACGAGAAGCTCTCATCCACCAAGGATGGACACGAATAGCAAGAGTCCCCTTGACATGATTCACATGGATCTTTGTGGACCTACTAGAACCGAGAGCCTAGCCCGAAAGAAAACATATTAGTTCTCGTTGATGAGTTCTCTAGGTTCACATGGCTTGAATTCCTACGAGCCAAGTTTGACGCTGCCGATCGAATCATTGCCTTCATCAAGCGGATTCAAGTTCTCTTGGGTCGCCGAGTGAAGAAGTTGAGAAGTGACAACGGGACCGAGTTTCGCAATGCAAAGCTGCAATCCTTTCTCGAAGACGTGGGAATCATTCACAACTTCTCAGCCGTGCATACTCCTCAACAAAATGGGGTAGTGGAAAGGAAGAACCGGACATTGGTCGAAGCGGCGAGATCCATGATGGCTCATTCTGGTGTTCCTCAATCATTTTGGGCTGAAGCAGTATCAACAGCATGCTACACGCAGAATCGGACCTTGATTGTTAAGCGGACCGGTAAAACCGCCTACGAGATGGTCGAACAGCGTAAGCCTAACATCGATTACTTTAGAGTTTTTGGATGTAAATGCTATGTTTTAAACGACCGGGATGATTTTGGATAGTTTGAACCTAAGTCTGATGAGTCTATCTTCATCGGATACTCACATAACTCAAAGGCTTATAGGGTTTTCAACAAACGGACCCGAACCATCCTAGAAAGCTCAAATGTTGATTTTTCCGAAACCGAAACTTATTCTGTTGCAAGTCCAAGTAATGTAAATGCCTCTTTTTCTGAACTGTTCACCGCACCACCGAGCACAGAGTCTTCCACTAACTTTTCTGCTTTAGACTTCTTAGACCTCACAGATTATGATCTACCCACACTCACGGGTCCGATTGTAGTCCCTGCTCATGCTGGTTCAACATCTACCTCAGTGACATCCGATGCCTTCGTCACCGAGCCTTCTTCAAGTACATCTACAAACTCAGTGACACCAGAATCTGCGGTCTCCCCCCCTGAAACCTCATCTGCTGCCTCACCGGAACCTGTCCGAGAACAGAGCACACATCCTGTTCTTGCACCTATCCCGGAAGAAGCTCCACTACCTTCACCCAGTTCAGCTCAAAGGACTTATGCTCAGGTAGTGCGTGAGCCCCGGTTAGAGGCTAGACCGCAGATTAATCTGGAAGCCGGGTCATCAAGTAGAAACCAGCAAGAGGTCTTTGCCGTGCAAGATGAGAACGACGCCACCAACAACCAACAAGCTTATGTCACTCTTCCACACACTCGAAAGTGGACAAGAGATCATCACCCCTCCCAGATCATCGGGAGTCCCTCACAACCTGTCATGACGCGATCTGCAAAGAATGTCGAAAACCTGATTCTATTCGGAGGGTTCCTTAGTGAATTCGAACCTTCGGATGTTTCCCAAGCTCTCACCGATCCTGATTGGATTTTAGCAATGCAAGAAGAGCTTGCGGAATTCGAGAGAAACAAAGTTTGGCGCTTAGTAACCAGACCGTGGGGAAAGTCCATAATCGGCCTGAAGTGGATTTTCCGGAATAAGAAGGACGAGAACGATCTCATCATCCGGAACAAGGCTCGATTGGTCGCCAAGGGTTATCGCCAGCAAGAGGGTATCGACTACGATGAGGCGTTTGCGCCCGTAGCAAGGATCGAGGCAATTCGGATCTTCCTTGCGTATGCCGCACACAAGAACATGACGGTGTATCAAATGGACGTCAAGTGTGCCTTCTTGAACGGAGTTCTTCAAGAAGAGGTGTACGTCGAACAACCGGAAGGATTCGTCGATCCCAGATTTCCAGAACACGTGTACGTATTTGACAAGGCGCTTTACGGTCTCAAGCAAGCTCCTAGGGCATGGTATGAAACTCTCACTGATTACTTACTAGGAGTTGGCTACAAGAAAGGTACAATCGATCCCACTTTGTTTCTTAAGAGATCAGGTAAAGACTTAATTATAGTTCAGATATACGTGGACGATATTATCTTTGCATCTACGAAACCAGAGATGTGCCAAGAGTTTGAGAACACCATGAAATCCAATTCAAAATGAGCATGATGGGCGAGTTGACGTTCTTTTTAGGACTTCAAGTTCGACAACGCCCTGATGGCATTTTTATAAATCAAGCAAAATATGTTCAAGATCTTTTAAAACGATTTGATTTCGGTGGTTCAAACTCTGCGGCAACACCAATGCCCATAAATTTTCAACAAAATGCAGATACTTCTGGTAAACCGGTTGACCAGAAGACTTATCGGGCAATTATTGGTTCTCTCTTATATCTCACGGCTAGTAGACCAGACATTGTCTTCTCCACGGGTGTCTGCGCTCATTTTCAGTGTGATCCACGTGATTCACACCTGTCTGCAGTAAAAAGAATCCTTAGGTATCTGAAGTGCACACCGGATTTTGGCCTTTGGTACCCAAAGGATTCTGGTTTTGAACTAATTGCATATACAGACTCAGACCATGCAGGTTGTAAGCTCAACAGGAAAAGCACATCTGGTGCTTGCCAGTTTCTCGGAGACAAGCTGGTGAGTTGGTCATCCAGGAAGCAGAACTGCGTATCCTTATCCACTGCGGAGGCAGAGTATGTTGCCGCCGCCTGCTGCTGCTCGCAAGTTCTGTGGATGAAAACCCAACTTGCTGACTTCGGATACACCATGCAACGGATTCCCATCTATTGTGACTCCAAGAGTGCGATTTAGATCACGGCTAATCCGGTCCAACATTATCGAACGAAGCATATCGATATCCGATATCATTTCATCAAGGACCACGTCGAGAAAGGTAATGTTGAACTTTACTTTGTTGAGAGTGACTATCAGCTTGCTGATTTGTTCACGAAGTCGTTTGACGAAAAGCGTCACTTCTTTCTCCTGAGCAAGTTAGGAATGCTAGACCTCCCTGCCTGAGGTCTAGGGGAGTCCGGAGTTCATTTTATGCATGCATGTGTGTAGGGGGAGTCGTTAGGGGTCTTTGAGAGATTGCATGAATTGAGGGGGAGTACTAAGTCTTCTTTTGATTATTGTTGTGTTTGCTAACATTCTCGGATCCACAACACCTTGGATACCATTTTATACTTTATTTCGTAGGTGTGGATCCCCACGACGACTTCTGGTTACTTCAGATCAGAACTCGCACAAAACCCGGTTGAGACGGACCAGGTAAGTCTCTTTTCTCGGAAATCGAGGGCTGAACTTGTAAATTTTTGTGAACTTGAAAGTTCAGGGGGCGGTAGAGTACATGTCTGAGTACATGTCTTGAACTTACAAGTTCGGGGACTGACTTTGCCACTTTCTGATTCTTAAAGTTCAGGGACTCGTTTTGCACTTTTGTGAAACTTGTAGTCCAGGGTCTGTTTTGAAACTTTCTAAAACTACAAGTTCAGGGACTTGTTTTGTAAGTTTCTTGAAACTTCAAGTCCAGGGGTGGTTTTTGCCAATAGGTGAAAGTCGGGTTAAGAGAGCCTTTCAGGAGAGCCAAACACAGTGTTTTTGACCCAAACACAGTGGAATTCGGTAAAAATATAAATATCGGTTTTCAAGATTTACTTTTCACAATTTTCAAATTTTTCACTTTTCTCTCTGAACTCTCACCCGATAACCGCTCTCGCGCTCGATCCGAAATCGCTCGTTTTTGCTCCAATCGTCGATCCGTTTACGTTTTCAGATTCGTGGTAAGTTCACGATCAATCCTTATATAGTTATAACGTTTAATCTTATCGTTTTAAGGTCTGGATCGAAGCCTAATCTTTTAAAACTTACCCGAAACCCAAACTTCTTGGAATGGGATTTCGGGACGTTAAATCGATCCCATTATGCTTCTAAACTTGTTTTTAACTGTTCTAGATCAATTATTGTTAGTTTAGATGTGAGGTCCAAACAATCAAACAACGAGATGATAAAGAAGAGAATCAAAGAGATGAAAATGCAAAGTTCTTGAATTTATTATTGAAAGCTTTCAAAACACCAAGAACACACACTAAAACACCTAGTCGACTCTCATAAGAAATGATTTCACTCTCTTCCTTTCCAAACCCTAGACCATATATATAGGTCCATTACACTAAAGCCCAAGCCCAAGCCCAATAAACTAATTAACTAATTAAAAGCTAATTAATCCCTCTCAAAGCTTCCTTAATAAAACTTTCTAATTAGGACAATTTGGTCCTAACAATCTCCCCCTAAAGTTTTATAAAGGAAGCATCTCTGATCTTCTCCCCCTAGCTTTCGTGAGAAAACCTTAGTGGCGTTCGGCTACATTTTGATCTCCAAGCTCCCCCTCGATTGTAGCTCTTCATCTTCGGTTTCAACTGAAAGACCAGATCCGATTTGCAATAACCGCGACTGATTGCACAAACTACAGCTCAACCTGTAAATAACTCGACACGTCTAATAACCGCAGAATACAACAGCTTGAACCAGAGCATGTTGATTCATCCAACTATGTTGATCTCCCGCCCAGAAAAACAAAGGGATAGATGCATGTGTGAGTTACCGTGCAAATCAGTAAGAAAAATAAAGGTTCTGTCTTTGACTCCTTGTTGAACAGGAATTCAGCATAAGAGCTTTAAATCTGATAAGCTCACAACTGGGTAAATACCGAAGCTTGGATCACCGAAACACCGTATGGAATGAGAGACTGGGAGTAAATACTGAACGAGATGCTCTGCTTTGATCTCTCTACTGTTCAGAAGGTAGTCGATTTCCTGAAATCTTCCAAAGTGTCAAGTAATCAGATCCAGATCTAGTCTTCTTAGTCAGATGGATGACGACCGTCACTCAGTATTCTAGATCGCAACCGAACCTCCACAACGGTGAAATGGATAGGAATTAAGCACGTTACAACAGTACCATTCACCGAAGCTGGCATCCAGAGGAAAAACTCAACTCGCACTCCATCGAGGAATAATTCCATCTAATAAAAACTCTAGAATAATGGTTGCAGAGCGTCAGGCTTCTGAGTAGTCTAACCAAATGCAGAATCCGATCACCATCGTTCTGAAATCGTTACAAATCTTACATGTCTTCAAAGAATCTGGAGCAGTGGGGAAAATGAGAGGAATTCAACTTTCAAGGTTGAAAACTGAATATGGGCTAAAAACGGGGCTGGTGTGATTTTTACGAATCAATTGGGAAAGAAAGGTGGCTATTTAAGCACAGGGGTTTTGAAACATCACAAGTATTTGAATTTGGGTGCGTCTAGATCGCAGCGAAATATGATCTTGAAGGCTTATCTGAAGATGATACTCGAGTCGGGACAAGCAGTTTCCCGAGTCGGAAATGGAGTTCGGAAAGTGTTAACAAAAATTGAACATAACCTTGACTCAAAGGCGAGTCGAGAAACTCGAAAACCCGAAAGGGTATTTCATGTTTCCCGAGTCGGAAAATAAGAACAGCAAGGTAGTTCAAGACTTAAACAAAATTTGAGCATACCCTCGTTTCAAGAGCGAGTCGGGAAAACTAGAAAACCCGAAAGGGTATTTCATGTTTCCCGAGTCGGAAAATGAGAATAAAAAGGCACTCAAAATATATATATATATATATATATATATATTTTTTTTTTTTTACTATTCATCCGGTTCGGAAATAGTGTTTTCCGGTTCGGAAAAACACTATTCATCCGGTTCGGATTTTTTTTTTTTTACTATTCCGATTCGGAAAACGATGTTTTCCGATTCGGAAAAGCACTATTCATTCGAATTTTTTTTTTTTTTTTTTTTTTTTTTTTTTACTATTCCGATTCGGAAAAGCACTATTCATTCGGATTTTTTTTTTTTTTTTGATTCGGAAAATATGAGTTTTCCAACTCGGAAAACTTGAATATTCAAGTTTTCCAACTCGAAAAACATGAATTTTCAGCCCAAATCTTCATTCCAGATCCAAAAAATGAAGCAACTTGAAAAATAGATCATTTCAAGCTCAAAGATGCTTCAAAACACAACCCAAACACCCATTTTTATCACCTTCATCAAGATCTAAACCCCAAAAACTCAAAAATGAAACTTTTCAAAAAAAAAGTTTCAAAACCCAATAAAATCATCTCTAGTTGTTTGATTCAAATAGGAACAAACAAATCTAATGATTTGTTTGGCTCTGATACCATTTGTGAGGTCCAAACAATCAAACAACGAGATGATAAAGAAGAGAATCAAAGAGATGAAAATGCAAAGTTCTTGAATTTATTATTGAAAGCTTTCAAAACACCAAGAACACACACTAAAACAGCTAGTCGACTCTCATAAGAAATGATTTCACTCTCTTCCTTTCCAAACCCTAGACCATATATATAGGTCCATTACACTAAAGCCCAAGCCCAAGCCCAATAAACTAATTAACTAATTAAAAGCTAATTAATCCCTCTCAAAGCTTCCTTAATAAAACTTTCTAATTAGGACAATTTGGTCCTAACATTAGAGTGTTAAATCGACGTTTTTGGACCGTTTTCGAACTTGGAAAAGTGAACCGTCGCGATTTTCCGAATCGGAAAACATGAGCATTCATGTTTTCCGAATCCAAAGACGATGAACATTCATAGTGTTTTCCGATTCGGAAAACCAGATAAATCCGATTCGGATTATCAGGTTTTCCGAATCCATCTTGAGTCTCGTTTTTCATGTGTATCTTTTCCGATTCGGAAAACATGGAATTACCCTTGTGGGTTTCCGAGGTTTTCCGAATCGCGTGTGGGGCCAAGTTTTGTCAAAATTTTTCTAAGTTGTGCATTTTTCCGAATCGGAAAACAATGTTTTCCGAATCGGAAAACCTACCTGTTATAAATGTCAAATTTTTCTAAGTGTTGAAGTTCCCCGATTCGGAAAACCATGTTTTCCGAATCGGAAAACTTATCTTTCATGTGGGTCAAATATTTCTAAGTGTTGGATGTTCTCCGATTCGGAAAACCACCTTTTCCGAATCGGAAAACACCCCCTCGTGCGTTTGCTCGTTTTTCGACTCGTAAAATACGAAATACTCATTTTTGGGTTTTCGAGGTTTTCCGACTCGCGCCTAGTCGAGGGTATAGTCTTTTTCACGTAAAATCTTTCAAAACACTTAACTTGTTTTTTTTTTTGTGACTTGACAGAAATGGCTCGTCAATCGAACGCTCCTGCTCCTCCTTCCCCGGTCAACAATGCTGCTGACCGAGCCCTCATAGCCCCGACTGACATCCGTCCTATCCACCAGAACAATGAGTATGTCGACCTGACAAACTTCACTATTCAGGACGAGGTGGTTCTGGAGATTCTTAGGGCGCATGCACTGGCGTATGCGATGCAGTCCACAGCTGACATTCCCGTTCTTTACCTTCAGCAATTCTGGAGGACCTCTGTCGTGGAAACAAGAGATGGCGTGCAGACCATCGTGGGTCGTGTTGACCACACAGAGCTGACTATCACTGTGGAGGACCTGAGGCGAATCCTCCATCTGCCTGCCGCCACTCCCGAGGCCCCGTTCGAGCCACTGGTCACCGGCCCCGAGCTCTTCAGCGAGATATTCGCACTTGGGGTTCACTTCACAAGGAACAACCGACCGAACGGGATCTCTCAAGTCACTCAGGGAATGCTGCCTCCGATCTGGTTTTCCTTCTTCAACATCCTCAACCGAACACTGTCATCCAAGACACACGGAGTGGACCGTGCTTCCACCCAGTTCTGGCACGTCATTCATGCCGTCGCCTACGGAAGGCGGATCGACTTTGCTCAACAACTTTGGGCGGATATAGTCACCGACGTCAGGCAAGGGCCCGCTAGAACTCGTCACACATCCATTCCTTGGATGCGGTTCTTCAGCTTGATCATCCGTGATCACATGGATCACCATCCGGCCGTCAGACGTAGATTCGGCCACCAGCGCTTCGACAGCCAACAGATCGGCAGGATGAACCGACGGACTCTGCGACCCGGTCAGGTAGAAATGCCTATTCCTGATAATGTGCTTGGTATGGCGGACCGTAGGGCGGAGAGTGTTAGATTATACCGAGCGTCCTTAGGATTAGAAGACGCGTCCACGGACTCCTCAGAACCGAGGAGCCCTACCCCGGACGCGCGACCCGTCCTTCCTAGGAGCCGTGCCTCTGGCACGGCAGGCCAGAGCTCCAGTGGGGGAGCTCAAGGCTCGGGAGTGATGAGTGTGGTCGTAAGGGGCGAAGCGGGTAGAGTTGTTGGAACGTCCGCCACACCGCACATGTCGCGAGCCGAGGCCTACCAGATGATGGTCCGAAACCGCACCCGTAGAGCTCGAACGCAGACTTACGTCGAAGAGACATCTTACGTTGACATCGACCGTGACATCATGCGTGGCTACCGGGTGAAGCAGTACACCGGGATTCTCCAGCAGTCCCTGGTACACTCATCATCGGAAGAGCGCCGATCGCCATCACCGCCGCAACAACCAGAACAAACTGGTGAGGAAGTGGAAGCTTCCCCACAAGAACAAGCACACTTGCCCTCACCACCACCCGCGGCGGCCGTTGCTACTCAAGCAGGCGAACCCTCCGGCGATCCCTTCGGCGATGACTCCGACTGTCATGGATCCTCCGAGCATACTCCCTCGGACCGTCGTGAGCCCGATGATGAAGCCACTGATTCAGAGATGGTGGACTACGGATCAGACTTGGAGTTCCAGGAGAGAGAACCAGTAAAGGGCGGGAAGGCCGAAGTGATCGATGTGGATGAAGCAACCTCTTCCTTCAACGACGACAGGATTTCCGGAGATCCCATTCTTGCTGAGGATCTTGCCTCAGATGACCGGACCGTCGGTCGTGAGGAAGAAGGTGAGGCCGAAGTTGCTACCGGCTGGGGAAGAGAAGATAGCGAGGAAGAAGAGAGGCGGGCGAATTAGACGTAGAGGCCGAAGTTGCTACCGATGACGTAGAGGTCCAATTAGGCGAGCCTTGGGCTCAGATTCAGGAGGCGGGCGAAGAAGAAGAGCCGCATAGGTTAGAACCGGAAGTTCCCCTACCCCTGAGTCAAACCAACAGAGAGGCAACCCTCATTGAGACCGGGCACCCTACGGTGTCTGGTCAAGACGCTAGCAGCCAACTAGCGCACTTGCACACCCTAACCAGCCACTCGACCATCTCTCAACAGATGGTCGTTTCAGTCAGTCACGGGGATGTAGCACAACTTCCATCGGTCACTCAATCGGAGTCTGCCGGTGTTGAGATAAGAGAGGATCTGCCCCACCTCTCGACTTCGTTTGATGCACGTAGAGTCGTAGAGCCACTTCCTGGGACGTTTACGATCCCTTCTATCATTAGGCCATGATCTGCAGTGACACTCGCGGAGATCCCACGGGACTCCGCCGGAACGGGGAGAGTTGGTGCGTCAGATGACGCCCTTCGAGGATCCGCCGGAAGCACTGACACCGTCAACATCATACCAGCAGTGACGTCAGGCCGAGAGAGCACCTCAATAGGACTCTACTTGACAACTGGAGCCCAAGTGGCACCGGGCTTAGTACTACCGGGACCGGGTCCGACAGACTCGAGCGAAGTCTCTAAAGATGCTCACGCAACATCGGGGCTTCTAGGCCTGACGGATTCGGGTGGAATCCCTAAATCCACCCAAGTACCAACGGGACTTCAAGGTCCGACGGATTCGGACGGCATCCTAAAAGTCGTCCACTCACGACTACTGGCGATGGAGGAAGCCAACAGGGCTACAGATGCTAGGGTCGAGGCGTTGGAGCGTGCCTTACCCGAGACAGAGAAGAAGCGGCTGGCTGATCTTGAGGCATCCCGGAAGCTTCAAGATGACAGGGATGCGGAGCTTTACGAGCTCAAACGGCGAATGAAGGGCAAACACTCGGAAGCTGCCCTGTCAACCGAAGCACCGATCCCTCGTCAACCTGAAGACGTTCTCAGACTTGCCCCTCCGACTTCGGGCGAACTACCTCCGATTCCGGGCTATGTCACTGAGGCGGAACACGCCTACGTCATCTCATCCTACACCACTCAGAATGACAGCCTCTCCGCCAAGCTTCGCGATCGAGACGCCCAGATTGAGCTTCTCCAGCAGCGCATCAGGGAACTAGAGGCCATGTGTCGGTCTCAGGCTCAGCCTTCCAAACGGAGGCATGATGACCCTGATGACTCGGCACCGGGTCCTCAAGAGGGGGAGGTGCAGGCTTCATCCAAAAGGCCTCGCACCGACCTCCATTCTGCATCCGGTTCCGGTTCTACTTCAGCTCCAGCATCTACGGCCGCCCCCTCGAGTGCTCCATCAGATTTTGCTACCGCCGACGCTACCTATGTTGATTCAGACACGGAGGAGATTCCTGACATGGGGAGTTGGCACTATGAGCCGATCTCGGCAGTTGAGATAGTTCAGTTCCCTCATCTGACCGACACAGCACAGGTTGACGTCGTTCCCCCGGAAGCAGCAACGACAGATCTCTCAGATGTCCAGATTCCGGAGGAAGCCCGAAAAATTCTTCGGTCGCTTGCTCAGAGCCTTAGGATCTTTCAGAAGGGGGACGACATTTTCCGGGATTCAGACTACAACAGCTTCCTCTCAGCATTCGAGTTTCCCACTCCAGAAGCTCCTCGGACCATCCACTCGACAGATCCAGATTCCTCCGCTCCAACAGTCATCCAGCTAAACTGGAACCACTCCGTCATCTTCCGACCGTTCCTTGAGGAGACTTTCACCCGTATCTTCCAGCAGGAAAGGCTGCATGTATGGTCTCGATAGGTCTACTTCGGGATCTCGCACATCAAGACGAAGAGAAGAAGGACTGCTTATGTGCACCAGAGGATGTGCAACTGGGCCACCCACGGACGCCAAAGAATCCGACGTCGTTTCATCAAGGTAACTGCAATGCGCCCTTACAAACCTGGTCATCAGATATTCCTTGAGTACGACGTCCGTATGTACGGGACCGGCGTTCCGCGAGGAGAGTTGCAGAACTGGTCTTTCACAGAAGCAGATCTGGATCGGGTGCATTTAGAAGATCTCCTCACGCTCATCAAGTACCTCCAGGGCCCAATTCTCCGACCCAAACACTACAGAGACGGCACCTAGATTTTGAAGAAGTACGTTCGCCACTCGATCACTCTTGCGCGGGTAACGGACTACCAGCTTGCTATCGAGAGCCGCCAGCCAAAGGTCAACCTGCTCAGACCGAACCTGCTCGTACCTGGTATTGATGCTTACCTTCCCTATATGCCAACCAGGATACCGGAGCACGGGGTTCTCTATGTGACGAGGAAGAAGAGGGAATGCAGATTTATGAGGTTTGGCGAGCTTGCCAAGTTCTGCGACGGGACCCTTCTCTATGTCTACAATGGGATGCAGAGTAGACTTTTGGCTGATCAGATACCGGGCCGGAAGATCATAGACGGGAAGGGAAAGATACTGGAGGGCATGAACCTGATCGAGCGGAAACTCAAGGAGAGGCTGATGTACAGACGTGTTGAAACGGCGATGCAGATGAGAGCTAGGATCATCGGAGAATGAGAAGAGTTCTTGCAGATGTCAAAGTGGGAGCCAGCGCTGGAGCTTCCACCACCTTTCTGACTTCTTCACAAAGGGGGAGATTGTTGGACCTCTTTGTTGTGAAGAGTCAGAAAAACACTATCTTTATCGCTTTCTAGTTAAATTTCAGTTAATTGTAAACAATCTACTTTGTTAATGCCCTTGTTTAGAGGTTTGGAACCTCGGGGGCCATTTGTGAACATCTTTGTATTTTCCTCTTTCCTATTTAAGGAAAGAGATGATTAGGGTTTTTGTGCTTGAATCATATTATCATTTTGGCAAAAACTCCATTGATACACCTTTCAAGCTTTTATGTTCATCATTCATGATTTCAATCCATTTCTACTCTTTCTTGTGATTTGTGGGACAACAAAAAGAATGGCTAAGGGGTGGCCGTTGGTTTGACCAACGGCGCTCCGACGCCCAAGTCAGTAATCGTTCGTAATAAGATAAAAAATGAAAAGGGTTTAGAAGTAGTACCTCTTAAGATGTGTTGCATTCCAGCTACGTGGGATTTCCTTACCTTCGATGGTTGTAAGCTTATATGCACCATTCCCAATAATCTTAGAGATTATATAAGGTCCTTCCCATTTGATGGACAGTTTTCCAGCGTTTAGTTCTTGGGTATTTTGAAATACCTATCGTAGGACGTAATCACCTACTTGAAAGATTTTTGCCTTTACTCTCTTGTTGAAATGTCGTTCGACCATGGCTTTTTGTAATGCCATTTTCTGGAATGCCTTTTCTCTAAGCTCTTCCAATGCGTCTAGATCGTAATATAGGTCTATTACGTTTTGCTCCATCGTACGATGTCTTGCAATTGGAAGTTGAGATTCGATCGGTAATACTTGTAGAACCCAGGTGTTGAGAAGAGTCAGAATCATCTATCTTTAAAACTGCTTTCTAGTTTAGTTTCCTTATTATGTAAACAATGATGTTTTGTTATGCCCTTGTTTAGAGGTTTGTAACCTCGGGGGCCTTTCTCGTAACTTTGTCAAAATTCCTTTTACCTATATAAGGTAAAGGATTCCTAGGGTTTTGAGTAATGAAATCATCCTTTTACCAAATTGGGCAACATATTCTCCATTGTTGAGTTTTATCAAAGCTTGTATTGATTTCATCCTCTTGATTGGATTTCCATCCATTTCTTCTTGCATTTCATTGTTTCTAGGGACAACAATTGGTATCAGAGCCAAACTTGTTGATTCCTTGGCTTTTGGTTTGATTTTTAAAAGGTTCTAAAGGTTTTTCAAGTTTTGAGTTTTTTCAAAACTTTTGGATTTTCAATCCAAAAGGTGTTTTAAAGGGCTTAAATTAAGTGTTAAGTGATTCCCCATAGTTTTCTAAGCATTTTCCTACATTTTGGGGGTCTAAACACTGATTTTTATGAGGTTTTTAAGTGTTTTTAAGAAATTTTTCGAGCTTTCTGTGCAGGTTTTCCGAATCGGAAAACGAGAGCTGAAATATCAGCTCAAATTTTCCGAGTCGGAAATTGCTCATTCTCCGAATCGGAGAACTCTCCTTTTCCGAATCGGAAAACTCTGTTTTCCGAATCGGAAAACGAGTCTCTGACACGGGGACTTGCTCTTGAGAAGTTTCTCTTTTCCTAGTCCCTTTTCCGCACCCACCTTTTCCGAATCGGAAAAGCTCATTTTCCGAATCGGAAAAGAGTGTTTTCCGCACCATACTGTTTTGAGCCAAATCCGAATCGGAAAACATCTGTTTCCAAGTCGGATTTCGCCTCTTTGAGCCGAAACTCTTGCCATTTTGTTTCTCAAATTCGACACTAAGCTTGCTTTCAAAACCTTTTACTTTTCCAAGCTTTCTGTGTCCCGAGGCGCTCGAAACACCAGCTTTTTTCAAAACCTTTCTGTGTTCAAGCCAAGTGAATCTTTCAAGGAGGTCTCATTCCTTTCTTAGAAATGTCGAAGGAAATCCTGGGGATTGGTTCCGAAACTCGTCCTCCCGTCCTGGTGATGGGCGAGTACCAGCAATGGAAGCGCCGGATGATACACTTCCTAGACATGCTCGACGGAAATCTCATGAAGTCAATCCGTGAAGGCCCAATCCGACCAACTGTCACGGTTGCCGCTGTTCCCAAAACAGATACGTGTCCCGAACTTCCGTCGTATGTAGTCGAAAAGCCAGTTGAGATGTTCAATCCAGAACAAAGAGCCCGGCACCTCGTTGACAAGCGTGCACTGACCCTTCTGATTATGGCTCTTCCTAATGATATGTACGCAAGAGTGGATAGTCTGACAAACGCACGAGACGTTTGGTTAGAAATAGAGCAGCAGATGCAGGGAGGTGACACCGCCCTCGAGAGTCAAAAGGAAAGTGCCCTAAATGCCTACGAAGGCTTCAAAGCCAGGGAAACCGAATCCCTCACCGAGTCTTATCAAAGACTGAACGCCTTCGTGAATGACCTACGAAGACTCGGGATAGAGAAGTCAAAGTACGAGGTAAATGTTAAGTTCCTGAAGAACCTAACACCAGCATGGCAAAATCTGGCGATCAACTTACAGCTGAGCCGAAATCTGGGGATCATGGGTCTACACGACCTTTTTAGCATGATGGTTCAGCATGAGGAATTCATCACTGGAGGCAAGTTCAAAAATACTGTTGACCCTCTGGCACTCGCGGCAGTGCCATGTGCAGGATCAAACTCAGCTCCCTTCCAGCATCAGCAGTACAACAACTCATCTCCTCAGCAGTATAACCAGTCACCACCTCAGCACTATCAGGAGAACTACAACCAGGAGTTCAACGGGAACTATGGTTCAAACTACCAAGAGTTCAACTCGAACTATGGACCAAGCTATCAACATCCAGATGATCCGCTAATCATCTCAATCTCTGATGATGAACTCTTCCATGTGAATGAGTCTCTTGCCCTCATCTCTAATAGCGTACAGAAGCTGAATTCCAAACGTGGATACAGCAGACCTAGGGGATCTGGATATCCCAGTGGAGGAAGGATGGGGCAAGGCCGAGGTGGACACTACCAGCAGGAACGAGTTCAGTTTGGGAATCAAGGAAGAGGAGGATACCAGCAAGGGGACAGATATCAGAATCAGCATCCAGGAAGATACCGTGGTGATCAAGGTCAGTATAGGGAAGCTCGGGAAGCTACAGAGATAACACCTACCTGGACTATAAGGGAGGCCCTGGAGATCAGGGAGATTGGAGAGGACAGGTCTCTCATATCAACTATCGCCAGAACCAGAGAAACTACACTCCTGAATCAGGATACATTGATCGTCAGGGATACAGCAGCGGGTACGAAGGTGGCCAAGATGGAAGATATGGAAGATTTGAAGGCGGTCAAGGTGGTCAGGGTTATGGACTAGAACAAGAAAGGAACTACCGTGGATTTGAAGGACAAACTGATCACGGGAACAGAAACTATCCAGAAGGCAACCATCAGAGTGGTTCTTCCAGACAAGCCCCGAGAGAAGGACATCATCAAGGTCTAGTTGAAATTGGTGATCAAAGGTTGAATGCTCCTCCAGCTTCGGTGAATAGTGGTGCTCCTACCCCAGCTCCTCAAAAGACCGCTAGTGCCACTACATCCTGCTTCAAATGTGGCAAGCTGGGTCACTATGCGAACAACTGCCCTGTCAGATACAAGGATGCTGCATACTTTGAGAAGAAGGCAGCATTGATGAGGAAGAAAGAGAAGGGAGTTGCTCTGCTAGTAGATGAAGAAAACTGGGTGTGTGAGGAAGAAAGCTCAGACGAGGAAGATCATCTTGTTGGGGGTCCGTGTTTGATGGCAGACTTCGAAGGACCTGAAGCTGTTGGCCCCAGCACATATCGAGACCTCGACGCTTCTGAGGTATCCACTATTCCTGACTTAACTGATGATGTTACAATGTTAGAATCTAGAATTTGTGAACTTGAGAGATGTCTCCAATCGGAACGATCTCTCGTCACGAAATTTAGAATCGACAGTGCCATATACAAAAGCTCTCTTGAGGACTTGACCATAGTGTACAATCGTGAGACTCTTGAGTCTAGTGTCAGAGAGTCCAATTTGTCCAACAAACTCAGTTGTCTTCAGAAAACCCATGAGAAACTTAACAGTGACCATGGAGAGCTCCAAATAAAATTCCAGTTACTTTCAGAAGAAAGAACTAGACTGTTTTCCAAAATTCAAGAGCTTGAAGATAACAACTTTAAAAGAGGACAATCTGAACAGACCTTGAGCATTCTTACGCAGCATGCCAACAAAAATCCTTTCTATAAAGCCAGACCCGGACTAGGATTGTCAGAAAACCATGTTTTAGAAAAGGCACCTTCTAATCTGTACAATTTTGAGAACATGGCCGCCTCTAAACCCAAACCTGCCCTAGTGGGAGGACATGTGACCGAGGAATTTGTTAGGCAGACTGTCACATATACCGAAGTTATAAACGGTGAGACCATAACCACGACCATCAGTCCAACGAACAGCACCTCTAGCAGTCCACCCACTAGCCCTACTCCCAATAAGCCAATCTTTGTTCCGGCCAGTGATCCAACAAACACTAAGTCCACATGGGAAGGCATCAAAGCCAGGACCCCTAGGGTAGCTATGCCTCCCATCAACTATTCAGACCTTAACACTAGTTATGACACTATGAAGATGGATTTTTCAGAAGAGACCTTAGTTATCCCACCAGAGGATGTTTCCGCAACTAAGAGTCCCGACCTAGTCGAACTAGAGAAGGAAATGTTTGGACTTAGACTAAAAGCCATGGATCTGGACGCATGTCAACATCAGATACTGAATCTGAAAGTGCTTATTTCTGAAAAAGACAACTTGGTTCACAATTTGAAGAAAGAATTGATCGAGGCAAATGCCGAGAGAATTAGAATGTCTTCAGAGTGTGAGACCGCAGCCTCAACCTTTACTGATTTTCAACTTAAGGTTGTGGATCTTAAGGCACGATATGTTCTCCTAAATGTTCATTCAGAAATTGCAAGAGAACTTGATCATGATGAAAAGATCAATTATCGTGTGGCCTTAACCAACCAACGTGTGTCAAATTCCATCTTGAAAAGAAAAGTCATGTACTTTGAAAACCTTTCAGACTCAGTTAATGATAGGACTACTCCACTCCTAAACCATCCGATAGTTGATTCCCAAACCAAATCTGTTACGGATCCAGAGGACTATTACACCTTACTGTCAGATGATGATGAACCCCTCAACTCACACCATAGGATAACCGAACCAAAGACTATCCATGATCCTAACGTTGAATACGATCTGAAGGTGTTCTTAGATGAAGGTGATGATCCTTCAGGCTTTATCCCAAAAGGGCCAAAATCTGTTTTTGTAAAACCTGAGAAGTCTGTTGAGTCACAAGCTCCTGTTTCTGAGAACAGTAACCCTAAGGGTGAAAAATGTGTTGGTACTGACAAGGGAAGTCAGTTAAGCCTCACGCACCCAAAGGACTCCAGAAAAAGCATTCAAAGTCTAACGATGCTCGTAACTCAGCTAAACCCATTAAAAGTCTTGACCTTAATTCAAGCAGCTTTGAAGTGGGTGAGACCTCTCAGTTAAAACCAAAGCAACCTTTCTCTTCCACAAAACCTAAATTTTCAAAAACATCTTCTGGAAAGGGTGGCAACTCTTCTCCTATTAAACCGTCATCTAACTCACACCATGCTCGTAATGCAGATGGGAGGAAGAAGGATGGTGGACAGGAAGTGAAGCCACCGAGGAAGAATCACCGAGGAAGACCCAACTCTTTTCAAGCTTTCCCTAAGCAGCATAGTCCTAACCGTGCGGGTCTTGGCTATGCTCCACCTAGTGTAAGAATTAATTCAAACATGTCTGTAAAACGTAATCGACATTTAACTCATGCTTTTGACTCTTTGCGTAATGACATGTGCTTTATGTTTGACAATTTTCTGCGCTATGGTGTTTATAATTCTTTTAATGCTGATGTGCCTAAAATCAAATCTCGAAAGAGAAGAGGGAGAAAAAGAGGAAAGGGGAAACCTTCCTCGTCAGTGCAGTCCCCTAAGCCTAAGGAGAAATCCGAAAAGGAGACTGCATCGACCATTTCAACTGTTTCTGACCCTAAGGAACCCATCTGGCAATGGGTCCCTAAACAAGCCTAATTGTTTTGCAGATCAGTCATGTGTGGTACTTTGACTCGGGGGCTCACACACACATGACTGGGCAGCGGTCCTTCATCTTCGACTACGTTGAGAAGTTTGAGGGATACATAAAGACTGCCGACAGAACGCCGTTGCCGATATTAGGGTCGGGAAAAATCACCAATGGAAAGTACATCATCAAGGGTGTACGTTATGTGGAGGGATTGGGGTACAACATGTTTAGCTCCAGCCAGTTCTGTGATAACAGATACTGGGTGAAGACCTTTCAGTATGGAAGTGACGTGAACGATGAAGACAACAACGCTATTCTCTCCGCCAGGCGAAATGGCAATCTCTACACAACCGTCTTCCGTTCAATCCCTCAAACACACCCCCTGTTTGAAGCTAACCCGAAGAATGCGATCTGTCTGCTCTCAAAAGCATCAAAAGGGGACAGTTGGCTATGGCACCGCAGACTATGCCATCAGAACTTCAAAGATATGAACAAGCTGGTTTCTAAGGGATTAGTCAGGGGACTACCTGAGCTTCGCCTTTCCAAGGACACTCTTTGTCCTGCGTGCGAACAAGGAAAGATGACCAGAAGCTCTCATCCACCGAGAATGGATACGAATTGCCAAAGTCCCCTCGACCTGATACACATGGATCTTTGTGGACCTATGAGAGTAGAAAGTCTCGCCAGAAAGAAGTATATGCTGGTTCTCGTAGATGAATTCTCTAGGTTCACTTGGATTGAATTTCTTCGAGACAAATCTGAAGCTGCTGAACGAATCATAGCCTTCATCAAACGCACACAAGTTCTCTTGGGTCGTCGGGTGAGGAAAATACGTAGTGACAACGGTACTGAGTTCCGCAACGCAAAGCTGCAATCCTTTCTCGAAGAAGTGGGGATCACTCACAACTTCTCGGCAGTTCGCACACCTCAACAGAATGGAGTCGTAGAAAGGAAGAACCGGACGTTAGTCGAAGCAGCAAGATCCATGATGGCTCACTCTGGAGTTCCTCAACAGTTTTGGGCTGAAGCCGTTTCCACAGCATGTTACACGCAAAACCGGACTCTGATCGTAAAGCGGACTGGTAAAACCGCTTACGAGATGGTCGAACAGCGTAAGCCAAACATTGACTTCTTTAGAGTTTTTGGTTGTAAATGCTATGTTCTTAATGACCGGGACAATTTGGGTAAGTTTGACCCTAAGTCTGATGAGTCTATCTTCATCGGATACTCACATAACTCTAAGGCTTACCGGGTTTTCAACAAACGGACCCGAACTATCCTGGAAAGCTCAAATGTTGATTTCTCTGAATCTGAAACCTATCTGAATGCTAGTTCTAGTAGTGTGTCTGCATCTTTCCCTGAATTGTTCCCTTCACCACCGAGCACAGATCCGTCTTCTAACTTTTCTGCTTTAGACTTTTTAGATCTCGCGGAATACGATCTGCACACTCTAACGAGTCCAATCGTAGTTCCCGCTCCAACAGGTTCGACCACAACCACAGTGACATCTGATGCCTTCATCACGGAGCCCTCCTCCAGCACTTCAACTCACTCCGTGACACCTGAGTCCGCGGCTCCTCCATCTGAAGTTACATCCGCAGCTTCACCGGCATCTGATCAAGAACAGACTCCGCACCCTGTTCTTACTCCAATTCCAGAAGAAGCTCCACTACCTTCCCGAGCACGGCCCAACGATCATATGCTCAGGTAGTCAGAGAGCCCCGGTTAGAGGCTGCACCGCGGTTTAATCAGGCTGAAGGCTCTTCAAGTGGGAACCTAGAAGAGGTCTTTGTCGTGCAAGATGAGAACGACGCCACCAACAACCGACAGGCTTATGTCACTCACCCTCACACTCGCAGGTGGACAAAAGATCATCCCCCCTCCCAGATCATCGGGAGTCCCTCACAACCTGTAAACACTCGATCTGCAAAGCACACTGAAAATCTGATCCTTTTCGGTGGATTCTTGAGCAATTTCGAACCATCTGATGTTTGGCAAGCTCTCACAGATCCCGACTGGGTGATCGCCATGCAAGATGAGCTGGCCGAATTCGAGAGAAACAAGGTTTGGCGCTTGGTAGAACGACCATGGGGAAAGACAATCATTGGTCTCAAGTGGATACTCCGGAACAAAACCGACGAGAATAATCTCATCATCCGGAACAAAGCTCGTCTGGTCGCCAAGGGTTATCGCCAACAAGAGGGTATCGACTATGATGAGACGTACGCGCCAGTAGCCCGAATCGAAGCGATCCGAATCTTCCTTGCGTATGCTGCACACAAAAACATGACTGTCTATCAGATGGACGTCAAATGTGCCTTCCTGAATGGAGTCCTTCAAGAAGAAGTGTACGTTGAACAACCGGAAGGGTTCGTCGATTCTCGATTCCCAAATCACGTCTACATTTTGGACAAGGCGCTTTACGGTCTAAAGCAAGCTCCGAGAGCATGGTACGAAACTCTCACTGACTACTTACTCGGAGTTGGCTACAAGAAAGGTACTATCGATCCCACTCTGTTTCTCAAGAGGACAGGTAAAGATTTAATTATCGTTCAGATATACGTGGATGACATTATCTTTGCGTCTACAAAGCCTGAGATGTGCCAAGAGTTTGAGAACACCATGAAATCCCAATTCCAAATGAGCATGATGGGCGAGTTGACGTTCTTTTTAGGACTTCAAGTTCGACAACGCCCTGATGGCATTTTTATAAATCAAGTCAAATATGTTCAAGATCTTTTAAAACGATTTGATTTCGGTGGCTCAAACTCCGCAGCCACACCAATGCCCAGAAATTTTCAACTCTCTGCTGATACTTCTGGTAAACCGGTTGACCAGAAAACATATCGGGCAATCATTGGTTCCCTTTTACATCTCACGTCTAGTAGACCAGATATCGTCTTTTCCACGGGTGTCTGCGCTCGTTTTCAGTGTGACCCACGGGATTCACATCTGTCTGCAGTCAAGAGAATCCTTAGGTATCTGAAGGGCACACCGGATTTTGGCCTTTGGTACCCAAAGGATTCTGGCTTTGAACTAATTGCATATACAGACTCAGACCATGCAGGTTGTAAGCTAAACAGGAAAAGCACTTCTGGTGCCTGTCAATTTCTCGGGGACAAGTTGGTCAGTTGGTCATCCCGGAAGCAGACTTGCGTCTCTTTATCCACCGCGGAGGCGGAATATGTAACCGCCGCCTGCTGCTGCTCGCAAGTTCTGTGGATGAAAACCCAACTAGCTGACTTTGGATACACCATGCATCGAATTCCCATATACTGCGACTCCAAAAGTGCAATACAGATCTCGGCAAATCCGGTTCAACATTCTCGGACGAAGCATATCGACATTCGATATCATTTCATCAAAGATCACGTCGAGAAAGGTAATATTGAACTATACTTTGTTGAGAGTGACTATCAGCTTGCTGATTTGTTCACTAAGCCGTTTGACGAGAAGCGTCACTTTTTCCTCCTAAGCAAGTTGGGAATGCTAGACCTCCCTGCCTGAGGTCTAGGGGGAGTCGGGAGTTCTTATTTTATATGCATGTGTGTAGGGGGAGTCTGTAGGATCTCTATAGATGTTGCATGAATCGAGGGGGAGTACTAAGTCCTGTATGTACTGTTTGGTGTGCTCACTAACGTTCTCGGATCCACATCACCTTGGATACCAGTCTTATATTCTATTTTGTAGGTATGGATCCTCACTACGACTTCTGGTTACTTCAGACCAGGACTCGCTCTAAACCCAGTGAGACGAACCAGGTAAGTCTCCTTTCTCGGGAGTCGAGGGCTGAACTTGTAACTTTTTGTGAACTTGAAAGTTCAGGGGGCGGTAGAGTACATGTCTTGAACTTACAAGTTCGGGGACTAACTTTGCCACTCTCTGCTTCTTAAAGTTCAGGGACTCGTTTTGCAAATCTTGTGAAACTTGTAGTCCAGGGTCTGTTTTGAAAATTTTCTGAAAATACAAGTTCAGGGACTTGTTTGTAAGTTTACTCAAACTTCAAGTCCAGGGGTGGTTTTTGCCAAATGGTGAAAGTCGGGTTAAGAGAGCCAAAAGGAGAGCCAAACACAGTGTTTTTGACCCAAACACAGTGTAATTCGGTAAAATATAAATACCGGTTTTCAAGAATTACTTTTCACAAAATTCAAATATTCATCTTTTTCTCTCTGAATTCTCACCCGAACCCACTTCGCGCTCGATTTCGGTTTTCGCTCGTTATTGCTCCGATCGTCGATCTTTTTACATATTCGGATTCCTGGTAAGTAAACGATCAACCCTTATATAGTTTTAACATCTAAATCATGTGTTTTAATGCCTGGATCGAAGCCTAAAAGTTTTAAAACTTACCCGAAACCCAAACTTCTTGGAATGGGATTTCGGGACGTTAAAACGATCCATTGTTGCTTATAATCTTGTTATGAACTGATTTAGGATGAATGTTGATAGTTTAGGGCCTTAGATCGACGGTTTTTGAGCGGTTTTTGATTCCGGAACTCGAACAGTCTCGGTTTTCCGACTCGGAAAACTTGAACATTCAAGTTTTCCGAATCGGAAAACTTGAATGTTCAAGTTTTCCGCATCGGAAAACGATGCTCATTCATGTATGTTTTCCGATTCGGAAAACTATGTTTTCCGAATCGGACTTGGTCTCGGTTTTCAAATGCTTCTTTTCCGACTCGGAAAACGTGGAACTACCCTTATGGGTTTCCAAGGTTTTCCGACTCGATCGAGAGACCAAGTCTTGCCAAATTTTACTAAGTGTTGTGACATTTTCCGAATCGGAAAACCATGTTTTCCGACTCGGAAAACCTACAAGTTTTTCTCTCTAAGTGTGGGAGTTTCCCGATTCGGAAAACACCCTTTTCCGAATCGGAAAACTTGTCTGTTTATCCTTATGCTATTTTACCAAGTGTTGAGTATTCCGACTCGGAAAACACCCCTTTTCCGAATCGAAAAACTCCCCTCGTACTGTTTGCTCGTTTTCCGACTCGGAAAATACGAAACACCCTTTATTGGGTTTTCGAGGTTTTCCGACTCGCGTCTAGTCGAGGGTATAGTCTTTTCACGTTGTAATATTTCTAACACTTAATGTTTTGCAGAAATGGCTGATCAACAACCGATTGCTCCTACTTCACCCGTCGCCAATGCTGCTGATCTCACACTGATCAACCCGACAGACATCGTCGAGATCCACCAGAACAACCAGTTCGTTGACTTGGCGAACTTCACCGTCCAAGATGACGTTGTTCTCGAGATTCTCCGAGCACATCCCCTTGCATACGCGATGCAAGCCACTGCTGACATCCAATGATATATCTGCAGCAGTTCTGGAACACTTCCCGTGTTGAAAACCGGGACGGAGTGCAAACCATCATCGGCCGAGTGGACCAGACTGATCTGGTCCTCAGTATGGAGGATCTTCGCAGAATCCTTCGTCTGCCAGCTGCAACTCCGGAGGCCCCGTTTGACCCTCTCGTGTCTGGACCTGAGCTATTCAGTGAAGTGCTCGCTGTCGGAGTCCACTACACCGAGAACAACAGGCCGAGAGGAATCTCCCAGATCTCACAGGGAATGCTGCCCCCAATCTGGTACTCTTTATTCAACATACTCAACCGCACGATCTCCTCGAAGACCGATGGCGTGGACAAGGCATCCACCCAGTTCTGGCACATTTTCCATGCGGTCGCCTACGGAAGGCGGATCGACTTTGCTCAGCAAATCTGGGCGGACATCATCGGTGATGTCAGAGCTGGGCCAGGACGCACAAAACACACATCCATCCCTTGGATGCGCTTCTTCAGCCTGGTCATTCGAGATCACATGAACCAGAACCGAGCTGTCCGACGCAGATCAAACCATCTCCGCTTTGAAAGCCAGCAGATCGGCCGAGCCAACAAGAAGAATCTGAAGTCTGGTCAGGTAGAGATGCACATACCGGCAAACGTGCTGAACATGGCAGACCGTAGGTCTATGAGTGTTAGGATGTACCGTATATCCGTAGGTTTAGAAGACACGTCTGCGGACTCCTCAGAGCCGGGGAGCCCTGCCCAAGACGTGCAACCCGTCCTAACTAGAAGCCGTGCCTCTGGTACGGCGGGCCAGAGCTCCAGTGGGGGAGCTTCTGGCTCGGGAGTGATGAGAGTTGACGTCAGGGGAGGAGCGGGTAGAATAGTCGGTACGTCTGCCACTCCGCACACTTCTAGAGCCGGTGCATACCAGACCATGATTCAGAACCGTGCCACTCGCGCTCGCACTCCTACTGTTGTGGAGGAATCCTCTGAGGCCATCCGCACACGCGAGTACACGAGTCACTTCAGGGTAAAGCAGTACATGGGCACCCTTCAGCAGTCACCGATCCACTCGTCATCGGAAGAGCGCCGATCGCCGACGCCGCCGCAACAACCTACTAGGGAGGACGTGGAAGCTTCCCCACAAAAACAAGCACATGTTCCTCCACCACCTCACTCGGCGGCCGTCACTTCTCAGGGAGGCGAACCCTCAGGCGAACCATCTGGCGATGACTCCGACGGTCACGGATCTTCCGAGCAAACTCCTACGGACCGTCGTGAGCCCGATGACGAGGCAACAGAGTCAGAACAGGTTGACTACGGATCCGACTCCGAGTTTCAACTATCTGATCCACCAAAGGGCGGGAAGGCCCAAGTGATAGATTTGGATGAAGCCACCTCCTCCTTCAACGACGACCGGATTTCAGGTGATCCCACTCTTATTGCGGATCTGGCGTCGGATGACCGAATTGTTGGTCAGGAGGAAGAAGGTGAGGCCGAGGTAGCCACCGGCTGGGGACGAGAAGACAGCGAAGAAGAAGAAGAGAGAGAGAGGGGAGAAAAGGAGAGAGAGAGCAGAGAAAAAGAGACCGAAGACGTAGAGGTCCAGTTGAGCGAGCCTTGGGCTCAATTAGAGGAGGCGGATGTAGAAGAAGAGCCGCACAGGTTAGAATCGGACATTCCTTTAGCCCAGAGTCCAACCCCCACAGAGGCAACCCTCACACAGACCGGTCACTCGCTGACGTCAGGTCAAGTCGCTGGCAGCCAACCAGCGCATTTGCACGCCCAAACCAGCCACTCGGCCATCTCTCAACAGATGCTCGTTTCACATTCTCACGGGGAATTAGCTCAACTTCCACCGGCCACTCAATTGGAGTCTGCCGGTGTTGAAATGAGAGAGGCTCTGCCCCACCTCTCGACGTCTTTCAGAGCACCAGTAGTCCTAGAGCCACTCACAGAGACCTTTAGGGTCGTTCATTTGACTAGGACACTCTTGGATGCATCATCTGCCCGCCCAAGTGGCGAGGCCGGAACGGGGAGAGTTGGTGCGTCATTGGACGCCCTTCGAGGATCCACCGGAAGCCCCGACACCGTCAACATCATACCAGCGGTGACATCGGGCCGAGAGAGCACCTCGGTAGGACTCTACTCGTCAACTGGAGCCCAAGTGGCACCGGGTTTAGCTCTTCCGGGACCGGGTCCGACAGACTCGAGCAAAGTCTATAAAGATGCTCACGCAACACCGAGGCTTTTGAGCCTGACGGATTCGGGCGGAATCCCTAAAACCGCCCCTGCACCAACGGGACTTATAGGTCCGACGGATTCGGACGACATCCTTAAAGTCGTCCAAAGCAGGTTATTAGCTGTGGAGCAAGCCAATCAGGCTCGGGACGCGCGGGTCGAGGCACTCGAGAAAGCCTTGGCCGAGACGGAGAGGAAGAGACTAGCCGATCTTGAGGCGTCGCGCAAGCTTCAAGAAGACCGGGATGCGGAGCTCTACGAGCTCAAACGGAGGATCAAGGGCAAACATTCTGAGGCTGCCCCATCTACTGAAGCTCCCATTCTCAGGGCATCTGAAGACGTCCTCAGGCTCGCTCCTCCGACTTCGGGCGACCTTCCTCCGATCCCAGGCTACTTCACTGAGGTGGAGCACTTGATGCTGGTCACCTCCTACACCACTCAGAATGACCGCCTGTCCGCCCAAGTCAGAGATCAAGCTGCCCAGATCGAGCTGCTACAACAAAGGATTAGAGAACTGGAGGCCGTGTGTCGGTCCCAGGCTCAGCCTTCGAAGAGGAGGCATGATGACCCTGATGACTCCGCACCAGGTCCTCATGAGGGGGAGGTACAAGCTGCAAAACGGCTTCGCACCGACCTCCAACCTGGTTCCGGCTCCGGTTCATCAGCTCCAGCTCCAAGTTCCTCAGCCGCCCCTTCGAGCGCTCCCACAGACTTCGAGACCGCCGAAGCTCCCTATGTCGATTCTGAGACAGAAGACATACCGGACATGGGGAGTTGGCGATATGAGAGGATTCCGGAAGGGGAGTCAGTTCAGTTTCCCCAAATGACGGACACGGCTCAGATTGATGCCGTTATACCAGAAGCAGCGCCGACTGATCCTTCAGAGTTCCAGATTCCGGAAGCAGCCCGGAAGATCTTGCGGTCGCTAGCTCAGAGCCTAAGGGTCTATCAGAAGGGAGACGATCTAGTCAAGGATCCTGACTACGCCAACCTCCTCTCAGCGCTCAAGTTTCCAACTCCAGAAGCCCCACGGACCGTCCACTCGACCGATCCAGAAACAGATGCTCCTACTGTCATCCAGCTCAACTGGAACCACTCCATCATCTTCCGCCCGTTCCTAGAAAAAACGTTCACCCGCATCTACCAGCAAGAGAAGCTGCACGCCTGGTCCCGAAAAGTCTACTTCGGGATCTCTCACATCAAGAACAAGAGACGAAGGACAGCGTACGTGCATCAGCGAATGTGCAACTGGGCCACTCATGGACGCCAGAGGATCAGACGTCGCTTTATCAAGGTAACCGCTATGCGCCCCTACAAACATGGCCATCAGTTGTTCCTAGAGTTTGATGTCCGCATGTACGGCACCGGTGTCCCTCGAGGTGAACTGCAGAACTGGACCTTCACAGAAGCTGACTTAGATCGGGTGCATCTAGAAGACCTTCTCACGATCATCAAGTACCTCCAAGGCCCGATCCTCCGACCAGAGCACTACAGAGATGGCACGGAGATACTGAAGAAATACGTCCGTCACGCAATCTCTCTCGCAAGAGTGACGGACTACCAGCTTGCCTTCGAAAGCCGCCAGCCGAAGGTCAACCTGCTTAGACCAAACCTGCTCGTTCCTGGTATCGATGCCTACACGCCTTACATGCCAACCAGGATACCTGAGCATGGAGTCCTTTACATGACTCGGAAGAAGAAGGAGCGCAGGTTTATGAGGTTTGGAGAGCTCTCCAGGTTCTGCGACGGGACCCTCCTTTATGTCTACAATGGCATGCAGAGCAGACTGCTGGCGGATCAGGTACCAAGTCGGAGAATCATAGATGGAAAAGGAAAGCTGCTGGAGGCAATGAGGTTGATCGAGAAGAAGCTTAAGGAGCGGATGATGTACAGACGGGCAGAGGCTGCGATGCAGATGAGAGCACGGATCATAGGCGAGTGGGAAGAGTACCTGCAGATGTCCAAGTGGGAGCCTGCACTGGAGCTTCCACCACCATTCTGACTTCTTCTCAAAGGGGGAGATTGTAGAACCCAGGTGTTGAGAAGAGTCAGAATCATCTATCTTTAAAACTGCTTTCTAGTTTAGTTTCCTTATTATGTAAACAATGATGTTTTGTTATGCCCTTGTTTAGAGGTTTGTAACCTCGGGGGCCTTTCTCGTAACTTTGTCAAAATTCCTTTTACCTATATAAGGTAAAGGATTCCTAGGGTTTTGAGTAATGAAATCATCCTTTTACCAAATTGGGCAACATATTCTCCATTATTGAGTTTTATCAAAGCTTGTATTGATTTCATCCTCTTGATTGGATTTCCATCCATTTCTTCTTGCATTTCATTGTTTCTAGGGACAACAATACTGCTTCACATCCGTAAACGAGAGAAAAGGGTGTTTGTCCTGTTGAAGTCCTTGGAGTCGTACGATTTGCCCATAAGACTGAGGGTAATTCCTCGACCCATTTCCCCTTTGCTTCCTTTAGTCTTTTTCGAATCGAATTGATTATGACTTTGTTACTCGATTCTGCAAGACCATTGGATTGAGGGTGTCTTGGTGTCGAAGTAATTAACCTGATTCCACGTTCATCGCAGAACTTACGAGTCTTTTCACTTATGAATTGTGAACCATTATCGCACATGATCTCCGATGGTACTCCGAACCTATATATTATGTTAGTTTGAATAAAAGAAATAACTTCTTTATCTCTTACCTGTGAGAAAGCAGCGGCTTCAATCCATTTAGAAAAATAATCAGTAAGAACAAGTAAGAAAACTTATTGTCCTGGAGCAGGAGGTAACTTTCCTACGATGTCCATTCCCCATCGCATGAATGGCCATGGGATTAAGACAGAGTGTAGGGGTTCGGAAGGTAAATGAGACGTACCTGAGTGTCTCTGGCAGGCGTCGCACCTTTGTACGTACCTCATAGCATCTTCTCGAAGAGTAGGCCAATAATAGCCTTGTCGTGAGATTCTATTCGCAAGACTTCGCCCTCCAGAATGGTTTCCGCATTCTCCATCGTGCATCTCTTGTAGAATGTGTTCTTTACTTGTTATGCATCATAGGATTAGTCCGGATGTGGATCTCTGATACAATTTTCCTTCGAAGATCGTATATCGCGAGGCTTTCGATCTGGTTTTTCTAGCTTCCATCTTATCGTCAGGAAGTCTTTCATACTTGAGATAGTTCCATATATCGAGTGGCCAGTTGTAAACTTCTTCGATCATCTGTACTTTCTCTTCTGATTCGATGGAGTATGTCATAAGATGAATTATTGGGATGCTGTCCAAAGTTGGTTCATTAAATGCAGATCCCATGTTAGCTAGAGCATCAGCTTGGAAGTTTAAATCTCGTGGGATTTGTTCTATCGTGAACTCTTCGAATCGTGCGATGCTTTCTTTAGCGATCTTGAGATACGTCATCATTTTCGAGTCTTTTGCTTGAAAATCGCCATTAATTTGATTCACCACTAATAGTGAATCACTTCGTACGTGCACGCGTCGTGCCCCCGAGTTGTAAGCTATATCCAACCCAGCGATTAAAGCTTCGTACTCTGCTTCGTTGTTGGTAGTTTTAAATTCACACCTATCGAGTACACCATGTTCCCCCTGTGTGATGATTTCAAGACAACTCCTAATCCTGATCCCTTATGTTGGAGGACCCATCGACATATAAGGTCCAAAGCTGGTTGTCTTGGATCATCATATTGTTGATTTCATCGTGTGATGGTTGCTCTATTCCTGGACAGAATTCTGCCACAAAATCTGCTAATGCTTGCGACTTTATTGCTGTTCGGGATTTGTACGTGAGGTCAAATCCACTGAGATAGATACTCCATTTAGCTAATCGTCCTGTAAGTTCAGGCTTACGAAGCACAGTCTTGAGAGGATAGTTAGTTACGACAATTATATGATGTGATTCAAAATAATGTCTTAACTTTTTAGCTGCTGTCACGAGACCCAAGAGTAATTTCTCCATTGATGTATATCTGGTCTCGGCATTAAGAAAGGATTTACTTACATAGTAAATCGGGTGTTGTTGCTGATCGTCCTCTCGTACGAGGACTGCACTAACTGCATTATTGCTAACAGCTAAGTATAACTGTAAGCTTTCACCTTCGATTGGTTTTGTTAACAGCGGAGGGGAGGCCATGTATTGTTTTAAATCTTGCAATGCTTTTTCATGCGCCTCTGTCCAGTTGAAGCCTTGATTCTTGCGTAATACGTTATAGAATAGATGGCATTTGTCGGATGATCGTGAGATAAACCTGTTTAATGCCGCCACTCGTCCAGTAAGCTTTTGTACTTCTTTCACGTTTCTCGGGGATTGTATTTCTATTATGGCCTTGATTTGCTTTGACTCGCCTCTATTCCACGTTGAGTGACCATATATCCAAGGAACTTCCCAGGACGTACTCCGAAAGAACATCTCGTTGGATTAAGCTTCATCTTGTATTGTCGTAGGATATCGAATGATTGCTTTAGATAATGTATGTGATCTTGAGATCGTTCTGATTTTACTAGCATATCATCGATATAAACCTCCATCGTACGACCGAGGTGTTCCTTGAACATCATGTTCACGAGTCTTTGGTATGTTGATCCTGCGTTCTTGAGACCGAAAGGCATCACCTTGTAGCAGTATATTCCTTTGTCTGTCATGAAGGCTGTCTTCTCTTGATCGTCCGTGTGCATCAGAATTTGGTTGTATCCGGAGTAAGCATCCATGAACGTGAGTAATTCATGACCTGCTGTTGCATCTACCATTGCATCGATGTGGGGGTAGTGGAAACGGGTCTTTTGGACATGCTTTGTTTAGATCTGTAAAGTCGATACAGACTCGCCATTTCCCATTCTTCTTTTGTACGACAACCACGTTTGCTAGCCAGTCTGGATACTTTACTTCCCTGATCTTCCCTGTTTTTAGCAAGTTATCGACCTCGTCATTAATAACTTTGTTGCGTTCTGGTGCAAACTTGCGTCTTTTCTGTTTCACAGGTTTGAAAGATGGATCCACGTTCAGCTTGTGGGATATGATGTCAGGATTAATTCCCACCATGTCTTCGTGTGACCATGCGAAGCAATCCGAGTGTTCCTGCAAAAAAGATATTATTTTGTTTTTTATATCAGGGGTTAGTGTTGCTCCCATGAAGACTTTTCGATCAGGATGTTTTTGATCTAGCACGACTTCTTCAAGTTGAAGGTCATCGTACGATCGTACTCCATCCTGGCTCTGTAATTGCTAGATATCCTGGGGTTTGGTCTTCATTGTGATCTTGTAGCATTCACGAGCAATCTTCTTTTCGATGATAATTTCTTGTACGCCCCAAGGAGATGGAAATTTGATCTTTTGATGATAAGTTGATGGTACGGCCTTCATATCATGGATCCAGGGTCTCCCGAGTATCGCGTTGTATGCTGATAGGCAATCTATGACATTGAATTTGGTTTGCTTGTTGATTCCTTTAGCGAAGACTGGTAGCACTATTTCTCCGAGAGTATTCGTCGCATCTCCGTTGAATCCCACTAATGTGGTAGTTCATCGTACGATGTTTGATCTGTTGATGCCCATGATTTTGAGAGTATCTGCGAATATGACATTTGTTGAGCTTCCAACATCAACCAATACTCTCTTGGTCAAACAGTTTCCGATAGTTAACTGTATGACTAGAGCATCATGGTGTTTTTGGTTAAGCCCTGAGAGATCATCTTGATCGAACGTCAATTTTGCTGCATCGAGCTCTCTTTCAGCTGCAGTCTTGGATTCTTCAGGGACAGGGTATCCCTCGGGTCCTTCTCGTGCGTGTTGTTTTGCTGCAGAGTATGTCAAACCACACACTTCTGATCCTCCAGTGATACAGTTGACCACTTTGGTATGGATCGGTGAAGCTGGCCTTTTTGCTTCATCGCTTATAATGCCTTTCAAATGTCCATTCGATTTAAGGTAGGCGATCTCCTTTTTGAGGCTAATGCATTCGTCCGTTGTATGCCCGTGATCACCATGGAATTCGCACCATTTAGTTTGATCCTTATCTTTGCTGGGATTCTCCGGCTTCTTAGGCCATCGTACATTTGCATCGATCTTTCGCAGAGAATCCACCAATTCTTTGGACGTACCTACAAAATTGTAAGTAGATAAATCGAGATATCTAATTTTACCTGTACTTTTGCTTGTACGAGCTTTAGGTTCTTGTCGAGAGTTTCCAATTTTATTGACTCTCTTAGGTTTAAAGTCATGCTTCTGTGCACCCAGGCTCTTCTTTTCGTTCTAGTGTTTTCGTCTGAAGATGGTATCATCTTCGATTCTCATGTGGGCTAGCATTCGAGCTCGTACGTCATCGAAGTTCTCCGGTGGATACTTTGTGGGGTCCGTATATAATTTCGAAGAATTATCGAGCCCACGCTTGTATGCTCCAATTGCGGTTTTTATATCGCAATTCTTGACTTCGATCATTTCTGCATTAAACCTGTTAAAATAATCACGTATCGTTTCTCCAGTTTTTTTTATGACGTAGTACAGGTCACTTGTTTGCTTCTCCATCTTGCGACTACTTGCGAATTGTCGAGTGAATTGGTTTACCAATTCAGCAAATGATTAATACTTTTTGGCTTTAAGTTGATAAGCCATTGTAACGCGGCTCTTGTAAGAGTAGATCCAAAGATTTTACACATGCATGCCTCCTGATATTGGGATGGGATTGAAGCAGTCCACATAAGTTGTTTTTATTGTGTGACATGCTCCACTGGATCTGTTATCCCGGAGTACTTGGTTGTAAAGGTGGGAATGTTAAATTTTTTCGGTATATCCATGAGAGCGATTTCGTCGACTTAGGGTGAAGCTTGGAATCCTGTTTTGGGTTCGACCTCAACAGGTACGGTTGCTCCAGGAAGTTTTGCGAGCAATGCGAGCATTGCCTTGTTTTGTTCTTCTAACGTCTTTAATCGTACATCCATGAGGTTTTCGGTAGGAGTTATTCCAACAGCTTCTTGATTGTTGGATTGAATCGGGATATGGGTTATAGTAGTAGTTGTTGTTGGTATATGTGGTATTGGTTCTGGGATTGAATAGAAAGGTCGAGGTACACCATGAGGTTGAGCGAAGGTAAACGCAGGAGGTGGTCCTGATGGAAGAGGAGGAAAAATGGGTTGAGAGTTGTTATTTTGAGGTGGACGTAGATTGTTTTGAGATGTTTGAGGCATTGGTGGTGCTTGTGGTGCTCTGAATTGATTCTGTTGGAAAAGGGGTGGTCTTGGGAGGTGCAATGGAATCGCGGGATTAGTTTGAGTAGTTTGTGAATTCAAAGCTCGTAATCGTGCGATTTCTCCATTGGCTTGCATGTTTTGATCAGCCAACTGTTGAATTTGTTGTTGAGCGGCTGCTAGCTGTTGTTGCAGAGTTGGTTGGAAGTTGTTCTCCATAGTCCGGCAATGAATACTCAAAAGAACTCGAAAAATTTGATTAGTAAGCGGACGTTTTATCAAACGAGATTTTCTCAGAACGGTGTCCCACGGATGGCGCCAAATAGTTTTGGTAAAAAAATTACACAATAAAATATCGTAAGATGTTGTGAGGCAAATCCGTCGAGAGAAAGAAATCTAGTTCGATAAAATAAATAAAAAGACAAAGCAATTTGATGACGCAGGAAAAACCTCGAGGTCGAGGAAAAAACCTGCGGCCGACTAAAAGGGTATAGTCGACGTTGCACTAAATATCACCAATAAGGGGTGATGTCCTCGAGAATTACAGCGTGGATCGTACGATCACAATGAAACAGAACTTAAGTTACAAAGAGTAATATAGAAATTGTAGAGAATATTCGCAGGTTCCAAAGGAATCAGATGTCTTTGAATGATGGCTTCGGCCTTCTTTTATAGCTGGTAATAATGTAACTGTCGTTCCATTATTGTGCATTTAATGTAACGATCGTAACCGAAGCTTGAATCTTGGTCGTAACGGTCAAGGCTTTATGGAGAGGATATCTCGGTCTCTAACGGTCACTTGATCTTCGACATTTGTTGCTTTTCTGTTACAAAGAATCATACTTAAACCCCAATGGGGCAGCCTACCGGTTAAGGCTTGGTGTTGGGGAAAAACCCACCCAAGTTCGAATCCGGGGGTGAGCAACCAGGGGCCACTGAGTATTAATCCCAGGAGAGCATGCTTTAGCTCTCGGTAAAAATTGCCAAGGATGTAGTCTGGCCAAAGTCCAGGTGAATCTTCTCAAAAAAAAAGAATCATACTTAAGATTTATCTAGCCGTTAGTATAATATCGTGCGATATTGTATGTTCTCAGGTCACATCGTACGATGTCTTGTATAAAGATCATTCGATGATTAGCTGCTATCGTTCGAGGGTACGCGTATCTTATCTCAGGACCTTATCTTAATACAGGATTATCATCCTGAAAGATATCTTATGATTTAAATCGTTCATCGTTCGATCGTAAATTTTCACCCAAACATTATCTTTCCATAGAATCTAGAATCACTTAATTTGGTGGATTTTTGAGCATGAAACCATTAAAAACAAAATCATCGTGCAATCTGTCCGTTAATGACTGATTCATACATGTGAGTTTGAATGGTCATTACTCTCTCAAACTTTATTGATTTTATGAGATTCTTAATTCCTTGGTTAGGTCTACATGTTAGTTCAAAACCCCTTTGGAATTTCCCAATTTGAAGATGTTTTGAACCCTCAAATGTTCACATTTCTAAAGGCATGCAATTCAGAATCATTACTGTGCACACTATTCTTGAAAAATTTATTACTACCATGTAAACACCCCAAAAATTCACGAGTTTTGGTATGCATATTGTTAACCTACCTATCTACAGCAGGTAAAATTTTAGAAATTTTTGTCCATAAGACCAAGGGTTAAAAATGACCTTTTTTTAAGTGCTTATAATCTGTCAGCATTTCAAATTTCCAAAAACTCTAATTTTGAACTTCAAGTCTTTTTCTTATTTGCACACCTTTAAAATGTAACAAAACCTATTATTTTATCAAAGCATGTTTAAAAATAGTTGTGTCTATAAGAAAATGAAAAGGACTTATTTAGGATTTTAAGTTTGGCAATTTAGGACTTATGTCTCCCATGACTTGTATAGGGCACTACTAGCGTTGGAGCGAGATTCTGTTATTGTTCATTTCGCTAATCTTAGCAAGGTGAGTATTCACAGCCCCTCTTTTATCGTTTTTACGTATTTGGGGTGAAATGCATGTTTAAAGAATTAACTGTTAGTTTAATATCTTTATATAAACCTTGATTATGAACAAATTGTTGTGACGTAAAGAAAATGATATGTTGAGTATAATGTTATGTCCCCATTTGGTACAATACTATTAACTCTAATTGGGCTGATGGTATTAGTGGATAGCGCTATTTGGTTGACATACCCACCTTTGACTAACGAGTTGAGGTGCACTTTATCAGAAAAGTAATGCTCTACCCATGTGGGTTTTAGTCCCACCGCTGAGGTAGTTCGTGGGGCGTAGAATGTCGTTTAGGCTTAGTAGTGGCTCAATAATTATATATCATGTGAATGACATTATCCCGGGGATTTGTTCATAAATTGTTTACAAAGTGTTGAAATTGGAGTGAACAAAAGTTTCACTAAAAATATTTGCATATAAACTGTTTTGTGCATTTGAAAACCTGTGAACTCACCAACTCTTTGTAGTTGACCCTTGTTTTTAACATGTTTTTCAGGAAATAAGAAGGTAATAGAAAAAGTTTAGTATGCACGCTTGTCAGCATCAACCTTTTCATTTTGTTATGTTTGTTGAAACTAAACTTCCGTCGGATTGTAACTTGAACTGTAAATTTTAAATTTTTGGAATGAATGGTTGGTGTTGTTTGTTTCCTATTGCGATGAAATCTTAACTGTCGCACCTCGTAATTCCGCTTTAGCGGGGTGCTACAGAATCTACTAGTTCTTTGATTGTACCTGTAAAATTGTAAGTAGACAATTCTGGATATCTAGTTTTACCTGAACTCCGATTCGAGCGATTATTGGACTCTTGTCGAGAGTTACCAATTTGGTTCACTCTTTTTGGTTTGAAATCATGCTTTTGTGCGCCAAGGGTTTTCCTTTCGTTCGAGTGTTTGCGTCGGAAGATGGCATCATCTTCTATTCTCATGTGAGCCAATGTTCGAGCTCGTACGTCGTCAAAGTTCTCTGGAGGATACTTTGTGAGATCCATGTATAGTTCCGAAGAATTATCCAACCCACGTTTGTATGCTCCAATCGCAGTCTTTACGTCACAATTCTTTACTTCGATCATCTCTGCATTAAATCTGTTAAAATAATCACGTATAGTCTCACCAGTTTTTTTATATGACATACTATAGATCGCTCGTTTGCTTTTCCATCTTGCGACTGCTTGCGAACTGTCGAGCGAATTGGTTTACCAATTCAGCGAACGACCCAATGCTCTAAGGTTTTAGGTTGATAAGCCATTGTAGTGTTGCTCCTGTAAGAGTAGATCCGAAGCTCTTACACATGCATACTTTCTGGTATTGCGAGGGGATTGAGGCAGTTCACATAAGCTGTTTGTATTGTGCGACGTGTTCCACTGGATCTGTGATTCCCGAATATTTCGTCGTAAAGGCGGGGATGTTGTACTTTTTTGGTATGTCGATGAGAGCAATTTCATCGACGTAAGGCGAGGCTTGGAATCCTGTTTTTGGTTCGACTTCGACAGGTACGGCAGCTCCAGGAAGTTTTGCAAGTAATGCAAGCATTTTCTCATTTTGTTCTTTGAGCATCTTTAATCGTATGTTCATCGGGTCATCTGTCGTTGTTTGGTTTAAAGGGATGAAACCATTAGTGGCTGGATGGTAGTGTGAACGGTGGAACTGGTCATTGTGGGTATATGTCCGTGAATATGGTTTGGTTGCGGTATGTTTTTGAATGGGCCATATGTGAACATGGGTGGCATATGAAACTGAGGACGCTATGGTGGTCTTAGATGCTGAGGCGGATATAGAGGGTTAGTGGATACGGCGTGCATAGTTGGTATATACGAAGCTTGAAGTCGTGAGATTTCTTTGTTTGCTTGCATATTTTGATTAGTCAACTGTTGGATTTGTTGCTGAGCTGATGCTAATTGCTGTTGTAGAGATGTTTGGAAATTGTTCTCCATAATCCTGCAAGAAGTGTTTAAAGAATCTCGAAGAAAAAATGATTAGTAGACAGGCACTTTATCAAATGAGATTTTCTCAAAACGGGGCCCCACGGTGGGCACCAAATTGTTTATGTAAAAAATTACACAAATTAATTTTGTAAGATGATCTGAGGTTAATCCGTTGAGAGGAAGAATCTAATTTGATAAAATGCGTGATAAAATAAAGGAAATGAACAAGACAATTTGACGATGCAGGAAAAACCTGACGATCGACGAAAAAACCTGCAGTCGACTAAAGGGTAGTCGACGTTACACTATGTATCACCAACAAGGGGTGATGTCCTTGATAATTACAGCTTAGATCGTACGATTACAAAGAAATAAATAGCTTGATCGAATGTAAATTACAAAGGATCGTAAACAAGATGATTGGGAGAAAATGTAGAGTTTGGTGTAGTCGAGAGAAAGAGAGTCATGTTCTTGAAGCGTTGTCCTCGTCTCTCTATAGCGCTTCTATTCGTAACCGTTGTCTAATAATTGCTCATTAATGCAACGGTCGTAACTGTCGCTAGAAACTTTGTTGTAACGGTCGAGTCCTTATGAAGTGCGTATCTTGGTCTTTAACGGTTGCTTCATTCTTGATAACTGTTCCTGGCCTATTATAAATGATTAAACCGAAGATAATATTACCGTTAGTGTTATAATCGTGCGATATTGTGCATAATGTCGTACGATATACAAGTGATACTCGTTCGATCGTGCAATAGGATCATTCGAGGGTATACGTGACTTGTCTCAGGACCTTATCTTAATACAGGATTAACGTCCTGAAAGATATCTTACGATTCAAGTCGGTCATCGTGCGATCGTAAGTTTTTACCCAAACAGTTTGTTCTCTTGGGACTTTCAGATATGGTATACTCGGGGTTTAAAGGTCCGAGTCCTTTGCTACCTCAGACCACGTGTCATTCCATTTTGGGGGTACGATAGTTATGAAAGAAATCGGACTTTGGAATGCTGATTTCTTTTGCCACCTAAAGAAAAAAACAAAAATAACGTCTCTCCCTTATGCAATTTGTAAGAAAAAAAGAAATAGGGGTTTCAAATCCCGATTCCTTTTTTCAAAATAAACTACTTGGGGTTTCAACTCCCGATTCCTTTTTTCAAAGGCTGGCAAGGAATCCGATTCCTTCACATGAATACTAGCTAGCTACTACCTGCACGCAGTGAACCAAGTAGCTCCCAAAACTCTTTACATGAAATTGCCTGAAAATCCTACCCGCCATCTTCTACCTTTATGCATGCATTCCAACCATGAATCCCTCCTCTCATTGACCAAGACCAAACCTACACCTACTAAACATGCATACACTAGCTGAACCCTACACCACATGAATAAATAGTGAGTCTCCATGCATGAACCATTATATATGTGTTGAACTAAATATTTTGATTAATGATTAAGATATAAGTTTTGATCTTAAATACTTGGTTATAATGAATAAGATCTTAAATTTAGTTATCACGTTTGTATGCAGAACAATATGATTAACATTAGAAAAATCGGGTGAAAAATAACATTACAACTAACAAAAATATTGAATTGTAAAACATTACAACGTAAAACACATTATAACGTAAATACCTTACGCGTGAAAAATTACATTACAACGTAAAACATGACAACTGAATTTAAGGATGAGAGTTTGGGTAAGTGGTCCTGTTATGTCCGAGTTGCATGCATAACCCACATCTTCAGATAATTGGTTCGTTTGGATAACGGACGTCCATCTCATTACGTATTCTCCGTGTGCGTCTCCTACCTGCAGATGTGGAAAGTCTTGATACATTGGCTCTTATTCTCCAACCTGGGTCATTCTAGTAGTCAACATGAGGAAGCGGCATAAAGTCACTTTGGTGTTGCTGTTTGTACGTTCTCGTTGTGTACCATTTATGCACAAGTGTATGTGGGTTCTCTCCCCTTTGACGACAAACGACAATACCATGCGAACAAGGGAACCGATGTATTTGCCACTTCCCACACGTACACGTACGTTTACCGTAGTCGACAATATAGTCGTTTTGCATCCATGAGACCACTCTGTAAATGCTGGTCGTGTAGCCAAACTCTGTAATTGTGTGCCCTTGTGCATATCGGTCGTGCTTATTGAATTGTTCCCACATACGTGGGGGTAGGGTCGTCGGGCAGTTACTAGAGATTTGAATATGCTTCCTAAAATGTTGGACGGCTTTATTGAATGTGAAATCAATTAAAGCCTTAATAGGAATAACCCTCGCTCCACGCAAGATATTGTTAAAACTCTCTGCAATATTTGTTGTCATGTTTCCCCAACGACGATTTTTTGAGTCATACATGTTTATGTAAAAAATTACACAAGTCGATTGTCGTGTGAAAATGTGTGAGGCTTAACCATCGAGAGAAAGAAATTACAATCGATAAGAAGTGCGATAAAAAGTAAAATAACACAATGAAATTGATGACGCAGGAAAAACCTCACGACGGAGGAAAAAACCTGCGGTCGACCTAAGAATAAGTCGACAGTGCAATATGATCACCAAACAGGGGTGATGTCCTTTGAAGTTACTGTTGGGTTTTTATGCGTTCCTCGTATCAAACTGACACGAAGAAAACTGTGGATTTCAATCCTAACTGGATGAGATACACGACAAAACTTTGTGATCAAACTGATCAATAAGTTTATCGAATCAAACCTAACTGGTTTGATACGTGCGGAAGCGATTTGGATATAAAACCCAAATATCCACAGATCTTTTCGTTTCAATTATAATAGTAATAGATTTGTTAGAGTGTTACCTGGAATGCTCGAGTTAGATCCACCCGTGATCGACCAAACGAAGATCCCTCTAGCAGGAATGAGTCCCCGATACGATGAAAAACAGCTAAGGATTAATCAAAGAACCAAAAACCGAACTGGTTTTGCTCTTGGATCGGCGCCGGTTTCAAAGGAGGAGGGAGGAGAGAATTTTCTGGTTTGTTTTTCTTGGTGGAATGAATTATGAAAACTGATAAGCCATAGGCTTATTTTATATGGAGGAATTTCCATACAACTCAGTTTCCATAATTAGTTTCATAATTATCTTTGGCAAATATTCTTTTCTTTTCCTTAAAGAAAAATAACTAGATAATTATTTGTATTATTAATTATTATCCTATTATATATTTATTTACCTAATAAATATATAATTCAATAATTAATAAACTTATATATTTATTTATCTAATAAATATATAATTACTAACAAACCTTTAACTTTGGGATTTAGTACGGAAAATGCCCAACTGATTTATAATTAACTATTATAAATCTTAATCTCTCCAAACTGGGACTATCTTATTTATTCGGTTTACAGGTCCTCACAGGTGTGACCCTCGAGTGTCTAGTAACGTTGGATGTGTAATCACTGGTTTGCCAACTTCTGCACATAATTACTAACAGACTCCCACTTGTGCAAGTTGGCAATACCGTCTTGATCACACGGACCTAAGGAGGCCCCTAGACAGGCGCTTAGGCTAACCAGGTTACAAGAACTCTTATACCCAGATAGGTGATTTAAAATTTCCATATGAAAATGACATTAATGAAACAACTGTTCATAAATTGGGTATATCTTGGCTTTTCCCTTTGCAACACGATATTTCATCTATGAGTATGAGCATGGATTAAGTCAACTCTAAATACTCATGATTCTGTTTCTCGACTATCCGACCTCTACTGATAGGTAAACGACAAAGAACTAATCAGTTCGTTTGGGCATGGCCATGCACTTCATCAGTATATTCAGTCAGTCAAGGGGCCCAGAAATATCTCTCTTCGGAGAAGAGGTGCAAATCCCATCTTGCATATCTGCATTTAACACCACGGCTTCCGCTGAATCTAGTCACGCCCTTTATAGCCACCCTGTTACGGCGTAGCGGTTGAACGCACTAAGTATCCAGCAGTCCTCATGATATCAAACCGGATACCTCAGGTGATAGGGACAACCACTGTGAGATTCTACTTATGACAAAATCCAAGAAGTAGTCTCAACCGCGGATCACGTCCGATATTCGCTACTCTATCAAATATCTGTGCAACTCCTGGTCTACAACGCTTGTAGCTGTTATTCAACCACTGATCATAACTACCCAGAGGCTCACAATGACTTTAACGCCCTAACGGGTTCCCACCACGATAAGTTGTCACGGACAAATTTCGAATGAAAGACTGGAAACTAGTCTCATTCCTGGATCATAAAACATGCAAAATATAAAAGTGATAAAGAAAATAATTTTGTATAGTCCATATTACACTCTGTAATAATAACAAAATTAATAGCATTTCTTAATTACTTTTACGGTGTCTATTCAATGTTTTACTAAAATACTGATTTAAATGAAGTATCACCTAACTTCAGTTTAAACCCTTTGATTAATGTTTACCGCATTAATCAAAGTAACAACCAAAATAATACAAGTTTTGTATCATCTGATACAATCTACTTGATTCTACTAATCTTTGTTTTACAAACACTTTTAAACAAAGATTAGACTTTTCTTTACCATATTCCATGAACTTGGAGACACTGGAATAACTCCTAGTTTTCCTGAATATGTAAAGTTTAAACTGCAACTTCCCTTAGTTGCTGTGTAGATGAATGATTTCTACCTGAAATCAGATAAAATTTCCATTTACCAAGCTGGCAAATTTCAGGAAATTTATTCTAGTGTTTACGACACTTTTAGAAAGATAATTAATATCTTTAATAATTATTCCAACACATTTTAATTATTGATTTCTCTCGAAGTCAATTATGACCTTATTTAGTTTCAAAGACTTTGAAACTTTCGTTCTACCCTTTTGACTAAAAGATAGATTCGTATATCTTATGAATTTACATCCTTTCTGGATCATGAATTCCGAGATATATACTAAATCAATAATTTTATCTTTTATTCTTTATCATGCACTAGATAGAGAATAACCTGGGCTCCCACTAACCTATATGAAAACCAACTATTACTTAAAATTAACTATTGACTTAGTCAAAACTTGATTACTTAGTCAATTCTATTTCAAGTAATAAACACGAGAATTTTAACATTTATAAAACTTAACTGGATTATATTAAATCCTAATTCCGAAACTTGGAATTTTTCCTAGTTTTATAAATACTGATATTATCAATGATATTTGAAATAATATCCTAAATTCTTCTTAAAACATATGAGTAATAAATTTTGATCATAAAATACTTTCATAATCTTTTACTCATAAATGTTTTATTTAAAAACACATTCCTATAATTATAGTACTTCGTGTGTTTTTGACAGTTTTCATATACATTACTTCAAACTATTTTGATTGAAACAATACTGTTAGTGTAATAGGCAACATCTCGGATCTAATTTTGAATCAAGTCTAATTTGACTTATACAGATTCAAAATATCATGCATAAAGATATCAAGACAATAGTTTTAAATTTTAAAACCGATAAGAATTCAAAAAACAAAAATTCAAATTTTGGAAAGACAAGATTGTTTTAAAAATTTAAAATTGTCTTGATAATATCTAAAAGTAATCTTGCATGCTGATCCTTGCAATCTGGGCACTTCACTTTCAATGACCACCTGCAAATAAACATTTGCTTCTAGGTGTCAACACACTTGTAAACTAACAAGCGAAAGTGATAATCTGAAGCAGTCACGAATACCTGAGGTGTTTATATCTGCTTCGTAACGCTTCGGGCAGTTATGCCTTCAATGACCGACTTCATGGCACTTGAAGTATTGATTCTCGGTTATTATTCTGTTAGGCTTAACCTTTTTACCCTTGCCTTTGCCTATATCATAAACATTGGGTGCACTCAGGGTAGCCAGAAGTTGGCCCTTTCCCTTACTGGTGTTCCCATGCCCACGCTTCTTCTTTACTCCACCATTCTTGACCATAAGCACATCTTTGGTCTTGGTCTCCATCCTCAACTCAATTACTTATAATCTTCAGACAGTGAGTTGAGTATCGTATTTGTTGCTAACTGCAACAAAACTGGGCGACTGAGCCTCTCTAGGTGATTAATGTGCCTCTTTATTTTCATCATCACTAACTGAGGTCCCCTTTTGCCATCTTGCACGCGTTCAGTGCTCTACTGGCATCATAACGCTCTGTGCGTGCTTGCGTCTGAAACATGTCCCTCAACTGGCGGATCATGTTATAGGCATTTGTGTTTATGAGCCTCGTACGAAAAACTGGGCTCATAGTCGCAAGCATAAGATAGCCTACGTCCAGCAAATAATCGGAATGCTTTCTATAAGCGTTCCTGACAGTGACAGTAGCTTTTGCTGGAAGGGCCTTCACCTAGAGGCTTTTCTAGGACATACTACTTTCTCTCGTGTCTGAGCACAATCATCAGACTGCGCTCCCATACGAAAAATTATACCTAGTAAGTTTGTCCTTTCGAGAATGGAGCGAAGAGGGAGTTTATCAGTGTTGGTAATAGTGTTTGCTATCTACACATTTTGAAAACTTTGGTTTTAGTAACTGTGAAAGACTATTTCCAATAAATATCAATAAACCCTTAAATGATCAATTATTGGACTAGGATCCTAATTACATACGCCCTGATGACCGGTGTGTTCACGTCTCACCAGGACCACGTACTAACTAGGTAGGTAAGGACTTTTACCAATCATATCTAACTGACACGACTCCTAGATCTTTTCGGGACAACGGTAATTATCCGTACATGTTTCAGTCCCTCTAAGTGCTTTTTGGCCCGGTACCACCCGGTAAACTTAACAGAACCAAAATAGATCTCACCATTTTGGGACTTGGACACTTTACTCTGGCCGGTACCACCCGGAGATAATTCGCAGAGTCTTGTTAATCCCCTCCAGCTTCGGTTTGAACGCGGTCGTTCAAGGTGTGTTCACTTACAACGGCCGCGTACCTTACGCCGGAGGTGCCCCTAGATGGGTTGCACTCTGATCTATGATTTTCGGGGTTTTTAATTAATTTTGAAAAACCTTTTAGTTCCAGTATTTTTGAAAATCTATAATTTTGAAAAACTGATTGTTTAGAAGGTAACTGATGTTTAAACTAACTGTTTAAACATGCTTGCTATTTTAAAACTAACTGTTTTAAAGAGCACTTGCTAATTAAAAACTAACTGTTTTAATAAGCACACTTGCTAATCAAAACTACCTGTCTTGATAGCATATTTGTTGACCAAAACTAACTGTTTTATCAACTTGCCTTTTCATGCAAAACAGTCTTATTATTGAGGTTTTAAATAAAATCTACCGTTTCAAAAAGGTTTATAAAACTGGTAATTTTAATTATAAAACCTGTCCGCTCTTGTGATTTTATCTAGTTTTAAAAAATTCTCTTATTTTAAAACAGTTTGATATAATTATAAAATCACAACCACGCAGTTAATGTGTCAACAACCACGCAGTTAGAGCTAACTAATTATAGGTTTGCCAACTTTTATTCCTAAGGACCAATAATGACCTATTTTTCTAAAGGATTTCTAACACCTCGCGTAGCTCCCACTGGCTCCCCGGTATCTTCGTTAGTACTCCAGAAAAGAAAATTTGGGTTTTTCTTGCGTAGCTCCCACTGGCCTTCGGCATTCTCGATGGAACTCCAAAAAAAAGGAAAAATAAACTATCCTATGGTCATTATTACAAAGGGGTTGTAAATGGCACGCAGGCCTCCCCAAATTTAATCCAAAAGGTCTAAGTTGGCAAGCCCTATAATAGATATATACGAAAGCATATATATACTCAAGCAACCACGCATTTATATATATTAAACAATATAATAAAGCGATAAAGAAATCCTAGATCCGTTAAAAATTATCTTGTTCCGTTTATCGCAAAACTTGGTTTATAAAACAAACTGTTTATAAACCGAAACTAATATTTTAAACTGAAAACGGTTTTTTACTTGAATTATAAAAATACTAAGATTTATAATCAATAAATCTATTTATAAAGCAAAACCGATTTTCTAACATATTTGCTTTTTATCTAAAAGTTATATCAAAACCCGGTCCTCGAACAAACTGGTCGGAAAAATAAACATTGGACCGTAAACTGTGTCGTGGTTTGACCAACTGGTCAAAACATGATACTAGACTTATTTGACCAAACGGGTCAAATAACAGGTTTGATAAAACACAATTTTACTCGGGATAATTATTAACTAAAAATCCCTTAAACATAATTTTATAATATAATGTAACTGATTTATATATATAAAAATATATTATCTAAATAAAATTAATTTGGGTCAAAAAGCTTAAAACCCAATAAACCCTTTTGGGCCATAAACTTGGTCCAAAATACCATGGTTTCGGCCCATTACCAAATTGATAAGTCTGGGCCCCGAAAGATAAAAAAATTTGAGAAACGCTTGAAACCAACCGCTACCTACGATCAACCGGGATATTATCGCCGCTCACATCGCCGTCGATCACCACCGCCTGGTGGCGATTGACCGCCGGTGCCATCACTGACCATCGCCGTCGTGGCGGCCGCTGGTGGTCGCACTCCTCTCGGCCCACCACTAACTGATGGTTCGGCCGAGCGCCGCCTTGGTGCATTAAGGGATCGGGCCATGGCTTGATTTGGGTATAGACCATGGCCAACCAAGCTGGTGGACCATGCCTTGAACTCTGATCAGGCCACGGCCTAGTGTCGACTCAAGCCACGGCTTGAATTCTGATCAGGCCACGACTTGAACCCTGATCAGGCCAAGGTCTGATGGCTGATCAAGCCATGGTCTGATGGCAAGTCAGGCCACGGCCGAGTGGCGAGTCAGGCCACGGCCGAGTGGCGAGTCAGGCCACGGCCGAGTGGCGAGTCAGGCCACGGCCGAGTGGCGAGTCAGGCCACCATCTGGCGGTCCGGTCGGCTGTTGCCGCCGTACCGCCGCCTCTAGCCTCGCTCGGCGATCGGTGGGTGGTTCGGTCGGCTACCTGCCGCAGTTCCGCCACCGATTCCCACTACCCTGTGGGGTTTTTCCGTGATAGCTTTTTCGACGATAAACATAAAACGATAAAACTGGAATGTTATAATAGATAATCATTAAATCTTTATACGGAACTGAAAAAGATTTTAAACTGATAAAAATCAAATTTTTTCCCAAACTGATTAAAATTGAATTTTTATACGAAACGATTATCAATAAAACTTTATTCGCAAGAAACAATTTTTAACGGATCTTTAAACAGTTAAAATAAATAAAACGAATAAACCTGTGGCTCTGATACCACTGTTGGGTTTTTATGCGTTCCTCGTATCAAACTGACACGAAGAAAACTGTGGATTTCAATCCTAACTGGATGAGATACACGACAAAACTTTGTGATCAAACTGATCAATAAGTTTATCGAATCAAACCTAACTGGTTTGATACGTGCGGAAGCGATTTGGATATAAAACCCAAATATCCACAGATCTTTTCGTTTCAATTATAATAGTAATAGATTTGTTAGAGTGTTACCTGGAATGCTCGAGTTAGATCCACCCGTGATCGACCAAACGAAGATCCCTCTAGCAGGAATGAGTCCCCGATACGATGAAAAACAGCTAAGGATTAATCAAAGAACCAAAAACCGAACTGGTTTTGCTCTTGGATCGGCGCCGGTTTCAAAGGAGGAGGGAGGAGAGAATTTTCTGGTTTGTTTTTCTTGGTGGAATGAATTATGAAAACTGATAAGCCATAGGCTTATTTTATATGGAGGAATTTCCATACAACTCAGTTTCCATAATTAGTTTCATAATTATCTTTGGCAAATATTCTTTTCTTTTCCTTAAAGAAAAATAACTAGATAATTATTTGTATTATTAATTATTATCCTATTATATATTTATTTACCTAATAAATATATAATTCAATAATTAATAAACTTATATATTTATTTATCTAATAAATATATAATTACTAACAAACCTTTAACTTTGGGATTTAGTACGGAAAATGCCCAACTGATTCATAATTAACTATTATAAATCTTAATCTCTCCAAACTGGGACTATCTTATTTATTCGGTTTACAGGTCCTCACAGGTGTGACCCTCGAGTGTCTAGTAACGTTGGATGTGTAATCACTGGTTTGCCAACTTCTGCACATAATTACTAACAGTTACAGCTTTGGTCGAACGATTACAACGGAATAAAGAACAGAATCGAATGTAAATTACAACTGATTATCAAAATAGTGAGTGTATAACTTGTAGTCTTCGAGAATGTTCAAGTGGCCTCAATTGAGAGCTTGATCTTCTTTTTATAGGTGCTTAATAGTAACCGTCCAACGGATCTGTCGATTATTAATGCTTGAATCGTAACTGTTCAACGGTCTTATTGAGTATTAGTGTCCAGATCATAACTGTCGCGAGAATATTGCTTGTAACGGTCGTCCTCTTAATGATGTCGATCCTTAACGGACGAGTTATCATTTAAAAAGGACCATTGTAATGATGTACTCCAACGATCATATCCTAGACATTCTCAAAGGTGGACAATTGTTAGATATGATAATCAGCTTTCCTGCATCAAAGATATAAACTTCATACGTTTATTCGTTAGTATTGTCGTACGATATAATGAATGTCGTTCGACTTATTCGATAATTACTAGTCTTTGTTCGAGAGTCTTATTGGGTTTATTTCAGGACCTTATCTTAATACAGGATTATCATTCTGAAATATGTCTTACGGTTATAGCTAGTGGTCGTGCGAACGCGGATTTTTACCCAAATAGTTTGCCCCCAAGATTTAGAAAATAATTCTAATTTTTTCTAAATATTTAATTCGCTGGACGGAGAGTAGAAATACATTGGCTAACGGTCATATTAACGTTGGTACGGCTGATGTCATAATGCCGTTAACTGGACGCGTGTCTTCTAACGACTAGTCGAGGATGCATGTCGATCCCTTGTGATGATTTACCTTTAATCCTGTTACTATAAATAAGACGTCTTTGATCAAAATCTTCTTCCAATTTCTCTTTGATCACAAAATCTTTCACCAATCGTAATCCGACTCAAAATTTGGCAAAGATTCTGAGCGATTAGTATATAAGGTAATCTTTTCTTCCTTGTTCATGTGAATTAAGTCTATTGCTAGGATGAGTACAAGAGGTTTAGACGCTCTTAGATTCACACGTTTACGAAACTGTTTAAGTCGGTTAGATTTTATAATGTCGACAGAGGTTAGAAGTTCCATCACGGAGATTTTAGAAATAGGAGAATTAAGGGAGTTGGCAGGACTTCCAGAGGGTGCTGTCGTGAGGGTGGCCGGAGGAATTCGGCGGGCGGATGCTCCGATGGGTACTTTTTCCTTGTTCGAGTATCCGTTCATGATCGGATTTCAATGGCCTTATACCCCACTTTCCCGAGTCTTTATGACTCGATTCAACTTGTCCCCAGGGCAATTGATGCCCCAATTCTGGCGTGTCATCCAGGTGATCGAATGGGTGACCCGGAATTGGGATCGTCCTGCGTTTTCGGTCGATGACCTTCTCTCTTCTTACAGCATTACACGATCTCCCTACAACCGTTATGGGTTGTTTCCTAGGGGGAGGAACGATTCTATGCTCGTTCATGGCACCCAATTAAACGATCGGGGGTGGAAATCTAGATATGTATTTGTCCAAACTTCCTCGGTCGTAGGTGATGAGTCGTGGGTCGTTCTGGAATGGAACACAAACGGTAAATAATCTTTATTAGTTTTTCTCAACTTTTTATGCAAATTGACTTTATTAACCTGACGTGTTCTTCTTTGCAGCGATCGTTTTTTCATTCGAGGAGTCAGCCGAAGCGATCGATCGATTCTTGAGCTATAGGGTAACGGATCGTACGTTCAAAACGTCAAGGGGAGGTGGTGAGAGTGACATCGAACCCGAAGTGCAAGTTATCGAGGAATCAGAGATGGAAGGTAGTTACTTACAATGTTTGTATAAAACTTTAAATTTCTTAATCATACGTCTTAATTCTGACTCGATTCTTATTTTTTGCAGGATTTACGGGTAAAAAGAAGACATTGCAGATGGAGGCGGCTATGAGAGCTGCTAAAAGGAAAGCTGCAACCGGCGAGGGTTTAGTGGCTAAACGTACAAGATCGTCGTACGTTTTGCTGGACACCCCACCTAAGGATGCCAAGCAAAAGGCGGAAGGTGGGATATAAGCGATCCCTCTAAGTTTTGCACCTCCTGCAAAAGAGGCGGACGCGTCTGGTAAATCTTCTCCGAAGGTTGATAAGGGTAAAGGAGCGGAGGGGTCTGGTCTTACGACCATGACCATAAAGATGCCTTCTAGCTTCATGGTGGACGACGTCATTAGGACGACGTCTGTCTTCCCTGTCTTAGAGCAGTTCCACTCTCCTGCTCAAAAACCGCGCATGGAGCAGGCCGAGATCGAAGATTTGGACGCATCTGTCGCTGGTCTCTCCTTTTTGGTAAGTACTTTATCTTTGAATGTACGGTTTCTTATTTTTAGTCGTACGTTTTTCTAATGTTTTCTTCTTATTTTATTTACAGACCCTCCAGACTAGTCTTAGCCTTCATTCGAGGATGACTAAGATTAAAGAGGAAATGGTGGCCAACCAGAACGACGTTAAGTTAGAGAAGAAAGAGGCCGAGAAGGCCAAAAAGAAATTGGCTCAGTTGGTCGAAGAATTGGACACCAAGTCGGTTCAGATTGGGGACCTTGAGTCCAAGTTGGAGATCAGCGAACGTTTCCAAGGCAAACAGCAAGAAAGACTGAAGATATCCTTCGATCGTACGAAGGATTTGGAGAAGGAGATGCTCGAGGTTCGTCGGGAGAAAGCCGAGAAGGAGGAGGCTTTGTCGTCGAGGATCCAGGAGCTTGAAGAAGATGCTGCCTTAGTTCGGGTGGTCGCACGAGCCGCGCTCATGCGTCGAGTAGTCGCCGGGACTGTCACTCCAAAGATGGCTAGTGACGAGGTAGCAGCTTTCGTCAAGATGATGGAATCTGAAGATCTGCTCGATGAGGATGACCTCAAAGATCTCGATGAAACGATTGAAGAAAAGAGGCCTGTCGAGCTTAGGGATACGGGTGTCGAGGACTAGCCCCCGTTCTTCCAATCGTGACTGAAGAAGCCCCTGTCGTTGATCCTTCTTCTTCTGAAGCTCCTTAGGATAGATCTACTTTTGTAATCATACGATTTTTTGATTTCCCTTTTTGAATTTTGCTAATTTAGCAAAAATATTAATGAAAAGACTTTTCATTTAATGAATTGCTCAATATCGTGTGTTTTAGCTTCGTGCGCTTTATCTTTATGTCTTGCATTTTTTTTCTTGCGTTATAGCTTGTTATCGTGCGTTCTAGCCTTTCGTCGTGCGTATCGTGCGTTATAGCTTTGCTTTGCATGCATTTGTTTTAAGGCCTTATAATTTTTTTTAGAAACGTTTCTTTTATACTCGTAGGAGTATTCGTGCGACTGGCGAGTTGTCTTGCGCTTATGCGAAACAGTCGTGCGTTTAAAGCATTTAGTCGTGCGACCCTTGCGATAATCGTGCGACCCTTGCGATAATCGTGCGATGCTTGCGATATGTACTTCATAGTACCCGTTGATCGTGCGATTCCTGCGAATAAATATAGTTGCTAGGGGATGGCCGTTGGTTTGACCAACGGCGCTCCGACGCTCAAGTCAATAATCGAATTAAGAAATAAATTGTATGTAAATAGTTTAGAAATAGTACCTTTTGAGACGATGAGCATTCCAACTACGTGGAATTTCTATACCTTCCATTGTCGTCAGTCGATAAGCTCAATTTCCAATTATTTTGGAAATTATGTATGGCCCTTCCCATTTGATGGAAAGTTTTTCGGGGTTGGGTTCTTGGGTGTTTTGAAACACATGTCGTAGGACATAATCTCCTACTTGAAAGATTTTGTCTTTTACCTTTTTATTGAAATGTCGTTCGACCAATCCTTTTTGTGCTGCCATCGTACATAATGCGTTTTCTCGAAGTTCTTCCAAAGCATCTAGATCGTAAGATAGATTTATAGCATTTTGATCGACCGTATGATTTCTGGCGATTGGTACTTGGGCTTCGATTGGTAACACTGCTTCACACCCATATACTAGAGAATATGGAGTATATCCTGTTGATGCTCTAGGTGTCGTTCAATTTACCCATAGGACCGAAGGTAGTTCTTCTACCCACTTACCTTTTGCTCCTTTCAATCTTTTTCGAATTGAATTGATGATGACTCTGTTGCTTGATTCGGCCAATCCATTAGACTGTAGGTATCTTGGGGTAGAAGTGATCAGCTTGATCCCACGTTTCCCGCAGAAAGTACGAGTTTTGTCACTTATGAACTGTGAACCGTTGTCGCACATAATCTCAGATGGTATCCCGAGTCTATAAATAATGTTGTTTTGGATGAAGGATATAACTTCCTTGTCCCTGACCTGCGAGTAAGCAGCAACTTCTATCCACTTTGAGAAATAATCAGTAAGCACAAGTAAATATACTTTTTGTCCAGGAGCAAGGGGTAATTTTCCCACGATGTCCATTCCCCATCGCATGAATGGCCAATGAATTAAAACAGAATGCAAATGTTCGGATGGTCGATGAGTCATACCTGAATGTTTTTGACAAGCGTCACATCGTTGGACATACCTTATTGCATCATCTTGTAAAGTTGGCCAATAGTATCCTTGTCGTGAGATCCTGTTAGCAAGGCTTCTGCCCCCTGCGTGATTTCCACATTCTCCGTCATGCATTTCTTAGAGAATTTGATTCATTTGTGCTTGACTTATGACACATCATAAGAGAAGTCCAGATGTGGATCTTCGATAGAGCTGATCCTCAAAGATTGTATATCTTGAAGCTTTGGATCTTATTTTTCGGGCTTCCAACTTATCTTCAAGAAGATCATCATGCTTGAGATAGTTCCAAATGTCGAGCGACCAGTTGTAAATTTCTTCATTCATCTTTACTTCTTCTTTTATTTCGATTGCTGGCGTTGTAAGATGAATTATAGGGATGTTCCCCATAGCTAATGCGTTAGCTTGCATATTTAAGTCTCTCGGTATTTGCTCGATCATGAAATATTCGAATCGTGCGATTCGATCTTTGACTACTAAAAGAGAATCACTTCGAACGTGCAACTGTTTTACCCCCAGTCTAAGGGCAATATCCAATCCTGCGATCAGAGCTTCGTATTCTGCTTCATTATTTGTGGCTTTGAATTCGCATCGTATGGAGTACACCATGTTTCCCCCCTGTGATGATTTTAAGACAACACCTAGTCCACATCCTCGTGCATTCGAAGAGCCGTTGACGTGTAGTAACCAAGGTTTGTTGTCTGAAATCATCACATTGTTAACTTCGTCGTACGTCGTTGGTTCTAATCCTGGAGAAAATTCTGCCACAAAATCTGCCAACGCTTGTGATTTGGTCGCCGTCTTAGGTTTGAATTCTATGTCGAATCCACTGAGATAAATGCTCCACTTGGCTAGACGTCCCGTTAGTTCTGGCTTTCGTAGGACGGTCTTAAGTGGATAATTGGTCACGACAATAATATGGTGGGATTCGAAATAATGCCTTAGTTTTTTGGCCGCAGTCATGAGACCCAATAGTAGTTTCTCCATAGACGTGTACCTGGTCTCTGCGTCGAGGAAAGATGTACTCACATAATAAATTGGTCGTTGTTGTTGATCTTCCTCTCGTACAAGTACTGCGCTCGTCGCATTTTTGCGTACTGCCAGGTATAGTTGCAAACTTTCACCATCGACTGGTTTGGTCTACAAGGGGGGTGAGACCATATACTTTTCAAATCTTGTAGAGCTTTTTCATGTTCGTCTGTCCATCAGAAACCTTGATTTTTTCGCATAACATTATTGAACAAGTGGCACTTATCCGATGATCGTGAGATGAATCGGGTTAAAGCTGCCACGCGTCTTGTTAATTTCTGGATTTCTTTAATATTTCTTGGAGATTGTATCTCGGTGATAGCTTTAACTTGTTCCGGGTTTGCTTCGATTCCTCGTTGTGTCACCAAGTATCCCAAGAACTTCCCTGCACGCACTCCGAAGGAACATTTCGTTGGATTGAGCTTCATCTTTTACTTTCGTAAGATGTCGAACGATTGTTTCAGATGTGCTACGTGATCTATCGAACGTTCTGACTTTACGAGCATGTCGTCGATATAAACCTCCATCGTTCGTCCTAGATGCTCCTTGAACATCGTATTCACCAGTCTTTGATATGTCGATCCTACATTCTTAAGACCGAATGGTATTACTTTGTAACAGTATATGCCTCTGTCCGTCATGAATGCAGTTTTTTCTTGATATTCCGTGTGCATCAGGATTTGATTGTATCCGGAATATGCGTCCATGAATGTTAACAATTCATGTCCTGCAGTTGCGTCGACCATGGCATCGATATGAGGTAACGAAAAAGGATCTTTTGGGCAGGCTTTATTCAAGTCTGTGAAGTCGATACAAACTCGCCATTTCCCGTTTTTCTTTTGTACGACTACCATGTTTGCCAACCAATCCGGATATTTGACCTCGCTTATCTTGCCAGTTTTAAGCAGATTGTCGACTTCATCGTTGATTACTTTGTTGCTTTCAGGTGCGAACTTACGACGCTTCTGCTTTATTGGCTTGAAAGTAGGATCCACGTTTAATTTGTGTGATATGACGCTAGGATCTATCCCTACCATATCTTCGTGCGACCAAGAAAAATAGTCCGAGTGTTCCTGCAAAAAAGATATAATCGTAGTTTTTATGTCAGGGGGGAGCGAGGCTCCTACGAAGAGTTTTCGATCAGGATGTTCAGGATCGATCACGACTTCTTCTAATCGAAGATCATCGTTTGATTTCTTCCCATCATGGCTCTGTAATTGCTAGATGTCCCGCGGCTTTGTCTTCATGGTGATCTTGTAACATTCTCGAGCGATGTTCTTTTCACTAGCAATTTCTTGAATTCCCCAAGGAGAAGGAAACTTGATCTTTTGGTGATACGTCGAAGGAACTGCTTTCATTTCGTGGATCCAAGGTCTTCCAAGAATAACATTATAGGCCGATTGGCAGTCTATAACGTTGAACTTTGTGTGTTTGTTGATTCCTTTGGCGAAGACAGGTAAGATGATTTCTCCGAGAGTGTTCATCGGGTCTCCATTGAATCCGATCAGGGTAGTGCTTCGTCGTATGATTTCTGATCATTCTATTCCCATGACTTTAAGAGTATCTGCAAAAATAACGTTAGCAGAGCTGCCTCCATCAATCAATATTCTCTTAGTCGAATAGTTTCCGATTGTCAACTGTATGACTAGAGCATCATGATGCTTATGGTAGACCCCCAGAGTATCATCTTTATTGAACATTATTGTCATTGCATCGAGCTCTTTTTCAGTCTTTGACTTGACTTCATCGGGAATAGGGCATTTGTCTCTCGTGCATGTCTTTTGGCTGCAAAATATGTAAGACCACATATTTTTGATCCTTCGGTGATGCAATTTATGACTTTAGTGTGAACTGGAGATGCTGGTCTTCCTTGTTCGTCACTGTTGACACCTTTAAGATGTCCCTTTGACTTTAAATATGAAATCTATTTCTTGAGGCTGATGCATTCATCCATCGTATGGCCATGATCCTCATGGAAATCGCACCATCTGTTTTGATCTTTGTCTTTGAATTGGTTTGTTAGATTTCTTTGGCCATCGTACGTTTGCATCAATCTTTCGTAATGAATCCACCAACTCTTTCGATGTACCTGCAAAATTGTAAGTAGATAATTCTGGATAACGTATTTTAACGGTACCTTTGCTTGGTCGAGTTTTTGACTCGTGTCGAGAGTTTCCAATATTGTTTACTCTTTTGTGCTTGAAATCATGCTTATGAGCACTAAGAGGTTTCTTCTCGATGGAATGCTTTCGTCGAAAGAGAGCATCGTCCTCTATTCTCATGAAAGCTAACGTTTTAGCTCGTACGTCATCGAAGTTTTCTGGTGGATATTTCGTCAGTTCTAAATATAATCCAGAGGATTCTTCCAACCCACGTTTATACGCCTCAATTGCAGTCTTCACGTCACAATTCTTTACTTCAATCATAGTTGCGTTAAATCTGTTGAAGTAGTCACGAATTGTTTCTCCTGGTTTTTGTACGACGTAATACAGATCGCTGGTTTGTTTCTCCATCTTACGATTGCTAGCGAACTGTCGAGTGAACTGGTTTACCAATTCAACAAAAGATCCAATACTTTTTGGCTTTAGGTTGATAAGCCATTGTAATGTCGCTCCTGTCAAAGTAGATCTGAAACTTTTGCAAATGCAAACTTCCTAGTATTGCGTCGGTATAGGAACTGTCCACATGAGTTGCTTATATTGTGCGACGTGCTCGACTGGATCGGTGACTCCAGAATATTCTGTTGCAAAGATTGGGATACTATATTTTTTGGGTACGTCGACAAGAGCTATTTCATCGACGAACGACGAAGCTTGAAATCCGGTTTTAGGTTCGACTTCGACAGGTATTGCTGCTCCGGGTAATTTTTTAAGTAATACGAACAGCTTTTGATTATGTTCCTCTAAAGATTTCAATCGTATGTTCAGAGGATCTTTAGTGGTTACTGGAATTGTTGGGCTAAAACCGGAAGAAGCTCCAGTGTTGGGTGGGATTGTTGTATGAACTACGGAACTAGCAGCCATGGGTATATGACCAGGAATAGGAATTTGCTGAGAAATATTGTTAAAGGGACCGAATGTAAATCCGGGTGGACTTTGAGGCATAGACGGTCGTACAAAGTTCAGCTGGTTATGCGGTAAAGGTACTGAGTTGTTGAATTGAGGACGTAACGGTGGTCTCAGGTGTTGAGGTGGATAAGGAGGAGGAATACGCGTCGATGGAACTTGTGAAGCTCGAAGACGTTAGATTTCTTCGTTAGCTTGTTGCAATTGTTGTTGTAGAGACGCTATGAATGCGTTATCCATTATCCTGCTGAAATAGCTCAAAGAGAACTCGAAGAAAAGATTAGTACGAAGGCGCAATTTTCACCGAATGAAATTATTCTCAAAATGGAGCCCCACGGTGGGCGCCAAACTGTTTATGTAAAGAATTACACAAGTCGATTGTCGTGTGAAGTGCGATAAAAAGTAAAATAACACAAAGAAATTGATGACGCAGGAAAAACCTCACGACGGAGGAAAAAACCTGCGGTCGACCTAAGAATAAGTCGACACTGCAATATGATCACCAAACAGGGGTGATGTCCTTTGAAGTTACAGCTTTGGTCGAACGATTACAACGGAATAAACAACAGAATCGAATGTAAATTACAACTGATTATGAAAATAGTGAGTGTATAACTTGTACTCTTCGAGAATCTTCAAGTGGCCTCAATTGAGAGCTTGATCTTCTTCTTATAGGTGCTTAATAATAACCGTCCAACGGATCTGTCGATTATTAATGCTTGAATCGTAACTGTCCAACGGTCATATTGATTATTAGTGTCCAGTGTTTGGATTATGTTCGAGACAGTAATAGAGAATACCGTGTCCAATGTTATAAGACACTAGTAGGTCACACCGCTGCACACAAATTAGATAACAGTGGATTTATCATTTTGATGGGGTAATTAATTAAGTGTAAAATTAATTATTCGGGAGAAATAAATAATAAAAGTTATTTATTGTTTATTATCGGTAAAATATCAGTTTGGATATTTTATCAAATAAAACTAGTTAATAGAGGATTAATTAATTAGTGATTAATTAATTAAAGAAATTAATTAATTAAGAGTTTGAGTATTGGGCTTTTAGTCCAATGGGCTTATGGAAAGGATATGGACATTACCATATTTATGTATATAAATATGGTAATATCCCATCAGGTATCAATTAATCAATCATAATCAATTTCCAAAAAGCAAAAAAAAAAAAAAAAACTCTCTCTCTCTCCCTCCTCCCTCTCAATCGACGGCTAAGCAAGGAGAACGACCGGAGTCGTTTTTATGATAAATCCTCGGTGGTCTAGCAGCCTGTTCTCACACCGTGTCAGTAGTGGTGTATCCCCTGCCTACAATCCAGTTAGATTTTTCGCGAAGGTAATCATCTAAAACACCCTATATTGTATCTGTCATGGTTTGGGATTGGATCCGTTCTAGGGAATCCAGGTTTTTATTCCGCTGCGTGTATGTTTTGTAGCCTCAGATTCCCAACAGTGGTATCAGAGCCACTTCCCAAAACCTGCAGATCCGGTTTATTTGTATGTTGTTTTGTTAAAAAATTCAATTTTTATGCGTTTGTTTTTTATCAAAATTGGATTTTTGTAAAAACCCGATCGGAAGTGGAACGGTGGCAGCTAGCCGACCGAACCACCACAACCACCGGAAACCACCGCCAGCGATACCACAGATAATGGTGGCGGTGGCTGTCTCTCGAACGAAACCACCATGCCGCACCACAGTTGGTGGTCGCGGCTGTGGTCGATTAGATCCACCGCACCACCGATTGTGGTGGCGGTGGCGATTGACGATGGTGGTGATCACCACCAGCCGGCGGTGGTGGCTGTTGCAGCCATCGTCGGCAGTGATGGTGGCATTGATTTGTTGACCACCGAAGCCGGAAACGACGACGGTGGTGATCCTGTTTATCGACAGCGCACGGAGGCGGCGATAGTGGTGGCGAATGCCGCTGCTGCCATCATTCTCCAAGACAACCACCACACCACCGATTGTGGTAGTGACGGCGATGGCGTTTGTGTTGATTAGGACCGCCGGAGGCGGCGGTGGTGGTGGCAGGAGCCGCTGCAGCCGTCGTTCTCCGAATCGACCGCCACACCACCGTTTGTGATGGTGGCGGCGATCACGGTATTGTCGATCGAAAGAGAGGACGGCGACGGTGGTGGCGCCAAGCTGCCGCTGTCGCCGGCATGATTGTGATGGTGGCGGTGGTCGACAACCACCGCAATGGGGTGTCGGCCACTGCAGTTCCTAGGTTTCCGATCGAAAGAGAGGGCTGCGACGGTGGCTTTAGGGCTGTTGTCGTCGTCAGCCTTTGTAAACCAGCTCGTGTCGCGAGCAAAGGGCCTCGCGCTGCGAGCAGCGACTGACATTGGCGGCTGTTCTTTTTCCGAACACCGACCAGTGCGGGAGCGGCGGCAGGTAGTTGTTGCTGTTTGCGGTAGGTGGTGCCGGATAAGGGTAATCTAAAACCAGATAGGTTTGGAACCCTAGGGATAATTCTATTTTATTTTAATTTAATCTGTTTGATAATTAGAAATTAAATTATCCGTTTTTTCATAGTCAAACCCTTTGACCCGTGATTGTTTTTCATGTTTTATTTATTTAATTTATTGTTGGTTACGGGAGGCCTGCGTGCCATTTACAACCCGGTTTTATAATGTAATTTTTGATAAATAAAATAACCGAAGAAACCGAAGACGGACCAAGGAGACAACCATGGAGCTTGGAGCCAGTGGGAGCGCCGAGAAGATCAAGTTTTATGTTGTCACCTAGGGATAAGACCGTCATTTTGTGTTGGCTCACAAAACGACATAGTTTAAGGGTTCTTGACTATGACATGTTTTAATTGTGTGGATGTTTATATTTAATAGTTATATGAATTGCGTGGTTGTTTAGTTACGTAATTTCCTTTTAAATTAAATATAAACGATTTTAAAATTAGATGTTTAAAAAAAATCGGATACAAATACAGTTTGTGTTTGGATCCAAGCTTTTGAAAACTGGCAATTTTAACCCTTATCAAAATCATAGATTAGTAAGTGCAACCCACTTTAGGGGCACCTCTGGTGTAAGGTACATAGGGCGTTGTAAGTGAACACACTATGAACGCCCGTGTTCAAACCGAAACTGGAGGGTGATAAAACTCTGCGAATTATCTCCGGTGGTACCAGCCAGGGTTTGTCCAGGTCCCGGGTGGTGCAGTCTATTTTGGTAATTATTTATTCACTGGGTGGTACCGGGCCAAAATGCACTAGAGGGACTAAATATGCACGGATTAAATATCTGATGTCCCGACGATCTAGAAATCGTGTTTTCGAATTAAAATGCGATTGGTATAGTTTTTACCTACCATAGATCACATGAGTCGGTTTGACATGATCACATGCTTCCCGACACATGTGAGATATGGATTCTAGTCTAATAAATTTATTTCGAGGGAAATAATTTATTAGAAGTTTTTTTATAAATATAAACTAAGCTTGGAATTCTATTCTTTATTGTAGATGTCTTTTTCTGTAATCCCGTTTTATACCCCTGAGGAATCACTACGACTCATCAATGGAAAATGGAAACTTACAAGACAAAATTTTCCAGTTTGGAAAATGCACCTTGATAATATCTTGCGTGCACAGGGTAAGTTTTACGTTTTAGAAAAAACCTGTATCACGACCTAAGAGTAATTCTCCTGAAGAGGAATTTACTCAGTACTTTAAGTACATGGCGGATGAATCGTATGTGATGTCAATTCTGATTTTCTCTATATCATCCGAGTTCGCGGATAGATTAAGAGATAAATCCTTCCACGAGGTCGTGAAGGATATAGAAAGCCAGTTAGGTTTCTATAGACATACAGGTAAGCTTCTGATCATGAAAGAGATACTTTCACTAAAGCTGAAAAAGGACCAGGAAGAGTTAGTGTATCTCAGGAAGAGTTAGTGTATCTCATGTGGTAATCACTCCCGAAGGAGATATGTGACACAGCTAGTGCCTACATGAAAGAACCAAAGACTGACGTGGCAGCACTACATGAGAACATTCTGGCCAGTCTAGAGCCGAGGCCAGCACCTGCTGATCTCATGGATACTGATTGGATTGATGAGCTGGGGGATCTGAGTTGCCCAGAATGCGGTAGCAAGGATATTTGCGAGCACTCGATGAATATCGACCAGATAGAGATGGTTTACCCGATGCTCCAGGTATCTTTATGATAGATTGCTTAATCACTTCTTATGAATCATGGGTAACTGATACAGGCAGTGGTAACCACATTTGTAATCATTTACAGGGATTCACTAGAAGAAAGACTTTGAGGAAGGACCGTTCTAACCTATGACTTGGTGAAGGCACTCCGCTGATAGCTGAAGGTGTAGGATCTTATAGTCTTAGTTTACCCTCGGGTCTAGTTTTGGAACAGGATAATTGTTATTATATTCCAAACATGATTAAGAATGTTTTGTCTTTTGATTTGTTAGTAGACCAAGGTTTTTATTACAAATATGATTATAAAATGATTTCTGTCTTTAAAAATAATATTTTCTATTTTAAAGCAACACCTGTGAATGGTCTATATACAGTAAATCTACAAGACAATAATAGTGAAATCTATCATATAAGTAAACGATCCAAAGACATTGAGGATCAGACTTACCTCTGGCATTGTCGTTTGGGCCACATAAACAAGAAACGCATTGAACTACTCCTAAAAGGAGGTTTTCTTGGCACTTTCGATTATAAACCTTTTGATAATTGCGAGTCTTGTTTATCTGGCAAAATGACAAAGCAACCTTTCAACAAAGAAAATGAAAGGGCTACTGACTTACTAGAAATAATTCACACAGATGTGTGTGGACCATTTAGTCATGTGGCAAGAGGAGGATACCGGTACTTCATTACCTTTACTGACAATTTCAGTAGGTATGGTTATGTCTACCTTATGAGACATAAATCTGAAAGCTTTGAAAGATTCAGAGAATTTCAAAATGAAGTACAGAATCAACTTGGCAGAAAGATCAACTTTTTACGGTCGGATCGCGGAGGCAAATATCTTAGTGATGAGTTTGACAATCATCTGATGGAATGTGGGATTGTATCCCAACTCACACCTCCGTATACACCTCAGATGAATGGTGTGTTAGAAAGGAGAAATCGTACTTTACTTGACATGGTACGATCGATGATGTGTCACTCTACGCTACCAATATCATTCTGGGGACATGCGCTCGAAACAGCAGCACATATACTGAACAGAGCGCCAACAAAGTCAGTAGAAAAGACACCATACGAGCTAAAGAAGGGTAAGAAACCCAATATATCTTTTCTAAGGATTTGGGGTTGTGAGGTTTACGTCAAACGACCTACCTCAGAAAAACTCAAGCCCAAATCCGACAAGTGTTTCTTCATTGGATATCCCAGGACCACCGTAGGATATTACTTCTAAAACCCTAAGAGAATAAAGTTTTTGTTGCTCGAAATGGAAAATTTCTGGAAGAAAAGTTTCTCAGTTCTGGGAACAGCAGAAAGGATGTAGATCTACAGGTAGTAGACGAAGAAAACACTACACCAATTGTTGAGCCAGAAATTCAACATGAAAATGTTGAACCTCAATCAAAACCGATTGAGGAAGTGCAAACACAGGACCTTCGCAGATCCAATAGGGTAAGACAAGAACCAGATAGGTATCTTGGATTTCTAGTCTCTCAAGACAGCGAAGACTTGAATGAACCAACATCCAATGGAGAAGCTGTGTCAGGCAGTGAGTCTGAACAATGGCAAGAAGCCATGAAGGCCGAGATGCAGTCCATGTACGACAACCAAGTATGGGAGTTGACTGATTTACCCCACCACTGTAGAGCTGTCGGACGTAAATGGGTTTTCAAGAAGAAAACCAACATGGACGGGAATATACACACTTTCAAGGCCAGACTGGTTGCAAAAGGATTCACGCAAACTCATGGTATCGACTATGATGAAACCTTTTCGCCAGTGGCCATGTTAAAATCAATTAGGATTCTGATGGACATTTCAGCGTATTTTAATTACGAGATCTGGCAAATGGACGTCAAGATAGCCTTTCTGAACGGAAAGTTAAAAGAAGACGTCTATATGCAACAACCAGAGGGATTTATAGATCCTAAGAATCCTAATAAAGTGTGTAAACTGCTGAAATCCATTTATGGATTAAATCAACCATCTCGAAGCTGGAACTTACATTTTGATGAACGAATCAAAGAGTTTGGTTTCGCGAAAAGTGAGTTTGAGTCGTGTGTTTACACTAAGTTCAGTGGGAGCATAGTAACCTTCTTGGTCTTGTACGTAGATGACATTCTACTCATAGGAAACGATGTACCAACTTTACAGAGTGTAAAGAGTTGGTTAAGCAAATGCTTCCAGATGAAAGACCTTGGAGAAGCCGCTTATATACTTGGCATAAAGATCTACAGAAACAGATCTAAGCGGCTTATTGGACTTAGTCAAAGTACATACATTGATAAAATCCTGAAGAAATTCAGGATGGATGAATCCAAGAAAGGATTTATCCCGATGCAACATGGCATAGTGTTAAGTAAAACACAATGTCCTGTTTCTAGTAAAGATCAGGACAAGATGAAATCGGTTCCATATGCATCAGCAATTGGATCGATTATGTATGCCATGTTATGTACTAGGCCCGATGTTGCTTACTCAGTAAGTGTTACGAGCAGATATCAACAGAATCCAGGAGAACCTCATTGGGTGGCTGTCAAGAACATTCTCAAGTACCTGAGAAGAACAAAAGATATGTTCTTGGTCTTTGGAGGTTCTGAGGATGAAATAAGTGTCAACGGCTATTCTGACGCTAGTTTCCAGACTGACGGAGATGATTTTAGGTCACAGTCAGGGTACGTTTTCACCCTGAACGGAGGCGCGATCTCATGGAAGAGCTCGAAGCAGGACACGATTGCAGACTCAAGTACAGAAGCGGAGTACATTGCACAATCTGATGCTGCAAAAGAAGCTGTCTGGCTAAGGAATTTTCTGTCGGATCTCAGAGTGGTTGCCAGTGTCTCTAGACCGATCGATATAGTCTATGATAACTTGGGAGCGGTGGCGCAAGCAAAAGAACCTAGGGAGCATCACAAGTTAAGACACGTGCTCAGAAAATATCACCTTATCCGAGAGATCATTGGAAGAGGAGATGTGAGAATATGCAAGATTTCAACAGAAGAAAATGTCGCAGATCCGCTGACAAAGCCACTAGCAAGGGTGAAGCATGAGGCACATGCAAATTCCATTAGGATGCAGTACCTAGACGCCAGTAGCTAGTTAATCTAGAACAATTCAATCATGTAAGGTTCCTAATGTAATGGAGGTTTTAATTCATGATTGTTTTAAATTAACTATTTTTCACATATTTAACATATCCATGATTTTACAAAGTTTTGTATGAAATCTAAATTTCCGTAGCCACTTATTGAAATGTGAATTTCAATAGGGAGTTTGACGCTATTATAAATACTTGAGATTTATTCGAAGTAGAGAATAAAAGCACAAGTGATGTGACCAAGTATTTATAGATACTCAACAGAGTGCTTGGGTATTGGAAGTGACCAGTATCAAGTCTACTTCACGGAGCACCAGTCATAAACATCAACTTGATAGGTTGTCCTTAGACCTGAGATATTTGGTTTGGGAACACGAGGACTACTGTACTCTTAGTACATTCTAACGCTGCACCGTAACAGGGTGGCCATACGGGACGTGACTAGATACAGCGGAAGCCGTGGATCCAAATGCAAGTAGTCAAGAAGGGATTTGCACCTCTTTACTAAAATAGAGATATTTCCAGGCCCCTTGACGATTAAGATTGGCAGAAAACGTGTGGCCACGCTCGGATAAAATAACAGGCATTATTTAGTAATATCCGTTACTGCAGGCAATCGAAATCAGAGTCAAGAAATACTTGAACTAGAGAAATGAATCCTCCACTCCATGTCTCAAGTTCACTTTAGAAATATCGCATGCAAAAGGAATGAACATGTGTACAAATTCAAGCGTGAATTGTATCTCTGGATGTAAGAGATCTTATAAGCTGGTTAACCTAAGTGTCTGGCTAGGGACCTCCTTAGGCTAATGGTAACAGTGCAGTTACATGTCTAGCACAAGTGGGAGTCTGTTAGGATTATGTGCGAGACAGTAACAGAAATTACCTTATCAAATGTTATAAGACACTAGTAGGTCACACCGCTGCACACAAATTAGAGAACAGTGGATTTATCATTTTGATGGGGTAATTAATTAAGTGTAAAATTAATTATTCGGGAGAAATAAATAATAAAAGTTATTTATTATTTATTATCGGCAAAATATCAGTTTGGATATTTTATCAAATAAAACTAGTTAATAGAGGATTAATTAATTAGTGAATAATTAATTAAAGAAATTAATTAATTAAGAGTTTGAGTATTGGGCTTTTAGTCCAATGGGCTTATGGAAAGGATATGGACATTACCATATTTATGTATATAAATATGGTAATATCCCATCAGGTATCAATTAATCAATCATAATCAATTTCCAAAAGGCAAAAAAAAAACTCTCTCTCTCTCTCCCTGCTCCCTCTCAATCGACGGCAAAGCAGGGAGAACGACCAGAGTCGTTTTTCTGATAAATCCTCGGTGGTCTAGCAGCCTGTTCTCACACCGTGTCAGTAGCCATGTATCCCCTGCCTGCAATCCAGTTAGATCTTTCGCGAAGGTAATCATCTAAAACACCTTATATTGTATCTGTCATGGTTTGGGATTGGATCCGTTCTTGGGAATCTAGGTTTTTATTCCGCTGCGTGTATGTTTTGTAGCCTCAGATTCCCAACATCCAGTTCATAACTGTCGCGAGAATATTGCTTGTAACGGTCATCCTCTTAATGATGTCGAGCTTTAACGGACGAGTTATCATTTAAACAAGACCATTGCAATGATGTACTCCAACGATCATATCTTAGACTTTCTCAAAGGTGGACAATTGTTAGATATGATAATCAGCTTTCCTGCATCAAAGATATAAACTTCATACGTTTATTCGTTAGTATTGTCGTACGATATAATGAATGTCGTTCGACTTATTCGATAATTAGTAGTCTTTGTTCGAGAGTCTTATTGGGTTTATTTCAGGACCTTATCTTAATACAGGATTATCATTCTGAAATATGTCTTACGATTATAGGTAGTCATTGTCCGATCGCGGATTTTTACCCAAACAATACAGAAGCGTCCACTTAGAAGTATCGATCTCTTTTAGGTACTCCCATGCATCGATGTTGATCTCTTTTAACTCACGTAGGGCTATCAGATATTTTTGCTTCTGCGACGTACAACCCATTTCGTAACAAAGTTTCTTCAATCGGTATCTCTTGAACTGCCTCACGAAGTTGCTTTGAATATGCCGGAGACAAAACCGGTGATATACAAAAGGCTCCTTCCATTCATCTAGATTGCTCATTACGTTAAGAATCCCATTGTGCCTATCAGAAATAACACACATCTGTCTTTTACTGTTATTTGCAACGTACCACCTTAGATTCTTAAGAAACCAATTCCAGCAATCCACTGTCTCCTCATCAACAATGGCATACGTGAGTGGTCAAAGGTGATTGTTGGCGTCCTACCTCACGAAAAAATAAATGGATTCAGAAGAGAAATAATTATTGTAAAATTGCATGTATCCTGCCTCATGTAAATCACAGTAATGTTTAAAAAAAATCTAAACATAATAATTTAATAAAATAATTTATTAAAACGATTTACAAAATATATATAAATAGGATATTAATAAACAAATTTAAATGGGTCAGGAGCTTTGATAAAGCAAATTTACAAATTACCTTTGTTACCGCAGTCAGGAGCTTCCCCTTGTATGAACCCTTTAAATGGGTCCCGTCCACGCATATCACAGGGATGCAGTATTGAAATGCTTCGATAGCGGGTCCAAAAGCCCAAAAAACGTATTTAAAGGTATTGATATTGGACAAGCTATTCAGGTCATGCGACCACACAACAACCATGTTAGGGTTAGATGTTTCTTAAAGGATGAATGTACCTCGGTAAACCTCAAAGTTGCTCTCCTAACTCCCGTATATGGTGTCTATAGCCTTCTTCCTTGCCCGCCTTCCCTTGATGTATGATATATCAACATGCATGTTGTTTTTAACATCTACTTGGATTTGTCTTACTGGGTAGGCGATATTTGCACGGATCAAGTGTAGGATATGAGTTGCTATCACCGATGACTTCAAACTTCGGTTATTGTGAGCAATAACTGTCCCATAGCAAATGTGAGAAGGCACCCAGGTTCTGATGCCACAAACATTGCTTTCTTTTTGTTGCACGAACTTGCTAGTTACATGGTGCACCAGGTGTAGGGTATTCAGTGTTGTTCCTCGGGTTTTGAGTGTAGTAAACCGCTCTCCATAATGCATGTTTTCTTTCAAGAACTACAAGCTCCCTATGCTGTGATATATGCCATCCCCTAACCGCTTGTATCAACTCTTGTTTGCTGGTGAAATACATACTAGCCTGAATCACATTTGGTGCCGCTGCACTCCAAAAATCCATTCCATCCTCCTCGTCATCAAATACGGGGCCTGAATCATTAGCCTCTGTGTTTGGGTGTGTGTCCCATTGACTAAAGTCATGCAAAGAAGGTGAAGTACCTTGCTCTTCATGGGTTCCTTTATCGTCATCATCATTAGAATCTTCATCCTCCTCACTAACATAAAATTCATCTCTCGTTTCTTCACTTCCTTCTGAGCTATATGCTTCGGATCCATCCAACGCTTCTTCTTCGTCTTCTACTTCAGGGCCAGTTTCATCAATAGGAAAAGTAGAGGTCGATGCACCTATCATATCAACTTGTTGATACTGCATCGAACCCTCTTCATAAATACCTAAAGGGGCAGTACATGTTGGTACAGTGAGATTTTGGAGCATCTCGACAAACCCAACATGTTGCGGTAGTGGCATCATATACTCCATGTTCACTATAATATTACCCCAATAATTTTCTTGGATCTCGGCGAAGTAATATAATGAATCTAAGCTTTCATCCCCCAGAATTAGGAATGTATCTGAATGGCCTTGAAAATCATAACATAAGTACAGTTTCAACCTATATTGTTCTTTTGAGACCATGACATGCCTATAAACTAACTCAGGAAAATCATCGTAATTAAGCTTTTCTCTAAAAACGATAACAATTTTGTATGTGGATTCATCATATTGCACCTGGCCATTATGGTATTGTATGTTTCTACCCCAATACAAGTTTACTGCAAATGGATTACGCAAATGAACCATAATGTGGAAGGGTTATGTGTATGTGTGGAAGGTTATGAGGGTTTGTTAAGAATAGACTTTTTGAGGTTGAGGTTTTAGGGTTTGTGTTTGGTAAGTTTGTGTTTGATAGTGATATATATATTAATATTATGTATTTATATATACATGTATAAGAGGAAAAAATGTTTGGGGTGAAATCTTATTTTTTATTAGGGGTTGGTGTATTATTAATTGGGTTTGGTGTGGAATCTAGTCTAATTCCTTTTTCCTCTTGTCCAATCACCTGCAAGATTCCACACCAAACCCTAATAAATGTATTTTTTTCAAACCTCTTTTCCTCTAATATCTATTCTATCTTATAAAGCATTCATATCAAAACTCTTAAAAACAACTTCTATAGCACAAGGTACAACAGTTTTGCAGCACAAAACTTTAAAAACTATGAATTACAACTAAGATTGCGAAATGTACAAGTCTTCTAAAGCATATCATCTTCACTCACCACTAAACACCAAATTTGTCATGTGTAGACCTTGCTTTCATTCTACCAGGTTTTACTTTATTCCTTTTTCTTGCAAAACAAATTTCAAGGATACATATGTTACTTTCAGCTTTTTGTTCTTCATACCATTTCCCAAACTTTCTTCTTTTGTTCGAATTTCAAATTCAAATGGCTTAGCGTAAATATATATTTTCAGCCATTTATTCTTTGATTCTCAGCATCAGGTAATCTATTTTTTGGTTTTATGCTTCATCCCCAACATGTCAATTTCTTTGTTTTCAAATTTCACATCATTTCTTTGTTTTCTTGTTTCAAATGGGTAGACTATCAATTCCATCTCAATGTTCACTTGTACAAATTAACAAACTTCTAATTTGGCTTTAAATTCTGTAGGTAAAGTTTAGTTTTATGTATTCGTGTCTTGATTTTGGATCTAATGCTTGCATTAATCAGGTCATCCAAGAAGCTCAATGTTCACGTTTCTTAGGCGTGTTTTGCAGTAATAGAGGGTTTCTGTGTTTTTCAGCTCTCTGCCTTCTCCAGGTAATAGATCTTGAGGTAGTATATATCGATGTATTGTATGGTATATGATATGCGTTCACTATATATCTTTATTTTTTGATGCACCACTTTGTTTTAGCTTTGACGGTTTCAAATTTGCAGTTTTTGAGTAATGTTTATAACTTTATATGATAACAGGAAAGCCAAGAATCCATCTCAAACAGAAGCGGGTAACTTTTTGTTTTATCTTTACCCTTTATGGAAAGGATGTCTTACATATCATAATCTTTTTGTATTTCTTTTAAATCAGGTAGCAACACCTGAAGTAGTTGAGTTTGAAGGAGGCATACCTAAAGTTGAAAATCCAAATCTTCATTCAAAGCCAACCAATACTTTCAAGATCCCAATCCACAGCTAATTAAAACAAGATCCTAAACTACATTCAAGTGACAATTGCATGCGTTATATTGGATGCTCCAATTAAGCTATATTCATGTTTTGTTTCTCTTTATTCTATGGATGTAACTTAATACAACTTTTAACTGAAAAGAATGTGAGATAACATACTTGATGTATTTGACTACAAATGCATGTGTGTCGATTGCCTTTTTAAGTTTGATAGGTATGTTTTATAAATAAGTTAACTTGTTTACACTCAAAATTGATTGTCAATAAGACAATTGACTTTTCAGTTATATATGTTAGAGACAATAACTAAACGTTTACTTGGTATTACCTTACCAAATTTACATAGCAAGGGCAAAAAATCTTGTCGAGTAAGAACTATTATAAGGATGGAGAGTCTGGTAAGTAAGAGTACTCTTACTCGGTAACCATGTAAATTACTCCACACTATACCTTTTCAAGTGTTTTCGCAGAGCTGAGCAGCAGCCATAAATAATCACATTCAAGATGTAAAGTTTGTAAAGAACTCAAATTTTGTGTTGGATCTAACTCATGTTTGTCAGGTAGCTTTACCGGCTTGGTTTGCAGCTAAGAAAGGTGCAAGAGAAATAAAATAAAATTCGTCGGCCCGAGATGTGAAGAAGAATTCGTCATCTGTAGAAACACGCCAATTAAGTAAGGATTTTGTTTGTCACAGAGATGAATAGAGAAGGGGATTTCTCTGTAAGCTAAACCAATATGGCAACAATTTATTATTTGCTTTTATGGGTTTTTCTTTGGTTGTCTTGTTAATGGCATATATGAACTTGGTTCTATTCCGTCCATATGATGCTTAAATGCACATAGAATCATATATTTATGCACATTCATGAATTTCTTCAATGATAAGATGTAACAGTCTTAATATGATAGTTTTCATCTTTTCATTCTTCTTGGTTTCCTATGAGAACTCATGGTATAATTCAAGAAAGCCTATAACTTTTTTTGTTAAGAAAATGTATATAACATGCTTTAATTCAGGTGCATTCTTATTGTCTGAGATTATGTTATGATATGTGATATATATTAGCCAAAAATGTTAACGTATTTGCATTACAATTAAATCTAATCCAGTTATGGACGGTGCTTCATGTTCATACAAAAGCTTTGTCATATGTTTATCTGTTTTGTATGGGATATTTGAGCACAAGTGGGTTCCATACCCATGGCTAAGCCGAGATGACTAGGTAGCCAATGATGTTAGTGTATAGTGACGGATCTAACAAACTTTGTCATACACTGGCGACATATAATACGGATAAAAAATAATTACAAAAAACACGGTTTTTTATTGATGTGTCTTCATATTTTTATCAATGTTCAATATCCTTTGATGCATTTTAGTCTAATTCCACCATTTCGAAGGATCTTTGAATTGTTTGATTTCTATGGATTTTTGAGTTTTATTTTTTTTATCTATTTCACGGAACTTCTTCGGTGTTCTGGTTGATTTCAAGATTTTCTTTTTATTGATTTCAAAGTACCATGAACCTTCTTGAGCTTTTGGATATCATAACGTGACACTTGCTAAAACAATAAGCTTGTACCTTTTATAACATAGATTTATTAACCCTTAGACGCATAGATAATACATTGACACATGCCACAGTATGCCCTTCCATGGGTCTGTCAATGTTAACGAACCCAATGCAAAAAGATACTCTTTGGCTCAAGCTCACCGAGAAAGCCAAGGAAAAGCATGGAAATCATGGCCATACATTTTCGAGAAATCTTTTGGTAGATTTTCATCATGGGAAAATTAAAAGAGGTAATTAATGATACCTCAAAAAAGGTTGGCGAAAATGTCTAATTATATGTTGCTGATAATGACCTAGGACTTTGGGGCATATAAATTCTAGCATACCATTAATCCCACTGTTAAGGGAATACCACTTACTAAATTTTATATAAATTTTTAATTAGTTATTGTACATTATTTTGCAAAGTGGCATATTGTTCATATCTTTCGTAATTTATATTTGTAAGGTAATTTGTTATATTACAACATTTATCAAGTGGTCATAGTTCATTCAACATTAAATCAAGTAGAGAGTTAAAATAACAATTTTTTATCATGTAGACATTACAGTTGGAATATTTTTCAAAGCCTCTTAATCATTTTGCTCGGTTTATCATTTTGTATCATATCATTTAATCTAATTCAGTTGTTTATTTGTATGTGAATTTTGATAATTGGTTTAATCCAGTGAAATTTGCACCTTCGATCAATACAATAAATGATTAAATTGATTTGGTTTCATTCAATATTTTGATGAATCATCGAATCATTTTAATCTCTCTCTCCCACACACATACACACACATATATGTACACCATGATGCAAGATTCGAATATTACATAAAATAAGTTATATTTATACTTGTGTAGTAATTTTGCATCACCTTACCAGATGAATGCGACCACGACGGAGAACCTACCCGACAAGAGTATGTGTAGATAAGAATAAAGAGTCCTACTTGGCAAATGCTTACCGTAAACTGTTACATATAGGATTAATTTTAATGGACTATAATATTACTCTGCAAAGTAAATTATACTGTAAAAATTTTACCAGTAAACATTTACCAAACAATCAATCGCCCTTAAAATCTCCAATAACAAAACCATCATACATTTATGTCTCCCGCCGCATTGCGCGGGTAGACTACTAGTATATATTAAACAATAATTTTTGAATTAAAATACCTTATAAAAAGGAATTATAAAATAAAATAAATAATGAAGGAAAAGAGAAAGTGTATGGACGTCACACACATTATTGCTATGCTAAAACATCATAGGTAGAGGAGTTGGTTAGTGGGTCATCAGTTTGCTATTAATCTTGCACTTTGAATTCTTGTTTAAATATTATATATATTTATAATAATATTTAATTCGAAAGAATACATATATTTATTAGGGTTTGGTGTGGAATCATGCAGGTGATTGGACAAGAGGAAAAAGGAATTGGACTTTGAAAGTCCAATTCCTTTTTCCTCTTGTCCAATCACTTGCAAGATTCCACACCAAACACTAACAACTATATTTATTCAAACCTCTTTTCCTCTAATATATATATATACGACTATAGGGGTGGGTTCAAATACAAACCACTTTTTGGTTGTGAACGTGAGGACAACCGAGAGCGCGACACGTGGCGGATGACTAGGCGCCACGTCAAGTCCACGGCGGATGACTAGGCGTGATTCATGGGAGGGCATTGAATTAAAGAGGGGGACCACACTCAAAGGCGCCACGTGTCGCGCTCTTGGTTGTCCTCACGTTCACAACCAAAAAGTGGTTTGTATTTGAACTTTCCTCTACGACTATATATATATATATAATAATATATATACTTATATACGTACACTGTTTTTTTAAAGGATTATACATACGTTGTTTGTATATATATATATATATGTGTGTGTGTGTGTAGTAGGGTTTGTTTACTTTCTTATTACTCACGACTTGAAGAAATGGATGATCGATGGCAGAGAGTGCAACTTGAAGAGGAGGTTGATGAGGACGACTATCAGTCGGAGCCAATGTTTCCAACCACCCATAGGATGCGACTTTTGCGAAGGCAACGTATGCGAGAAAATCCACCTCCGATGATGACGTTGGAAGACAAATAGGAGCCAGTCCTGGATGACCTGGTTGCACAGATGGGATGGGCTCGGAGTGTAGAGGAGTTTTGCCTACATGGGGATAGCGGTGGTGATACTTATGAATACTCTCAGATTGCATTGATGGGTCGTATGTAAATACCTAAAGAATTTTGGAGTATACTGGTGGGTGACTTGTCTAGCAGTGATTTATGGCCATTGGTACGTGATTAAGTGTTTGTGTCTTTAATTTGAATTAACACTATTATTTGGACTTGAATATTGATATCGTATTTATCCCCATACCCCGTTGGGCGGATATTGATATCGTATTTATCCCGTTCTGTGTAAACGAGAACAATTGGTTGCTTGTGAAGATGGATCTTCTTACCGCTTAAACATCCTTATTTTGTAGCAGTCGACGTTCCGTGATTTCCAATGATCTAAAAGCAATCCTAAAACGTTGGGCGCAAGTATTGGAACCTTTTAAAGAGAGTTTTTCGTACTTACAAAGATTGGGTCGCATCGATACTCCTGCACCAACTATCAAATTTGCCTAACAAGTACCGCAAGGTAGGGCTGAAGACTCTGGTGTGTTTATTTGTATGTTTATTCATAAGTTGGTTCAAGGGAAAACAATCATCCTAGATGAAGGCGTGGATTGTAATCAAGCTCCTATGGATTACCGACGACTTATGCTCGAGATTTTTATAGCTATCGTTAGTCAGGAGTAAGGTCAACTTCACCGTTTAGACGTCTTGTTGCATTTGACCTATTGGATTAATTAATTAGTGTTGAATACCTAAATTCCATATATATATATATATATTGTTATATAAATATAATTACATATATATTTGCTACATGTCTCCCTCTCACTCTATAAATAGCTTCACAGGAAACCATACCCAAATGAAACCATAAACCATAGAATTACATAACCCTCCCTCTCACTCACTTCCATTCCTCATTGTCATACTTTTTTCTACGAGAGCCATGGCAGCACCACCACCACCATTATGTATATGACTCTACTATTTATCTAATAATATCTAGTCTAGACATATATTGTTGAATGTTGAATGTTTCTACTCCAATTATATATACTAAAATACATACACCAAATTTATATATATATATATATATATAATTTATATAATATGAATGTGTTTTTTTTTAAATAAACGCTATATGAATATGTTTTTTTAACATAATAAATCTAAAAGTTATCTCTGTCATTGCAGATTTGGATTCTTGAGATGTTCACTGTCTCCCTAAAGTATTTTACAATGAGTGATCCTGGGGCTCGTATGCAGACCTACTTTCAAAGATTTGTGGTAGAAAGGGGAAAGAGAAAAAATAGACTTCTTTGTTACTTTTTTTTTATGTTTGACACTTCGTTAATGGTTTTTTTTTTTGTTTACTTAGTGTAGACATTTCCCAAAAAATTCATTTTGTAATCTGATGGCAAAAGGTGAAGCGAATTTCAGTGGAGCGCGACGCACTAGAGGAAGCAACGAGGCTACTCCTAAATAAATATTTGCCATCATGTTACTTCAGTTCAAATACATCTTACAATTAACCCTGGCCCTAGATCCGTGATGGATCCCAAATTATGATATTGAGCCAGAATAGGATGAATCGATCAAACAAAACAAGTATAAACAGCGGAAGACTTATCATTCAAACCTATCAATGAAGATGATGAAGATAACAAGAGAATCAATAAAACAGTAAATGAATTGTGTAAGATTAGCAAAGTCTCAACAAGATCAATTGAATTTGATGAATTCAATTGATTACATTCAATATAGGAAACTTACTAAACACAAGTGGGAGCCAAATTACTTTTCATTGATTCCAATGAAGAACAAACGACTATATATACTACTAAAAAAGGCAACCTAACAAACTTTCTAGGATCTTGACACGTGGCCCAATCCTAAGCGTAGAAAGAGAGTCGGTTGCAATCGTCACGTGAGCAGCACATGGGAGATAACCACTTGACAGAAGTATATTTTCTCAGAGGAAGAATTCGCAGAACTTTTGTCACGCCCGGCAGAGGTTCTGTCGATTTAAACTTTGTAAACTTCTGAGACTGTCTCCTCAGAGCTTTTGACATAATGTTCCTCTACAGACAAAACCTTTGATCTTTTATCATTACTTTTACAGAACAAAAGTGTGGAGCTAACAATCTCCCCCTAAGTATAGATAAAAGATAAATGCATGAAAGATTAAACTACTTTGAAAAGCAAAAAGGTGAGAGTGTCTCAACCTTTGTAAAGTTACATTCCTTGAACAAAGGAAACAATTACAATGATCCTATTCATCTGCTACTTCTGACTTGGGAAACTCATTGATGCCATCAGCTTTGAGAATTAAATACATGTTGAAGATGAAGGATCTAAAAGATTTTTGAGCCTGAACGGTTTCAAAAACTGTCGTGGCATGATTTCTGGGAATTCTTCTTTCTCGAACTTCTCTAGTAAGATTCTAGTAGATCCAAGTGAGAGACTATGAAGTGTATTTGTGCCTATCCTCTGGATCAAAGAACCTTTCCATGTCATTTTGGTCTCTGTAGGCATATCCATACACCGGATTCTGAATGATGGAGTTCATGTGCATCGTGAGAATCCATACTAGACGATTATGAGGAGGAGAGATGCACATATTTCCCTGACCAAGCCAATAGCCAATATCGAAATCAGTCTTACTGTGATACATGACTTGGGCGTGCATAACTGCTCTTAACCTATTCATAGAAGCGGAGTAGGTTTTTCTTCTCTCTGCCATTTTTCCAGTCTTGATGTAGTTCTGCAGGACCTTATACATGAACATAAGATCAAACACACAGAGATTGTGTAGATCCGCATCATAGAAAGAATAAACATAACCGTCCTCCCTACAGACAGCATACGACATGTAAATGATAGCCTTGTTCATCAACGTTCTTGGCATTATGGTAATCAGCTCTGTGATTGGCCCGTTTGAGAAAACTTGATTCTTTGGCAGAGTCATCGCTGTAAACTTGAGTTTTCCTTCGATATTTGGCATTCCGGTGAGTTCTGGATCGTATTCTGGGGTGACATCCCTTTATGAGAATTTCTAGATCAATGTGCCTGATGTGCTTCACTGGAATCTGATCCATCTGTTGTAGAATCTTATCTACTCTGGCCTGCTTCTTTGGCTCTAAGACTTCTTCCTCAAGAATCGGAATTTGATCAGGCTGCTCTGTGCAAATTGGCTTGATTGTTCCCAACAGAGCATCAAAAGTTCCTGTTGAAGTATCATCAACAGCCTTGGAAGATTCTCCAATCTTGGGGCCGGTTCTACCAGCACTAGCCAGAGCTTCTCGGTGTGATTGCTTTAAAGCCTTGGCCAAATCATCCTTCTCCTTCTGAGCAAATGCTTTCTTTGATGGCAGCACCTCTGATATCTTCTCTTTGACTTTACTCTTAGTCACAACAGGGGCAGTGTCTCCAACAGAGGTCTTAGAGAATAAAGCCTTTGTGGTTTCCACAATAGTAACCCCCTCTGGACTTCTTTTGTGACACGGCGTCCTTCTCCCCCTCAGGATGATCAGGATCCTGGTCATCCTGGTTTGGTTGAAAGGGCTTCAAAGCTTCGACATAACATGCAAGCCTTGTCTTCTTCATTTGAGTGATGAGCTTTTTGGTAAGGCGACGAAAGGGTGCAAGCTCGATCTTAAGAGCGTCACCAATAGCCTTAAGAGCAGCGTTAGAGATATCAGCTTGAAGGGCATTGGTATGCTCAGCCAGCTTGTCCATGGTGTGGCGTTGAAGCTGCATTTTGAGTTTATTATCGTACAAAAAATTGAGTTGATATGCGACAAACTTCCTGACCGAGAGTAAAAACCAGATTGTTTAAATCACCACGGGTATTCAGAGAATTCGGATTTCCTTCTTGGGGAGAGGTACCAATAATAACAGCATCTTCGACAAGCTTACGAATCTCTGTCTTGAAAGAATCGTAATTCATAGAGGCTTCAACTACCACATCTGCTGCAAATTTCTGTCCCACTGCTGCCAAATCGGTCTTTAATAAGTCGAAACAGGAAGAGTCGGTAGTGACAGAATTAATTGCAGAGATGACATCGGCTTAATTTGGTGGGTAGAGATTGAACAGCCCCTTGAAGATCACCAACGACAAAAGAAAATTTTGACAGAGTCTCTGTGTGGGATTGCAGAGCCTCTGTGTGAGCGCGGAGAATATCGGCAGTGAATAGAGCTTCTAAGGTCGGACTCTTAGAGCTTTTCAACTCATCGAGCTTCCGATGAACTAATGTGGTGAAAGAATTAAACTCCTCTTTCGTCACATAGTTCTCTTGGGAACCTAAAGGGCCAACACATGTCCCTTCAGTAGCCTTGGAGCGTAAGGCTCCCTCAGAGGTGGTATTGTTGTCAATGTCTCGGGGACTTCCAGAGGATCCTCGGACATCTCTATCGAAAGAGCCTACCTATGTTCTGATGATGTCATCCACAGAAGGTTTATAGCCTTTCTTTAGGGAGAGATCATGTGGAGAAGTGGGATGTTCCAGATCAGCAGCTTTTGTGTGCCTCACTTCTTTCTCTAAAATAGATTTGGGTATTTTCACTCAGGTGAGGTGGATCAACACATGCATCTACGTGAGGTTCTATCGTGGCCGTGGGAGAATGGCCACTTATATTTAAACCCACATCCTGTTGGGAGGATGAACGAGTGAGAGAGGGTTCCCGGGAAGCATATTCTTTTTCCACAGAGGACATTAGAGAGTCCTCTAGGTGGCTGGTTTGGGTTTGGCTCAGCGTGTGCATGCTTTCTTCAATAACCACATCCTCTAGAACAGGAGGGTTAGAATTGTGGGTTGCATGGGGAGATTGTCTGGGTTGTGTGCCTTCGGCATCTTTTTCTCCAGACGCATCTACTTCTGAAATATTTTCCTCACCACCTAACACCTCTACTCTCTCAGACTCGTCTATCACAGCATTTTCAGTGAGATGCCCTGCCTCTTTAGAAGAGTTAGGATTCTCTGGTGTTTCCTCTTCTGCCAGAATTACCTTGGTTCCCCAAGGAGTATCATCATCATCTTGAATGGCCCATCGTCTGCTAGCGTTGGCCACAGAAGGCTTGGTGGAGTAATCTTCTTGAAGCTCATCAAAAAGAACGTATCTTTCTTCTTCACTGTTGGTGAGATCGGTGGTAATAAATTCTCGAGTTTATGCATCATGGACTTCTGTGAAGACTTTGAAGTAGGAGGTATAGTGGTATTATCGCCAACTCCTTCTGTGAGAGGGCTATTGGGTTGAACTTCTGGGGTGTCAAACTTGGAGCGTAGCTTAGAGCGTTTCTTCAGAGGTTTAATGGGAGATACCTCTGTGATATCAACTTTTGGAGCATTCACAGGAGGAAGCTCTGTTGTGGATTCTCGAACAACTTCTGGTGATTTTTGTTTCTGGGATTTCTTTCTCTTTTGTGGAGGGGGGGTTGGAACAACTGCAACAGGTTGTTGAACACGCTTGGTTTTCTTCTGAGGTGGCTCAGGACTTTGCTGTACGGTAACAACCTCTAGGACTTTACCCTTAGACTTCTTTGCGTTCTTTGTCTTCTGAGGTGGGGGACTTCTATCTACATCTAAGTCCACTCTCTCATTCACCTCACTAGGCACTCCAGCCTCCTCCGGAACTCCCTCAGAACTCTCGTTACCTACTCGCTCACCTATATGGCCACTTATGCGTGTGGGGGTTACAGGCACCGGGTCTGGTGTCCTATTCACACGACTATAGGCTTCTCTATCAAACTTAGATAGGTAAGAAAGCATCTTCTTGGAAAGAGGGCGAGGACATTCATAACCATGCTCATGAACAATGGGTTTAAACTTTGACAGAGGATATAAATGTGCAGAGGTAAGACCAGCGGTTGGAAGCTCTGTGGTAAACTTGTTTTCAAAAACAAGTCCGAAGGACCTCTGTATATGCAAGTTGGGCTGATTGATGTCTGCCTTCTTCTTTTTCTGCTGATTGATGAGAGTTTTCTCACCTCTTTGAGTAGCACCCTTCTTTTTGATGAGAGTCATCATGTCATCAAAGGTCATTTGAGCGAAATCCAATTTGAGGTCAAATTCTAGGGTGACATCCCTTTCTGAGAATTTCCAGATCATGACCTCCTCTGGTGTAGTTACTCCAATGTGCCTGATGTGCTCCACTAGAATCTGATCCATCTTCTATAGAATCTCCTCTACTATGTCCTGCTTCTTTGGCTCTAAGACTTCTTCCTCAACAATCGGAATTTGATCAGACTGCGCTGTGCGAATTGGCTTAATTTTTTCCAACAGAGCATCAAAAGTTCCTGTTGAACTATCATCAGCAGCCTTGGAAGATTCTCCAATCTTGGCGCCAGTTCTACGAGCACTGGCTAGAGCTTCTCGGCGTGATTGCTTTAAAGCCTTGGCCAGTTCATCCTTCTCCTTCTGAGCTAATGCTTCTTCTGATGGAAGCACCTCTAATATCTTCTCTTTGCCTTTACTCTTAGTCGTAGCAGGGGCAGTGTCTCCAATAGAGGTCTTAGAGAATAAAGCCTCTGTGGTTTCCACAATAGTTACCCCTGTGGAGTTCTTTTGTGACGCGGCATGCTTCTCCCTCTCAGGATGATCAAGATCCTGGTCATCCTGGTTTGGTTAAGAGGGCTTCGAAGCTTTGACAGAACATTGAAGCCTTGTCTTCTTCATTTGAGTGATGAGCGTTTTGGTTTGGCGACGAAAGGGTGCAAGCTCGATCTCAAGAGCGTCTCCAACAGCCTTAAGAGCAGCGTTAGAGATATTAGCTTGAAGGGCCTTGGTGTGCTTTGCCAGTTTGTCCATGGTGTGGCGTTGCAGCTGCATGTTGAGTTTATTATCGTGCAGAAACTGAGTTGATATGCGACGAACTTCCTGACCGAGAGAAGAAACCAGTTCGTTTAAATCACCACGGGTAGCCAGAGAATTCAGATTTCCTTCTTGGGGAGAGGTACCAATCATAACAGCATCTTCGACAAGCTTACGAATCTCTGTATTGAAAGAATCGTAATTCATAGAGGCTTCAACTACCACATCTGCTGCAAATTGCTGTCCCACCGCTGCCAACTTGATCTTTAATAAGTCGAAAAAGGAAAAGTCGATAGTGATAGAATTAATTGCAGAGATGACATCGGCTTTGGTGGGTAGAGATTGAACAGCCCCTTGAAGATCACCAACGGCAAAAAGAAATTTTGACAGTGTCTCTGTGTGGGATTGTAGAGCCTCTGTGTGAGCGCGGAGAATATCGGCAGTGGATGGAGCTTCTAAGGCCGGACTCTTAGAGCTTTTCAACTCATCGAGCTTCTGAAGAACTAATGTGGCGAAAGAATTAAACTCCTCTTTCGTCACATAGTTCTCCTAGGAACCTAAAGGGCCAACACATGTCCATTCAGTAGCCTTGGAGCGTAAGGCGCACTTAGAGGTGGTATTGTTGTCAACCTCTCGGGGAATTCCAGAGGATCCTCGGACGTCTCTGTCAAGGGAGCCTACCTCTGCTTTGATGATGTCATCCGCAGAAGGCTTAGAGCCTTTCTTTGGAGAGAGATCATGTGGAGAATTGGCATGTTCTAGATTACCAGCTTCTGTATGCCTCACTTCTGTCTCTAAAATAGATTTGGGTTTTTCACTCAGGTGAGGTGGATCAACACATGCATCCACGTGAGGTTCTATCGTGGCTGTGGGAGAATGGCCACTTTTATTTAAACCCATATCCTGTTGGGAGGATGAAGGAGTGAGAGAGGGTTCCCGGGAAGCATATTCTTTTTCCACAAAGGACATTAGAGAGTCCTCTGGGTGGCTGGTTTGGGTTTGGCTCAGCGTGTGCACGCTTTCTTCAATAACCACATCCTCCAGAACAAGAGGGTTAGAATTGTGGGTTGCACGGGGAGAGTGTCTGGGTTGTGTGCCTTCGGCATCTTTTTCTCTAGATGCATTGTTGGTCCAGATGTTTGTATTGAATTAAAGCTGAGCAATCAACTATAGCTAAAAGAGTATAACGCAGCGGAAATTAAGATAAGCTATAGTTGAGAGTATACAATGAAGATGATAATCAGTAATTTAAGAACATCTTACTTGATGAATGACGTGAATTTAAAGATGAACTCAATTGAAAATCAATGGAACAGTAATCTCATATATTGATAGAACTTGATGAACAGTACGAAAGATTACATACAAAAAGAGAGAGTACTACGGCTATTTATACTTAAAGGAGATGACCTAACAGACAGACTATAATCTTGACACGTGTTACAATCCTGATCGTACAAAGTGAGTCGGTTGAGGTAGTCACGTGATCAGCACGAAAAACAAATAACCGTTTCTGCAAAAGTTCTGTTTCTCTCTGATGATCTTATCAGAGGTTATGTGAGCCTTCGCAGAGATTCTGCAAAGAATGCCTTTATCTGGTAGAGCTTCTGTCAAAACTTACAGAGGCTCTGATGATTAAGACTTCAACTTCTGTTAGTTTCTTGACATCTTTTATCATTACTTTTACATTAAAGAGTTATAAGTCAACAAATCTTCCCCTAAGTAATGAAAAAAGATGCACAAAAAGTAAAAATTCATTGAAACTAGAAGCCAAAAGAAATTATAATACTTAAAAAAAAAACAGATCTAATTTCTTAGACACAACTATTCTTTTTGCTTTGCCTTGACACTTGAATTTGGGAAATCATTGATGCCAGCCTTCTTCAGAAGCAGATACAAGATGTAGAGAAATGTTCTGAATTTTGCGATATCCTCAATGGTTGTGAACACCTGTTGTACAAGGTCTCTGTTAATTCTTCCTTGTTGAACCTCCTTGCTCAGAGCCCTGTACACAAAGTTCAACGATTTATGCATGTACTTGTGACTTTCCAGAGGATCGAAGAATCTTTTAACTCCATCTTTGTCCTCATAGACAAAACCATATGATGGTTCTTCAACGAAGGTATTTGGCTGAACATCTTTAATCCAGAAAGGACGATTTGCTAGTGGAGAGATGTAAAGCTTGTTCTGACCAAGCGCATGAGCAACATCAAAATCCTTCTGACTCCAATAGATGATATGAGCGCGTATAACTTCCCATAATCTGATCTGAGAAGCAGCAAACTTTCTGCTTTTCTCCATACGGTGTGCCATAAAGTGAAATAGGAAGGGAAGGTCTTGAATGCACAGAAGATGAAAGTCCGCATCTATGAAAGTAAAGACAATTCCATCACTTCTTAAGACAGAGAGAATGGAGTAAACGACCTCTTTATTGCAGAGAGTTCCTTGTGCCAGAGTCTTTACAGACACGATCGGAGACTGAGAATAAACATCATTAACATCCTATGTGAGCTTGGAAAACTTGATTCATCCTTGAGGGGTTGCGATGCCAGAGACTCTTGGATCAAAAGGAGGGTCAATATCTCGTGTGGAGAACTTCCATCTTTGAGATTCTTCCAGAGACGTGATGATGCGATCAGTGGGGAGAGGTAGTCTGATAGGCTGATTTTCTGCAACATCTTCTGTGGCAAAATGCTTCTAGAGAAACATCCTCTAGTATCTTTTCAGTACATCTGGTGGTAGCAATTGGCTTAATGCTTCCTATCAGAGTATCGAAAGTACCGGAAGATGCTTCTGCCACCTTGGAGGATTCTCCTAGAGGCTGAGGTGAAACGCCTGTTTTACCAGCACCTGACAAACTTTGAGTAAACACAAGCTCGCAACAGTTTGACTGCCGTCTTTAATTGTTCCTCTTCTGAAAGCGGAGCCTCTGAGACTTTTTCTTTGCCTTTATCTCTTCCCGTATTAGCACGTTCTGCAGATTTTTCTTCTGAAACTCCCCCTATGCGAATACCTTTGGGTTTGGCAGTTTGCCTGTCGTGATTCTCCCCCTTAGGATGATCAGGATCCTGGTCATCCTGCAATAGAAGAGTAGGTTTGGAGGCTTCCAAAGAGCAAGTGAGGCGAGCTTTCTGAAGACGAGTATTGAGAAGATGAGCATGCTTGAGTTTGGCAGATAGAAGCTTTGAAAAACGACGAACAGGCTGCAATTCCATACGAATGGCGTCTTTAAGAGCTTTGGAGATATCACTGGTAATGGAGCCTTGAAGTTGGAGAGTTTTCTCAGTAAGATTGTGAATGGTACGGATCTGGACTTTGTGAGTATCACGAGTGTCTTGAAGAAACTGGTCAGAGATGGACCGAACTTGTGAACCAAGACTTTGAACCATGCCACATAATTGACCACGGGTAGCCAAGCTTTTTGGATTTCCTGTGGCAGGAGTAACACTTAGAGTAACTGCGTTGTCAACTATGGTACGAATCTCCTTCTTGAAGGACTCGAAATCATGAAGAGCAGCATTTTCAAGATCAATGGCATATTGTTGACCAACAGAGGCGAGCTTTTCTTGCAGAGAGTCTAAAAAAGATGTATCAAAAGAAATGTTGTTAAGCATGGAAGAAATGCCATCTGCGGTCGGGACATCGAAACCTGCTATTGTAGAGAGGAAACTGCAGAAGTGAGATTCTCAATGGCGATGGTGTGTTGTTTCAGAATATCAGATGATGGTTCTGATGAAGAACTTTTAGAGCTTTTCAACTCATCAAGTCTTCTGAAGACCTCTGCTGCAAAGGTTTGAAACTCACCCTTTGTAACATAGTCTTCCTGGTAACCTAAGGAACCAACACATGTTTCCTTAGTAGCCTTTGAGTTAAAGGCGCCCTCAGAGGAAGCTGTAAAGGTATCCTCTCGGGGACTTCTGGAGGATCCTCGGACTTCCTTTGCAGGAGAGCCTACCTCCATTCTGTTGGTTTCGATCACAAAAGGCCCTGGGCCTTTTGCGAATGATTGACCAAGTGGAGTTAGCTGAGGTTCTAGCTCAGAAAACTCATGTGTGCACGCAACTTCCTCAGGAAGAGAAGTGGGTTTTTCACTCATGTGGGGGGGATCAACACATGCATCCCCGTGCGGTTGTAGCAGACCCTTGAGAGAAGGGGTCTTTATGTTTAAACCAGCATCCTGTTGAGAGGATGCAGGAGTATGAATGGATTCCCGGTTATCAGGTACGACAGAGGCAGAAGGAATATCCTCTGCATGGCTAGGTGGGGTAGGGTTCGGCTTGTGCGAGCCTGTTTCAATAGCTGTCTCATCTAGAACATGAGGGCTAGACATGTGGGTTGTACTGGGAGGTGGGTTAGGTGGTGTGCTCAGGGCATCTTTTTCTCCACACTCTTTCTCTTCTTCTGTTGAAAGGGTACTCTGAACAGCAGAGTCCTTACCTTCTTCTACATTTGGGCCAAAACTACCTACTAGCTCAGCTTCATCATCTGACAGAATGATTTCAGCACCGACCTCCATATCTACAGCATCAAAGGTTTGCATTTCTGTTTCTACAAAAAGTTCATCAGGAAGGTCTTCCAAAGGTTCTGTAGAGAAAACAGTTGTGTGAGCGTCAACTGCTGTTGCTTCAGGGGGTTCTGCAACATTGGCAGCTGCGACTGAAAGTTCTGCAACCTGAGGTTCTGCAGCAGGATGTTTGGATTTCTTTTTCTTTCGTAGAGGAACTTCTGGAGAAGAAGGTACCTCGATAGTAGGAAGAGGAGCTTCTGAGACTTGTTGCCTTGGCCTTTTCTTCTTAGGCTTGATTGTCTCTGCTAGAGAGGTAGCTTCTGGACGGATGCCTTGTGCTTCTTAATTTTCTTTGCTTTTGCAGACTGCTGTGGAGCACAACTATCTATGGACTGTCTAATCTCACTCTCCTTACCAACCATCCTTTCTCCCTCGGAACGCTCGTGTGTTTTCTTAGACTTAGGTTCCTTAGGCTGTCCTATGTGTAGAGGGGTTGCTGGGACCGGCTTTGGTCTCCTGCATCTACGTCTATATTCATTCTCTAGGGCTGTTGAAGTAACTTGACCATCGCATGAGACATAGGTTGAATATTCGGATAACCCTGTGACTGTTCTGTGGGTTTGAAACCTTTCATAGGAAACAACTTAGCCATGGGAAGAGATTTGTCAGAGGAGGACCATGGAAGTTTTTCCTTTAGTGTGTCATGAAACACCAAGCCGAAAAATCTCTGCAGAACAAGATTCTTGGGGTTTCCATCAGAAGTTGACGATCGTTTGGCCATTTGTTGAGAGGCTACTTTCTTTCAGATCAAGCCGACCATGTCATCAAAGATAAGACCATCAAAATCGAGATTTAGACCAAAGTAAATACCATACATAATGGAGAGCATTGCATGAGAGGATTGATCAGGGCTACCCACTTTCCCATTTAGACAACTGTTAATGATTGAAAACAGCATATTCCACATGGGCGGTAAACTCTTTCGACGAAAATCACCACGTTTGATCAAGGGTTTAGTAGGGTCAGGGGTATACGAAAGAAACTTAAGAAACTCAATAAGCTCCTCGTCAGTGGGTGTATTATCAAATTCATCATGCTCTTCCAAATGTAAGGCTTGCCGAAGATCATTAACGTTTAGAGTCAGAGAAATCATCTTCTTGCCTCGGCGATCACCCGTGTATCCAGCAATAGTTAGTCCTTCATCTGCATACTGACAAACGTAAGAACTCAGAAGAAATTGAGTAACATATGTCTCAGGAATTTCAACAGTGGTCGTGAGAGCGTAATAAATTTGATGATTGCGCAGAGCTTCAAACGAATCTGCAGCTTCAGTAGGAAAGGATTTGAGAGTTCGGACGAGATACTGATTGTTGGACTTTTTCACCAAGACAACAGATTCGAAGAGGTTTCGTTGAAAGGATACGGCGTGAGTGGTTTGGGCCTGAGATTGATCAACTTCGACATCATTAGGATGAGATTCAGAGAAGTCAGCAACGGAACCAATGACGGTTTTTTCTTGGTTTGAAGATTCAACAGACATGATTTGAAATAAGAGGATTAGCACAAAATCGTAATCTGTTTAGAGAAATAGATGAGTGGGAAAAGATTGAAAGAATTAGGTTTAAGAGTTTATATGGTGGAGGGAAGATGGGCTTTGAATTTGAACGGTTTTCAAAAAAAAAAAAAGAGCCTACGAAGTAGTAGGAGTACACCGTTGGTAACCGTCCAGTAAAAATATGACACGTGGTCATGATGACGCACGATAGACGACGTGCGCCTCAAAAATTTGACACGCGCGTGAAGTGAAATGTAACCCTTATCCATAAAAACAACGTATCAATTCAGGGGCATATCCATAGAGGAAAAGCTGCAGAGACCTAAGGGATTGTAAAGTCTCCGTGAATTGTACGTGTTACAGACTTGCACCTTTTATACCTAAATCTTTGAAAATCCGCAGAGAGGTGATGAATCAATTAGTATAACTTTCTCCGAAGTTCTGGGATATGTGATACTAATGATAAGAAAACCAAAATTTCACTTCTGTGGTTTAGATTCTTTTAAAGAAAGAAAAACAAAACTCCCCCTAGAAAGTGCTACAACAATAATGTCTTGAAAGATCCTGCACAAAATGAGGTCTAAAAAACCAAGATCAAAGTAAGGAGAAAAAGATAGAAAAAAAAGTAAGTATGTACAAATATAACTATATGATTAGATCATGGTAGAGGGACCAGTCATGCCAATCTTTTCAATAAGAAAAGTGAATCTTTTCTCATCAAGAGCTTTAGTAAAAAGATCAGCCAATTGAAATTATGTGTTGACAAAATACATTTCAACATTACCTTCCTCAACTTGATGTTTAAGAAAATGATACCTGATGTCAATATGTTTTCTCTTTGAGTGCTGAATAGGATTTTCTGAAATAGCAATGGCACTTTTGTTGTCACAGAGGATAGGAATCTTGTTGAATGTGTATCCATGGTCACGAAGTTGTGTTTGCATCCACAGAGCTTGAGAACAGCAACTGGCAGCAGCTACATATTCAGCTTCTGTAGTGGATGTAGATACACAGTTTTGCTTTCTTTGATGACCAGCTTACTATCTTCCCTCCTAGAAAATGACAACTTCCTGAAGTGCTTTTCCTGTCCACTTAACATCCTCCATAATCTGAATCAGTGTAGGCAAGAAGATCAAAGCCTGAATGTAGAGGGTACCACAAACCAAGACTGGGTGTTTTCTTTAAGTATCGCAGAATCCTTTTGACAGCCACCATGTGTGACTCCTTTGGATCAGATTGATACCTAGCACATAGACAGGTAGAAAACATAATGTCAGGTCTACTTGCTGTGAGGTATAAAAGTAAGCCAATCATGCCTCTGTAAAGTTTTGATTCGACAGAGATGCCATTAATGTCTTTATGAAGCTTGACACTGGTGGCCATGGGAGTTCTCATTGGTGAAGCTTCTGACAGCTTGTACTTCTTTAAGACATCTTGAACATATTTGGCTTGATTGATGAAGATTCCTTTTGAAGATTGCTTGATTTGAAGTCCAAGAAAAAAGGTTAATTCTCCCATCATACTCATTTCAAACTCTTTCTGCATAAGAGACTCAAAATCTTTGCAGAGAGAAATATCAGTTGATCCAAAGATGATATCATCAACTTATATTTGAACAAGTAATATATCATTTTGAGTATTCTTATAGAAGAGAGTGATATCAGTTGTACCTCTGTGAAATTTATTTGAGAGAAGAAAGTTGGATAGTCTGTCATACCAAGCTCTGGGGGCTTGTTTGAGACCATACAGTGCTTTGTCTAGGAAATAAACGTGATTTGGATACTTCTCACTGTGAAAACCTGGAGGTTGTTTGACATACACTTCTTCTTTCAGTTTGCCATTTAAGAAGGCAGATTTGACATCCATCTGATAAACCTTGAATCCTCTGTGAGCTGCATAAGCTAAAAAGATTCTGATTGCTTCTAGTCTGGCTACAGGAGCAAAGGTTTCTTCATAATCAATACCTTCTTCTTGACAATATCCTTGAGCAGCTAATCTTGTTTTGTTTCGAATCACCACCCCATTTTCATCCTTTTTGTTTCTGAAAACCCATTTGGTTCCAATTGCGCTTTTTCCTGCTGGCAAAGATGTGAGAGACCAGACTTTATTTCTTTCAAATTGCAAGAGTTCATCTTGCATGGCTTCAACCCAGAATGGGTCTGTTAATGCATCTGAAACCTTTTTGGGTTCATTTTTGCTGACAAAACATGCAAAGAGACAGTAATTGACATTTGCCCGTGGTTTGACACCTTCTGAAGGATCTCCTATGATCTGTGATTGAGGATGGTCTCTTGTCCACCGAGCTGTATGCTGCAAATTAAGATTTGAGGTTATCTCTTGCAGAACTGGTGAATGACTTTCTGGAGTAACATTGGGATGGATTGGAAGGGAAGATGTTGGATCTTGACAGATAGGAGTTTGTTCAGGAAGATCTGGTAATGAAGTAGACGATGTAGTACAAGGATCAGGGGTGAGAGAAGAAAGTTGAGTTTCTGAAATAGTTGTATTTTCAAGGTTCACAGAAGTTCTGGCAGGATTTACAGAAGTTCTGTCAGGATTTATAGAAGTTCTGTCAGGGTTTACAAAAGTTATGTTATGGTGCGTTTGGTAGCAGCACAGAACTGGACAGGACAGAACAGAACAAAATAGAACAGAACAGACCAGGACAGCTGTTCAGCGTTTGGTGTAACATAAACTAAACTGGACATAACAGAACAACCCTGTCAAATGACTAATATACCCTTTGATATTTTTTTACCAAACAAATAATCTAAACTAAAATTAACAAACATTTTTTTTTACCAAACCAAGTCCTTCATCTAAAAACAATAATAATTAAAGTAAAATAGAAAAATTATGGTGAAGAAACCATGTCAGATTCTCAGCAAAAATAGAAAACACGCAACCAGTGGAACAAATTATCAGATTATTGAAGAAATAGAATTGATTTCGTTGGAAGAAATTGATGCTGAAGGTGTGGGTTTTATAAGAAAGGGAAATTGATTTCCAGGTATGAAAATTGATTTTTAAAGGGAGTAAGGTGTGGGTTTTTTAGAAGCAGAAATCGATAGGGTAGACTGAGAAATCGATGATGGAGGTATGGGTTTGCATATTTCGGTTTGCGGGTATCTCGATGAAGATGGAGCTACGATTTGCAGGTATCTCGGTGAAGATTTCGATTATTAGGGCTCTTCGATTTGGAAATCTTGATGGAGAAGGAGAAGGAGAAGGGAATAGTGAGAGGGATTTGGCCTTCAAATTGGAAGTCTCGATGAAGATGGAAGTTGTGATGGAGAAGAAGAACGAGAAGGAGAAGAAGGGAATAGTGAGAGGCATATATTAGGTTAGAAAGGAAAAAATGGGTATTTTGGTAATTACATGGCTTGTTCCACTTTGTTCCACCTTTTTTGGTGGAACTCGTTTGTTCCACTCATGTTCAAGTTAGTTCTGTTCTGTTCCACTTTAAGTAACACCAAACATAGGACACAGTTCCTTTGTTCCTATCTGTTCTGTCCAGTTCCACTGCCAAACGCACCCTTAGGATTTACAGAAGTTCTGTCAGGATTTACAGAAGTTTTGTCAGTGTCTTCAGAGGTATTGTTGGATTCTCCGGAGCCTCTGTCGGAATCATCAACGTCTTCATACCATTCTTGAAACATATTTTCAAGATCTTCTGAGATGGTTGCTTTTGAAGATGCTTCGACTTGCTTCTTATGTTCTGTAGTGAACTTTTCTTGTGTTACCTGAAACGAGTCATCAAACCTTACATTAGTACTTACAACTACTAACTTGGTTCTGGGAATATAGACTCTGTAAGCAACAGAGTCCCATGCATATCCAATGAAAATAGCAGAATCTCCTTTTGGATCAAACTTTCCAACAGATTCTCTATCATTTAATACAAAACATTTACAACCAAACACATGAAAGAACTTTATGTTTGGACGTTTGTTGTACAGAAGATGATATGGAGTCTTCTCAAATCTCTTAACCACTAGAGATCTGTTCTGAGTATAACAGGCTGTTGATACTGCTTCTACCCAGAAGGTAAGAGGTAGACCAGAAGCATTCAACATTGTTCTGGCAGCTTCAATAATGGTGCGATTCTTTCGTTCTACAACACCATTCTGTTGAGGTGTTCTTGGAGCTGAGAAATTGTGAGTTATTCCAACCGAATTCAGGTACTCTTCTATGGTTGAATTTTTGAATTCAGTACCATTATCACTTCTGATAACTTTAACCTGCAATCCATGAAAAACTTGCAATCTATTTAGAAGATTTATTAGAAGCACAGGAAGTTGAGATTTCTTTCTAACAAGCTCGACCCAGGTAAATCTTGAAAAATCATCCACAAGTACAAGAATGTACTTCTTCCCGTTCAGAGACTGAACTGCAATGGGTCCACAGAGGTCCACATGTAGCAGTTGCAGTGGCTGATCAAAAGAAGGATCAGATTTAGTTTTATGTGAAGACCTTTTGAGTTTTCCCATTTCACAAGCTGAACATAGATGATCTTTTTCAAATTTTATCTTAGGTAGTCCTTTGACTAATTTTAGTCTTACCAGTTTTTCTAAATTATGAAAATTTAAATGATAGAACTTGGTATGCCATAGCCATGCTTCTTCGTTTTTCACGGATGACATCAAACATATTTCCTCTTTTTCATCAATAGCATCAAAAATTAGAAGATATAGATCTCCTCTTCTGTTAGCTCTCATAACTTCAATGAGGGTGTCAGCTTTGTAAAGAATGCAGTACTTGATGTTGAACTTTACATCCATCCCATTGTCACAGAGTTGACTGACACTTATGAGATTGTGTTTCAAACCATCCACATAAGACACTTGATTCACGGTTATTTCTCCTTTAACAATCATTCCATAACCTTTTATTTTTCCTTTTTGATTTCCTCCAAAAGCTACTGAGCTTCCTTCTTTATTAACATAATGAGATAAAAGCTCTAATGTTCCAGTCATGTGTCTAGAGCATCCTGAGTCTATATACCAGGTAGATACATGCGATTGTTTCTGCAATCATACAACAAGAGATTTAGGTACCCACTTCCAGTTGGGTCCTTTCAAATTAGCATGTTTGAGGTATGCCACAACATTCATTGGTTTGGGCTTATTCTTCTGAGAGTCAGAGTTGCCAAGATGTCCTTTGAAATCTCTGGAGGATAGCCTCTGGGATTCATGACTAGACATGACGAATTGTGGAAGTGGTTTGACAAGTCATGCATTAGATCAACACATTTACAAAACTTAGTTTGACAAGATAAAGACTTAAATTTTTCATTGAAATTCTCAAAGATGGGTACAGAATTTAAAAAGGTAGAGCCCTTCATAGTTTTGGGCATCTTAGTACAAGATTTCCTAACAAGTCTAGGCTCTTTATTTTTCAAAAAGTTTTTCTTCTTCTGTGATTCCCTTCTCATAGAATTCCATGCATGTGCTGAAACAGAAGATTGATTAGTATCAACCCATTTTTCTTTTTCTTTTCTGGAAAACTTAGGTTTTGTAAGTTCCACACTAAGAAGATTTGAGTCACTTGGAGAGGTGTTTTCAGGGCATGTAACCATTTCAAAGTCTAATGCAGTATCTGTCGTTGAATTTGTTTAACAGAAGATATCAGAATCTACAGATTTCTCAGACTCTTCTGTTAGATGTCTTGGAATAAATTCAGATGCACAAGGTGATAATTTCTTTTCAAAAGGTTGTACTGTGAATTGAAAATCACACTCTTCTTAAGTAGAAGAATTACTAAACTCAAAAATTCCCAATTGACTTTGAGATACAAGATTCTTAGTAACAGACTCACTCTTTTCAGATGGTGAGAAGGAATCAATGTAATCTTCAAATGCAACATTTGTGAAAATTAATGGAGTTTTTGACTCAGGTTTGTTCAGCATTTTTCTTCTTTTGAATACAGATTTTGAATCAGGAACATGACTTCTGATGTTTTGTGCAGATCTGAAGATAGTCTGTAGAGACTTTCTAGGATTGCTAGAGGAAGCATGTTCACATTCAGAAAAACCTAAACCTCTTCTTCCCATATTGACTCTGATTTTTTTAAAGACATTTTGTGCATCTTGAAATTTCCTGATTTTCAGTTCTCTGTCAAAAAGATCTCTTTGTAAAGATTCTCTTTCAGTTTGAAAAAATTCCTTGACAGATAAGGCATTAGTTCTCTCATTCCTTAGATTCTTAATCTCATCATTCTTTTCTTTGAGAGTTTTCTCAAAAATGATTGTCTTTTTTTTTTAACTTTTGTAAAGTTAAATTCTGTTTGCTTCAGCTTGTTCATACATGGTGAAAAATCTAGTTCTTTCTTCTGTCAAAGTGTTCATTTCCTTTTTACAAACAGATAACTTTTCTTTGACATTATTGAGTTCTTCTTGATGTAAATCAATGTTTTCAACAATCTCAGAGTAAAGTTCTTTTAGTTCAGAAGATACCTCAGGGTCCTTGTTGTTGACCCCTTCAGATTCACTTTTTGCCATTCCACAGAACTCTGTTTCTTCCTCAGAGTCTTCAAAAGCTATCAATCCCTTCTGTGGTTCATCTTCTTCTGACGATTCATCTGTTACCAATTCACTGGTTTGAGCAAGAAGCACCTTCTTATTGTAAAAGTCAGCCTTTCTTTTGAAGTAGGTTGAGTCTTGCTTTGGCTTTGGAGAGGACTTCTGTAGGGTTGGCTTCTGAGGTGTCATTGGTCCTGTCGCCCAGCATTCTGATGCATACTGTCCTAACTTTCCACATCTAAAGCATCCCTCAGTGTTCCTCTGTGATTCTTCTTTTCCCTCATCACTTCTCGAGTCATTCTTTCTCTCAACATCTCTTTTCTCAAAACTTCCTCTTCCATAACCCCTTCTTTCATCATCCCACTTTTTCTCATAATTCTTCGATTCACCAAAGACTCCTTTGCGAACGTCTCTGGTGAATGAAACCAGAGTCTTCATCATCTCTTTCATCGACATCTCTTCTTCTGAGCTTGATCTGTCATCTTCTGTCTCTGTTACGAGCGCTTTCTTCTTCTTCCTTTTATCTTTGATCTTCTTCTACTCTACCTTTCCCTTATAATCTTCTGCTATCAATGCTAAAGGTCCTCCTATACTACTCTTAAGTTGTAAGACTTGTGGTTCTAAACTGGCTAAAGAACCGTAGAGTTCTGCTATGGACATGAATTCCAAATCTAAATTCGTTCTCATTGACATGGTAACATTTAACCACTCAGTCCCTAGACTTTTCAGGACAACAGATTGTTATCCTCATTTGTCCTGATCACTCCAGACTTCTTGCATTTACTGATAAGTATGTTTAGCCTAGAGTATGTATCTCTCAGACTTTCTCCCTCTAAAGCCTTAAATTCATGGTATTCATTGATACACATGGTTCTGTTATTCTTAAGAGATGCAACACCACCTTCTAACTGTCTTACCAGTTCGCTCCACAATTCCTTTGAAGTATCACAGTGATCCAGTGATTTGAAAATGTCGTTTGGAAGTGCCATGATTAGTAACCTTTTGCATTTAGGGGCTAAACTTACCAATTCTTTCTCTCCCTCATCCCAATTGGCTGGAAGTTTAGGTTGAAAGAATTCAGGAATTTCAGGGGTAGTTGCAGTGGCTAGAACTCGTGGAATAAGTGTAACAGGTATGTAGGGAGGATTATGTAGGAATTCAGAAATTCTAGGATGAATTCCTTCCAGAAAGTTAACCATTCTGATTTTCCATTGCTGGAATTCTTCCCGAACAAGGGTTGGGGGTTTGGATTGAGAACCAATACTCATGAAGTTGGTATTTGTCAAATTTGCCATGAGAAACAGAAATAATCACAGAAATTAGAATGAAGAACAGGAATCAAAGGATAATTCAACTACAAACAGGAATCAATTGAATGGGGATTCAATTCCTGCTCTGATACCACTTATTGGTCCAGATGTTTGTATTATCAATCAACCATTCTGTTGAGGTGTTCTTGGAGCTGAGAAATTGTGAGTTATTCCAACCGAATTCAGGTACTCTTCTATGGTTGAATTTTTGAATTCAGTACCATTATCACTTCTGATAACTTTAACCTGCAATCCATGAAAAACTTGCAATCTATTTAGAAGATTTATTAGAAGCACAGGAAGTTGAGATTTCTTTCTAACAAGCTCGACCCAGGTAAATCTTGAAAAATCATCCACAAGTACAAGAATGTACTTCTTCCCGTTCAGAGACTGAACTGCAATGGGTCCACAGAGGTCCACATGTAGCAGTTGCAGTGGCTGATCAAAAGAAGGATCAGATTTAGTTTTATGTGAAGACCTTTTGAGTTTTCCCATTTCACAAGCTGAACATAGATGATCTTTTTCAAATTTTATCTTAGGTAGTCCTTTGACTAATTTTAGTCTTACCAGTTTTTCTAAATTATGAAAATTTAAATGATAGAACTTGGTATGCCATAGCCATGCTTCTTCGTTTTTCACGGATGACATCAAACATATTTCCTCTTTTTCATCAATAGCATCAAAAATTAGAAGATATAGATCTCCTCTTCTGTTAGCTCTCATAACTTCAATGAGGGTGTCAGCTTTGTAAAGAATGCAGTACTTGATGTTGAACTTTACATCCATCCCATTGTAACAGAGTTGACTGACACTTATGAGATTGTGTTTCAAACCATCCACATAAGACACTTGATTCACGGTTATTTCTCCTTTAACAATCATTCCATAACCTTTTATTTTTCCTTTTTGATTTCCTCCAAAAGCTACTGAGCTTCCTTCTTTATTAACATAATGAGATAAAAGCTCTAATGTTCCAGTCATGTGTCTAGAGCATCCTGAGTCTATATACCAGGTAGATACATGCGATTGTTTCTGCAATCATACAACAAGAGATTTAGGTACCCACTTCCAGTTGGGTCCTTTCAAATTAGCATGTTTGAGGTATGCCACAACATTCATTGGTTTGGGCTTATTCTTCTGAGAGTCAGAGTTGCCAAGATGTCCTTTGAAATCTCTGGAGGATAGCCTCTGGGATTCATGACTAGACATGACGAATTGTGGAAGTGGTTTGACAAGTCATGCATTAGATCAACACATTTACAAAACTTAGTTTGACAAGATAAAGACTTAAATTTTTCATTGAAATTCTCAAAGATGGGTACAGAATTTAAAAAGGTAGAGCCCTTCATAGTTTTGGGCATCTTAGTACAAGATTTCCTAACAAGTCTAGGCTCTTTATTTTTCAAAAAGTTTTTCTTCTTCTGTGATTCCCTTCTCATAGAATTCCATGCATGTGCTGAAACAGAAGATTGATTAGTATCAAGCCATTTTTCTTTTTCTTTTCTGGAAAACTTAGGTTTTGTAAGTTCCACACTAAGAAGATTTGAGTCACTTGGAGAGGTGTTTTCAGGGCATGTAACCATTTCAAAGTCTAATGCAGTATCTGTCGTTGAATTTGTTTAACAGAAGATATCAGAATCTACAGATTTCTCAGACTCTTCTGTTAGATGTCTTGGAATAAATTCAGATGCACAAGGTGATAATTTCTTTTCAAAAGGTTGTACTGTGAATTGAAAATCACACTCTTCTTAAGTAGAAGAATTACTAAACTCAAAAATTCCCAATTGACTTTGAGATACAAGATTCTTAGTAACAGACTCACTCTTTTCGGATGGTGAGAAGGAATCAATGTAATCTTCAAATGCAACATTTGTGAAAATTAATGGAGTTTTTGACTCAGGTTTGTTCAGCATTTTTCTTCTTTTGAATACAGATTTTGAATCAGGAACATGACTTCTGATGTTTTGTGCAGATCTGAAGATAGTCTGTAGAGACTTTCTAGGATTGCTAGAGGAAGCATGTTCACATTCAGAAAAACCTAAACCTCTTCTTCCCATATTGACTCTGATTTTTTTAAAGACATTTTGTGCATCTTGAAATTTCCTGATTTTCAGTTCTCTGTCAAAAAGATCTCTTTGTAAAGATTCTCTTTCAGTTTGAAAAAATTCCTTGACAGATAAGGCATTAGTTCTCTCATTCCTTAGATTCTTAATCTCATCATTCTTTTCTTTGAGAGTTTTCTCAAAAATGATTGTCTTTTTTTTTTAACTTTTGTAAAGTTAAATTCTGTTTGCTTCAGCTTGTTCATACATGGTGAAAAATCTAGTTCTTTCTTCTGTCAAAGTGTTCATTTCCTTTTTACAAACAGATAACTTTTCTTTGAGATTATTGAGTTCTTCTTGATGTAAATCAATGTTTTCAACAATCTCAGAGTAAAGTTCTTTTAGTTCAGAAGATACCTCAGGGTCCTTGTTGTTGACCCCTTCAGATTCACTTTTTGCCATTCCACAGAACTCTGTTTCTTCCTCAGAGTCTTCAAAAGCTATCAATCCCTTCTGTGGTTCATCTTCTTCTGACGATTCATCTGTTACCAATTCACTGGTTTGAGCAAGAAGCACCTTCTTATTGTAAAAGTCAGCCTTTCTTTTGAAGTAGGTTGAGTCTTGCTTTGGCTTTGGAGAGGACTTCTGTAGGGTTGGCTTCTGAGGTGTCATTGGTCCTGTCGCCCAGCATTCTGATGCATACTGTCCTAACTTTCCACATCTAAAGCATCCCTCAGTGTTCCTCTGTGATTCTTCTTTTCCCTCATCACTTCTCGAGTCATTCTTTCTCTCAACATCTCTTTTCTCAAAACTTCCTCTTCCATAACCCCTTCTTTCATCATCCCACTTTTTCTCATAATTCTTCGATTCACCAAAGACTCCTTTGCGAACGTCTCTGGTGAATGAAACCAGAGTCTTCATCATCTCTTTCATCGACATCTCTTCTTCTGAGCTTGATCTGTCATCTTCTGTCTCTGTTACGAGCGCTTTCTTCTTCTTCCTTTTATCTTTGATCTTCTTCTACTCTACCTTTCCCTTATAATCTTCTGCTATCAATGCTAAAGGTCCTCCTATAATACTCTTAAGTTGTAAGACTTGTGGTTCTAAACTGGCTAAAGAACCGTAGAGTTCTGCTATGGACATGAATTCCAAATCTAAATTCGTTCTCATTGACATGGTAACATTTAACCACTCAGTCCCTAGACTTTTCAGGACAACAGATTGTTATCCTCATTTGTCCTGATCACTCCAGACTTCTTGCATTTACTGATAAGTATGTTTAGCCTAGAGTATGTATCTCTCAGACTTTCTCCCTCTAAAGCCTTAAATTCATGGTATTCATTGATACACATGGTTCTGTTATTCTTAAGAGATGCAACACCACCTTCTAACTGTCTTACCAGTTCGCTCCACAATTCCTTTGAAGTATCACAGTGATCCAGTGATTTGAAAATGTCGTTTGGAAGTGCCATGATTAGTAACCTTTTGCATTTAGGGGCTAAACTTACCAATTCTTTCTCTCCCTCATCCCAATTGGCTGGAAGTTTAGGTTGAAAGAATTCAGGAATTTCAGGGGTAGTTGCAGTGGCTGGAACTCGTGGAATAAGTGTAACAGGTATGTAGGGAGGATTATGTAGGAATTCAGAAATTCTAGGATGAATTCCTTCCAGAAAGTTAACCATTCTGATTTTCCATTGCTGGAATTCTTCCCGAACAAGGGTTGGGGGTTTGGATTGAGAACCAATACTCATGAAGTTGGTATTTGTCAAATTTGCCATGAGAAACAGAAATAATCACAGAAATTAGAATGAAGAACAGGAATCAAAGGATAATTCAACTACAAACAGGAATCAATTGAATGGGGATTCAATTCCTGCTCTGATACCACTTATTGGTCCAGATGTTTGTATTGAATTCAAACTGACCAATCAACTATAGCTAAAAGAGTATAACGCAGCGGAAATTAAGATAAGCTATAGTTGAGAGTATACAATGAAGATGATAATCAGTAATTTAAGAACATCTTACTTGATGAATGACGTGAAATTAAAGATGAACTTAATTGAAAATCAATGGAACAGTAATCTCATATATTGTTAGAACTTGATGAACAGTACGAAAGATTAGTTACAAAAAGAGAGAGTACTATGGCTATTTATACTTAAAGGAGATGACCTAACAGACACACTATCATCTTGACACGTGTTACAATCCTGATCGTACAAAGTGAGTCGGTTGAGGTAGTCACGTGATCAGCACGAAAAACAAATAACCGTTTCTGCAGAAGTTCTGTTTCTCTCTGATGATCTTATCAGAGGTTCTATGAGCCTTCGCAGAGATTCTGCAAATAATGCCTTTATCTGGTAGAGCTTCTGTCAAAACTTACACAGGCTCTGATGATTAAGACTTCAACTTCTATTAGTTTCTTGACATCTTTTATCATTACTTTTACATTAAAGAGTTATAAGTCAACATGCATCTACTTCTGCAATACTTTCCTCACCACCTAACACCTTTACTCTCTCAGACTCGTCTATCAGAGCATTTTCAGTGACATGCTCTGCCTCTTTAGGAGAGGTAGGTTTCTCTGGTGTTTCCTCTTCTCCCAGAATTACCTTGGTTCCCCAAGGAGTATCAACATCATCTTGAATGGCCCATCGTCTGCTAGCGTTGGCCACAAAAGGCTTGGTGGGGTAATCTTCCGAAGAACCTGTTTGTCCCAAAAAGCAAAGAGAACAAGATGGAATGAAATCAAGAATAAGGATTGAACACACTAAAATCTCTTGATGAATGCTTCAACGGCTAAATGTGATATTTCAATGAGTTGCACCAAAAATGATAGAAAAAGCATTACAAAATCCCTAATCATCTCATACTATTTATAGTAGTATAAGAGAATTACAAACTGACATAAAAGGCCCCCGAAGTTTAAGACTTCTAAAAAGGGGCAAACAACCAAGCTAAAGTTCAACTGAAAATGAAATTAAACTACTGAAAGCATGTAAAGATAAGCTTCTGACTCTTCACAACACTGAAGGTCTAACAATCTTCCCCTTTGGGAAGAAGTCAAAAGGGTGGTGGCAGCTTCAACTCAGGTTCCTACTTCGCCAGTTGTAGGAACTCCTCCCAATCTCCGATCATCCGAGTTCTCATCCTCATTGCAGCTTCCACTCTTCGGTACATCAATCTCTCTTGCAGCTTCTCCTCTATCAGTCTCATCGCCTCCAAGATCTTTGACTTCCCGTCGTTGTGCTTTGTTGGCGTGATCTGGTCTGTCAAAAGCCTGCTCTACAGCCCGTTGTACACATAGAGCAGGGTACCGTCACAAAACTAGGCTAGCTCGCTGAACCGCATGAACTTGCGCTCTTTCTTCTTTCTGGTCAAGTAGACGACCCCGTGCTCAGGTACTCTGGATGGAAGGTAGAGATATTAGGATATAATCGCGGGCACTTGAAGGTTTGGACGCAGCAGGTTGACCTTGGGTTGGCGGGTCTCGATGGCTAATTGATAGTCCGTCGAGAAAGTACTTGGGGCGGAGGATCAGCCCTTGCAAGTACTTGATGAGAGCGAGGAGGTCTTTGAGGTGAATCCGATCTAGGTCAGCTTCGGTGAACGTCCAATTCTACAACTCTCCAGCGGGTACGCCTGTGCCATACATCCAGACGTCGATTTCAAGGAAGAGTTGGTGCCTATGCTTGTAGGGGCGCACCGCAGTTACCTTCATGAATCGATGCCGAATCCGTTGCTTTCCGTGAGTTGCCCAGTTGCATACCCTCCGGTGGACGTAAGCCGTTCGTCTTCTGAGCGTCTTGAAATGACAGATCCCGAAGTACACCTTTCGGGACCAGACATGGAGCTTTTCCTGCTGATAGATCCTTGAGAAGGATTCCTCGAGAAATGGTCGAAAGATGACCGAGTGGTTCCAGTTGAGCTGGATGACTGTTGGAGCTGGAGAATCAGGAGCGGAGGTTGTGATCGTGTGTGGCGCGTCGGAAGTGGGAAAGTCGATCGTAGAGAGAAAAATGTTGTAGTCGTTGTCCCTCGCAATTTCATCCCCTTTCTTGTAGATCCGTAAGCTCTGAGCAAGCGACCTCAGGATCTTTCGAGCTTCCTCCGGAATCTGTAGCTCGTTCGGATCCGTTGGCGCCGACTCTGGAGGGACAATATCGACATCAACCGTTGTCTTTTCATGAGGGAACCGAATCACCTCGTCTTGCGGGACCGACTCGTAGTGCCAACCCTCAACATCAAGAGTCTCCGTATCTGAATCTTCATACGGAATGGCGGCGGCAGACTCTGATGGAGCAGTCGATGGAGTAGTGGTGGTAGCTGGAGCAGAGGAGGAACCGGAACCGGAGGCTGGAGGGAAGTCGATGCGAAGCCTTTTGGTAGCTTGCACCTCCCCCTCAAGAGGACCCGGAGCCGAGTCGTCAGGGTCATCATGCCTCCTTTTGGAAGGCTGAGCCTGAGACCGACACGCAGCCTCTAGTTCCCTAATGCGCCGTTGGAGCATCTCGATCTGTGCATCTCTCTCTCTGAGCTGAGCGGAAAGACGATCGTTCTGTGTAGTGTACGAGGAGATCATGATGGCATGTTCCGCCTCCGTGACATACCCAGGGATATCAGGTAAGTTGCCCGAGGTCAGAGGAGCGAGATGGAGGACATCTTTGGATTGTCGGGGAGTCGGATCTTCGGTTGATGGGGCATCCTCCACGTGCTTGCCCGTCAACTTGCGCTTGATCTCGTAGAGCTTCCGATCCCGGTCTTCTTGTTGCTTCCGGGATGCCTCAAGATCTTCTCTTCTCTTTCGCTCTGTCTCGGCCAAGGCTTTCTCCAGTGCCTCGACCCTCAGATCTCTGGCTGCATTGGTCTCCTCCATGCTCTGTAGTCTTGATTGGACGACTTTAAGGATGTCGCCCGAATCCGTCAGACCTTGACGTCCCGGTGTTACTTGGGTGGTTTTAGGGATTCCACCCGAATCCGCCAGACCTAAAAGTCTCGGTGTTGCGTGAGCATCTTTAGAGAATTTGCTCGAGTCTGTCGGACCCGGTCCCAGTGGTACAACACCCAGTGCTTCGCGAGCTCCGGTTGACGAGAAGAGACCTAAAGAGGTACTCTCTCGGCCTGTTTGCACCGCTGTCGTTTTGTTGACCGTGCCAGGACTTCCGAAGGATCCTCGAAGGGCGTCTTCGGACGCACCGACTACCTCCATTCTGGCAGAGTCCCGAGGGATCTCTGCTTGAGTAACCCACGATCGTGTCCTAAAAATTGAAGTCGAGAGGTGGGGCAGGGCCTCTCTTTGCTCAACACCGGCGGACTCCAAGTGAGTGGCCGGTGGAAGTTGGGCTAATTCCCCATGAGAAACTGAAACGACCATCTGTTGAGAGATGGCCGAGTGGCTGGAAGGGGTGTGCGAATGCGCTAGTTGGCTTCTAGCGTCTTGACCAGACAGCATAAGCTGCCCGGTCTCGGTGTGGGTCTCCTTTGTGTGGGATGGACGCGGGCTAAGGGGGATAGCCAGATCTAAACTCCTATGCGGCTCTTCTTCTTCGACCGCCTCTTGGATTTGAGCCCAAGGCTCATCTAATCAGACCTCTTCGTCTTCGGTCTCTTTTTCAAGACCCTCTCTTACACCCTTATCACCACTACATTCACCCCAGCCTGTCTGAACAGCTTCATCACCTTCTTCTTCTTGACCGACGGTTCGGTCGTCTGAAAGCAGATCTCCACCAAGATTGAGATCGTCTGATAATCTGTCATCGTTGAACGAGGAAGTAGCCTCGTCATCATCAATCTATTGGGCCTTCCCGCCTTTCGCTGGTACGGACTCCGTGAACTCTTCGTCGGATCCGTAATCTACTTTCTCTGATTTTGTGGCCTCGTCGTCGTCCTCACGACGGTCAGAAGGAGTGTGATCGGAAGACTCGTGACCATCGGAGTCGTCTCCGGAAGGATCGCCTGAAGGTTTGCCCGCTTGGCGTGGAGCCGCGGCCGCTTGTGGTGGTGAGGGTAAGTGCGCTTGTTCTTGTGGGAAGCTTCCACTTCCTCACGAACTTGTTTGGTGTGTTGCTGCGGCGACGGCGTTCGGCGTTCGTCGGATTTAGAGGCCTAGGGGGATTGATGAAGTACCCCGGTGTATTACTTGACTCGGTAGCCTAGCATGACATCTGGTTCTGGGAGGACGTGAGCTGATTCCTCAACATAAGTTCGCGTGCAGGCACGGCGAGCTCGGTGCTCAACTGCCCTTTGGTAGGCTTCGGCTCCTTCGATGTGTGGACTGGCGGACGTACCTACTATTCTACCCGCTTCGCCCCTGATGTCGACTCTCATCTCGCCCGAGCCAGAAGCTCCCCCACTGGAGCTCTGGCCCGCCGTGCCAGTGGCACGGCTTCTAGGAGGGACGGGACGTCTATTCGGGGTAGGGCTCCTCGGCTCTGAGGAGTCCATGGACGCGGCTTCTAAGCCTATAGATACTCGGTACATACCTACACACGTTGCTCGCTGGTTCGCCATGTCCAACACATTCTCTGGGATCGGCATCTCCACCTGTCCTGGCTTCAAGTTGTGTCGGTTCGTTCGGTTGATTTGTTTGCTCTGGAAGCGTGGATGACCAGATCGGCGACGGACGGTCTGGTTGCGATACATGTGGTCACGGATCTGAGGAGTCCATGGACGCGGCTTCTAAGCCTATAGATACTCGGTACATACCTACACACGTTGCTCTCTGGTCCGCCATGTCACGGATCATAAGGCTGATAAATCTCATCCAAGGGATGGATGAGTGACGAGTCCGCGCTGGTCCTTCCACTACGTCGTTGACGATGTCTAGCCAAAGTTGTTGCGCGACGTCTATTCGCCTCCCGTAGGTGATAGAGTGGATGATATGCCACATGTGAGTAAAGGCACGGTCGACACCGTGTGTCTTCGATGACAGGAATTTTGTTCAGCAGGTTGAAGAGCGTAAACCAGAGTGGAGGAAACATCCCCTGAGTGACGTGAGAGATGTCGTTGAGCCTCTGAGTTGGGTTCGTCGAGACCCCGAGAGCGAGGATCTCGCTGAAGAGTTCGGGGCCGGATACAAGTGGCTCAAACGGAGCCTCGGGAGTAGCAGTAGGTAGGTGGAGGATTTGCCTAAGGTCCTCCAGAGTGACCGTCATTTCGGTCTGGTCGACGCGTCCCACGAGGGTCAGTATGTCGTCTCGGGTCTCCACTCGAGAGGTGGACCAGAACTACTGCACATAGATGAGGGGCACGTCTACTGTGGTCTGCATCGCGTTGGCCACCGGGTGCACCTTGAGGATTTCTAGCACTACGTCGTCTTGAACAACGACGTTCATCAGGTCGACGAACTCGTTGTTCGGTATGATCGGGCGAAGTTGTTCCCGAGTAATCAGCGTGCGATCAGCAGCGTTGTTGATCGGCGAGGGTGGAGAGTTCTGTTGACGAGCCATTTCTGTCAAAACAAAACGAAGTTTTAAGTTAGAGGAGGTTCTGAAAAATGCTAAGTGTTGAAAATTGGTAAGATGAGGACATGCTAAAATCCGATTCGGATTATGTCATTTTCCGAATCGGAAAATGAGATAGTTCGACTCTGAAAAGAGCATTTTCCGAATCTCACTAGATTTTCAAACACTTAAGGAAAATTGACTATACCCTCGACTAAGCGCGAGTGGGAAAACCTCGAAAACCCAAAAGTGGGTATTTCGTATTTTCCGAGTCGGAAAAAGAGCATGTAAACAAAGGTAAGTTTCCCGATTCGGAAAACATGTTTTCCGAATTGGGAAACCACATATCACTTAGAAAATAAAAACGAGCAAAAAGTCTTGTCCTCACACACGATTCGGAAAACCTCGGAAACCCGTAAGGGTAATTCCAAGTTTTCCGAATCGGAAAAGATTTGACTTGAAAAATACGAGGCTCAAGACACGATTCGGAAAACCTGATAATCCGAATCGGATTTATCTGGTTTTCCGAATTGGAAAACCAACTTGAATGACCTTCGTGTTTGGATTCGGAATAGTTGAATGCTCAAGTTTTCCGAATCGGAAAATATGAATATTCCGATTCGGAAAACTGAGACCGTCTCCAAAACACAGATTTGAAGTCCTAAACTAGTTACATTCAATCTAAATCAGTAAAAACTAAGTCTAGGAGCATATTTGGATCGATTTAATGTCCCGAAAACCCATTCCAAGAAGTTTGGGTTTCGGGTAAGTTTTAAAACATTAGGCTTCGATCCAGGCCATAAAACGATAAGATTAAACGTTAAAACTACGAGCGACTTCGAGATCGGTTGCGAGAAGCGGTTACCGGGTGAGTTCAGAGAGAAGACTTGAAGATTTTTGAAAGTGTGAAAAATAAAACTCTGAATTCGGTATTTATATTTTTACCGAATTACACTGTGTTTGGCTCGAAAAACACTGTTTGCTTCTCTCTTTTTGGCTCTCTTAACGCGACTTTCACCATTTGGCAAAAATAACCCCTGGACTTGAAGTTTCAAGAAACTTGCAAACAAGTCCCTAAACTTGTAGTTTAAAGAAATTTTCAAAACTGACCCTGGACTACAAGTTTCACAAAAGTGCAAAACTAGTCCCTGGACATAAAATTCAGAAACTGGCAAAGTTAGTCCCCGAACTTGTAAGTTCAAAACATGTACTCTACCACCCCCTGAACTTTCAAGTTCGCAGGAATTTACAAGTTCAGCTCCCGATCCTCGAACAAAGAGACTTACCTGGTGCGTCTCAACTGGGTTTTGTGCGAATTCTGATATGAATTAACCAGAAGTAGTTGTGAGTATCCACACCTACCAAAATAAATACAAAATGGTATCCAAGGTATTGTGGATCCGAGAACGTTAGCATAACAAGCAAATAAACACACGACACTCCCCCTTGATTCATGCAAGCTTTCCAAGACTCCCCCTACACACATGCATACATTAAATGAATTTCCGACTCCCCCTAGACCTCAGGCAGGGAGGTCTAGCATTCCCAACTTACTTAGGAGAAAGAAGTGACGCTTCTCGTCGAACGGCTTAGTGAACAAATCAGCAAGCTGATAGTCACTTTCTACAAAGTACAGTTCAACATTACCTTTCTCGACATGATCTTTGATAAAATGATATCGGATGTCGATATGTTTCGTCTGAGAATGTTGAACCGGATTCGCTGTGATTTGAATCGCACTCTTGGAGTCACAGTAAATGGGAATCCTCTGCATTGTGTATCCAAAGACAGCAAGTTGAGTTTTCATCCACAGAACTTGCGAGCAACAGCAGGCGGTGGCCACATATTCTGCCTCCGCAGTGGATAGAGATACGCAATTCTGTTTCCGGGATGACCAACTTACCAACTTGTCTCCAAGAAATTGACAAGCACCGGAAGTGCTTTTTCTGTTAAGCTTGCAACCTACATGGTCTGAGTCTGTATATGCTATTAGTTCAAAACCAGAATCCTTTGGGTACCAAAGGCCAAAATCCGGTGTGCCTTTAAGATACCTAAGGATTCTTTTGACTGCAGACAAGTGAGAATCACGAGGATCACACTGGAAACGAGCACAAACACATGTGGAGAATACAATGTCGGGTCTACTAGCCGTGAGATATAAACGGGAACCAATAATTGCCCAATAAGTCTTCTGGTCAACCGGTTTACCAGAGGAATCAGCGTTTAGATGAAAATTCTTGTGCATTGGTGTTGCCGCAGAGTTTGAACCACCGAAATCAAAACGTTTTAATAAATCATGAACATATTTTGATTGATTTATAAAAATGCCATCTGGGCGTTGTCGAACTTGAAGTCCTAGAAAGAACGTCAACTCACCCATCATGCTCATTTTAAATTGGGATTTCATGGTGTTTTCAAACTCTTGGCACATCTCAGGCTTCGTAGATGCAAAGATAATGTCATCCACGTATATCTGAACTATGATTAAGTCACTACCTGATCTCCGAAGAAACAGAGTGGGATCGATTGTACCTTTCTTGTAGCCAACTCATACCAAGTAGTCGGTGAGAGTTTCGTACCATGCCCTAGGAGCTTGCTTGAGACCGTAAAGCGCTTTATCCAACACGTACACATGATTTGGATATCTGGAATCTACGAATCCTTCCGGTTGCTCGACGTACACCTCTTCTTGAAGGACTCCGTTCAAGAAGGCACACTTGACGTCCATCTGATATACCGTCATGTTCTTGTGTGCGGCATACGCAAGGAAGATCCGAATATCCTCGATCCGAGCCACAGGCGCAAACGTCTCATCGTAATCAATACCCTCTTGCTGGCGATAACCTTTGGCGACCAATCGAGCCTTATTCCGGATAATGAGGTTGTTTTCGTCTTTCTTGTTCCGTAATATCCACTTCAGGCCGATTATGGACTTTCCCCAAGGTCTGGTCACCAAGCGCCATACTTTGTTTCTCTCAAATTCCGCTAGCTCTTGTTGCATCGCTAAAACCCAATCAGGATCGGTAAGAGCTTGTGAGACATCCGAAGGTTCAAATTCACTTAAGAACCCGCCGAATAAAATCAGGTTTTCGACATTCTTTGAAGATCGTGTCTTGACAGGTTGTGAGGGACTCCCGATGATCTGGGAGGGGGGATGGTATCTTGTCCACTTTCTCGAGTTTGGAAGAGTGACGTAGGCTTGTTGATTGTTGGATGCGTCGTTCTCATCGTGCACTGGTAAGACCTCTGCCTGGTTCCCACTAGATGATCCTTCTTCTAGATTAGTCTGCGGTACTGCCTCCAACCGGGGCTCGCGCGCTACGTGAGCATAGGTTCTTTGAGCTGAGCTCGGTGAAGGTAGCAGAGCGTCTTCCGGTATAGATGCAAGAACAGGGTGTGGTGTCTGTTATCGGACAGGTTCCGGTGAGGCAGCAGATGACGTTTCAGGAGGAGAGACCGCTGACTCTGGTGTCACTGAATTTGTTGAAGTACTAGATGATGGCTCTGTCACGAAGGCGTCAGATGAACAGAAGTAGTGGTTGAACTAGTATGAGCAGGTACTACAATCGGACCCGTGAGAGTAGGTAGATCGTAATCTACGAGGTCTATAAAGTCTGAAGCAAAAGAGTTAGTAGCAGAATCTGTGGTCGGTGGTGCGGTGGACAGTTCGGGCAATAAAGGCATTCAAATTGCTAGAACTTGTATCAGAATAAGTTTCGGTTTTAGAAAAGTCAAAATTTGAGCTTTCCAAGATGGTTCAGGTCCGTTTGTTGAAAACCCGATAAGTCTATGAGTTATGTGAGTATCCAATGAAGATAGACTCATCAGACTTAGGTTCAAACTTTCCCAAATCATCTCGGTCATTTAAAACATAGCATTTACATCCAAAAACATTAAAGTAATCGATGTTTGGCTTACCCTGCTCGACCATCTCGTAGGCGGTTTTACCGGTCTGCTTAACGATCATGGTCCGATTTTGCTTGTAGCATGCTGTTGAGACGGCTTCAGCCCAGAGTTGTTGAGGAACGCCTGAATGAGCCATCATGGATCGTGATGCTTCGACTAACGTCCGGTTCTTCCTTTCCACAACTCCATTTTGTTGAGGAGTGCGCACGGCAGAGAAGTTGTGTGAGATTCCCACATCTTCAAGAAAGGATTGCAGCTTGGCATTACGAAATTCGGTACCGTTCTCACTTCGTAACGTCTTCACATGGCGACCCAAGAGAACTTGAATCCACTTAATGAAGGCAATGATTCGATCGGCAGCATCAGATTTGGCTCGGAGAAATTCAAGCCAGGTGAACCTTGAGAATTCGTCAACGAGAACCAACATATACTTCTTTCTGGCCAGGCTCTCAACTCCCATTGGTCCACACAAATCCATGTGTATCATATCAAGGGGACTTTTACTGTTTGTATCTATCCTTGGAGGGTGTGAGCTTCTTTTCATCTTTCCTTTTTTCACAAGCTGGACATAGAGTATCTTTGGAAAGACGAGTCTCCGGTAGTCCCTTGACCAGGCTCTTTGAAACCAACTTGTTCATGTCCTTAAAGTTCTGATGGCAAAGCCTTCGGTGCCATAACCAACTATCATCCTTGGATGCCTTAGTGAGCAGACAGATTGCATTCTTCGGATGAGAGAGTGCTTCAAACTGAGGGTGTGTCTGAGGGATTGAACGGAAGACAGTGGAATAAAGATTGCCGTTTTTTCGTGCACTGAGTACGACATTGTTGTCTTCATCATTCACATCACTTCCATATTGGAATTGCTTCACCCAGTATCCATTGTCACAGAACTGACTGGAGCTGAACATATTGTACCCTAATCCCTCGACATACCGTACATCCTAGACATTGTACCTTCCGTCCTTGATTTTCCCATAACCCAACATCGGCTTCGGTGTCTTGTCCGCAGTTTTGATATATCCCTCAAACCTTTCAACATAGTCGAAAAGGAAGGATCTCTGACCAGTCATGTGTCTGTAAGCTCCAGAATCAAAGTACCACACATGACTGACCTGCAAGACAGATTAAGCTTGTTTAGGGACCCATTGCCAAATGGGTTCCTTTGGGTTAGAGATACATGAAACAGTCGGTGCAGTCCCCTTTTCGGATTTCTCCTTAGGCGTAGGGGACTCCACTGACGAAGAGGAATTAGCTTTTCCTCTTTTTCTTCCTCTTCTCTTTCGAGATTTGACATTAGATTTGGGAGCATTGAAAGAATTAGACACACCATAGCGCAAGAAATTATCAAACATAAAGCACATGTCATTACGAAACGTATCAAAAGCATCGTTCAAGTTGCGATTACGGTTTACAGACATGTTCAAATGAAATCCTACACTAGGTGGAGCATAGCCTAAACCCACACGGCAAGGACTACGCTTCTTAGGGAAAGCAGAAAAAGTGTTGTTTTTCTCCGGATGATTCTTTCTTGGTGGCTTCACATTCTTTCCACCATCTTTCCTCCTCGCATCTGCATTCAAAGCATGGTGTGAGTTAGAGGACGGTTTAACAGAAATGGATTTGCCATCTTTTCCAGATGACGGTTTTGAAAAATTTGGTTTAGTGGAACTGAAAGGTTGATTAGGTTTAACCCGAGACGTCTCACACACCTCGAAAGTACTTGAATCAAAGTCAAGGCTTTTGATGGGTTTGACTGAGGCACAAGCATCGTTAGAGTTGGAATTCTTGTTCTGGAGTCCCTTAGGTGAGTGTGGCTTAACTGACTTCTCCTTGTCAGTACCAACACGTTTTGCACCCTTGGGTTTACTTTTCTCAGAACCAGAAGCTTGTGGCTCAGCAGGCTTCTCAGGTTTTAAAGCAACAGACTTCTTTTTCTTGGGAATCAAACCAGAAGGATCATCACCCTCGTCCAAAAATACTTTCACATCATATGCAACATTGGGATCCAGGATAAGTCGTATCATCATCAGAATCCAGAGAGTACAAGTTTTCAAAGTCCATAACTTCCTTCTCAAAAGGGAAATTGACACTCCTTGGTTGGTTAAAGATTGCCGATACATCATCCTTTCATCATAAAAGATTTCTTTGGCAATTTCAAAGTGAATGTCTTGGAGGATGTATCGCGTTTTAAGATCCGCAAGCTTGGTTTTGAAATCAGTAAGGGCAGAGTTTGCGGTCTCACACTCCGAAGAAAGCCTAATTCTCTCGGCATTGGCCTCGAGTAAGTCCTTTTCCAGAGTGCGAACCAAGGTGTCCTTTTCCGAGACAATTACTCTTAGATTCAAAATCTGATGTTGACAGGCATCTAAGTCCATGGCTTTTAGTCTAAGTTCAAACACCTCCTTTTTTAGCTTAACTAGGTCGGGACTCTTAGTTGCAGAATCATCCTTGGGTGGGATAACTAAGGTCTCCTCTGATAAATCCATTTCCCTAGTGTCATAACTAGTGTTCAGGTCGGTATAGTTGATGGGGGGCATAGCTACACGAGGGGTTCTAGCCATGATGCCTTCCCACGTAGGCTGGGTGTTGGTCGGATCACTAGCAGGGACAAAGATAGGTCTATTTGGAGTGGGACTCGAGGGTGGACTACCTGAGGTACTGTTTGACGGACTTGTGGTTCTAGTGATGGTCTCACCATTTATTACTTCGGTGTAAGTGACGGTCTGTCTAACATATTCCTCGGTAACATGTCCTCCTACAAGGGCAGGTTTGGGTTTGGAGGCGGCCATATCCTTAAAGTTATACAGATGTGAAGGTGCCTTTTCTAAAACATGATTTTCAGAAAGTCCTAGGCCGGTTTAGCTTTATAAAAAGGATTCTTGTTGGCATGCTGGGTGAGAATACTCAGAGTCTACTCAGATTGTCCTCTTTTGAAATTGTTGTCCTCAAGCTCTTGAATTTTTGAAAACAATCTAGTTGTTTCTTCCGAAAGTAACTGGAATTTGATAGTGAGCTCTCCATGGTCACTTTTAAGTTCCTCATGGGATTTTTGAAGACACAATAGTTTGTTTGACAAATTGGACTATCTAATGCCAGACTCAAGTATCTCACGGTTATAATCTAAAGTCAAGTCCTCAAGAGAGCTTTTATAAACTGCACTGTCGATTCTAAATTTCGTGACGAGAGTTCTCTCCGATTGGAGATTTCTCTCAAAGTCACAAATTTTAGCTTCTAACATTGCAACTGTATCAGTGATATCAGGAATAGTGGATACCTCAGATGGATCGATGTCTGGTAAGTGCTAGGACCAACAGCTTCCGGTCCTTCAAAATCAGTCATCAAGCACAAACCCTTCACCATGTGGTCATCCTCATCCGAGCTCTCTTCTTCGCATACCCAATTCTCCTCATCTACAAGCAAGGCAACCCCTTTCTCCTTCTTCCTCAACAAGGCAAACTTTTTCTCAAAGTAGGCAGCGTCCTTGTATTTGACTGTGCAGTCTTTAGCATAGTGTCCCAACTTACCACATTTGTAGCAAGTGGTAGTGGGACTTGCGGTTTGTTGAGGAGCGGGGTTTTGGTTCATGGGAATCGGGGGTTGACTGGACTTTGACCACCTTGGTTGGTTGGAATGGGTTGATCTTCTCTCGGAGCTTGTCTAGAACTGCTTCCCCGTTGATCACCTCCGTTGTAGTTTTCTTTGCCGCGATCCATCCTTTCATCTAACCAGCGGTCGTTCCTCTCTTGCTCAAATCCGTATCCCGGTCCCTGATCATGCCTTCCACCATCATTTCTGCCTCCATACCCACTTTCATACCCTTGACGGTTGTTGTACCCAGACTCTGGTGCATACTGCCTTGTGTTTCCCCGATAGTTGTAATCGGGATTCTGACCTCTCCAATTTCCTTGAAATCCTGAACCTCCTTGATAATCCAAGTATGTGTTATCTCTTCGGGAGCTGTCTCTGAACCTCCCTTGGTCCTCTCTGTATCTTCCTTGCTCGTTCTTGAATCTTTCCTGATCATACGACTGAAACCTGTCACCCTGTTGGTAGTCTCCTCTTCCGTGGCTGCTGAACTGAGCTCTCTGTCCATCTGATAGTGACCTCCCCTGCCTTCCCCCATCTGGCTTCCTCCTTGAAATCCTGATCCCCAGGATCTGTTGAATCCTCGGTTTGTGTTCAGCTTTTGCACATTGTGCGAGATTAGGGCAAGTGACTCATTCACGTTGAAGAGTTCTTCCTCAAAAATAGTGATGATCAAGGGATCATCGGGATGTTGCATGCCCGCACCAAAGTTCGGGATGAACTCTTGGTTGTAGTCTTCTTGATGATATGGAGGAGGCACGTTGTTGTACTAAGTAGGTTGAATTAGAGCAGAGTTCGGTCCTCCAAAGGGCACAGCAGACACTGCCAGAGGATCAACAGTCTTCTTTGATCTTCCACCGGTAATGAACTCTTCATGCTGAACCATCATACTGAAAAGATCGTGTAAACCCATAACTCCCAGATTTCTGCTCAATTGGATGTTAATGGCCAAGTTTTGCCATTCCGGAGTCAGATTCTTCAAAAACTTTACGTTGACTTCGTACTTGGTCTTCTCAACTTCTAGCCTTCTCAGATCGTTGACAAACGAGTTCAATCGTTGATAGGATTCAGTTAGGGATTCATTTTCCCGGGCTTTGAATCCTTCATATGCGTTCAGTGCGCTCTCATTTTGGCTTTCCAAGGCAGTGTCACCGCCTTGCATTTGCTGCTCGATCTCAAGCCAGACATACTGAGCACTTGTCAGACTGTCGACTCGGGCGTACATGTCGTTCGAGTATGCCATTATGAGGAGAGTGAGTGCCCGTTTGTCAATGAGATGACGAGCCATCTGTTCACGGGAGTACATATCTATGGGTTTCTCTACGACGTATTCCGGTAGCTCGGAGCAAGTGTCCATCCGTGGAACTGCGGCTACGGTGACTGTCGGTCTGATCGGGCCTTCACGTATAGATTTCATCAGATTCTCGTCGAGAAGGTCAAGGAAATGGATCATCCTTCTTTTCCACTGTTGGTACTCGCCCATCACCAGAACGGGAGGGCGAGTCTCGGACCCGATGCCGATAATCTCTTTCGACATCTCGTTCTCTCAAAGAGGATCTCATTTGATTGAATCACTTGGCAAGAAAAAAACTTTTGGGAAAATACTGATACCTCGAACGCCTCGGGACACGGTTAGCTTTAAAATTTTGAAAATTTTGGAAAATGGCTAAGTGTTGGATTTGAGGAAAAAGTTTGCAAGAGTTCTGGCTCAAAGAGGCGAAATCCGATCTTGAAACAGATGTTTTCCGAATTGGATTTGGCTCAAAGGTATGGGTGCGGAAAACCTGATTTTCCGATTCGGAAAATGGTATTTTCCGATTCGGAAAATGCTTGGTTCGGAAAATGTAGTTCAATTCGGAAAAAGGCAAACAAAGGAGCAAAACCCCAAGTCAGATGGCCAATTTCCCGATTCGGAAAACAAGTTGTCCGATTCGGAAAAGGCACAAAGTCCGATTCGGGGAATAGTACAAAGTCCGAATCGGAAATTTTGAACTGAAAAATCAGATCATGTTTTCCGATTCGGAAAACCGGCACAGAAGCTCCGAATTTTTTTTCAAAACAGCCCAAAAACATTTAAACAATAAGTGTTAACACCCCCAATTGATGAAAAAACAATGTAAAAACCTTGGGTAATCACTTAACACTTAAAAACACTTCTTTAAGAGGTCTTTTTGGATCAAAACAACCCAAAAAGTTTTGAAATAAAAACTTTTTAAAACCTTTTAAAAACCAAGAATCAAGCCAAGGAATCAACAATGGATCAAGCTCTGATACCAATTGTTTGTCCCAAAAAGCAAAGAGAACAAGATGAAATGAAATCAAGAATAAGGATTGAACACACTAAAATCTCTTGATGAATGCTTCAATGGCTAAATGTGATATTTCAATGAGTTGCACCAAAAATGATAGAAAAAGCATTACAAAAACCATAATCATCTCATACTATTTATAGTAGTATAAGAGAATTACAAACTGACATAAAAGGCCCCCGAAGTTTAAGACTTCTAAAAAGGGGCAAACAACCAAGCTAAAGTTCAACTGAAAATGAAATTAAACTACTGAAAGCATCTAAAGATAAGCTTCTGACTCTTCACAACACTGAAGGTCTAACAGAACCTCTGTAGATGCAAGTTAGGCTGGTTGATGTCTTCCTTTTTCTTTTTCTGCTGATTGATGAGAGTTTTCTCACCTCATTGAGTAGCACCCTTCTTTTTTATGAGACTCATCATGTCATCAAATATCATTTGAGCAAAATCCAACTTGAGATCGAAGTAGGACCCATACACAATGCCCAGCATAGCCGTAGAGGACTGATCGTGGCTTCCAACTTTCCCATCGAGGCAGTAGTTGATCTTTTGGTGTTCCACATAGGGGGTAATCCTTTCCTTGTAAAGTGTGATCTTTTGGTGATTTGCTTCCTTGGGTCTAGACGATAGGAGTGAAACTTTGGAAATTCCATGATGTCCTCATCAATAGGAGCTGTATCATACTTATCATGAACAGGGAGTTGGAGAGCTGTGCGAAAATCAGACACAGTGACTTGCAGAGGGATCATGGATCCTTGTGTTAGATGAGTGACATATCCAACAATGCTTGAGCCAAATCCTTCTAGAATGCACACATAAGAACTTAGAAAGAAATGGGAGACATAGGTAATAGGGATCTCCTTTTTGGCAGTTAGGGCATAGAATATGGGTGGTTTCAAAGAATTTCGAGAAGGGGTATGGTATAATTAGGGAATCCAGAACCAGGGATAAGATAGTAGTTGTTGGGTTTCTTCACAAGGACGATTCGTTCTTATCGATGTTGAATGAACGATACCGCATGAGATGAGAGGGCTTGGGATTGGTTGACAACATTATCATTGTCATTTGATGCAGCATTTGCAGAACCAGTGCTTGGTGCATCATGAGCAGGGGACGCCATTTAGTTTGAAAGGAAGATGATCGAAATAAGTTGCAGGTGTTGGGTTTTTGTGGGTTCCTTCGGGTCAAACTGACACGAGGACTATCATGGATCACGAAACCTTAATAGTTCAATAAATCCTATAGATCTGATAACCAAGCTGGTAAAAGACCTATATGATCAAAACACACTGATTTGATCTTATGCGGAAGCGTTTAAGCTAAAAACCCTAAACTAGCTTATGGATCTTAATCAATTAATTTAATAAATTCTAACAGTTATGATGGTTTACCTGGATTGCTTAAGAATTGATCCACCGATGATCGACCTACGAATTGTTCCTCTAGCAGAACTGAAACCCGAAAACTGGAAAACCCAAACTGGTATCCGGGGAGAGAGAGAGACGACGCCAGTGGGAGAGACAGGGAGAGAGAAACTGAAAACTGATTATTGAATTAGATGGATTGAAAAACTTAATTTTTCCTTAAACCCATAAGCCTTATTTATATGGAGGAAAAATACAGTTTGAACAAGATTCAGTTTCCTTATTGTAATTATCTCATTCTTTTCTTTCTGGAAAAGAATTTACTTATGATAATTATCTATATATATATATATATATATATATATATATTTATCTAGAGGGATGTTCAAATGTAAACTCTATATTTCGTGTAAACTATGTAAACCCATCGTGGCCCTTGATCAAAAAAATCAAAGGAGGATATATGGATTCATAGAAAATATGGAAATGTGAAATATATGGTAAGTCAATGATTATGGAAATATGAAAATGTGAAATATGGAAACGTTTTTGAAAATCAATGGTGTGGATTGGTTTACATAGTTTACACGAAATATAGAGTTTACATTTGAATCTCCCTCTATTTATCTAATATATATATATATATATATATATATATAAATCTATGAATTAATTATTATATATTTATTTCATCAAATAAATATACAATCTACTTAATTAATTAATAACCCTCCAACTTGGGATTTCTGACTGAAATTACCCAACTGATTTATAATTGACTATTATAAATCCTAACTCTCCATTTCTGGGTTTCATATAACTTATTCGATTTATAGGTCCTCACAGGTGTGACCCTCAAGTATCATGTAACATTGGATGTGTAATTACTTGGTTTGTCAACTCTGCACATAATTCCTAACAGACTCCCACTTGTGCAAGTTGGCAATACCGCCTTGATTACACGGACCTAAGGAGGCCCCTAGACAGGCACTTAGGCTAACCAGGTTACAAGAACTCTTATACCCAGACTGGTGATATAATCATTTCGTAAGGAAATGGTATCTATGAAACTTCTGTTCATTGATTGGGTATATCTTGGCTTTTCCCTTTGCATCACGATATTTCATCTGTGAGTATGAGCCTGGAAAGTGTCAACTCTAAATACTCAAGATTCTGTTTTCTTGACTATCCGACTTTTACTGATAGGTAAACGACAAAGAACTAATCAGTTCGTTTGGGCATGGCCATGCACTTCATCAGTATATTCAGTCAGTCAAGATGGGCCCAGAAATATCTCTCTTCAAAGAGGAGGTGCAAATCCCATCTTGCATATCTGCCTTTAACACCACGGCTTCCGCTGAATCTAGTTACGCCCTTTATAGCCACCCTGTTACGGCATAGCGGTTAAGTGCACTAAGTATTCAGTAGTCCTCATGATATCAAATCAGATACCTCAGGTGATAGGGACAACCACTGTGAGATTTACTTATGACTGATTGCAAGAAGTAATCTCAACTGCGGATCACGTCCGATATTTGCTACTCTATCAAATATCTGTGCAACTTTTAGTCTACAACGCTTGTAGCTGTTATTTAGTAACTGATCATAACTACCTAAAAGTTCACAATGACTTTAACACCTTATTGGGTTCCCACCACGATAAGTCGTCACGGACAAATTTTGAATGAAAAACTGAAAAACTAGTTTCATTCCTGGATTATAAAACATGCAAAATATAAAAGTGATAAAGAAATTAATTTCGTATAGTCCATATTACACGCTGTAATAATAACAAAATTAATGACTTTTCTTAATAACTTTTATAATATCTATTTAACGTTTGTTAAATACTGATCTAAAATGAAGTATCACCTATCTTCAGTTTAAATCCTTTGATCAAAGTTTACCATTTTAATCAAAGTGAGGACCAAATAACACAAGTCTGTATTTATTGATATTGTCTACTTGTATCTGCTAATCATTGTTTTGCAAACACTTTTATAAACAATAATTAGACTTATATCATATTCCATGAACTTGGAGACCTGGAATAACTACCAGTTCCTGAATATGTAAAACTAAACTGCAACTTTCCTTAGTTGCTATGTAGATGAATGATTCCTACCTGGAATCAGATTCCATTTTACTCTACTGGTAAATTCACTGGAATTCTATATTTAATCCAACACTTTAATTATTGATTTAAAAGTCAATCATGTCTTTCCTTTGTTTCAAGGGTCTTGAAACTTTTATCCTCTTGACTATAAGGTAAATTATATCTTATGAATTCTCATCCTACTTGGATCATAAATTCCGAGATATATTGAATCAATAATTATATCTCTTATTCTTTATCTTATACTAGATAGAGAATAAATTGGGCTCCCACTAACCTATATGAAAACCAATTATTACTTAAAATTCACTATGGACTTAGTCAAAACTTTGATTAGTCAATTATTTTTAAGTAATATACTTGAGAATTCTGCCATTTATAAAACTTAACTGGATTTTGTTAAATCCTAATTCCAAAGCTTGGAATTTTCCTAGTTTTAAAAATACTGTTATTAATGCTATCTGAGTTAATATCCTAGATTCTCTTAAACACTTTTTCACAAAATATTATTCATAAATGTTTTATTCCCAAAACACATTCCTATAGAATTTCGTGTGTTTTGATAGTTTTCATATAAATTACTTGAATTTAATAAAGACTATTGAAGTAACTATAACAGTAGGATCAAACGGATTCAAGAATACTAAGTGCAATTAGATATTTCGATGTCAAGACAATAACTTTTAAAATTAAAACCATAGAATTATAAATCTAAAAATATAATCATCCCAAAAATAACTGTTTTAAAAAAAAAAACATAAATCCAAAATGTCTTGACTAGAATTGAAATGAACTGGTACTTAAGATCCTCAGCAACTCCTGGGCACTTCACTTCTGACCTCCTGCAATAGTCATTTGCTCTAGGTATCAGTATACTTGTAAACTAACAAGTAAGAAGTGACAAACTAAAGAAATCATAAATATCTGAGGTTTACATACCTGCTTCATGATGCTTTGGGCAGTTTTGCCTCCAGTGACCGACCTCATTGCATGTGAAGCAGCGGTTCTCGGTCCTAGCTTTATTTGGCTTAACCTTCTTGCCCTTGCCCTTGCCTTTGCCTTTCTTGGGTGCACTCTGGACGGCCTGGACTGGTCCCTTTCCTTTGCTGGTGCTAGCATGCCCATTCTTCTTTTTCACCCCTCCGTCTCTTACCATCAAGACATCCTTGGTCTTGTTCTTGTTCCCCATATTCAATTCAGCTGTCTTAAGCATGGAGTGTAATTCTGCTATTGACTTCTCCATGTTATTCATATTGTAATTGACTACAAAGGGACTGTAGTCTTCTGACAGTGAATTGAGTACAGTATCCGTTGCTAGCTGTAACGGAACTGGGTGACCAAGCCTTTCCAGATGATCCAAGTGCCGTTTCATTTTCATAACATGGTCACTTACTGATGTCCCTTTAACCATCTTGCATTCATTAAATTCTTTTTTGGCATCGTAACGTTCTGTACGAGCCTGTGTCTGGAACATGTCCCTCAGCTGGCGGATCATGTCATAAGCATTTGTGTTTATGAGCCCTGCTTGCAGATCTGGGCTCATTGTTGCAAGCATGAGACAGGTGACATCTAGTAGATCATCTGAATGCTTCTTGTGGGCATTCCTGGCAGCAGCCGGACCAGTTGCCGGAGGAGCCTCCCCAAGAGGCTCTTCAAGGACATACCATTTCCTTTCGTGTTTGAGCACAATCATCAGATTGCGCTCCCAGTCAAGGAAATTTGAGCCGGTTAACTTGTCCTTTTCTAGGATAGAGCAGAGGGAAAGATTGTTAGTGCTGGTAACAGTGCTTGCCATCTACACACATTAAAACTTTTGGTTTTTAGCAATTGTAAATAGATTAAATTCCAATAAATATCAATAAACCCTTAAATGATCAATTTATTGGACTAGGATCCTTATTTCATACGTCCTGATGTGCGGTATGTTCTTGCTCCAGCAGGCCCGTATTCATTTCGGTAGGTCAGGACTTTTACCAATCATATCTAACTGATATGACTCCTAGATCTTTTCGGAACGACGGTAATTATCCGTGCATGTTTCGGTTCCTCTTAGTGCATTTTGGCCCGGTACCTCCCGGTGAACTTCACAGTACCAAAATAGATCTCACCATTTTGGGGACCTGATCACTTTACTCTGGCTGGTACCACCCGGAGATAATTCGCAGAGTTATGTAACCTCTTCAGCTTCAGTTTGAACACTGACGTTTAATGTGTGATCACTTACAACGCCTGTGTACCTTATGCCGAAGGTGCCCCTAGATTTCGGGGTTTTGAAAAATTTTATTTCCAGGATTTTTTTTTTATAAAAATTTTGAAAAACTGATTATCATAAAGGCTACTGATGTTTTAAACTAACTGTTTTAAACATACATGCTATTTCAAAACTAACTGTTATAAAAACACTTGCTAATTAAAACTAACTGTTTTAATAGCACACCTAGTTGATTAAAACTAACTGTTTTTGTCAACTTACCTTTTATATGAAACAATCATTTATAGGTTTAAAATAAAATCTACCGTTTTGAAAAAGGTTCAAAAACTGATAATTTTAAATATAGAAACCTATATGCTTTTGTGATATAACCTAGTTTTAAAATAACCTATCTATTTAAAACTACTAGCATGCAAGATATCACAAATAAACATTCAACCATGTAATTAAATAACAATTAATCACATAATAGCCAATTATAGTTTTTGCCAACGTTTGTTTCCTAGGGACCAATAATGACCTATTCTTAAAGATTTCAAGACTTGCGTAGCTCCCACTGGCCTTGTCATCTTCGTCTGGACTCCTGGAAGGAGGAAGAACTTCCAATAGCTCCCACTGGCCTCACCATCTTGTAAGAATAAGGGAAAAATAGAATTATCTATCCTAAGGTCATTATTACATAAGGGGTTGTAAATGGCACGCAGGCCTCCCCGTAAATATGTCAAGGGTCTAAGTTGGCAAACACTATAATAGACACATATATATATATATATATATACTCAAACTGAGATGCATATATAGAATTCAAGCAATCACGCAATTATATATAAAGCATAAATAAGCAATATAATAAAAGCGAGAAATAAACCTAGATCCGTTAAAATTATATCGTCTCAATTATCACAAAACTTGGTTTTAACTGATTTATAAAAACAAAACTGTTTTATAAACCAATTTTAAAGATTATCTTATAAATCGTAAAATATTTGTCTTTTATCAAAATTTATATCAAAACGGGTTTACCGATCAAATTTTAAAAATACTGGCCTTTGTGTTTTAATTAATTAGAAAAACACGATATTAGGCTCATTTTGACAGGTCAGAATTTATTTGATAAAAGTTTCCCAAATAAACTTATTTTAAACAAAAATAATTTCGGATAAGATTAGCTTAAAACCAAACGAGCCCCCTTTTATGGGCCATGACTTGGTCCAAAGAACTGGGCTTTGGGCCTGATAACAGAACTTGGCCCAGGCTGACGAAAAACCCTAGACGGATAGCTTGGCAGCACTGCTCACACCGCGAATGCACGGTCTTGCGCTGTGAAGGGAAAGACTGGCTCGTAACGCGAAAGTCCTCATCAGGGACCTGTTCGCGCCGCGAGGCCTCCCTTTTGGTTGCTGTTATTGCCATCGATCAACTATCACCGTTTAACGGGTACCGACGAAAATCAATCACGCCACCACCATTGCCATTGACATCAGCAGCCATGGCTGCCATCGTCTTTCGTCGGTCTCAAAACCGTCGATTGCCACCACCATTACGAACGGTGGTGTGGTGGTCGTGACGGCAGCAGTAGTATTTACCACCACCACCGCCGCCTCCTACGGCTTCGGTGATTTGTTCAATCGATCGCGATCACCGCCACCACAAACGGTGGTGCGGTGGTTGATCCACGCCGTAGCAAGTGCTATTGCAAACGCCGCCACCGTCACTTCCGACGATCGTCACCCACAGGTGGCGATTGGTGTTTCTCGATCGAGTAACAGTCGCTTCGTCTACCCGGTTTAACCGGCGACGATGATAACGAAAAATGCCACCGCCGCCACCGTCTTTGCCGCTAATACTTGTGGCGGCTATCGAGAACGAACACCGCCTCTTTCACGGCTGTGATCGGCGGTTTGACGCCACCGCCACTAATCTGTGGTTTGATCGAGGCATGGCACCCGGTCACCGCATCGCTTTGCGGCCGGCGATCGAATGGCCGTCGCCACCACCGTAACCGGTGGTCTGGTTTGGCAGTTACGAAAACGCCGCCGCCACCTCTCTGGTGGTTTGGCTGGGCGTTCGCCACCGCTAGATGCGGTGGTTATCGCCGTTTTCCCGTCGCTGTAAATTCCGCCATCCACCACCGCTACTGCGGTTTTCTGGTGGTTGCGGGTTTCATCTACCACCACCGCCACTACCACCATCGCTGCTGCGATTGGTGGCTGGCTGCATTCACCGATCTGGTGATGCAGCCGTGGCTTGGGTGCGGTGGTTTGCAGGCACGGTGCTTTCGCTACCAAGCCGGTTGTCACCGAGAGCCACCACCAAGCTGGTGGTTCGGCCGGTATTAGGACCGACAGCCAACGCCGCCACCACCATGCTGGCGATTTGGCTACGGCCACCGCTAGGCTTGCTGGTTTGGGGTTTGGTGATTTTTCGTACAATAGACAAAATAAAAATCAAAATTTTTATATAAACCATGATAAAATCAGATTTTTTATAACTTGATACGCAAGAATTAATTTTAGCGGATTGATACGAGAATAAATTAAAACTTAAAACGATTGGACCAGACGCTCTGATACCACTGTTGGGTTTTTGTGGGTTCCCTCGGGTCAAACTGACACGAGGACTATCATGGATCACGAAACCTTACTGGTTCAATAAATCCTATAGATCTGATAACCAAGCTGGTAAAAGACCTATATGATCAAAACACACTGATTTGATCTTATGCGGAAGCGTTTAAGCTAAAAACCCTAAACTAGCTTATAGATCTTAATCATTTAATTTAATTAATTCTAACAGTTATGATGGTTTACCTGGATTGCTTGAGAATTGATCCACCGATGATCGACCTATGAATTGTTCCTCTAGCAGAACTGAAACCCGAACACTGGAAAAACCAAACTGGTATCCGGGGAGAGAGAGAGACGGCGCCGGTGGGAGAGAGAGGGAGAGAGAAACTGAAAACTGATTATTGAATTAGGTGGATTGAAAAACTTAATTTTTCCTTAAACCCATAAGCTTTATTTATATGGAGGAAAAATACAGTTTGAACAAGATTCAGTTTCCTTATTGTAATTATCTCATTCTTTTCTTTCTGGAAAAGAATTTACTTATGATAATTATCTCTATATATATATATATATTTATCTAAAAAATATATATATATATATATATAAATCTATTAATTAATTATTATATATTTATTTCATCAAATAAATATACAATCTACTTAATTAATTAATAACCCTCCAACTTTGGGATTTCTGACTGAAATTACCCAACTGATTTATAATTGACTATTATAAATCCTAACTCTCCATTTCTGGGTTTCATATAACTTATTCGATTTATAGGTCCTCACAGGTGTGACCCTCAAGTGTCTTGTAACATTGGATGTGTAATTACTTGGTTTGTCAACTCTGCACATAATTCCTAACACCAGGTTCGTCGAAGATTCGCTTGAGAGTATTTGTGTGTGGTGAAAGGTTTAATGGTTGAAGACGATGAGTATTTATAGTGACAGAGGCAAAGATTTTACAGAACCTCTGTTAGAAGCGCCAGATGGTCTGTAAAACTACGTTCTGTAAAGAGTACGTTAAAAACGTTTTACATGTTCTGTGGTTTTAGAAATTTTGAAATACGCACGTCTCTCAAAGCTGGCTTCCATAGCTTCCAAAGCTACTCCCCTAGACGAAACACTGGAAAAAATCAACAAAATTAGTTAGTAGAGCGGAGAGACTGAACTCTGTGTTCCTGGGTGACTAAGAAACAAGTGTTCATTAATCAAGAAGAGAGAATATGTAAAAAGAGAAAACAACAAAATACAAATATATAAAAGCAAAGAAAACAACAGATTATGGAAAACACATGCCAAGTTTTTCAACCAGATAGTGAAAACACTTCTCATCAAGTGCTTTTGTGAAAATGTCAGCCAAATGATTTTCAGTATTAACAAAATACATTTCGACATTACCTTCTTCAACATTATGTTTAAGAAACTGGTACTTGATATCAATATGTTTTGTTTTGGAATGTTGAACGGGGTTGGCTGAAATAGCTATGGCACTCTTTGAATCACAGAGGATTGGGATCTTATCGAATTTGTAGCCATAGTCTTGAAGCTGGGTTTGCATCCACAGAGCCTGAGAGCAACAACTTGCAGCAGCAACATATTCGGCTTCTGCGGTGGATGTGGACACACAGTTTTGCTTCTTTGAAGACCAACTTACCAGTTTTCCTCCTAGAAAGTGACAGCTTCTAGAGGTGCTCTTTCGATCCACTTGACAGCCTCCATAATCAGAGTCCGTATAAGCTAAAATATCAAATCCTGATAACAGAGGATACCAGAGCCCTAGAGTAGGTGTCTTCTTTAGGTATCTTAAGATTTTTTTTCACAGCACTCAAGTGAGATTCCATTGGATTTGATTGAAATCTGGCACACAGACATGTAGAAAACATTATGTCATGCATACTTGCAGTGAGATAAAGAAGTGAACCTATCATTCCTCTGTAGAGTTTACACTCGACAGAGACTCCACTCGAGTCTTTATGAAGCTTGTGACCAGTAGCCATAGGGGTACGCATGGGAGATACTTCATCAAGCTTATATTTCTTCAGAAGACCCTAGATGTATTTAGCTTGATTTATCAAGATGCCTTATAAAGACTGTTTAACCTGAAGTCCTAAAAAGAAAGTGAGCTCTTCCTTCATGCTCATTTCAAACTCACTTTGCATAAGTAATTCAAACTCTTTGCACATTGAAACATCAGTTGATCCAAATATAATTCAACATAAATTTGCACAAGAAGAATATCATCATTAATTTTCTTGTAGAATAGAGTGATGTCAGTTGTACCTCTGTGGAAGTTGTGAGCAAGAAGAAAAGAGGAAAGACGTTCATACGAGGCTCTGGGGGCTTGTTCCAGACCGTACAGAGCTTTGTCCAAGTAGTAAATGTGATTTGGGTACTTCTTGCTTTCAAACCGTGGAGGTTGTTTAACATACACTTCTTCTTTGAGCTTACCATTGAGAAAGGCTGATTTGACATCCATTTGATAAACCTTAAATCCTCTGTGAGCTGCATAGGCCAAGAATATGCGGATGGCCTCCAGCCTAGCTACAGGGGCAAAGGTTTCATCGTAGTGAATGCCTTCTTCTTGACAATATCCTTGTGCAACCAACCTTGCCTTGTTGCAAATTACTACCCCATTCTCATCCTTTTTGTTGTGGAAGACCCACTTAGGGTGCGTTTCTTTTGCAGACTGGGTGGGACGGGACGGGACAAAAAATAATAGTCCCATGTTTGGTGAGCCATAGGATAAAATGCACATGGGACAAGGTGGGACAAAAACCTAATTTCATGGGACAAAACTTAAAATTTTTTGTTCCACCAAAATAGGTGGAACAATATGGGACTAATTGAAAGATTACTAATTTACCCCTCCTATACCTAAACCTAATTAATTCATCCCTTCCACCCAGCACTTCTTTCTTCTTCTTCCCAATAATTCTTCAATATTTTCTCTAGGTATGAAACTTGTCCTTTTGATTTTAAGTTTCGAATTTGATTTCATTCTTCAAACTCATGGTTTCTCGATTTTGATTTCATTCTCTTGCACAACTTTTTACATGCTCTTGATTTCAATCTCTTGCACAATTTTCCACAGGTTTTCGATTGAGATTTCTATTTCATGGTTTTGTGGATTTCGACTTCGATTATGGTATCTTGCACAACTTTTTCTATAGGTTTTCGATTTCAATTTCTTGCACAACTCTTCCACAGGTTTCCGATTTCAATTTTTATTTCAAGATTTTGTCGATTTCTACTTAGATTTTGGTTTCGTGATTCTCGATTTCGATTGTTTTTTTGCATCTGATTTCCTCGTTTCTCGGTTCATATGTTTGCATATGCTTTCCATGGTTCCATGGTTCTGGATTCCATTTTTACATATTTTATGCTATTGCTACTGCTTCCATGGCTACATATTTAGTATAAATTTTGAACTCGAAAAGCAATATAAATATTTTAGATACTTTAAAAATAAGAGTAAATATATCTTTGCTTTAGATACTGGTTCCATGGTTCATATATGTTTATTGGTTAATTTCTGGAGGAAATCAAAAATGTCATATATACTTAAAAAATAGCATTTAGGGGCAATCTGGTCATTTTAACAAATTTGTACTATCCTGTTATAGTCGTACCAAACGTAAGACAGACTATTAGTCCTGTCCCATCAAGTCTGCGTACCAAACGCTACCTTAGTGCCAATAGCCATCTTTCTACATGGCTGAAGAGTTAGAGACCACACATTGTTTCTTTCAAATTGAATAAGTTCATCCTGCATGGCTTCTACCCAGAAAGGATCTGCCAGAGCCTCTGTTACCTTCTTTGGCTCAATTTTGCTCACAAAATAGGAGAATAAGCAATAATTAATATTGGCTCTAGTTTTGACACTGTCAGAGGGATCGCCAATGATTTGGGTTTGAGGGTGATCCTTTGTCCACTTGACAGCATGAGGTAAGTTGATGTTGGATGTAACTTTGTGAAGAGATTCAGATTAATTTCTACAATCATGGATATTTTCATGTGCAACAGAGGTTTGTTCAACGAAAGTGGTGGAGGGTGAAATTGGATTAGATTCAGGTGGATTCATTGGCTCAGGAACTTCTGTAGGAGCTGGAGTGGGAATGATGGTAGAAGTGTTAGCTTAGTTTTAGGATAAAAATGTTAAAGTTTTATAAATGTAAGCAAATTTAGTCTATATGTTGAACTTTGTTGTAATGGACTTGGGAATTAACTTGTAATGGGATGGGCTTAGGATCCGTTTCTTTATGTATAAATAGGAGCCTATTTTTACAATTAGGGTAACTTTATCCATCTTGTAAATTTTGAAATCAGCCGTACACCCTTAAGAGGTAATACATGAGAGTCGTTTGAATTTGTTCATTGTTCTTCATTGTTTTTCAAAACTGTTCAATAATCTCTCCGTATTTCATTTCATTCAATCTATTTTGTCAAAATCCCGATAGAAAACTTGGTTCTACGTTTCTTTCAATTTGTATGAGAGCGGGAACGAATCAACAATATTCGTTTTCGATCCTTTTAAACAAGTTTTCTTGGGAAACAATCTGGAAATTTGGTGTTTCGCTATATTTCGTTTCATTTCTGGGTCTGTTCTTCAAACAGTTTTGTCTTCGAAATTTGTTTCTTCGAAGACTGTTGGTTTTGGATCTAGGGATTTCGTTTTGAAAATCGTTCTTCAACGTGTTCTTGAGTTTCAGATGTCGATAAAATTGTTCAAAGCAAAGTCTTGCCAGATTCTGATTGTGTGTGATCTTCAAAAAGGATATCACATTAGGTGGAGAATCTCTGAACAGAGATTCTAGGTTTCGTCTCCCAGAGTCAGTAGTGTTGGGTCACCCCAAATGGGAGTTACCACCTATTTTTCAAGTCAAAAATGACTGGAGCCAAGCTCAGAGGCACAAACACCACAGAGCCTCTTGTTCGCTTGCTCTTACAGTCTCTATTAAAAGATAGGCCATGTGATGGACTTGTTAGAACCTCTGTCGGATGTTCACAGAGCCTCTGCCAATCACGTCAGAGTCTCTGTCCGTTTTCTTTTTAACGTTGAGATAACTTTTTGGGTCTAATCAACACGTCAGAGACATAGCCTCCGATTGTCTCTGCTCACTGTCTATACTTGTTGAAAGTTCCTCCAGAAGGTACTCTATCTTTCATCACAGAGACTCTGCCAATCTTAAACGTTTCATCCTTTTCGGTCCACATAATCTCTATCCTGGTATTGTCTCTGAATCCAATTTCTGTCTTCAAATGTTTCTCCATTCTATAGGCAGATTTCTTCTGGAAAACCATATCCAAATCCACTGGGGATTAAGTTCAAATTCAAACACTGAACTTCCCTGAACTTCATAGAAGACAAAAACCACTCCTACATAGAACCCCCTTGCCCACCTCTCTTAACCCAGCCGCATTTAAAATACAACACCATGAGACCTTACCCAGCAGAGCTCTTAAAGGTTTTCAAAAGTTCCCTAATCAATCCAGCATGAACACTCCTATTTGTCTGCCCTCTGAAAATCTAAGGAGTTCACTGGACGAGATACTTTTTCACAGAGCTGGGAAAGCGACTCTCTTCTATCCCTCTTTCGTCTAATATGAAGAATCGAACATCCAAGACTTCCACTTCTGCTGAGTCTTGTAGTTCCAGATTCAAGTTCTAATCAACATTGAACAAGTAGAGAATGATTTAGAAAGCCATATGTCATTGATTCTTGGATGAAATGGTTACACACACTAATACGCCAAGAACACACACACTTAAGCACAACAACTCTCTCAATTCACTCTCCTTACAAACAAGTACGTTTTGCATGTCACTTACAAAATGAACTCACTTTGGGTATTTATACCCAAACACTTACAACCCTTACACTTTACCACATTTACACATTCTACCCTATTATAACAAAACTATTACAAACAAACAATAAAGGAACTAAAGTATTAACCAAACTTTGACCTTGAGCCTTGACTTTGACTTTGCCTTTAACTTCACTTTGAGCACCAACTTGTGATCTCGGATACAATCCGATTTTGCATCCAACAATCTCCCCCTTTGGATTCGAGATCACAAAAAGAATTAGGCAAATGTCTTCAAGAAAGCATCAACACTTTAAACACCAAATATAAGCCTTCTTGAACAATAAACTTCCGTAATAATCTTCAAGAATCATCCAAAACTTCATGAAGCTTTAACAAACTTTGAACAAGAAGCTTTAACGAACGAAATATCTTCAAATAATCACCAAACTTCAAACAACTCTCGCAAACATCTCTTGTCATATCTCGTAATCTTCTCTTTGATTTGACATTTCGGAACCATCTCCCCAAAGTATCTTCAAAAAGCATTTCTCAACTTTACATTTCTAAACCATCTCCCCCTTTTTGATGAAATATGAAATAATCATCAAAACTATAGAAATGTATGATCAGATAACTCGTCTCGTAAAGATACAAACATGTGAACAAACTACCAAGGAAATCAAAAACCATCTCACATAACCATCTCCACCTTGTTACTCCGGAATTCCCCTTTTTCTCCAAAGAAATACCGTCAATTCCATAAAGTAATCCGAATCTTTGCAAATTCAGAGTTGAAGTGGGAAAATCCTGAAGCAACACATGAATCAGTTGGAATGCCTGTGAGAAGCACAAAGCAACTCAGTACAACAAATGCACTATATAAAGATCTTTAGTGATGATCACTCCCCAGGGCATCCGTTCAATCATCGCAAATACTATAAGTATCACTATGAACGTTCCGACAAAGAAACGAATTCCTTGTGTGTATTTGTGATGAAAGAAAATAGCATCATGTGCTTTCATAAGGCTCACAATGTGAAAACATTTCACGACTGGATGTGTAGAAATGAAGTTCGAAGGCAGGGCAGCTTTCTTCTATTTCAATACCGATTTTCCAAATGAAAACCTGATAGATTATGTGCTGCGTCCCCGTGATGAATGAAACATCTCCTTGTTAAGAAGGAAATGAGAAGCTACTGGGGTGAAAACGAGAGTCGGCATTGGGCTTTGCCTTATTTCAATATTGGTCACCAAAGAATGTGAACCAATAGATTATGTGGTTGCCCGGCTTAGAAGTGGTTGGTGCAGAGTATTATGTTTCTTTTAACTCTGTTCTCACACCCTCCAATTCTTTTAAACATCCTCACTTCTAACCAATCTCTCATATAACATTTTTCCGCTCAATCACTATGAGAATAACTCGACCACCTGAGTTATCTCCCCTACTCTTTGATGTAGACCCCTCACTCATTTCTCAAGGGTAACTTCTTGGGTAGGATTGCCGGTTCTGGAAATCCATAGAAGTTCTATTAAGCTCACACATCCCGTGAAATAAGTTTCCTAAACATGAAAGTACAATGACTCATCGAGTGAATCAATGAGCCAATATGAAACATGCTCGAACAAATATATATAAACAATATAGGAGCATAAGAATTTCTTCAAACAAGTATATGAAATGAAGAACATGAATGATGTAAACTTGTTTGAGAAAACTGTTTCATCATATGATGTGAGATATATTCTTGAAAAACTGTGGTTTACACAAAATAAATGAGTATCTATACGAACGAGATATAGATATGGCAATGAAGAACGTATCCAATCAAAGAAACAATCAAGTACAATGAGGAAATATCAAGCGAGTGTATTACCACCGAAAAATATGGTCATATAGAGACGTGGTAATAACTAAGTCAAAAGAAGCTAAACCGGTGTGTATGAATACTTGAAAAGTATATGAAAAGATAATACGCAAGTATTAATCTTTCAAAACACACGGTTAGAAAATATCCGTCAACTCATCATGATATGAAAACATGTAAAATCACACTTCTAATTCGAAAACAATCATTTGAGAATCGAGAAGTGAGTTTGAACATTTAAAAACGTTTTTCATACCTGAAAGTTGTTCATCTTTCAAATATGTAAGCATGAAAGCTTATTTGAACACTCCCCCTAAAAAGAATATCACTTTGAAGTACTCCCCCTCAAATGGATAATCTGCAAAACAAAGTAGAAATTGGTATTCATTGAAAATGAATCCTTAGATGTTAGTCTGATAGTATCCAATCCAGAATAATTAAGCAACCCCCCCTTAAATTAAGATGCGAAACAGATTTAAGTTGGACTAAGCATGCCAAGCTTGCTAACCAAAAAGTTAAAACGCTTTTCATCTAAAGGTTTACTGAAAAGGTCAGCAAGTTGGTAATCTATTTGAACGAAGAACATTTCGATATTACCTTTCTCCACATTATCTTTGATAAAATGATAACGAATGTCGATGTGTTTGGTCTTGGAATGCTGAACCGGATTTGACGTTATCGCAATGGCGCTTTCCGAATCAGAGTAGATAGGGACTCTCTTCAACTTGTAGCCATAGTCTAGTAGTTGTGTCTTCATCCAAAGCACTTGCGAACAATAACTTGCGGTGGCAACATATTCTGCTTCGGCCGTGGAAGTTGAGACGCAATTTTGCTTTTTCGAAGTCCAACTAACAAGTTTATCACCTAAAACTGACACGATCCAGAAGTGCTTTTCCTATCCAGTTTACAACCACCATAATCTGAATCTGTAAAAGATATTAGCTCAAAACTAGAATCATTCGGATACCAAAGACCCATCTCGGGAGTGCCTTTGAGATACCGTAATATCCTTTTGACTGCCGCAAGGTGTGACTCTTTAGGATTAGCTTGAAACCTAGCACAAAAACATGTGGCGAACATAATGTCCGGTCTAGTCGCAGTGAGGTACAAAAGAGAACCAATCGTGCTTCTGTAAATCTTTTGATCAACGGATTACCGGCTAAATCAGGACCCAAAAGATTTCCAGTTGGCATTGGTGTTTTAATTGGAGAACAATCAGTCATGTGAAACTTTTTCAACATATCTTTAATATATTTTGACTGATTTATAAAGATGCCATCCGGGTTTTGTTTGACTTGAATTCCTAAAAAGAAATTCAATTCACCCATCATGCTCATTTCAAATTCGGTCTCCATGATTTTAGAAAACTTTGTACACAACTCTAGATTAGTAGAACCGAAAATAATGTCGTCAACATAAATTTGAACTAAAAGCAAGTCATCACCTTCTTTCTTCAGAAAAAGAGTAGTATCGATCGTACCTCGTTTGAATCCTTTGGATAAGAGATGATTAGTCAGAGTTTCATACCATGCTCTTGGAGCTTGTTTTAAGCCATATAATGCTTTGTCCAAGATGCATACATGATCGGGAAAATCTGGATCGACGAACCCTTTAGGTTGCTCTATATAGACCTCTTCATGCAAGACTCCATTCAAGAACGCAGATTTGACATCCATTTGAAATACCTTGATGTTCTTGTGATCTGCATAGGCTAGAAAGATTCGAATTGCCTCGATCCGCGCTACCGGTGCAAAAAGTCTCATCGTAGTCAATACCTTCTTGTTGAGAATAACCTTTAGCAACCAATCGCTCTTTGTTTCTGACAATCAATCTGGATTCATCTTTCTTATTTCTGAAGATCCACTTGGTTTTAATGATTGATTTATCTTGCGGTCTCGGAACCAAGCGATACACTTTGTTTCTTTTGAATTGTAGAAGCTCTTCTTGCATTGCTAAAAGCCAATCATAATCTTCTAATGCTTGAGAGACATTCTTTGGTTCAATTACGCTCAAGAAACTTTTGTATAGGCAGTAATTTGCAGACGCAGATCGCGTTTTAACACCATCATTGACATCACCAATCACAATGTAGAGTGGATGTGCTCTTGTCCATTTCAACTGAACAGGAAGAATTGCAAGATCATCTAGATTGTTCTGACTATCATTTTCATCAATGATTGCAGGAATCTCTGATTGATCATCGGGGGTTAACTCTGATTGCTCAACACTTGGAACTGGTATAGCCTGATCAGAGTTAGATGTAGAACAAATATTCTCCGATGGTCCGGAATCATTCACACTTGAAGGTTCTGGGACATCTTGAATATCAACTCTTGGATTTCTGGAAAGAATTAGATCTTCATTATCTGCACAAATATCCAGAAAAGCATCCATAAACAATAAATCGAGTTCTGAACTATTTGGATCAGTAATAGAATCAGAAGTCGTAGTAGAAGCTTGACTATGAATTCCGAGTTCTGAACTGCTTCAGAAGTCATCGACACGGTTTCATCAAAGGTCACATAAACGGTTTCCATAACCATCTTGGTTCTTTTGTTGTAGACGCGGAAAGTCTTTGACGTTAGCGAATAACCAAGAAAGTATCCCTCGTCGGCTTTCTTGTCAAACTTACCAAGATTATCACGGTTGTTAAGAATGTAGCACCTACAACCAAAAACATGAAAAAATTTGACATTGGGAACTTGACGGTTGATTATATGATAAGGAGTTTTCTTGAAGCGCTTATTGATGATGGTTCGATTTTGTGTAAAACAAGCCGTTGAAACAGCTTCGGCCCAAAAGGTAAGAGGTAATCCGGAGTAAGCTAGCATCGTTCGTGCCGCTTCCACTAAGGTTCGGTTTCGTCTTTCTACAACTCCATTTTGTTGTGGAGTATAAGCACCTGAAAAATTATGAGAAATACCAACAGATGTTAGATAAGCATCTAAAGTAGCATTTTTAAATTCAGTGCCATTATCACTCCTAATCTTTCGAACTGGAAGTTGCAAAAGAACTTGGATCCTCTTGATAAACTTTATGATCAACTCGGGAGCTTCAGATTTCATTCTCAGAAATTCTAGCCACGTGTACCGTGAGTATTCATCAACCATAATTAGAATGTACTTCTTTCCACTAATTGATTGAATTCTCATCGGTCCGCATAACTCCATGTGGATCATTTCGAGTGGTGATTGACACGAAGATTCTGTCTTTGACTTGTGAGAACTTCTCTTCATCTTTCCCATTTGACAAGCCGGACATAAAGAATCTCTATCAAATGTCAACTTTGGAAGACCTTTCACCAATCCACCATTAGCTAGTTTGCTAATATCTGAGAAATTCTGATGAGAAAATCTTCTATGCCATAGCCAACTTTCGCCTTTTGTTGCCTTTGAAAACAAACAAACGGGTTTCGACGAATCTATCACCGGAAAGTCAACCACATAGAGATTGTAAAACCTTCTCCCTTCAAAAATCACAACACCATCACTATTAATGATAAGACAGTTAATGATGGAAAAAAGAACAATGTTATAACCATCACAAAACTGACTTGCACTAAAAAGATTATGACTTAACCCCTCAACATAAAGTACCTTCTTTATGGATACCTTACCATTTGTAAGAATGCCGTAACCTTTGATGACACCCGTCGTCTTATTCCCAAAACTAACTGTTCCTCCTGGTCGTTCCACAAAATTGTGCAACAACTCCTTGTAGCCAGTCATATGTCTTGAACAACCGGAATCGACATACCACATATGTCTGGCCTGTAGAAACATGTTAGTTCATCTTGGGAACCCATATCCAAATGGGTCCATTCTTGTTAGTCTCATACATTTTTAACAAATCAGAAGATGAACCTAAGATCTTACAGTTTATACCAGGCTTTGAAATTTGTGCATTCAATAAATCTTTAGGAAGCCATTTGCAAACAAATTTCACATCAACTGATTTATCTTTTGCTTTTGAAAGATTTTTCTTTTTAGCACTACACACTTTAGCACTATGATCAAACAAGTAAGCATGAGGTTTGTCATGAGAAACACCACTAGATCTCTTCTTTTTAACATGACTAGAGTTCAAAGAAAAAGAATTATCACCACAATGAGTACAATGCAAACGTTGCATAGCAAAAAACATCAAAGTAGAGTCAAATGAGTTTTGACACTTATTGAATCTAACATTCAGATTACATTTATTTGCATTGTCAAAGGACGACTTTTTAACAAAACTCTCATTTGTAGCAAAATGCTTTTTCTTCTTTGACTCTTTCTTCTTCCACCCTAGGCCATGTCGTTTAAAACTTTTTAAATCTGTAGAATCAGAAGAACTTGAGTTAATAGGTGTCTTAGGAACTGAACATAAATCAGATGAAGTTTTAGAAGATGTTTCAAGAGTAGCACACGAAGTACTTCATACCTCAAAAGTACTTGCATCAAAATTAATTGAACAAGTTTCAGACTTTGACAAAGTGCACGAGGATTTCTCATCTTTGGAAGTTCCACTATCATTTGAAACATTGACAACATTTGGTTTATCTTGTGTACCAGACTTTGATTTTCAAAAACAACACCAAATTCCACATCTGGTAGTTTGAGTTCTGATTTAAGGATATCACCTTCAACCATACTGTCTAAACTTTTGTACACAAGATAACCATCTTTGTCAATAACAGCATATGTAATTAAATCAGTCACTTCAGGCTTACTACTTTGATCAAAACAAGGTGGAGTATCTTGAGACTCAAACATGGGGTTAGAAATAAAATTTATCTTTTCTTCCTCAACACCTGCTTCGATGTCATCATCATTATCAGAATCAAAACATGGTTTGGTCTCATCAGAATCAGAATCAGACTCATAATCAGAAACGCTTTTATTTTCTAAAAGAGTATTAACTTGTATAAACTCAGAAAGATTTTCACAATCTGTTTCTTTTTCAAGTTCACTTGTCTTATCTTCAGATTTAGGAGTAGATTCAGTAGTCGTTGACTTATTTTCAATATCTTTACTAAGCTTTTCAGATTCAGTTGTAAAAGACTTTACATCTTGAGAATACAAAGAAACACACTGAGTATGAGAAAACTCGGGTTTTCATGTTTGATAACTTTGATTTAAATCATCATATTGAAAATCACATGTGAAATCAAAGTTATTCTTTCTCTTTGGCTTTGAATCTGAAAAACTATCACTTGAGTCATCAACAACTTTTTCTTTACCTTTATCCGAAGAATCAGATAATGAACTACCAGATTTTACAAAGGTCTCGTTTAATTTTGAAAAACTTAAGTTATCAAACTGATAAAGACCTTTAGGGGCTTTCTTTAAAACATCATTTTCAGGTAAACCTAACCCCATTTTTGGATTGTAAAACCTAGTATCTTTTAGATTATTTGTCAAAAGCTTAAGCGTCTGTTGAATCTGACCTCTTTTGATATTAAGATCCTCCAACTGTTTGATTTTGGCATAAGCCTCAGATCTATCTTGAAAACAAACTTCATATTTGATCATATATTCAGCTTTTTCAGACTCCAAATTTACTAAAGCACTCTTCATCTCAGAAATTTGAGATTCTAGTTTGTATGTAATTCATTTTATTATTTATAGAGCTTATCTCCACCGTATGTGATGTGGAGAGTCATATTATCATGGTATCAGATACCAAACGGTTCTGACCTTCTTTCTTCCTTTCCATAGCCGATCATCTCTCATCTTCCTCCCCTCTGTTTCGCCCCTTCTGCTTCTCCCATGGCTGCTTCTTCAGATTCAATTCTTCCCATGAATACCATTATGCACCTTATCACAAATCGTTTAACCTCTTCCAATTACTTCTTATGGAAAAATCAATTACTTCCCCTTCTTGCTTCTCAGAATTTGCTCACCCATATTGATGGTACTATTGGCGCACCGCCGCCTGAAGTGATCACTGATGGAAAATCGTCCCCCAATCCGGCTTATTTGACATGGCTTTCCACTGATCAACGTGCTGTGATTCTTCTCCATGCGTCCCTTACTGAAGAAGCTTTTTCTGAAATTGTCGGTCTCTCTACAGCAAGGCAAATCTGGGTAGCCTTAGAGGCTGCGTACAGCAGCTCTTCCATGGAACGCATTCAAAATCTACGTGATCAGTTACGCCAGCTCTTGAAAGGTAACTCTACTGTTGCTGAATTCAGTCGTAAATTCAAATCTATATGTGACCAACTAGCGGCTATTGGACACCCTGTTGATGAATCTGATAAAGTCCACTGGTTTTTATGTGGACTTGGGGCCTCATTTGAATCCTTTTCCACTGCTATTAGAGCCTCACGATCCCATCTTAATCTTCGGGATCTAATTGCTCAAGCCGAGGGACATGAACTCTTCCTTCGATCTCTACATGGGTCTGGCACACCACCAGTTGCTTTCAATACTCAAACTACTCCCAACAGGGGTAGAGGACGGGTTTTTCGTGGTGGCAGGGGGCGTGGGCGTAGACCCCCTCATTGCCAATTATGTCGCACAACAGGTCATATTGTGAGCACTTGCCCTCAACTTGCTACCTTTGCCTCTCGTGCTCCTGGCTCGGATACTGATTTAGCGAAAGCGTTTCATGCTCAATGTCATGTTAACTCCGCTGGTCCCGATTGGTTTGTTGATTCTGGTGCAACGGACCACATGACTCCTTCAACGGCATCAGTATCTCAACCCACTGTTTTTTCAGGAAATTCAAAGGTTTCTTTTGGGAATGGTAATGTTCTCCCAATTTCTCACACAGGTCATCCGATTCTTAATAACAATATAAGGTTAAGGGACATTTTAGTTGTTCCAAAGCTTACTAAAAACCTTTTATCCATCAGCAAATTAACATCCGACAATCACATGGATGTCTTGTTTTCTCAACCTTATTTTTATATCCAGGATCGAACAACGAAGCGGGTCCTCGCTCAAGGTCGGTGTGATCGAGGTCTCTATGTTCTCTCCACTAAACCTCAAGCTTTTATTGCTACTACCAGCTCAAGGTTAAAGGCCTCGTATGAACTTTGGCACTCTCGGCTTGGACATGTGTCCTTTGATACTATTTTACTTTTAAATAAAATGGGACATTTGTCGGTTTCTCTTTCCTAATCTCAGCCTTTTCAAGCTCACGATCATCAGCTAAGCATTTATATAACTCACATTCATTACTAAATTCAATGACTCGAGCTCTTTCGAATTTAATCTTTTCCTTCAAGTCATCAAATTCAGTTTTTAAAATTAAAAACTGTTCTTCTAAAGAGCATTCATCATTATCAGACAGATCAGAGTCAGAAGAAGTTTGACTTACTTCATTTGATGCTTCGGTCTCTTTGTGAAGGTTGATGGTTTCTTCCACACTTGCCATGAGATTGTAGTGAACTTGTGTGAAATGGGCAGAATCCTCATCATCAGAAGTATCATCATACCAACATTCTTCTTCAGCCATCAAAACTTGACCTTCACTCTTGCGTTTAGCAAGTTGAGCCTTCCTAGTGTAGTAGTCAAAATCCCTAACTTTCGGCGCTCTACAATCTTTGACAAAATGGTCTAGTTTGCCACAATTGAAACATACATTCCCTTTCTCATCTGTCATGCTCTTTTCATAAGTCTTCCTCTCCGGCCTTTTCTCATATTTCTTTGGCTTGTACTTGTCTCTTTTGTAGTTCTCGAACTTGGGTTTAGAATAGAACTTCTTCTTCCCATACCTTTTGTGGATGGAACTAGACAAAAGAGCAAGTTTATCCGCAACTCTCTTTAAATCAACATCAGATTCTGAGCTATCATCCTCAACAGTATCCGAATCAGAATCAGACAACTCGGTGACTAAGGCCTTTGAATGACTTTTCTTCTTTAAACTAGCACTAGATAGCACACTCTTGTTCTTTTCAGTTAGAAGAGCCAAAGAATCAGTAATGCTCTTCTGTTTGGTCACAATATCTTTGACCTTCACTACATGTTGACTAAGAATGGAATATAGATCATGTAAGTCTTCTTCCGCCAAGTTCTTGTTCATTTGAAGATTAACCGAGTAGTGATCCCATTTTGGATTGCGATTTTTCAAGAACTTGAAGTTTATCTCGGAAGTGGACTTGTTCATTCCATTTCTTCTCAGATCATTCAAGATGATGTTTCTCCATCTAAAGCCTTAAAGCCTTCATAAGCTCCGATTGCTTGGTTTAACTTCGCTTGTATTGATCTTTCCGTTCCTTGAAACTGTTTTTCCAACTCATCCCACAACTCTTTTGTCGTATTTCTACTATCAACATGATTAAACAAATCGTTCGGAATCGCCATCGTGAGTAAAGTAAGAGCTTTTTCATCAAGTTCAGCTCTAATCTTTTCAAGCTCATTGAAATGCCGAAAGAGTTTGAACACACGTCTTGGTTCAATTGCGGGAGTAGTGGCAGTGTCGGGTGTACCCGGAACATCAACGTATGGCCTAATCGGACCTTCTTGGATGCTCACCATGAGTGTCTTATCAATATTGTTGAGAAACTGAATCATTCTCACACGCCATTGAGGATACTCGCCAATCTAAAGAACCGGAGGCTTTGACTTCGAACCCATACTCAATAAATCTCTAGACATCTTTGTAGAACTTGAAAATGATCGAAAATTCACTGAAACTGATAGATTTCTTCTGAACTTCTGGAATCTGAGGATCTGTAACTGTGACAACCGACAGTTTTGACCTTCAGGTTAGCTACTCGTTTAATCACTCTGTAGCATTTCCGTAGGTTAAAATTTAGTCATTTAAGTTTTTAAATGAAACTAGGTTAGTTTGCGTGAAAAAGTTAGGCTAAAACCTAAAAGTCCCGAAAACTGCCCGAAAAAGCCCGAACCGGCCCGAAATCATCCGATAATCCTAAAATGCCAAATTTAAAGTAACTTTTGGAAATTTAAGTTATTTTGTTTAAAATAAAAGTAAACTGTTCCAAATATTCTAAATTCACCTTCGAAAAAGTTGATTTTTACCAAAAATCACAGAAAACCCGATATTGCGTTTGAGCAAACAGTATTAGGAATACATATTTAAAAAAAAAAAAAAAAGATAAGAGGTTGGGGTGGGCCCCACCATGGCTGGCCACCACCCCCTCCCCCTATCATCTCTCTCTCTTTTTCTTTTCCCCAACACATTTAATCACTTCCTCTTTTTCCAACTCAAACCATCATTTCCCTTTTCAAATTTCTTCTTCCATACTCTTTCTCTCTCATTTTCTCTCAAAAATTCCAGCCAAGTTCTTCATCTAAAATCTGATTTTTGAAGATTTGAATAAGATTTTAAAAAGCTCTTGTAGTGGTTTCATTAAGGTAAGTGTTGTAGGTGCATTGTAACTTCGATTTTAGCATTTTTGAAGCTCTTTTCTTGTATTTCTTGAGGATTAAACCCTCTTTTAGTGATGAATATCATTCTTGATGTTTGAGGATGAGAATGAACCTTAGAAATGTGTAAGAACATTCAAAGAAGGTGAAATTCCATGACTCCTCCTTATGAACACAAGATTTGAAGTAAAAATCACATATTTGATGTTTTTTTTATGCATTTTGGGGCTGAACTTAAAGGATAGTTCATGCATGTCTATGATGATGATAATACACTTTTCATCTTTTTATTTGTTGCATAAAGTGAGTATTTAGTTTACTAGCAAGAAAACCTTCATGAATCTTATGATTTTATGTGTTTTGATAAGTGAAAATGGGTTTTGGTTTCTGGACAGAATCTGTCCGATTTTCGTAGGTTGTTTAGACGACTCAAAAGTATAGTAAATGATCTTATTTTGCTACAAAAATTTGATAGATGAAAGTTTTAAGAGTTAGGAAGAATATCCATTTTGAATCACTCAAAAATTCGGAGTAAAACCCTTTCAACTATCTAGAAACATTTTGGTATGCAACAGCTTCTGTCAGAAATCTTCTATCATCTTCATGCATGCATATCTCATAGGTAACTTGTCCAAAATGCTTGATTTTTAATTCTAAACTCAAGTTTACTGAGTTAGCTTTCCAAAGAATCCAAAACCATGTGATTTGGTGGATTTTAAAGGGATGAACCAATGAAAACAAGTTGATGGTGCAAGCTGTCCCAAGATGGCAGATCCACATGCACAAATTTAAAAAGGCATATCTCTCTCAAAAGTCACCCAAATGATGTGAAACTTGTCTCATTAGCTTGGTATATGTTTTATTTAGAAAACCCCTTTGGAAATTCGTGATTTGGTGGGATAATGAACTCTCTATGAACAAAACTTTACTGACATGTATCCTTGAAAAATAAAAGTGTGCACTGATTTTGCAAAAATATTTAAAATATGTAAACCACCTCTAAAAATTATGAAATTTGGTAGAGATGATGCTAACATCCCCAAAATCAGTAGGTAAAAATTTTGGAATTATTCCTTTTGTGGACCTAAGCTCAAAGGTAGCATTTTTACAACTTTAAAAATATGGCAGATTCTGAAAATGTACTAAAGACCAATTTTTATAAACTTTAAGGTTTCTCACATACTTGGAAGTCCCTAAGATTTATCAGAACCTAATTTAAACTATATTGGACTAAATAAACTATTTAAGGGCATTATATAGGATATCGGTATGGTTACTAAAGCTTGGACCGTTGAATTTAGAACTTACGTTAATTACGTATGTTATAGGGCGATTGTAGATCAGGAGCCGGATCTCGGACACGCACTTACGAATACCTAGAACGCTAAACCCACTCAAGGTGAGTATTCACAGCCCCACTTTTTACCGTTTTTATGCGTTTTGGGGTGAAAAGCATGTTCTGAATGATTGTGAATGGATTTGTGAAAATGTTATGAATTGAAATGAAATGAAATGAAATGTATAGTGAGTTAAATTTGATGCGTTTTAAAGCATGATATAGTGAGAACAAAATGTTTAAGTCCCCGGAAAACTACTATTAACTCATAACAATGGGCCTATAATACATGTGGATAGCGCTATTTGGATTGACATACCCACCTTAAACTGACGAGTGAGAGGTGCACTGTATTGAATAAAAATTTTACACATGTGGGATTTAGTCCCACCGCTGTGATAAGATAGGGGCGTAGCATGTCATAAAATGGAGGATTGTAGTAACTCACGAAGTAAATATCATGCGATTAACAAATCACCCGGGAAAATTTACTCATAGGTTGGTAGTGAATGAACGGGTTCACTCTAACTGTTTATACGTATTTAGTGAATGAACGGATTCGCTATAACTGATTTTGAATATTTAGTGAATAGAAAGATTCACTATAAATGGTTTACGAATACTGAGTGAATAAAAATATTCACTGGAATTGTCGTTGCATTTAAAATATTTTGTGCATATAAAAACCTGTGAACTCACCAACTCTTGTAGTTGACACTTGTTTAACATGCTTTTCAGGAAATCCGAAGGTTTGATAAGGTCATTAGTGGAATTTTGTGTACACCAATCAAGACAATATTTATTTTGTTTAAGTCTGTAAACTTTAAACTATGGTTGGGTTGTGATACTTATTAAACTATTTAAATTTATGTTACGAATGATTGGTGTGATTTATCTTCTATCGCGATGAAATCTTGACTGTCACACCTTGCGGTTCCGCTTTAGCGGGGTGTTACAGTAACTAATCTGAACACTTCTTTTGATCAAGGAAAAGGTTAGTGACAAAAGTCAAAAAGTCAACCAAAAAGTCAACCGACGAATAGTGAAATCCCGAGAAAAAACATTTTTCAAAAATTTTAAAGTTGATTTTGACTGCGAAATTGAAAGAATAGTCCAAAAAATGAATCTCTCGGAAATCACCAAAATCTCGGAAAAACCGGCATTTTTCGGGAAAAAAATGACCTTAAAAATAACTGAACCTTTTCACCGTAGAATCAGATAAGAAGTCTAAAAAAGTTTACGTGAAAAAACGTCCGAAAACACTTCAGACTTTTTTTATCTCTTAAAGTAATCCGATTCGGAAAACACTAAATTCCGAATCGGAATTTTTCACATTTTCCGAATCGGAAAATGATGTTTTCCGAATCGGAAAAACAAATCTGACAGAGTTCCGAGATAAATTTCGAGTTGGTATTTGGTCAAATTCCGAATCGGGAAATGATGTTTTCCGAATCGGAATTTGATTAATACCAAGTCGGAAAATGAGTAAAACTACCTTCGAACACAATTTCCGAACCCAAAAAAAAATTTCCGATTCGGAAAACTTCAAAAATTCCGATTCGGAATTTATGAATATTCCGATTCGGAATATATGAATACCAGTTCGGAAAAATGAGCAAAAACCGAGCAGAAGGTAAAAAAACTCAAAAATTACTGCTCAAAACACCAAAATTTGACTCTAAATCACTCCCAAACACAGTAAAAACATCATTTTAACCACAAACAATCAAATTCACATGCAAACAATGATCAAAAGAAGAACATCAAACCTCAAAATACCTCATTTTCGAAAAACATAAAAGAGCTCAAGAAATCATACCAAATTTTAACGAATTTCAAGCTCTGATACCACTTGTAGTTCCAGATTCAAGTTCTAATCAACATGCAACAAGTAGAGAATGATTTAGAAAGCCATATGTCATTGATTCTTGGATGAAATGGTTACACACACTAATACACCAAGAACACACACACTTAAGCACAATAACTCTCTCAATTCACTCTCCTTACAAACAAGTACGTTTTGCATGTCACTTACAAAATGAACTCACTTTGGGTATTTATACCCAAACACTTACAACCCTTACACTTTACCACATTTACACATTCTACCCTATTTTTACAAAACTATTACAAACAAACAATAAAGAAACTAAAGTATTAACCAAACTTTGACCTTGAGCCTTGACTTTGACTTTGCTTTTAACTTCACTTTGAGCACCAACTTGTGATCTCGGATACAATCCAATTTTGCATCCAACAAGTCTCAAACTCTACAAGGAGCAGAATCTCTATCATTCACACTGGTATGCTTGGGGTGCAAATCAGTTGAGGCAAAAGTCCAAAGAGCAATGCTTCTTGACAAGTGAAAAACCACAGAGCACAAGTTGATGGGAGTTCGTCATTCATATGTTTCTCAGAAGATAAAGATCCGGACAAAGTATATAGTCACAGAGCCTCTGCAACAATTATCAGAGCTTCTGTGATGATATTACAGATGATGAAGATTCAGATATTTGCACAAGTCAAAAGTCACAGAACCTCTGTCGGTCATCTCAGAACCTCTGAAGATCATCTCAGAACCTCTGAAGATCATCTCAGAGCCTCTGATATACTTCATGTTATACAACTCTATGCACAGAATAATCTTATGCATTCGAACATAGAAAATCTTTGAATGCCTGTCTCCAATGGTAAAGCTTTGAAGGATAATACAAGTCAAAATACTACAGAGCCTCTGACAGAAGTCACAGAGCCTCTACGGTATAATCCTCCGATGGAGTAACTTTGAAGCTCTGCTATCATCATCTGAAGTTTGGGAAAGAAGAAAGATTCAAAGATGTGCTTCATTTAAAAAACTTAGGGGGAGATTGTTAGCTTAGTTTTAGGCTAAAAATGTTAAAGCTTTATAAATGTAAGCAAATTTAGTCTATTGAACTTTGTTGTAATGGGCTTGGGAATTAACTTGTAATGGGATGGGCTTAGGATCCGTTTCTTTATGTATAAATTGGAGCCTATGTTTACAATTAGGGTAACTTTATCCATCTTGTAAATTTTGAAATCAGCCGTAAACCCTTAAGAGTTCGTACATGAGAGTCGTTTGAATTTGTTCATTGTTCTTCATTGTTTTTCATTTCTGTTCAACAATCTCTCTGTATTTCATTTCATTCAATCTGTTTTTGTCAAAATCTCGATAGAAAACTTGGTTCTACGTTTCTTTCAAGAAGAATCAGACGTGGGTGCAAATGAGGAAGGCTCTGTATTGGATGTTTCGACAAAGGTACAAATTTTGCTAGAAGAGGCTCTGTCAGTGCTTACAGCGTCTCTATTGTTTTTGACAGAAGTTCTGTCAACTTCTTCAAAATCTTCGTATCAATCATTGAATAGCCTTTCAAGAACTTCTGTAATTGTTGCATTTGGTGAAGCTTCAGCTTGGATTTGCAGTTCTTCTGTGAACTTATCCTGAGTAACCTGTAAGGAATCATCAAATAGTACATTAGTGCTTACTACTATGATTTGAGTTCTGGGAATGAAGACTCTGTATGCTACACAGTCCCATCATATCCAACAAAGATAGCATCATCCCCTTTGGATCAAACTTTCCAACATGTTCTTTATCGTTTAAAACATAACATTTACACCCAAACACATGAAGAAACTTTATATTTGGCCTTTTGTTTTACAGAAGCTGATGTGGAGTTTTCTCATAGCGTTTTACAACCAAGGATCTATTCTGAGTGTAACAAGCAGTTGACACTGCTTCTGCCCAAAATGAGAGTGGTAGTCCAGAAGCATTGAGCATTGTTCTTGCAGCTTCCACTAATGTTTTGTTCTTTCTCTCTACCACCCCATTTTGCTGAGGTGTCCTTGGTGCTAAAAAGTTATGAGTAATTCCAACGAAGGCTAAATAGTCTTCAATAACGGCATTCTTGAATTCTGTGTCATTGTCACTTCTGATGACTCTTATTTGTACACCATGAAAAACTTGCAATCTCTTTAAGAGATTGATTAGGAGCATTGGCACATGAGACTTTCTCTTAACAAACTCAACCTAGGTGTAGCATGAGAATTCATCAATAATTACTAAAATGTACTTCTTCCCTCCAAGGCTCTGCTTTGCAATGGGTCCATAGAGGTCCACATGTAGCATCTGCAGAGGCTTGTCAAAGGAAGGATCAGACATAGTTTTATGGGAGGACCTTTTGAGTTTTCCCATTTCACAAGCTGAGCATAAATGATTTTTCTCAAACTTCATCTCAGGGAGACCCTTAACAATTTTTAATTTGACAGGTTTCTCAAGGGTATGAAAATTTAGATGACAGAACCTGCTGTGCCACAACCATGCTTCCTCATTTTTTACAGAGGACATCAGACATATTTCTTCTTTGGCATCTAAAGTTTCAAAGCACAGAAGATACAAGTCACCTCTTCTGTTGGCTCTCATTACTTCAATGAGGGTGTCAGCTTTGTACATAACACATTATTTGATCTTGAACATGACATCCATTCCATTGTCGCAGAGTTGACTAACGCTTATCAGGATGTGTTTTAGTCCATCTAAGTACGATACTTGATTCACGGTTACTTTTCCTCTGACAATCATTCCATATCCTTTGATCTTACCCTTTTGATTACCTCCAAATGCAACAGAACTTCCTTCTTTATTTATGTAAGATGACAAAAGCTCTAGACTCCCGGTCATGTGTCTCGAGCAACCTGAGTCAATGAACCAGGTAGACACATGTAGCTTTCTCTGCAATCATATGATAGAGTGTTTAGGTATCCACCTCCAGTTGGGTCCTTTTAAGTTAGCTTGTTTAAGTTATGCCACAACATTCTTTGGATTGGACTTATTCTTCTGTGAAACATATTTGTCAATTCGTCGTTGTGTATCTCTAGAGGAAGGTTGTAACACCCCGTTTTCCTAAAGTTAGTTTTTAACCGGGTCCGTTAAGTTCTTAAGTTGTTTTGGGGTTATTTGTGTAACTTTCAGGTGTAGGGACCCGTGTGTCATTATTGTAATTTGAAGGTGGTGTATGTCATGTGTACAAGAGGCTTGGAAGCCCAAACTTCCCTCATTTGTCAGTAATCGACTTTGAGAGAAAAGGAGTGGCTAGGAACTGATTTTGGTTCAATTGGTGGTGAAATCGTTCGTGTGGGGTGATATTGATCTTCGGGGTATCGTTGTTATCGCATTCCTAACCTAAGGTATGAACTTAATTATGTGTATTCGTTGTTTATGTCGAGTTTTGGTATTATTGAGAGTTAGGGTTCTTATGGTTTGGATTTTGATCCAATTAGTGACCAATCGATGTTGGTTTGGTGTTTTTAAGGTATTGAGGTGTGTTATAATGTCATGGGGATGTTCTATAACATCAATTTGGTGTCTTTTAATCAATTTTAGGTAGATTGGTGAGAATCCCGTAGCCATTTCGTAATCAGCGACTTGGGATTTCAGTCTGCAGATAACGGCGGGTCGTGACCCGCGGGGTGACCCGCCGTTTCCGCTGTTTCAGCGTTTGAGTTTTTTTGTTAGTTTTCGTTTGGGGTTCATTCGATCATGTCTCCCTATGGGATGTTTAATAATGGTGTTTGGCAAAGTTTGGGACCAATTGAGAGGGTCTAGCCTAGTCTTAGACTAGTGTTTCGGTTTGGAGTCTTGAAGTGTCATTTTGTGCAAATGTTCATGTGTACTATGTGTTGTTTTGATTTAGGTGATTGATAGACTTTGTGTGGTGTATTTGACACCGACTTTTCGTGATGATAATCAAGGTGAGTACATTAACCCTTATACGTGGCTTTATGTATAAATTGCATGTGATGCGTATGTGGTTATGAGACTAGCATGTTTGTGTGATGGCGTACTCATTGTAGTGGTGGTGGCCACCGTGGGTATTGTCCTTGTGTTAAATTGATATCAGTATGTGTGTGGTCCTTACCGGCGTGTACCGTAAGGCCATTGGTGATAGCATGCCTAGTTCTCATATGCGTCGTGGGTTGTATATATTGTTGTGTGTTTGTAGTTTGTGCTCACTAAGCGAAAGCTTACCCCGTTGTGGTTTTTCCCTTAGATGCAGGTCCGTCTGGAAAGGACAAAGGAAAGCTTGAAGTTTCGATCATGCTCAAGGCTTAGTTCAATTGGAATAAAAGATTGTTAAACTAAAGATTTTATTTTGTTTTGGTTTTAATACAGTTATATGTGATGAACCTCGTTTGAGGATTTTGGCAAATATCTTTTGGTTGGAAACTTTACCCTTCGATTCTATTAAAATTATGTTTTTGGACAATTTCCGCTGTAATGGTTACTTTTACATAATTTCCGTTCATTGTTTGTTAAATATTGTGAAAAAGATTTTGAGTTGTTACAATTGGTATCAGAGCCTTGGTTTGAGGGATTCAGGCATTCACACGAGGTGAGTGCTTGGACTTAAACCCAAGTGTTCGTGTTTTCAAAACAAGTAACCATCAAAACTTTGATATTTTTCTATAGTGGGGTGTGAACTGAGCCAAGGATCGGAACATCAAGACGGGTGAGCACTTTGGTTAATAGTTAAAATTGAGGATATTGTTATTAATTCGTGAATAACATGCTATTGTGGTGACGTGTTAGCATGATTGCTTGTGATTATTTAATTTGTGATGTGGATGTTGTGTTATATAATCTTAATGCTATTTGTGCATGACCACTATAGCGGTAGGAAGGTGTAGGGTAACTCTTATGCTTGATAGATAGGAAGTTGCCTTGTGTATATGTGCATCATTTGTGGTGTAGACCGAAATTGGGGATTAGGACCTTTGGTGACAACGTCGAGCCTAGATATGTAGGGTATAATTATGATGATATAAGGGCCCATATCATTACAATTATATTGTGCATGTCGGGACTCGGCGAGGTTATAGGGGGCACCTATGAACTAACAAGGTTGGGATGGGATAGTAGCATGCTAGGATAGGTTGTATGAACCTAGTTGGGAGTAAAGTGATAACTTGTGGGATGGCATGCTAGAGATTAAGTGCTAGGTGTGGTACTTATTGGTTATTGTTACTTGAATCAGTATGGTGACTACTCGGAGGGGCAGTGGATCTTCTGGTGGGGAGGATCAAGAAATCCCTGACTTGAGAGACATTATAGCTTCTCAAGTGGGGGAGGTGTGGCACAGTTTGTTGCCAGGGCTCTTCGATCAGATGAAGAGAGAGATGATAGAATTGGTAACGCAGCAAGTGCAGACTGCGACTGGAGGGCAAGTGAATGAGGCGGGAAGCTCACAATCGGAGCATACCCGAAATGTGACCTTCAAAGACTTCATGGCATGTCAACCGCCAAACTTTCTGGGAGAAAAGGATCCCTCATCTCTTCTAGATGGGTCTCGGAAGTGGAAGGGGCGTTTCTCACCAGTTTCAGTCCCGCTGAGGTGAAAGTTCGTTTCGCTGCTAACTTGTTGAGGAAGGCAGCGAAAGATTACTGGAATGTGGAGAGTAGTTCTAGAACTCCGGAGCAAGTAGCAGCCATGACTTGGGAGGAGTTCAAGGGATTGTTCAAAGCGGAGTTTGAACCGCAGGTGGAGACAGAGAGGCTTACTAATGAGTTCCTCTACATGCAGCATGTCACACCCCGCTAAAGCGGAAACACGGAGTGTAACAACGCAAAGTAGCACAACACAAAGTATAGACAATAAACGCCATAGCATATCAAAATAGTTAAGTTTTACAATATTACATCGCACTAAAGTCTTAAAATTTATTACAATGAAAACTAAACTACAACGGAAAGGAAATTTAGTCTTGATATGCATGAAGGCGTAACACACGTGCATTTCTTACTTTGGCTCGCCTAAAAAGCATGAAAGTTAAAAAGTCAACTATCGTCATAGTTGGTGAGTTCACGGGTTTAACAACACACATACATATCGTTCGCGTTAAAAATAATAATACCGGAGACATGTAATAAGTTCAAGCAAGAAACTTAATAGTCGGATTTTGCGCGGGTTTCGCAATCATGCGCGTGTCTTGCAAAATCCCGGCATATGGTACTTATCATGAAATACTTACATACAAGATTAACGAGCCACTACTAATCTCCTAGAAGCATAGTTTTTGCCTCGCAACGTCATGCTCATCGCAACATGACATAACAAACCCACAAAACAAAAGTAATTAAACACCAATCGTCATAAACACGTTCCCGTTGCAAGCGGGGGCGAAAGGTGGGGTTGCCAACCCGATAGCACTACCATTGATTACTCGGTCCACCGCAGTGAATTAGACTTAGTAGTGTGTACGAGGACTTTGCGATAAGAAAAACACCCAATTAATCTAGACAAGTATGCATACCATAGCCACAAAAATCGTTCCAAAATAAATCGTTTCACAAAATCGTTTCACAAATCGTTTCAAAATTTTAATCAACCGGTAGTTTGTATCATGCTTTCCACCCCAAAAATGTAAAAACGTAAAAAGGGGCCGTGAATAACTCACCGAGTTATCAGTTCAAGAGTCCCGAGTTAGCGAGGTTCCACCGAATTCCGACCTACTGATATAAAGTATTTTAATAAGTTACTTGACCCATTTAAGTTCCTTAAGTTAGAGTAAAAAGATACGCGCGAACGAAACTTTAGTTTTTATAACGATTGTCGAAAAATACGTACTTTGGTGATTATAACCGGAGTGTGAAAGTTGGTATATGGTCATGCATGTGTGTTTTATGTTGATTCTACCCCATTTATCCTTCCAACAATCTTTTAATGTCCATGGATTACTTTTATGAAAGTGTTTTTAGAAGAATTAAGATTTTACATAAAATAACATTTTTCAGTTTTTCCTATTCTTGACAGATTCGGAGGCTGTTTTGGGACATGCATTTGGGTATGATGCACAACTCCAAAAATTACTAAATTTTAATATGTTTTAGCCATGTGAGTTTACTAATTACTGACAAAATTTCATAATTTTTGGAAAAGGTTAGGGTCCTCAAACAGAAGGTTTATTAAAGTAGTGACAGCAACTAGAGCTGATGCGCAACCTTTTTGTACGGACTGTTTGAGGGTCCGAAACTTGGAATTTTTGCAAACGTCCAGTGGGGTTTGAAATATAACTCAATGAACTTGATTTAAAAAAAAGAATCATGTCATTTGAACATTTTATGAAGGAGTTATGGCCTCTCAAAGTCGGGTCCGAATCTGTCCAGAATCTGTTGGACGAATTTTAGACTAGTTGTTGAATAACAAAATATTTCTTTTGTTTAATAAATTTTATGATGATTTCTCTTTACCAAAGTTCAAGTTCAGATGTGTTTGAAGGAATATCACTTCATAAAACACATTTTACACATGCATTCACATATTTACCAATTTAAACATCTAGATTATAATCATAAGCCATCAACTCACTTTTTGCTTGAACTTTTGATGATCCAAGCAAAGAAAGGGTATTTGGCTATATGAAATCATCTATACCTCATGTAAGGTGATAGATGATCATGAGTAGAACAAGAATCACTAGTCATCAACTCACTTATTGCTTAGCAAAGGAAGGGTATTTGACTAGTGATTTTCCTCACCAATAAGAAAAGATGGTGGAAAAGAGAAGTGCAACAACATAAAGAAATGCTTGATGTGTAAATTACTACAACAATTTATATGAATAAAGATATAAATTATGAACAAGAATTATAAGGATCATTCATGCATCTCAACTTTTAGGTGATCCTAGACGATTTCCTATGCATAGAATGCATGTACTCTCATCTCACAACATTGAGATGATGATGATATAGTGAAGAAAAGAAGATGATCTTGATGAATCTTTACCTTGAAGACTTGAAGATTTGAAGATCTTCAAGGAAGAACATAGAGAGAAGTAGGAGAAAGATGTGTATAAGAGAAGATTGAGAATGAGCAAGTGAAAGAAGGTAGGGGTGTGTGTGTATTTATATTGAGTGAAAGAGAAGGAGGAGGGTAGAGATTGGTGGTGGTGGACGGTTGGGAGAGAAAGGAGGGAGGGAGAGAGAGGTGAGGTGAGTGTTGAAGAAAAGTGTGGTGTGTGTAAGTAAACTACACATGTATTGGTTTGTTGTAGAATCTTGTCTCCCACTAACTCAAACCATGTGCACCCAAGATGGTTTTCTTTTGAAATTAAAATGGCTGGACTTTTAACAAAAATGATTTAGTTTTGTTGAATTTTTGTAGTGTTAGGTGTAAAAAGCTGCTAAAATTAGAAACCGTTATCGAAAACGCGTGTTTTTGTGATTTTTGCGTAACGAAAGCAGTTTTCGAATTTTTATTAAGGAACTTATTAGAAATTGATATTTTTTTTTATATTTTGGGTCATTTTAAAATTAATTCGACAGTCTAGTGGTCGGAATCGGGACCTGCTGTTAACAGTCAGTCAGTTTTGCGTACCGACTATAGTGGCGACTCAATAATTATCAAAGGCACTTATCTAGCCTTTAAGCAATAATTGTTGTCATAAAATATAGTTATTGACAAAATGACAGTACAAAATACTGTTCTGCTCCGGTAATTTAGTTAAAGTTTTACTGGCCTGAGGTGGGGAGTGGAGGGTTGTCACAGTATCCCCCGGTTAAAAGAATTTCGTCCCGAAATTCATTTGTTGTTACTTCCACACCTAATCAAGTAAAGAGTGTTGGGTTTTTGTGGGTATCCTTGGATCAAACTGATTCGAGGATTATCTCAGATCTATCAAAACCTCGCTGGTTCGATATATCTCGTAGGTTTAAAACAAACTGTCCAAACCCACGTGATCACAAACACGCTGTTTCTGATCTAAATATGCGGAAGCGATAAAAGCTAAAAACCCATTAAAGCCTAATGATCTTAATCGTTTGTAGCTCTAAACCTAAAGGGTTAGGTTAGATTAATTTACCTGGATGCTTGAGAATTAGTCCACCCGTAATCAACCAACGAACGTTCCTCTAGCAGAACCGTGAAACCCAAACAAAGAAAACTGTAACCGATCCGGGGAAGGGGGTGATCGGCGCCGGTGGAGAGAGAGGAGAGAGAGGAAACTGGGAACTGGTTTTTCTCAACTGAAAGCTTAATGTTTTTCCTTAACCCATAGGCTTTATTTATATGGAGGAAAAATACAGTTTGTATGAAATCCAGTTTCCTTATAATAATTATCTCAAATCCTTTCCTTATTTAATTAGCTGGAAAAGAATTTGCATACGATAATTATGATTTATATATTTATCTAATATATAAAATCTTATCAATTAATTATTATATATTTTATTTATCTTAATAAATATATAATATCCTAATTAATTAATAACCCTCCAACTTTGGTAATTCTGACTGAAATTACCCAATAGATTTATAATACACTATTATAAATCCTAACTCTCCATTTCGGGATTTCAACTTAACTTGTTCGACTTATAGGTTCTCACAGGTGTGACCCTCAAGTGTCTTGTAACATTGGATTGTATAATCACTTGGTTTGTCAACTCTGCACATAATTCCTAACAGACTCCCACTTGTGCGAGTTGGCAATACCACCTTTGATTACACTGACCTAAGGAGGCCCCTAGACAGGCACTTAGGCTGACCAGGTTACAAGAACTCTTATACCCAGATTTGGTGATATAAACATTCCGTGAGGAATTGGTTATCTATGAAACTACTGTTCATTGATTGGGTATATCTTGGCTTTTCCCTTTGCATCGCGATATTTCATCTGTGAGTATGAGCTTGGAAAGTGTCAACTCTAAATACTCAAGATTCTGTTCTCTTGATTATCTGACTTTCACTGATAGGTAAACGACAAAGAACTAATCAGTCCGTTTGGGCATGGCCATGCACTTCATCAGTATACTTAGTCAGTCAAGATGGGCCCAGAAATATCTCTCTTCTGAGAAGAGGTGCAAATCCCATCTTGCATATCTGCCTTCAACACCACGGCTTCCGCTGAATCTAGTTACACCCTTTATAGCCACCCTGTTACGGCGTAGCGGTTGAGTGCACTAAGAATCCAGTAGTCCTCATGATATCAAATCAGATACCTCAGGTGATAGGGACAACCACTGTGAGATTTACTTATGACTGTTTCCAAGAAGTAATCTCAACCGCGGATCACGTCCGATATTTGCTACTCTATCAAATATCTGTGCAACTTTTAGTCTACAACACTTGTAGCTGTTATTCAGCAACTGATCATAACTACCTAAAAGTTCACAATGACTTTAACACCTTATCATGCTCCCACATTGATAAGTTGTCACGGACAGATTTTGAATGAAAACTGGAAACTAGTTTTATTCCTGGATTAATTAAAAACATGCAAAAATGTGAAAGTGATAAAGAAATCAATCTTGTATAGTCCATGTTACACGCTGTAATAATAACAAGATTGAACGTCTTTTCTTTAATAACTTTCATAGTGTCTATTTAACATTTGTTAAATACTGATCTAAAATGAAGTATCACCTACCTTCAATTTTAAACCCTTTGATTAAAGTTTACCATTTTAATCAAAGTGATAACCAAAAACACAAGTCTGCTTACTTGAATCTGCTAATTATTGTTTTGCAAACACTTCTTAAAACAATAATTAGACTTCTATCATATTCTATGAACTTGGAGACCTGGACTAACTTCCAGTTCCTGAATATGTGAAACTGCAACTTTCCTCAGTTGCTGTGCAGATGAATGATTTCTACCTGAAATCCGATTCCATTTGCAATCCTGGCAAATCTACTGGAATGATATATATTTTAATCCAACACCTTTAATTATTGATTTTTAAGTCAGTTACGACCTTTGTTTCATGGGTCTTGAAACTTTTATCCTTTTAACTAAAAGGGTAAATTATATCTTATGAATTCTTATCCTACCTGGATTTATGAATTCCTAGATATATCAATAATTATATCTTTTATTATTTTATCTCAGACTAGATAGAGAATAAATTGGGCTCCCACTTACTTGCATAAAAACTAACTATTACTCAAAATTTACTATTGACTTAGTCAAAACTTTGATTTAGTCAATCCTAATTTCAAGTAATGAACTTTGAGAATTTTCCCTTTTATGAAACTTAACTGGATCTGGTTAAATCCTAATTCCAAACCTTGGAATTCTTCTGGTTTCATAAATACTGTTATTAACGCTATCTGAGTTAATATCCTAAATTCTCCTTTTAAAAACATTTGAATAAAACCTGATCAAACTTGATTAGTTAATTCTGAGAATTTCCTTTTACAAAACTTATCTGGATTTGTTCAAATCCTAATTCCAGAACTTGGAATCTTTCTAGTTTTATAAATGCTGTTATTAACATTATCTGTGTTAATATCTTAAATTCTCTATTTTCGGATCACAAAATATTATTCATAAATGTTTTATTCTCAAAACACATTCTTATAGAATCTCGTGTGTTTTGATAGTTTTTTATACAAATTACTTTAATCTCATTAAAGTAATTATAACAGGCATCAACAACTAGGATCATACAAACACTAAGCACAATCAGATATTTGTCAAGACAATAACTTTTGAAAAATAAAACCATCAAATTATATAAAATATAATTAAACATTGTTTAAAACATAAACCCCCAAAATAACTGTTTTAAAACTATAAATTCAAAAATGTCTTGACTTAAATTATCTCGTGCTTTGATCCTCGGCAACTCCTGGGCACTTCACTTCATTTCTGATTTCCTGCAATAATCATTTGCTCTAGGTATCAGTATACTTGTAAGCTAACAAGTAAGAAGTGATAAAAGCAATCATAAATTTTCTGAGGTTTACATACCTGCTTCATGACGCTTAGGGCAGTTTTGCCTCCAATGACCGATTTCATTGCATATGAAGCAGCGATTCTCGGTCCTAGCTTTGTTTGGCTTAACCTTCTTGCCCTTGCCCTTGCCCTTGCCTTTCTTGGGTGCACTCTGGATGGCCTGAACTGGTCCTTTTCCCTTGCTGGTGCTAGCATGCCCATTCTTCTTTTTAACCCCTCCGTCCTTTACCATCAAGACATCCTTAGTCTTGTTCTTGTTCCCCATATTCAGTTCAGCTGTCTTAAGCATGGAGTGTAACTCTGCTATAGTTTTCTCCATGTTATTCATGTTGTAGTTGACTACAAAGGGCCTGTAGTCTTCTGACAGTGAATTAAGTATGGTGTCAGTTGCTAGCTGCAACGGAACAGGATGACCCAGCCTCTCCAGATGATCTAATTGCCGTTTCATTTTCATGACATGGTCACTTACTGATGTCCCTTTGACCATCTTGCATTCATTGAATGCTTTGGTGGCATCGTAGCGTTCTGTACGAGCCTGAGTCTGAAACATGTCCCTCAGCTGGCGGATCATGTCGTAAGCATTCGTGTTTATGAGCCCTGCTTGCAGATCTGGGCTCATAGTTGCTAACATCAGACAGGCAACATCAAGGAGATCATCTGAGTGCTTCTTGTGGGCATTTCTGGCAGCAGCCGGAGCGTTTGCCGGAGGTGCCTCCCCAAGTGGCTCTTCAAGCACATACCACTTTCTTTCATGTCTGAGCACAATCATCAGATTGCGCTCCCAGTCAAGAAAGTTAGAGCCGGTCAACTTATCCTTTTCCAGGATAGAGCGGAGGGAAAGATTGTTAGTGCTGGTAACAGTGCTTGCCATCTACACAAAATAAAATTTTTGGTCTTAGCAACTGTAAATAGACTAATTTCCAATAAAATATCAATAAACCCTTAAATGATCAATTTATTGGACTAGGATCCTTATTTCATAAGTCCTGATGTGCGTAATGTTCTTGCTCCACCAGAACCGTATTTATTTCGGTAGGTAAGGACTTTTACCAATCATATCTAACTGACATGACTCCTAGATCTTTTCGGGACCATGGCAACTACCTGTGCATGTTTTAGTCCCTCTTAGTGCTTTTTGGCCCGGTACCACCCGGTGAACATTATAGAACCAAAACAGATCTCACCATTTTGGGGAACCTGATCACTATACTCTGGCCGGTACCACCCGGAGATAATTCGCAGAGTTATGTAACCCCTTCAGCTTCAGTTTGAACACAGACGTTGAATGTGTGATCACTTACAACGCCTATGTACTTTACGCCGAAGGTGCCCCTAGATGGGTTGCACTACTGATCTATGATTTTCGGGGTTTTTGAAAAACTTTATTTCCAGGATTTTGAAAAACTGATTGTTTATAAAGGCTACATATGTTTTAAACTAACTGTTTGAAACATACATGCAATTTTTAAAACTAACTGTTCTAAAATTACTTGCTAATAAAAACTAACTGTTTTAATAGCATACCTAGTTGATTAAAACTAACTGTTTTTATCAACTTTGCCTTTATAAAATAATCATTCACTGATTGTTATAGAGAGCAATTGATATTCTAAACTTACTGTCTTAAATATTCATGTTATTTTAAACCAACTGTTTAAAATATCGGCTAATTGAAATCAACTGATTTAAAGTGTACTGGTTGATTGAAACTACCTGTTTCAATAACCTTTTCCGTCTGACAAAAGCTAACTGTTCTGTCAACTTTGCTCTTTTATAACAATACACTAGGTTTTATTAAAGTGCTTCACTTTAAAGGTTTTCGATTGAAAAGTTAATAAAACCTAATTCCTTCTTGTTTTAAAAAATATTTTTAAAACATATCTAATAAACTAACAGTTATTAGTATCAACTACGCAGTTAATCATGCACACAGATAATTATAACAACTACGCAATTGTAAAACAGATAATTATAGGATTTGCCAATTTTGTTCCTAGGGACCAATAATGACCTAGTTTTTTCTACAACTTCAAAACTTCGCGTAGCTCCCACTGGCTTCGCCATGCTTGTTAGTATTCCGGTAAGATGAAGAATAGCTCCCACTGGCCTCGTCATCCCAAAAGAAAGATAAATTCTATCCTAGGGTCATTATTACATAAGGGGTTGTAAACGGCACGCAGGCCTCCCCATGAATATGTCAAGGGTCTAAGTTGGCAAATACTATAACGTATATATATTTATCAAACTGAAATTCATATATAATTCTCAAGCAATCACGCAATTATATATGCAATATAATAAAAGCAATATTATAATTACGAGAAATAAAACTGGATCCGTTAAAATTATCTTGTCTCAATTATTGCAAAAACTTGGTTTTATAACTGATTCGAAAAACAAATTGTTTTATGAATCTTAAAAGAAAATCTTTAGACTAAAGAATGGTTTTTTAACTTAAAATTGAGATTTATGATAAATCTTAAAACAAAAACCATTTAATCCTTTTACCCAAAAATATTAAACTGGTTTTAACGATCCAACTTTTTAACACTGACCTTTGAATTTACTTGATTCTATAAAAGTTTATTAAATTGGAAAAACCAAAATTTACTTGATGAAAATCCTAAGTAAACTTATTTTGGATAAAATATCTTAAAAACCAAACGAGCTCTTTTGGACCATAACTTGGTCCAAAGAACTGGGCTTTGGGCCCGGTAACATTTAGGCCCAATTATACGAAAAAACCCTAGGTTGATCAGAAGTCTGGTTCGTGTTGCGAAAACCTTGTTTCAGGCCTGATCGCGCTGCGAGAGCCATTATCATCCGTCACCGATAACCGCCACCTACAGGTGGCGATTGACGACCGCCACTAATGCCGTTTAACCGGCGACGATGACAAAATGCCACCGCCACCGCCGTTAACAGCAATCATCGCCATTACCACGACATTGATGGCAATCGGCCACCGTCGTCGTGTGATTTGGAACCCGCTGGGCACCGCTCGTCTGGTGGTTTTCAAATCTTTCGATTGCCACCACCACTAATGGTGGTGTGGCTTTCGATCGGTGGTCCGAAAAACAACCAACACCGCCACCACAAGCGGTGGTGTGGTGTTCGATTTACGCCGTGGTCAACACCACGGTTGTGGCGTGTCACCGTCGGCCACCATCGCCTGATCGCCACTGCCGCCAACCATGCCTCGGTCGGCAACCATGATTGCCGTTTCTAAACATCATCACCACCACTAGCCGGAGGCGACGGCAGCGATAGCAACACCATCACCACCTGTCGCCCGCCACCATACGTCACCGTTCGACTACCGCCACCGCATGGCGCGGCCATAAGGCAGCCAGCGGTGGCCGGTTCGCACACCACCACCACCGTGGTTCCTGGTGATCGTCGATTAGCAGCCACCGCTGCCGCGAACACCATCGTCGCCCGCTGGACGCCGGCGTTAGCCGGCGACCGATCATTGCGAACAGCCGCCGCCGTCGCTAGGCGTGGTGCGGTCGTTGTTCTGCTATTACGCCGCCACCGTCGCTACCACCACCTGTGGTGCGATGGGTGTTCGATTTTCTGGTGGTGGTTCGATCGGCTATCTGCCGTCGTTCCACCTCTGTGTGGGTTTTCGGCCAATGATGACAGTGGTGTGAACGATACCACCATCACCACCGCCTTGCGATCCAAGGCCGGCTGCCACCACCATTCTGGTGCGGCAGCCACAGCCACCACCTATCTGGTGGCGCGGCTGTGGTTGTTTCTTGGCAACGAAGGGTTTCGGCCAACACCACCTAATCTGGTGGTGTGGCCCGGTGGTTAATACCAGATGGGTTTTTCGTACAATGAACAAAATCAAAAATCATGTAAACCATAAAATTCAGATTTTAAACTTAAAGAAACAAATTTTTACGGATCACACATACATAACAGATAAACTGGTAAACTGATAAACAGCTAAAAACGATTTAACAATGGCTCTGATACCACTGTTGGGTTTTTGTGGGTATCCTTGGATCAAACTGATTCGAGGATTATCTCAGATCTATCAAAACCTCGCTGGTTCGATATATCTCGTAGGTTTAAAACAAACTGTCCAAACCCACGTGATCACAAACACGCTGTTTCTGATCTAAATATGCGGAAGCGATAAAAGCTAAAAACCCATTAAAGCCTAATGATCTTAATCGTTTGTAGCTCTAAACCTAAAGGGTTAGGTTAGATTAATTTACCTGGATGCTTGAGAATTAGTCCACCCGTAATCAACCAACGAACGTTCCTCTAGCAGAACCGTGAAACCCGAACAAAGAAAACTGTAACCGATCCGGGGAAGGGGGTGATCGGCGCCGGTGGAGAGAGAGGAGAGAGAGGAAACTGGGAACTGGTTTTTCTCAACTGAAAGCTTAATGTTTTTCCTTAACCCATAGGCTTTATTTATATGGAGGAAAAATACAGTTTGTATGAAATCCAGTTTCCTTATAATAATTATCTCAAATCCTTTCCTTATTTAATTAGCTGGAAAAGAATTTGCATACGATAATTCTGATTTATATATTTATCTAATATATAAAATCTTATCAATTAATTATTATATATTTATTTATCTTAATAAATATATAATATCCTAATTAATTAATAACCCTCCAACTTTGGTAATTCTGACTGAAATTACCCAATAGATTTATAATACACTATTATAAATCCTAACTCTCCATTTCGGGATTTCAACTTAACTTGTTCGACTTATAGGTTCTCACAGGTGTGACCCTCAAGTGTCTTGTAACATTGGATTGTATAATCACTTGGTTTGTCAACTCTGCACATAATTCCTAACAAAGAGTTGAGGGTACTTCTTCCTCATGAAGTCCTTACGTTCCCACGTGTATTCTAGTCCACGTCTGGACCTCCAATGTACCTTCATAATCGGTATCTTGCTCCTTTTGAGCTACTCGACCTCCTTGTGAAGAATTTCTATAGCTTCCTCGACGAAGCAGAGGGTTTTGTCCACGAAGACTTCCTCTAGAGGGATAGCTTGGGATTCATCGGTTATACACATTTTGAGATTCGACACGTGAAAAGTGTTATGAATCTCACTCATTTCCTCAGGTAGCCTAAGCTTGTAAGCAACTGGGCTGAGTCTTTCGATAATTTCGAAAGGTCCAACGTACCTAGGGCTTAACTTGCCTCTTTTGCCGAATCGTACTAGTCCTTTTCAATGGGAAACCTTTAAAAGTACCCTATCTCCCACTTGGAAGTCCAACGGTTTTCTACGGTTTTCAGCATAACTTTTCTGACGATCTGTAGCAGCTTTGAGCCTATCCTTAATCACACTGATTTTGTTAGTGGTTTCTTGGATTAACTCGGGTCCCGTTAGCTGGCTATCTCCAATTTCTACCCAGCTGAGTGGAGACCGACACTTTCGGCCATACAAGGGTTCATAGGGAGCACACTGTATGCTAGTGTGGTAACTATTGCTGTAAGAAAATTCTACCAATGGTAGGTGATCATCCAGTTCCCTCTATACTCTGCGACACATGCGCGCAACATATCTTCCAAGGTTTGGATGGTCCTCTCACTTGACTATCGGTCTGCGGATGATATGCCGTACTCTAGTCCAGTTGGGAACCTAAAGCCTTTTGAAGCGATTGCCAAATCGCGACGTAAAATGGCTATCTTAGTTGGAAATAATGGAGATTGGCATTCCGTGACACTAAGTCCTTGATGTAAATTCGCATAAGCCTTTCCATCTTATAGTCTTATCGGATAAGGAGAAAATGAGCTGACTTTGTCAGACGGTTAACTATTACCCAAATTGTATCGTGCCCCTTAACAGTTTTGGGTAACTTGGTGACTAAGTCCCTAGAAATTTGCTCCTACTTCCATTGCGGTATTTCTGGTTGTCGCAGAAAACCTAACGATTTCTGATTTTCAGCCTTGACCTTGGAACAAGTCAAATATCGTCCCACATAGAATGCTATATCTCTCTTCATTCCTGGCCACCAATAGTGTTCGTTCAAATCCTTATACATCTTGTCCGCTCCTAGTTCTCAGTCATGAGTAGTGTAGTTTTGCTCATGGTTCTTAAGTTGTCTAGATGCGTAGGCTATGACCTTATCCCTTTGCATCAGTACACATTCTAGTTCCTGGCATGAAGCGTCACAATATACAACGAAGTCTTCTGTCCCTTGAGGTAAGGTCAGAACTGGTGCATTGCATAGCTTTTGCTTCAGGAGTTGAAAGGCGTCCTCTTGCCGTTTTGGGTCAGCATAGTCAGAGGTTGTGCGATTTTTGAGAAACCTTCTATGAATCTCCTATAATATCCTGCCAATCCCAAAAATTGGCGGATTTTCCGTTGAGGTCTTCGGGGTCTCTCACCTTGCAATTACCTTAATCTTTACCGAGTCCACATGGATTCCTATCTTTCCAACTACATGACCAAGAAAACGTACCTCTCGAGTCCAAAATTCGTACTTGGAAAATTTGGCGTACAATTTCTGGTTCCTAAGCAACTCTAAAACCACTTTCAAATGCTGCTCGTGCTCTTCTTTACTTTGGGAGTAGATAAGTATGTCATCGATAAATACGATTACAAACTTATCTAAATATGGTCTGCATATCCTATTCATCAGATCCATAATCACGGCTGGAGCATTTGTGAGTCCAAAGGGCATAACCATAAACTCATAATGTTCGTAGCGTGTCCTGAACGCTGTCTTATGAACATCTTCCTCATAGACTCTTAATTGATGATACCCTGATCAATCTTAGAGAAGAAACTAGCGCCTTGAAGTAGATCAAACAGATCATCTATCCTAAGGAGAGGATAACGATTCTTGATGGTCAACTTGTTCAGCTCCCTATAATCTATGCACATCCTAAGCAATCCGTCCTTCTTCTTAACAAACAGTACAGGGGCTCTCCAAGGTGAAGAGCTCGGCTGAATAAATCCTTTATCCAGCACACCCTGTATTTGACTTGACAATTCCTGCATTTCGGCTGGTGCTAGGCGGTAGGGTGCCTTAGCAACATGGGCTGCTCCAGGAATTAAGTCGATTCGAAATTCGATTTGTTTAGTCGGAGGTAATCCGGGTAACTCGTCCGGAAACACTTCAGGATAGTTCCGTACTACCAGAATATCCTCGAGTTTCTTCGTTTCTGGTTTCTTTCCTACCACTTGAACTAAGAATGCTATGCACCTCTTCCTTAGATAACCATGAGCCTTTGTCACACCCCGCTAAAGCGGAAACACGGAGTGTAACAGCGCAAAGTAGCACAACTCAAGTATTGACAATAAACACCATAGCATATCAAAATAGTTAAGTCTACACTATTACATCACGTTAAAGTCTAAAAATTATTACAAAGAGAATTAAACTACAACGGAAAGGAAATTTAGTCTTGATATGCATGAAGGTGTAACACACGTGCATTTCGTTCCTCTTACTTTGGTTCGCCTGAAAAGCATGAGAGTTAAAAAGTCAACTATCCTCATAGTTGGTGAGTTCACGGGTTTAACAACACACATATATAGTTCGCGTTCCAAAAATAATACCGGAGATAATTAGTTCAAGCAATAAAGCTTAATAGTTGGATCATATGCGTACCCCGCAAGATCCCGACATATGGTACTTATCATGCAATACTTACTCACAATAGATTAACGAGCCACTACTAATCTCCTAGAAGCATAGTTTTTGCCCCGCAATGCCATGCTTATCGCAACATGACACAACAATCGTTCCACAAAAAGTAATTAAACACCAATCGTTATCGTTACCAACCCCGTTGCAAGCGGGGTACGAAAGGTGGGGTTGCCAACCCGATAGCGCTACCATTGATTACCCGGTCCACCGCAGTGAATTAGGCTTAGTAGTGTGTACGAGGACTTGCGATAAGAAAAACACCCAATTAATCTAGATAAGTATGCATACCATAGCCACAAAAATCGTTCCACAATAAATCGTTCCACAATAATTCGTTCCAAAGAATCTTTTCAAAAATAGTTTCAAAAGTTTAATCAACCGGTAGTTTGTATCATGCTTTCCACCCCAAAAATGTAAAAACGTAAAAAGGGGCCGTGAATAACTCACCGAGTTACTAGTTCGAGAGTCCCAAATTAGCGAGGTTCCACCGAATTCCGACCTAGTGATAATAAGTATTTTAATAAGTTCCTTGACCCAAATTAAGTTCCTTTAGTTAAAATAAAATTATACGCGCGAACGAAATGTTAGTTTTTATAACGATTAACGATAAATACTAGTTCTTACGATTATAACCGAAACGTGATAGTTGGTATATGGTTATGCATGTGTGTTTTATATTAATTCTACCTCATCTTATTCCTCATATAGTCTTTTTATGTCCAACAATTTACTCTTTATAAGAGTATTTTAGAAAAAATACAAGTTTACATAAAATAACACTTTTCAGTTTTTAACAATTCTTGACAGATTCGGAGGCTGTTTGGGACATGCATTTGGGTATGATCCACAACTCTAAAAATCACGAAATTTTTATATGTTTTAGCCATATGAGTTTACTAATTACTGACCAAATTTCATAATTTTTGAAAAATGTTAGGATCCTCAAACAGAAGGTTTATTAAAATAGTGACAGCAACTAGAGCTGTTGCGCAACCTTTTTGTACGGACTGTTTGAGGGTCCGAAACTTGGAATGTTTGGAAACGGCCAGTGGGGTTTGAAAGATAACTCAATGAACTTGATTTTAAAAAAAAGAATCATGTCATTTTAGCATTTGATGAAGGAGTTATGGCCTCTCAAAGTTGGGTCCGAATCTGTCCAGAATCTGTTGGACAAAATTTTAGACTAGTTGTTGTATAACATAATATTTCCTTTGTTTAATTACTCTTATGATGATTTCTCTTTATCAAAGCTCAAAACCAGATGTGTTTGAAGGAATATCAACTTCATAAAACACATTTACACATGCATTTACATATATACCATATTAAACATCTAGGTTATAATCATAAGCCATCAACTCACTTATTGCTTGAATTTTTGATGATCCAAGCAAAGAAAAGGGTATTTGGCTATATGAAATCATCCATACCTCATGCAAGGTGATGGATGATCAAAAGAAGATAGGAATCACTAGTCATCAACTCACTTATTGCTTAGCAAAGAAAGGGTATTTGACTAGTGATTTCATCTACACCAAATATGGTGGATTGTTTGTATAAAGAGAAAGAAATACTTGAAATAAAATGTACAAGATTATTATACGAACAAGAATTTAAAGGATGAACAAGAATTATAAACAATAATTAAGAGTTTTGAAGATCATACAAACTACCCAACTATTTGGTTGATCATAGATGTTTTCCTTGCTTAAATGCAAGATACTTCCATCTCACAACATTGGGAGATGATGATTTAGAGAAGAAGATTGATGAAGGTCATCATATTTACCTTGAATGTGTTCTTGAAGATTGATGAATATCTTCAAGAATTGGAGATGGTGTATGAAAGAAGCTAGAAAGAAACTAGAGAGAATTTCTAGTGAGAAGTTAGAGAGAGAGAGATGTAGGTGAAAGTGTGAAGAAATGAATGAGGGTGTGGGGTATTTATACCCAAAAATCAAAGGGTGAGGGTGGTGTGGGTGGTGGCATGTGGCCGGCCAAGGGGAGGGAAAGAGGGGGGTTTGATGGTGGTGTGATGTGTTGAGTTGAAGTCTAGAGTGTGTAAGTGAGTTATGTGTACCATTGGTTTGTTTAAGAATCTTTGTTTCCCTTTAATTCAAACCATGTGCACTTACAATGGTTTTCTTTTGAAATTAATATGGCTGGACTTCCAACTAAAATAATTTGATTTTGTTGGATTTTTATAGTATTGGGTGTAAAAAGCTGCTAAAATTGGAAACCGTTACCGAAAACGCGCGTTTTTGCGATTTTTGCGTAACGAAAGCAGTTTTTCGTACTTTTATTAAGGAACTTATTAGAAATTTAATATTTTTAATATTTTGGGTCAATTAAAAATTAATTCGACAGTCTAGTGGTCGGAATCGGGACCTGCTGATAACAGTCAGTCGGTTTTGCGTACCGACTATAATGGCGACTCAATAAACGTCAAAGACACTTTTCTAGCCTTTTTCACAATATATGTTGTCATATAATATTGTTTTTGTCAAAATGACAGTATTAAGATACTGTTCCGCCCCGGTAAATCAGTTAAAGTTTTACTGACCTGAGGTGGGAAGTGGAGGGTTGTCACAGCCTTCATACACGAAACTATTCCTAAACTTCTGTTGGGTCTCTCCCCTTCTATCACCAGGGTTCTACCATCCGAAAGTTGTATCCTAACAGTCTTCTCCTAGCATTCTATCGTTGCTCTTATTTCGTGCCATCCATTCCATACCTATAACTACATCGGAACTTCCTAACCCAATAGGTACAAGATCTTTACTAAACAGTTCTCCAGCTAGACTTAAACTGCAATCAGGAATTACATCTTCCGCCTCTAACTTTCTTCCGTCAGCAAGTTCTATCGAGTAGACTCTATCTAATCTCTTAGAGGTTAAATGGATTAGTGGCCTAAATCCTAGGGATACAAAGCTTCTATCGGCACCAGAGTAAAAATCACCGATGCATAATGGTCATTTAGGGGAAACGTACCCGTTATCTTATGGGGATCCTGACGTGCTTCTTCCGTTCCTATCACAAAAGCTCCTTCTTGAGCTTTGCACCCTTGGTATTCTCGGTTCACCCTCTTCTTTTTGTTTCTTTTACTGGTACTGATCGACCTTTTATTCAGCCTAGGGTACCTATCCCTGAAGTGGCCTACATTTCCACACTTAAAGCATTTCTTCCTATCATCATTCATACAGTATCGTGCAGTATGTCCTAGTTGATTACACCTCGTGCACTGAAAACAAATTCCGAAATGATGTCGATTACAATTGTTACATTTTGGAAGGGAACCAAGGTACCGCCTCGAGTTCTGGGCCTTTGCCCTAGCATTCCTACCTACCTCGTGGCTCCTACTTGAATTGTTCCTAGTCATTTCCTTTTGCTGGTGCTCTACCTTCCTTGCCTTACCATCCTTCCATTTGATGGATACAATAACTTCACCATTCTTTCTTCGTGCAATGAGGTTGGAAACTACTTGGGTGACTACGTTAGGGATGGCAGCTTGGACTTGTTGAGCTACGAGGAAATACATCTCCGGGGTTTGATCGTCTGGAGTTGTTCTTGTGCTTCGGGTGTTTCGAGTTGACATAGTTCTACAATGTTTAAAAGAAAAAGATTTAATTAAGGATGTAATTGAAAGATTGTAGAGTTTCCCCTTTTGTTGAATTGGTTACAGTATACAAGTCAAGAGAACATATAAATTTAAAATACTAGATTTCATTTTATAAACCAAAAGTCGACGTTACTATGTCATTACAGATACATCTTCGAGACAAAAGGGAAATGGAAATACATAATAGGAACTTCTAAGGTACGAGAGGCACAAGAATCACAAGCCCAACAATCACTACAAAGATGGTCACTGCCTGACATCGTAGCTCCGTCCTCCTAGCCATCCTCCCGACCGTCACAGCTCTTTCTACAGCTCTCGAAGTAGCTTGCTCCAGCATATGAGTCAACTCAGTCAGTGCACGTATGACTTGCGCTTGTTTATCTATCCTAGTCTGGAACCTCTGAATCCTATTCTCAAGGATACTAATCATACGAGTATCTTCCATCGGTAGTTCCACGCATCTCAGAGTGGGTACTCCCGGAGGGGCACGGGAGGGTCCGGTAGCAGGGTCACGGGGGGATAGTGATTCCACTAGCAATGGGAGGAAGAACTCTCTTCCTAGCGGTCTCTCTAGTGCGAGGCCTAGGGAGGTTCGGTTCAGGTGCGGGGTTATCCGGCGGGGGTTGAGGTACGACAGCTACAAGGGGAATTGGGCACGAGTCATCGGAAGGGTCTTCTTCCTCTTCGGAGATCCATCTAGCGTTTGACGACATAGTGACTGAAGCATTTATATATATATATATACTTGGTTAATAAGTGTGTTTGATAGTGGCTTTCTATTACTAACGAATTAGTGACTCATAATGTCATTGCAGTTTCTCGGTGCATTTGTGATCACACAACACACAATATGCCATGCATGAAAAACTTTATGGTTTTTATACTCCCATCGTAACTTTCCCTAGTTTCCTGTTATTGCCTCTTGACTAAACATAGTTGATCAGGTTATGTTTATTTAAGACCCAATAAACGACTCTCAGGTTAATCACTTTAGAAGTATAAGAAAAATATTTTTAGAAAACTTCATCTTTCCGTTGTTATATTTTGATGGCTACAGTACTTGATTTTCTCGTCAGAAAATCGTTATTCTCTATAGCCTTGGCTCTGATACCAAGTCTGTCACACCCCGCTAAAGCGGAAACACGGAGTGTAACAGCGCAAAGTAGCACAACACAATGTATAGACAATAAACGCCATAGCATATCAAAATAGTTAAGTTTTACAATATTACATCGCACTAAAGTCTTAAAATTTATTACAATGAAATGTAAACTACAACGGAAAGGAAACTTAGTCTTGATATGCATGAAGGCGTAACACACGTGCATTTCTTACTTTGGCTCGCCTGAAAAGCATGAAAGTTAAAAAGTCAACTATCGTCATAGTTGGTGAGTTCAGGGGTTTAACAACACACATACATATCGTTCGCGTTAAAAATAATAATACCGGAGATATGTAATAAGTTCAAGCAAGAAACTTAATAGTCGGATTTTGCGCGGGTTTCGCAATCATGCGCGTGTCTCGCAAAATCCCGGCATATGGTACTTATCATGCAATACTTACATACAAGATTAACGATCCACTACTAATCTCCTAGAAGCATAGTTTTTGCCTCACAACGTCATGCTCATCGCAACATGACATAACAAACCCACAAAACAAAAGTAATTAAACACCAATCGTCATAAACACGTTCCCGTTGCAAGCGGGGGCGAAAGGTGGGGTTGCCAACCCGATAGCGCTACCATTGATTACTCGGTCCACCGCAGTGAATTAGACTTAGTAGTGTGTACGAGGACTTTGTGATAAGAAAAACACCCAATTAATCTAGATAAGTATGCATACCATAGCCACAAAAATCATTCCAAAATAAATCGTTTCACAAAATCGTTTCACAAATCGTTTCAAAAGTTTAATCAACCGGTAGTTTGTATCATGCTTTCCACCCCAAAAATGTAAAAACGTAAAAAGGGGCCGTGAATAACTCACCGAGTTATCAGTTCAAGAGTCCCGAGTTAGCGAGGTTTCACCGAAGTTTCGACCTAGTGATATAAAGTATTTTAATAAGTTACCTGACCCACTTAAGTTCCTTAAGTTAGAGTAAAAACATACGCGCGAACGAAACTTTAGTTTTTATAACGATTGTCGAAAAATACGTACTTTGGTGATTATAACCGGAGTGTGAAAGTTGGTATATGGTCATGCATGCGTGTTTTATGTTGATTCTACCCCATTTATCCTTCCAACAATCTTTTAATGTCCATGGATTACTTTTATGAAAGTGTTTTTAAAAGAATTAAGATTTTACATAAAATAACATTTTTCAGTTTTTCCTATTCTTGACAGATTCGGAGGCTGTTTTGGGACATGCATTTGGATAAGATGCACAACTCCAAAAATTACGAAATTTTAATATGTTTTAGCCATATGAGTTTACTAATTACTGACAAAATTTCATAATTTTTGGAATTAGTCAGTGCACGTATGACTTGCGCTTGTTTATCTATCCTATTCTGGAACCTCTGAATCCTATTCTCAAGGATACTAATCCTACGAGTATCTTCCATCGGTAGTTCCACGCATCTCAGAGTGGGTACTCCCGAAGGGGCACGGGAGGGTCCGGTAGCAGGGTCACGGGGGGAGAGTGATTCCACTAGCAATGGGAGGAAGAACTCTCTTCCTAGCGGTCTCTCTAGTGCGAGGCCTAGGGAGGTTCGGTTCTGGTGCGGGGTTATCCGGCGGGGGTTGAGGTACGACAGCTACAAGGGGAATTGGGCGCGAGTCATCGGAGGCTTCATCACTCGACACTTCGATATCCGATCCTGAGTTTTCGGAAGGGTCTTTGTGACAACTGATAGTTTTGACCTGCAGGTTAGCTACTTGTTAATTCACTCAGTAGCGTTTCCATAGGTTGAAAATTAGTTATTCAAGTTATTAAAAGAAACTAGGTTAGTTTGCATGAAAAATTTAGGCAAAAACCTAAAAATCCCGAAAACTGCCCGAAAAAGCTCGTACCGGCCCAAAAGTCACCCGATAATCCTATAATGCCAAATTTAAGGTTGATTTAAAAAAAATATGTTACTTTAGTAAAATATAAGTAAACTGGTTTAAATAACCAAACTTTAACTTCGAGAAATCGGTTTCTACCGAAAACGCGTCAAAACCCGGTATTGCGTTGACTTAGCAGAATAAGATTTAACCAACTCTTAAATAAAAAAAAAAATGTGAGAAAGGGTTGGGTGGGCCCCACATGGCCGGCCAGCCCCCTTAAACCCTCTCTCCATCTCTTGATTCAAGAAAAACAAATCTTCCTTCTTACACAAATCACTTTCAAATCTCACTCTCTCTCTACCATTTTCTCTCACTAAAACTCTCTCAACTCTCCAAATATTTCCAGCCATATTCCATCAAGAATTTGAGAGTTTTTGAAGAGATTCAAGCAAGATTTTTAAAGTCTCATTGTTGTTTTATCAAAGGTAAGAGTAGAGTATGCATTCTAGTTCGATTTTAGCTCATTTTGGGAGCTTTCTCCTACTTTCTTTGAGGTTTAAACCCTCTTTTATGGTTTAATAACAATCTTGATGTTTGAGGATGAGATTGAACCTTAGAAATGTGTTAAAACATTCAAAGGAGGTGAAAATCAATGAATCCGCCCTAAGAACACAAGACTTGAAGTAAAATCCTTTTGTTTTGATGTTTTTGATTATCTTTTGGGGCTAAACTTTAATGATAGTTCATGCATGTGTGTTGATGATATTAAAATGTATTTCATCTATTTAGTGGATATAAGTTGAAGGTTCTAGTTTATTATTCAAGAAAACCCCAAAAATTTGGTGATTTTATGTGTTTATGGTGGATAAAAGTATGTTAAATATCTGGATGATGCTGACAGATTTGTTGCATGTTGTTTATACGACCCAAAAAGGGTGTTTTTGTATTCATTCTCTTCTGGAAATTTTATGGTACAATGTTTTATGCGTTAGGGTTCAAACCCCACGGGAATCAATCAAAAATTCCATGTTTTGAGCCCTCAACCATGTGGAAACTTTTTGGTGTTCATCAGATTCTAGTCAGAAATTTATATCAACTTCATGCATGCATATCTTCTTGATAATTTAACTAAAATGCATGATTCTTGGTTCTAAGTTCAAGTTTAATGAGTTAGATTTCTAAAGAATCTGGAAACACATGATTTGGTGGAGTTTTGAATGTGCAACCAATGAAATGAAATTCGGAGTGCAATCTGTCCATTGATGGCAGATTCACATGCTTAGATTCATGAGGCCGTATCTCATTCAAAAATCATCCAAATCGTGTGAAACAAGTTTCATTTGTTAGATATTTGAAATAGCTTTAAAATCCCATTTGAAATTCAAATTTTGGAATAGTAATGAGATCTCTATGACACAAACTCTGCAGACATGTCTTTTCAACATTGATTCTTGCACACTGATTTTTCAATAATCTTAAAAAAAATGTTAATCAACTCCTAAAATTATGAAAATTGGTAGAATTGTTTTTAATACATATAATATTAATGGATAAAATTTTGGTAGCTTAACTCCTTTTGGAAATAGACAAAATGGAAGCATTTTTGAAGCAATACAAATCTGCCAAAAATCAGATTTCTTAAAAAGTGTTGTTTTGCAATTATCAAGAAATCCCCATATGTTTGGACATTAATTAAAGTAATAAAACATATGTTTTTTGTACTAAAATGAACCTAATGAAATATAGTAAAGGCATTATATGGGATATCGGTATTGATTTAGTTATGGACCGTTGAATTTAGAACTTACGTCAATTACGTATGATATAGGGCACTAGTAGGCTTGGAACGGGACCGCGCATACTAACGGTTGTCCAAACGCTAAAGTCACAAAAGGTGAGTATTCACAGCCCCTGTTTTTTCGTTTTTACGTATTTGGGGTGAAAAGCATGTTGTTGATAAAAGTTATGCTTTATGCTTTTTAGCAAAAGTTATGCGAATTGTGAGTAAAAGTTGCTTTCTAGCAAGTAATTATGCATGATCATGATATGAGTTGAGTAAAATCCCCTTATAATATACACTACTATTAACTCATTAGGAGCCTATGACTTAGTGGATAGCGCTATTTGGTACCAATACCCACCCTGCTGACTGACGAGTTGAGGGTGCACTATTTCAGAATTAACGACTACACATGTGGGGCAGATCCCCACCGCTGAGGTATTCGTTGGTAAGCATTCTACACATGTGGACTAAGTTCCACCGCTGAGGTAGTTCGCGTGAACGCTCTGCCCATGTGGTTCGCTACCACCTCTGAGGTATTCGTTGGGGGTTAACGGTTTGTAGTGGCTCAATCCTACGTATCTTATGCATAAGTGTGATTCTGACGTTAGCGAACGTCCGAGAATTTTATATTTACAATAAAAGCCTGCATGTGAAATCTTTTGTGCATATGAAAACTGTAACACCCCGCTAAAGCGGAAACACGAGGTGCGACAGTCTAGATTTCATAGCGATAGGAGATAAATAACACCAATCATTCATTTCAAAAATTAAATTACGTTTACAAGTTGTACAATCCAACCATAAGTTAAAGTTTACAGATCTTTTACAAAATAATAGTAAATATCACACCTAGATTGGTGATCACAAAAATTCCACAAAAAGCCCTATCAAACCTTCGGATTTCCTGAAAAGCATGTTAAAACAAGTGTCAACTACGAGAGTTGGTGAGTTCACAGCTTTTTATAAGTACAAAACAGTTATGTACAATATCAATTTCAATAAAACATTTATTCGCAACATTTTTGTAAACAGTTTGGTGAATCAGTTCATTCACCCAATAAACAATTTAGTGAATTAGTTCATTCACTCAATTTTTATAAAAAGTTTGGTGAATCAGTTCATTCACCCCAAAAATAGCAGTTTGGTGAATCAGATCATTCACCTAATAAACAGTTTAGTATCAAGTAGTGAGTAAATTTCCCGGGTGATGTGTTAATTACATGATATATATCAGTGAGTTACTACAATCCTTCATTTTGTGACATAGCTACGCCCCTATCCAGCCTTGCCGGGGGAAAACAAATTTCCAGCCGGGGTGAATATTTTTTCAATACAGTGCACCTATCACTCGTCAGTTTTAGGTGGGTATGTCAATCCAAATAGCGCTATCCACGTGTATCATAGGCCCAATTTGTATGGGTTAATAGTAGTGCAGGGGACATTTTCATTTTGTGCTCACTATATCATGCTTCAACATATCAAAATTTAGCTCACATTACATTTCATTTCATTTTATTTCGATACTAACAATACATTTCATTTCATTTTGTTTCAATACTCAAATTCATTTCATTTCAATTCATTTCGATACTCGAAACACATTTCAATTCATTTCATTTCAATATTCACAAAACATTTCATTTCATTTCATTTAAATAAAACATTTCATTTCAATAATCACATAACATTTCACTTCATTTCATTTCATTAACACATTTCATTTCAATTCTTTTCGGTACTCAAAATTCATTTCAATTCAATTCATTCCGCAACATTTTCACAAATAAACACATTCATTCATAAGCATGCTTTTCACCCCAAAAACTCGTAAAAACGGTAAAAGTGGGGCTGTGAATACTCACCTCAAGCGTTTAGTGCGATTTCGTAAGTGATGGTGCGTGATCTAATCCCGGCTCCGAACTATGTTCGCCCTATCAAACACGTAATTTTTAACGTAAGTTCTAAGTTCAACGGTCCCTATCAAAATCGTACCGATATCCATATAATGCCATTATGTTATTTATATAGTCCAATATAGTAAAAATTCATTTTATCACATTTTGGAGTCTTCCAAACATTTTGGAAGGTTCAAAGTTCATAAATTTGGATTTTATAAAATTTCCAGAATCTGCCAAAATTTTAAGTTGTAAAATTTACCACTTTGAACTTAGGTCCTCCAAATAATAAGTCCTTAAATTTTTACCCTCTGATTTAGGGTATGTTAGGAACAATTTCACCAAATTTCATTATTTTTAGAGTTCTTTTACTATTTTTAAACATTTTTGCAAAATCAGTGGTACTTTCTCATTTTCCAGAATACCTTTCAGTGATGTTTTATTCATAAATAATTCATAACACCACCAAATTACGAATTTCAAAAGAGATTTTCTAGCCAACACATATACCAAGCTTTTGGAACAATTTTCATATCATTTGGGTGGTTTTTGAGGGAGATATGACCTCTTAAAGTAGTGCATGTGTAATCTGCCACAAGGGGACAGCCTACACCACTATCTTAATCTCATTGGTTGAAGCCTCAAAAGTCCACCAAATGATATGGTTTTGGATTCTATAGAAAGCTAACTCAGAGTACTTGAGTTTAGAATTAAAAAGTTTGTATTTTGGATGATTTATCAAAGAGTTATACAAGCATGAAGATGACTCAAATTCCTGACCAAGTGCTGTTGCACACGAAAATGTTTAATGATGGTTTGGGTTCAAATCTTGGTGTTTTTGTACAAATCCAGTGGGGTTTGAACCCTAACACTTTAAATATCAATCCATAAAAATTTCATGAAGAAATGAGTTCGAGAAAACCCTTTTTGGGTCGTGTAAACTACATGCAAAAACATTGACAGAATCTGTCAAGAATCCAACACCATTTTTACCACCAAAACACATAAAATCATAAACTTTTGGGGTTTTTCTTGCTATTTTACCCCCAAATCAGATTATACAAGTGAAAAATAAACTAAACATGTTTTAGTACCATCAAGACTCATGCATGAACTATTAGCAAAGTTTAGCCCCAAAATGATGATCAAAAACATCAACAACAAGATTTTTGAAATCAAACTTGTGTTCTTACGGGGGATTCATAGATATTCACCTTCATAGAATGTTTAAACACATTTCTAAGGTTCTAACTCATCCCCAAACATCAAGATGATTATTAAAACATAAAGGAGGGATTAAACCTCAAAGAAAATAGAAGAAAACTCAAGATTGAGCCAAAAATCGAAACTATACAAACATGCAACACTCTTACCTTTGATGAACACAAATGATACTCTTAAAACTTGTTTTAATCTTCAAGAAACTCAGATTTTGTATGGAAATATGGCTGGAGTTTTGAGGAGGTTGAGAGAATTTTTGTGAGAGAAAATGATAGAGAGAGAGTGATGTTTTGGAAAAAAAAAATGAAAAGAGAATGAAGTGTAATGATGTTGGTCTTGAAATAAAACAAAGAGAGAGAGACATGGGAAAGGGGGTGGCCGGCCATCTAGGCCAATCCCCTTTTTTTTAAAATTTTTTTTTATTTAATTGTTTAAAAGGTTTAAATTATACTGCTTAATTTAACGCAGTATCGGTTTTTAGCGCGTTTTCGGTAGGAACCGACTTTTTCGAAAGCACTTTTGGACTATATGGAACAGTTTATTCATGTTTTTAACAAAATTCTTTATTTTGTACATTTCGTTTTCAAATTTTGGCATTATAGGATTTTCGGACGTTTCCGGGCCGGTACGGGCTGTTTCGGGCATTTTCCGGGACTTTTAGGATTTTTGCCTAACTTTTTCACGCAACTAACCTAAATTATTCAGGCAACTTAATTTCTACTTTTTCCACTTACGGGAATGCTACTGAGCAAAATAAACAGGTAGCTAACCTGAACGTCAAAAATTGACGGATGTCACAGTTACCCCCGGTTGAAAGAAATTTCGTCCCGAAATTTAATTCTTGCTGCTACTGCCGGGGTTTTCTGTGAAGAGATGCGGGTACTTGCTTTTCATGAATGCTTCCCGCTCCCAAGTAAACTCTGGTCCATGCCTAGAGTTCCATCTCACTTTGACTATCGGTATCCTGCTGCGCCGGAGTTGCTTGATTTCTCGATCAAGAATTTCGATAGGTTCCTCCGAGGCGCGCAGTTGCTCATCGATTTGAATTTCTTCCAAGGGCAAAACTACTGTCTCTTTCGACAGGCATCGTGTTGGGTGCAAAATCGGATTGTATCCGAGATCACAAGATTGTGCTCAAAGTGAAGACAAAGGCAAAGTCAAAGTGGTCTTCAAAGTCAAAGTTTGCTTATATTGTTTTAGTCTTTTATATGTACTTTGTAATAGTTTTGTAATAATAGGGTAGTTTGTGTAATTGGTTCAAAGTTGAAGGGTTGTAAGGGTTTGGGTATAAATACCCAAAGTGAGTTAGTTTGGAAGAGAGAACATGCATACGTATCATTGTGTAAATTGAGAGTGAATTGAGAGTTATAGTTCTTAAGTGTGTGTGTTCTTGGTGTGGATAGTGTGTGTAATCAATTCATCAAGAATCAATGACATATGGCTTTCAAATCATTCTCTACTTGATTGCATGTTGATTAGAACTTGAATCTGGAACATCAAGTGGTATCAGAGCTGGAAATTCATTGAATTTGGTATGATTTCTTAAGCTTTTTGTGTTTTTTTTTGAAAATGGAGGTTTGAGTTTTGATGTTCTTCATTTGATCATGATTTGGATCTGAATTTGATTGTTTGTGGTTAATATGATGTTTTTACAGTGTTTAGGAGTGATTTAGAGTCAAAATTTGGTGATTTGAGCAGTAATTTTTGAGTTTTTTTACCTTCTGCTCGGTTTTTCTTCGTTTTTCCGAATTCTGTTCATATTTTCCGAATTGGAATATTCAAAAATTCCGAATCGGAAAATATCAGTTTTCCGAATCGGATTTTTGAAATTTTCCGAATCGGAAAATTTTTTGGACTTGTATTGTTGTTTAGATCTGATCTTACTCGTTTTCCGACTTGGTATTAGTCAAACTCCGATTCGGAAAACATCATTTTCCGATTCGGAATTTGCCCAAATACCAACTCGAAATTTTTCTCGGAACTCTATCTGACTTGTTTTTCCGATTCGGAAAACAACATTTCCCGATTCGGAAAATTGCAAAATCCGAATCGGAGTTTAGTGTTTTCCGAATCGAATTGTTTTAAGAGTTAAAAAAAAAAAAAAAGTTCCGAATCGGAGTCTGGAAGCGTTTTTCGGGCGTTTTTTCACGTAAACTTTTTAAGACTTCTTATCTGATTCTACGGTGAAAAAGTTCAGTCATTTTTAAGAAGGTCATTTTTTCCCGAAAAATGCCGGTTTTTCCGAGATTTTTGTGATTTCCGAGAGGTTGTATTTTTGGACTAAGATTTCAATTTCGCGGTCAAAATCAACTTTCAAATTTTTTGAAAACTTTTTTTTCTCGGGATTTCACTATTCACGGTTGACTTTTCAGTTGACTTTTTGACTTTTGCCACTAACCTTATCTTTGATCAAAAGAAGTGTTCCGATTTGCATACCTCCAACAGTTCAGAAGAAATCTATCAGTTTCAGTGAATTATCGATCATTTTCAACTTCTATTGTTGATTAGTCGAGATGACAGAGCCTGTTGACTATCATACATTATGGAAGAATTAAATGACATACAGTCATCGTGTCTTTGAGCTAAACCAGGAAAATCTAAAGTTGAGTTCTGACAAATCTTTGTTAGAAATGAAGATTGTGGATTTAGAGAAGTTAATACAAAGTGAAAAAGGGCAAGAATCGGAGAATTCAGAATTGTCAAAACAGATAACTGAGCTTCAGAAAACTTTATCTATATCAAATGCTGAAAAGGCTGATCTTCTTATTAAAGTTACTGATTTTGAAGAGTCACTTTCTAATGAAAGAAGTTTAACTACAAGTTTGAAAATTGATTTGCAAAATGAGCATGATGAATTGTTAAAACATTCTTTTGGAAATGCTCAAAGCCTAAAACTTGTAACTTCTTTGAGGAAAGAAAATGAATGTTTGCAAAAGAAAGTTCATGAGTTAGAAGAAGATAAGAAAGTCTTTGAAAACAAACTTATATCTTCTCATTCAAGAGTGATAGAGCTTTCAAACCAAGTAAATGATTTTGAGAAAATCGTGATCATCGAAAGAAGTAACTTTGAGAAAGAAAGACGAGCTTTTGAAGCAAAGATTAACGAACTTTCTTTGAAGATATCAGTTTTTGATGAGCAAAAAGAAAACAAGATTTTCAAAGAGTTTTCTGAATCAACATGTTATGTTAATTGTTGTTATGATGATGATGATTCCAACTCTTATGATGGAATGAATGTTTTTGATTCTCTTGAGTCTTGTACTGATTCTTGTACCAACAAGAAGAATGTTGTGGATAGTGAGTTGGTTAAGATTGAACAGATGTTACAAGATGAAAGAAAGGTTTTTGAAGAAGAAAGAAAGGTTTTTGAGAAAGAGAGAAAATCTTTTGAGTTGAAAAGTGATAAACTTTCGAAGAAGATTTCTAATTTAGAGAGACAGATTGTGAATGAAAGAAAAGATTTTGAGAAAAAGAAGAATGTTTTTGAAAGTAAGAAGAAAGGTTTGAAGAAAAAGAATGTTCGTGTTGAAAAAGATAGATGTGTTGAGTTTGAGTTTGAGGAAGAGAGTAGAGGTTTTGAAAAAGAAAGAAAATCTTTTGAGGAAAAGAGTGTCCTGTTTAGGAAAAAGATTGCTAATTTAGAAGTGCAACTTTCGGATGAAAGAAGTGCTTTTAAAAGAAAAGAACACCTTTTAAAGTGTGAGATAAAAGGTTTTGAGCAATTGATTGTTGAACTAAAGAAACCAACCTTTGAGAAAAATGATTTTGAAGAGGAAAAGAGGGTTTTTGAGACAGAAGTAAGGAAGCTTACATTAAGATTATCTGAATTGTCTTCTGATATCATGAAAGAACAGATTATGAGTTCTAATCTGAAAAAGAAGCTTAATGAAACAGTTGAAGAAAAGAATCTTTTATCTGCAATGGTGAAAGATCTTGAAGATATTGTTTTTAAAGTTAACTTGAATGAACCTAAGAGTCCCGATGTTATAGTACAATCACCATATGTTGATTATGCTGATTCTGTTTGTTCATTCAAAACTGCTCCAAGTTCTCTTCATGCAGATGTTTCTTCAACAAAATGTTTTACACCAACTAATCAAATTCGTCCTTCTAATCTTTTCTATGATCGTCGGATTGATGGTTCAGGTAAAAATCATTCGAGGAAAGGTAAGTTTGTTTGGAGAGTTAAAGGGTCTACACCAAATGTAGATAAACCAAAGTTATTTGTTCCCAAACAAAATGTTCCAAAGAACAATGTTGTTAAAGCTAAATCTTTTGTTAAATCTGATCCAATTTACTCTGTAAATCATATGATCAGATTATCTCAAAAGAAAATATGTTGTTCTTACTGTGGAACAAATAAGTTTGTTCGAAAAGAAAAGTCAGAAAGTTGGTATGGTACTTATAGTATTCCAAATTATAAACCAACTTCTTTTAACAAAAGAGGATCCACTTTCAAGTGGATACCAAAATCTGTATGATTTTGTTTTTGCAGGTCCCCATATCTTTAATGCATTATTCAAGGGGGAGTTTCTGCAATCAAGAGGCTCCTAAATATATCAGTTTAGGACCCGTTTCTCAATGACATGTGGTTCCTAAATAAATCAGTTTAGGACCCGTTCCTCAATGTGCAAGTGGCTCTTGAATAAATCAGTTCAAGACCCGGTCTTCAATGGTCTTCAAGGTATTATTCTTACTTTGAGGAAGAGCTTTAAATGAAAATAATTGATTATCCATTTGAGGGGGAGTACTTAAAAGTGATATTCATTTTAGGGGGAGAGTTCAAATAAGCTTTAATGCTTACATATTTGAAAGATGAACAACTTTCAGGTATGAAAAACGTTTTTAAATGTTCAAACTCACTTCACGATTCTCAAACGTTTTTTTTCGAATTAGAAGTGTGATTTTACATGTTTTCATATCATGATGAGTTGACGGATATTTTCTAACCGTGTGTTTCCAAAGGTTAATACTTGCGTATTATCTTTTCATATACTTTTCAAGTATTCATACACACCGGTTTAGCTTCTTTTGACTTAGTTATTACCACGTCTCTATATGACCATATTTTTCGGTGGTAATACATTCGCTTGCTATCTTCCTATTTGTGCTTCATCGTTTATTTGATCAGATACGTTCTTCATTGCTATATCTATATCTTGATCGTATAGATACCATTCATTCATTTTGTGTACACCAAAGCATTTCAAGAACATATCTCACATCATATGATGAATCAGCTTTCTCAAACAAGTTTACATCATTCATGTTATTCATTTCCTATACTTGTTTGAAGAACTTCTTATGCTCCTATTGTGTACATATATATTTGTTCGAGCTTGCTTCATATTGGCTCTTTGATTCGCCCGATGAATCATTGTACTTTCATGTTTAGGAAACTTTTTTCATGGGATGTGTGGAGCTAAAAAGAACTTCTATGGATTTCCAGAACCGGTAATCCTACCCAAGAAGTTATCCTTGAGAAATGAGTGAGGGGTCTACATCAAAGAGTGGGGGAGATAACTCAGGTGGTCGAGTTATTCTCATAATGATTGAGCGAAAAATGAGAGATTGGTTAGAAGTGAGAATGTTTAAAAGAATTAGAGGGTGTGAGAACAGAGTTAAAAGAAACATAATACTCTGCACCAACCACTTCTAAGCCGGGCAACCACATCATCTATTGGTTCACATTCTTTGGTGACCGATATTGAAATAAGGCACAGCCCAATGCCGACTCTCGTTTTTACCCCACTAGCTACTCATTTCCTTCTCAACAAGGAGATGTTTCATTTCATCACGGGGACGCAACACATAATCTATCAGGTTTTCATTTGGAAAATCGATATTGAAACAGAAGGAAGCTGCCCTGCCTTCGAACTTCATTTCTACACATCGAGTCGTGAAATGTTTTCACATTTTGAGCCTTATGAAAGCACTTGATGCTATTTTCTTTCATCACAAATACACACAAGGAATTTGTTTCCTTGTCGGAACGTTCATAGGAATACTTTTAGTGTTTGCGATGATTGAACGGAAGCCCTGGGGAGTGATCATCAATAAAGCTCCTTATATAGTGCATTCGTTGTACTGAGTTGCTTTGTGCTTCTCACAGGCATTCCAACTGATTCATGTGTTGTTTCAGGATATTCCCACTTAAATCTGAATTTGAAAAGATTCGGATTACTTTTTGGAATTGACGGTATTTCTTTGGAATAATAAGGGGAATTCTGGAGTAACAAGGTGGAGATGGTTATGTGAGATGGTTTTTGATATCTATGGTGGTTTGTTTATATGTTTGTATCTTTACGAGATGAGTTCTCTGATCATACATTTCTATAGTTTTGATGATTATTTCATATTTCATCAAAAAGGGGGAGATGGTTTAGAAATGTAAAGTCGAGAAATGCTTTCTGAAGACACTTTGGGGAGATGGTTCCGAAATGTCAACTCAAGGAGAAGATTACGAGATATGACAAGAGATGTTTGCAAGAGATGTTTGAAGTTTGATGATTATTTGAAGATATCTCAGTTTGTTTAAAGCTTCGTGTTCAAAGTTTGTTAAAGCTTCATGAAGATTTGGATGATTCGTGAAGATTATTACGGAAGCTTATTGTTCAAGAAAGCTTATTGTTGATGTTTAAAGTGTTTATGCTTTCTTGAAGACGTTTGCCTAATTCTTTTTGTGAACTCGAATCCAAAGGGGGAGATTGTTGGGTGCAAAATCGGATTGTATCCGAGACACAAGATTGTGCTCAAAGTGAAGACAAAGGCAAAGTCAAAGTGGTCTTCAAAGTCAAAGTTTGCTTATATTGTTTTAGTCTTTTATATGTACTTTGTAATAGTTTTGTAATAATAGGGTAGTTTGTGTAATTGGTTCAAAGTTGAAGGGTTGTAAGGGTTTGGGTATAAATACCCAAAGTGAGTTAGTTTGGAAGAGAGAACATGCATACGTATCATTGTGTAAATTGAGAGTGAATTGAGAGTTATAGTTCTTAAGTGTGTGTGTTCTTGGTGTGGATAGTGTGTGTAATCAATTCATCAAGAATCAATGACATATGGCTTTCAAATCATTCTCTACTTGATTGCATGTTGATTAGAACTTGAATCTGGAACATCACATCGCTTCAGGTTAGACACGTGGAACGTGTCATGAATAGAGCTCAGCTCTATGGGTAGGTCCAGCCTATAAGCAACGGGTCCGATCCTTTCTACGACCTCGAATGGTCCAACAAAACGAGGGCTCAGTTTCCCTTTCTTTCCGAATCTTATTAGCCCTTTCCATGGTGATACCTTTAGCAGCACTTTATCACCCACTTGGAATTCCAACGGCTTTCGCCGATTATCGGCATAGCTTTTCTGGCGATCCCTGACCACTTTCAGCTTTTCTTGAACCATTTTGATTTTGTCGGTGGTCTCCTGCACGACATCAGGCCTAAACAATCGGTTCTCTCCCACTTCCAACCAATTAAGTGGGGACCTACACTTGCGTCCATACGGTGCCTCGTATGGCGCACACTGAATGCTGGCATGATAGCTGTTGTTGTAGGAGAACTCGACTAAGGGTAGATGATCGTCCCAACTACCTCCAAATTCTAACACACAAGCACGTAGCATATCCTCTAATGTTTGGATGGTTCTCTCAGTCTGTCCATCGGTCTGAGGATGGTAAGTCGTGCTTAGATCCACATGAGTGCCCAATGTTGCTTGAAGCGATTGCCAAAATCGCGAGGTAAATCTACTATCCCTATCAGAGATGATCGATATCGGGACTCCATGTTGCATGAAAATCTCATCGACATACAGCTGCGCAAGCTTATCGATGCTATAAGTCTCCTTTATTGGCTAGAAATGCGCTGATTTCGTGAGTCTGTCAACGATTACCCAAATCGTATCATGACCCTTTATAGTCTTGGGTAGCTTAGTCACGAAATCCATCGATATCTGCTCCCATTTCCACTCCGGGATTTCCGGTTGCTGAAGAAGTCCGGACGGTTTCTGGTGCTCTGCTTTAACTTTCGCGCAAGTCAAGCATTTACTCACGTAAGTGGCGATATCTCTTTTCATACCGGGCCACCAGTAATGCTCCTTCAGTCCTTTGTACATTTTATCGGATCCTGGATGTATCGAATACTTCGACTGATGAGCTTCATCCATGATCAGTGCCCTTAACTGATCCACCTTTGGAACCCAAATCCTGTCTTTGAAATATCGGACTCCATCCGATTTCTCCTCAAACTCCTTTTCCAACTTGTGGAGAGTTTCTTTCTTTAGGTTGTCAGCCTTCAGAGCTTCCTTTTGAGCTTCCACTATTTGACTTTTTAAACTGGTCTGAACTACCATTCCCATTGCTCGTGACCTTGTGGGCTTTACCCGCTCCTTTCGGCTTAACGCATCAGCTACGACATTCGCTTTCCCTGGATGATACTTAATCTCGCAGTCGTAGTCGCTGAGCAATTCAACCCATCTCCTTTGTCTCATATTCAGCATTTTCTGATCAAGAATATGCTGGAGACTCTTATGGTCCGTATAGATAGTGCATTTGGTGCCGTAGAGATAATGTCTCCATATCTTAAGGGCAAACTCCACTGCTCCAAGCTCCAAGTCGTGGGTGGTGTAGTTCTTCTCATGAACCTTCAGTTGTCTGGACGCATAGGCAATGACCTTCTCGTTCTACATCAGGACACATCCCAAGCCTTGATGCGAAGCATCGCAATACACCACAATGTTATCCGTTCCTTCGGGTAACGCTAGAATGGGTGCATTACACAACTTTTGCTTTAGCGTTTGAAACGCTTCTTCTTGTTTTTCTCCCCAGACGAACTTCTTGTCCTTTTGCGTTAAAGTTGTCAGCGGCTGCGCAATCTTGGAGAAGTTTGCGATGAATCGTCGGTAATAGCCTGCCAAACCGAGAAATTGTCGAATTTCTGTCGGTGTCTTCGGGGCTTCCCATTTCTTTACGGCCTCAACCTTGGCTGGATCGACGTGAATTCCTTCTTTATTCACCACATGTCCTAGAAAGTGAACTTCTCGGATCCAAAACTCGCACTTCGAGAATTTGGCGTATAACTGTTCGGCTTTCAGCAGTTCCAATATCAGCCTCAAATGATGCTCGTGGTCCTCCTTGCTCCTTGAGTAGATTAGAATGTCGTCTATGAAGACAATTACGAACTTATCTAAGTATGGTCGACATACTCGGTTCATTAGATCCATGAACACTGCTGGAGCGTTCGTCAACCCAAAAGGCATGACTAAGAAGTCATAATGACCATAACGAGTTCTAAATGCTGTCTTTGCGATGTCTTCCTCACGCACTCGCATTTGATGGTAACCAGATCGAAGATCGATCTTGGAGAAGTACGTTGCTCCTTGCAGTTGATCGAACAGGTCGTCGATGCGCGGAAGAGGGTATCGGTTCTTGATGGTGATCTTGTTCAGCTCCCTATAGTCGGTGCACATGCGGAAAGATCCATCTTTCTTCTTGACGAACAATACGGGGGCTCCCCAAGGCGAAGAGCTGGGTCGAATGAATCCCTTGTCTAGCAGCTCTTGAAGTTGGCTTGAAAGTTCCTGCATCTCGGACGGTGCTAGTCGATAAGGCGACTTTGCTATGGGGCCTGCTCCAGGAATTAAGTCGATGTGGAATTCTACTTGCCGTGGTGGAGGTAATCCGGGTAGCTCTTCCGGGAATACCTCAGGAAATTCCCGCATAACTGGAATATCCTGGATTGACTTCTCTTCTGCTTTCTTATCTACCACGTGCGCCATAGATGCTACACACTCCTTTCGCAAATGGCTACGCATTTTCATAAACGATACTAACTTAATATCTCTCTTTGGCTTCTCTCCGTGCACCTCAAGTACACTTCCATCAGGCAATGCTAGCCTAACTATCTTCTCAGCACATCATATTGTTGCTTGGTGGTTGGACATCCAATCCATACCAACTATTATGTCAAAACTCCCTATCTTGATCGGGATTAAGTCTATACTAAAGTCCTTTCCTGCTAAGCCTAGAGTGCACTTCCTGACTACCTTGTTGGCTTTTACTATCTCTCCGTTAGAATACTCAATTAAATGCTCCTCTTTCAAGTTCTGTGATTTCTTGGGTCTTTGCTCCAAAATTTCTGACTACTTTTTTCAACTTTTGATTGATTTATCACGAGTCATTTCCTCTGACTGGTGCTCAAATTTTCTTGCATTACCATCCTTCCGTTCGATGGGTATTATGACTTCCTTATTTCTTCTATTTACGACAAGGTCGGTAGTGACTTTCGTGACTATGGTAGGTACGACTTCCTGGACTTGTTGGGCTATCAGTTGAGCAATGTTGGTCGATTAATTCTCATGGTTCACTTTCTAGCTATGTGTGTTTCTTCTGGAAAATACAGCTCTAATTCATTTGTAAAATGTATGTTTAATTAAAAGTTGTCTCTAATAAATGTTCGAGAATATTTGTATTTTTATTTATGACAATTTCTTTAAAATAAAATCGGTAAAAACGTCTTGGTGATTTAATAAAAATTAATTTCATAAAAGCTTAATACATATCTGAAGAGTTCAAAGTTTGATGCTAATGCATCCTTAAAATATTTCCCTCGCCCATACTGGGGTTTTAAATGGAACAATCCAAAAGTGCATTTTTGGAATTCATTCAAAATCATGAGAGTTACAATCGATAGGATCAACTTTGCCAACAGTATCACCACAACTTGCCAGCTCAAGTCAACTCTCCTAGTCATCCTTCTTGCCGTCATAACCTTCTCTACCGCATTGGTGGTACCTTCCTCCAAGAGATGCACCAATTTCGTCAACTTAATTATATCCCGGTTCTAACTCGATATTCTGCTTCGATTATTTTGCAGTCCGTCAACGAGCGTTCGCATTGTTCGAGCCTCTCCTAGTGTCATACTGGTAGTACAACCGATCAGTATCCCCGAAAGGATATGAAATGACCTTACATTAACTAGATGTGTTATCGTCAGTCCACTCCGAATGGTTGCCGCAGCTCTCTTCTGAGTTGTCTCATATGAGGTGTTGTGAGGTTCGGAGGTGGATCGATTGAAACGTCTTTGCTTGTTACTCCAATGCCGGAATCGTAACGCTTAGACGGGTCCTTCTCCGAAGTCTAAGTAATAGTGTTCGGCATAGTGATTGCAGTGTCCGCATAACTAACTAACGCGCATTCAAATAATAGTGACATCCTAAGTGCTAACGCAGGAGTGTTCAACAGTGGCGTTACTTTACTTAAACGCGTAAGTGCTATAGTAAATATCATCATCATAATATGCTTATGTGAACTCACACGGTTTATGTTTTTCAGGAAATTTTTCGAAGGTTCCAGCTTTTAAATTCTAACAGTATGATTAGTTCATAGATCTTATCCTACTTATATCATGGCTATGCGTAGGTGATCAGGCTCCGCATTTCTATGATATACCAGGACAGCACCTATTCTAATCACACGAATTTTTAAATCCTCCTATACATCGAAATCTTTTAATTAAAAGTTTTAACTTCTTTTCGAAAAAGGTTGGTTATAGTACTTGGTTTTTATGAAAAACCGATGTTCTCTATAACCTATGGCTCTGATACCAAATCTTTAACACCCCGCTAAAGCGGAAACACGAGGTGCGACAGTCTAGATTTCACAGCGATAGGAGATAAATAACACCAATCATTCATTTCAAAAATTAAATTACGTTTACAAGTTGTACAATCCAACCATAAGTTAGAGTTTACAGATCTTTTACAAAATAATAGTAAATATCACAACTAGATTGGTGATCACAAAAATTCCACAAAAAGCCCTATCAAACCTTCGGATTTCCTGAAAAGCATGTTAAAACAAGTGTCAACTACGAGAGTTGGTGAGTTCACAGGTTTTTATAAGTACAAAACAGTTATGTACAATATCAATTTCAATAAAACATTTATTCGCAACATTTTTGTAAACTGTTTGGTGAATCAGTTCATTCACCCAATAAACAATTTAGTGAATTAGTTCATTCACTCAATTTTTATAAAAAGTTTGGTGAATCAGTTCATTCACCCCAAAAATAGCAGTTTGGTGAATCAGATCATTCACCTAATAAACAGTTTAGTATCAAGTAGTGAGTAAATTTCCCGGGTGATGTGTTAATTACATGATATATATCAGTGAGTTACTACAATCCTTCATTTTGTGACATAGCTACGCCCCTATCCAGCCTTGCCGGGGGAAAACAAATTTCCAGCCGGGGTGAATATTTTTTCAATACAGTGCACCTATCACTCGTCAGTTTTAGGTGGGTATGTCAATCCAAATAGCGCTATCCACGTGTATCATAGGCCCAATTTGTATGGGTTAATAGTAGTGCAGGGGACATTTTCATTTTGTGCTCACTATATCATGCTTCAACATATCAAAATTTAGCTCACATTACATTTCAATTCATTTTATTTCGATACTAACAATACATTTCATTTCATTTTGTTTCAATACTCAAATTCATTTCATTTCAATTCATTTCGATACTCGAAACACATTTCAATTCATTTCATTTCAATATTCACAAAACATTTCATTTCATTTCATTTCAATAAAACATTTCATTTCAATAATCACATAACATTTCACTTCATTTCATTTCATTAACACATTTCATTTCAATTCTTTTCGGTACTCAAAATTCATTTCAATTCAATTCATTCCGCAACATTTTCACAAATAAACACATTCATTCATAAGCATGCTTTTCACCCCAAAAACTCGTAAAAACGGTAAAAGTGGGGCTGTGAATACTCACCTCAAGCGTTTAGTGCGATTTCGTAAGTGATGGTGCGTGATCTAATCCCGGCTCCGAACTATGTTCGCCCTATCAAACACGTAATTTTTAACGTAAGTTCTAAGTTCAACGGTCCCTATCAAAATCGTACCGATATCGATATAATGCCATTATGTTATTTATATAGTCCAATATAGTAAAAATTCATTTTATCACATTTTGGAGTCTTCCAAACATTTTGGAAGGTTCAAAGTTCATAAATTTGGATTTTATAAAATTTCCAGAATCTGCCAAAATTTTAAGTTGTAAAAATTACCACTTTGAACTTAGGTCCTCCAAATAATAAGTCCTTAAATTTTTACCCTCTGATTTAGGGTATGTTAGGAACAATTTCACCAAATTTCACTATTTTTAGAGTTCTTTTACTATTTTTAAACATTTTTGCAAAATCAGTGGTACTTTCTCATTTTCCAGAATACCTTTCAGTGATGTTTTATTCATAAATAATTCATAACACCACCAAATTACGAATTTCAAAAGGGATTTTCTAGCCAACACATATACCAAGCTTTTGGAACAAGTTTCATATCATTTGGGTGGTTTTTGAGGGAGATATGACCTCTTAAAGTAGTGCATGTGTAATCTGCCACAAGGGGACAACCTACACCACTATCTTAATCTCATTGGTTGAAGCCTCAAAAGTCCACCAAATGATATGGTTTTGGATTCTATAGAAAGCTAACTCAGAGTACTTGAGTTTAGAATTAAAAAGTTTGTATTTTGGATGATTTATCAAAGAGTTTATCAAGCATGAAGATGACTCAAATTCCTGACCAAGTGTTGTTGCACACGAAAATGTTTAATGATGGTTTGGGTTCAAATCTTGGTGTTTTTGTACAAATCCAGTGGGGTTTGAACCCTAACACTTTAAATATCAATCCATAAAAATTTCATGAATAAATGAGTTCGAGAAAACCCTTTTTGGGTCGTGTAAACTACATGCAAAAACATTGACAGAATCTGTCAAGAATCCAACACCATTTTTACCACCAAAACACATAAAATCATAAACTTTTGGGGTTTTTCTTGCTATTTTACCCCCAAATCAGATTATACAAGTGAAAAATAAACTAAACATGTTTTAGTACCATCAAGACTCATGCATGAACTATTAGCAAAGTTTAGCCCCAAAATGATGATCAAAAACATCAACAACAAGATTTTTGAAATCAAACTTGTGTTCTTACGGGGGATTCATAGATATTCACCTTCATAGAATGTTTAAACACATTTCTAAGGTTCTAACTCATCCCCAAACATCAAGATGATTATTAAAACATAAAGGAGGGATTAAACCTCAAAGAAAATAGAAGAAAACTCAAGATTGAGCCAAAAATCGAAACTATACAAACATGCAACACTCTTACCTTTGATGAACACAAATGATACTCTTAAAACTTGTTTTAATCTTCAAGAAACTCAGATTTTGTATGGAAATATGGCTGGAGTTTTGAGGAGGTTGAGAGAATTTTTGTGAGAGAAAATGATAGAGAGAGAGTGACGTTTTGGAAAAAAAAAATGAAAAGAGAATGAAGTGTAATGATGTTGGTCTTGAAATAAAACAAAGAGAGAGAGACATGGGAAAGGGGGTGGCCGGCCATCTAGGCCAATCCCCTTTTTTTTTTAAATTTTTTTTTTATTTAATTGTTTAAAAGGTTTAAATTATACTGCTTAATTTAACGCAGTATCGGTTTTTAGCGCGTTTTCGGTAGGAACCGACTTTTTCGAAAGCACTTTTGGACTATATGGAACAGTTTATTCATGTTTTTAACAAAATTCTTTATTTTGTACATTCCGTTTTCAAATTTTGGCATTATAGGATTTTCGGACGTTTCCGGGCCGGTACGGGCTGTTTCGGGCATTTTCCGGGACTTTTAGGATTTTTGCCTAACTTTTTCACGCAACTAACCTAAATTATTCAGGCAACTTAATTTCTACTTTTTCCACTTACGGGAATGCTACTGAGCAAAATAAACAGGTAGCTAACCTGAACGTCAAAAATTGACGGATGTCACAAAAACCTATGAACTCACCAACTCTCGTAGTTGACGCTTGTTTTAACATGCTTTTCGGGAAATCCGAAGGTTTAAAAAGGGCTTAGTTGTGGAATTTTGAAAACACCAATCAAAACTATGTCATTTACGTTTTATTTAAGTTTGTAAACTTAATCTTATGGTTGGATGGTAATACTCTGTAAACTTTATTAATGTATGGATATGAATGATTGGTGTTATCTATCTCCTATCGCTGTGAAATTTAGACTGTCAAACCTTGCGATTCCGCTTTAGCGGGGTGTTATAGATTTGGTATCAGAGCCATAGGTTATAGAGAACATCGGTATTTCATAAAGAAAACCAGTACTATAACCAACCTTTTTCTAAAATAAGTAAAAACTTTTAAAATTTTTAGATTTCGAAGTATAGAAGAATTTAAATACTTGTGTGATTAGAATAGGTGCTATTCTGATATATCATAGATATGCGGAGCCTGATCACCTACTCCTAGCCATGATATAAGTAGGATAAGACTTATGAATTAATCATACTGCTAGATTTTAAAAGTTGAAACTTTCTAGAGATTTCCTGAAAGACGTAATTAGTGTGAGTTTGCATATGAGATGTAAAAAATCTTTCAAAAGTGTTTACCATGAGTTAACTTAATTCTTATATCGCAGCTATCATGTCTCAAGAGACCGACCCTTCCGAATACCGGTCCCATGGATCTCCCGAACATCCCCGGAGTGGGAACACTGCTCCTCGATCCCACACCGCTGACCGGGAACGTGACCCCTACAGTGATAGCGACGCCGATTCACACCGACCTGTCGCGGCGCCCCGACCCGGACTTAGGGTTCGCACTACCGCTCGGAAGAGCGTGCCCTTACCCGCCAGGATGACCTTCCGTGTCCCCGCTGGGGACGGGGCAGGGCCATCTGGGGTGAGAGGCCGAGGCGGATCCTCCTCGTCGTCGTCATCTTCGACATCGGCATCTCCACCGCCCTACCGACCATCGTCTCCAGTGCCGCCTGTCGCCCGACCACCGCCTGTCGCCCGACCACCACCTGTTGCCCGACCATCACCGGTTCCTCGACCGCAACACATGGCTCGTACTCCCGTCCTATGTCTGAAGGGAATGACTCACACTGAACGTTAGGAGGTCGCACGTCTCGCCCGAGGTCAGGGTATCCATGATCATATGATCGATTCCCTGATCGATGTGGCCGGAGCTGATAGCCAGCAGCTCACTCGGGTGGTGACTCTTCTTAGCCACACCATGGCCTCACTTCACCACTTGTACACAGTGGTGTATGTGGTGGTGGCCTTGGTGGTGCTGCTGTTCGGGTGGGCTGTCTGGAGGGCGAGATTCTAGGAAATGGGATCTTTTAGTAGACCGTATTTGATGAACTTTCTATTAGAACTGATATTTTGAGGCGTTATGCCTAATTGTTGAACTATTTATGTTTTTATTTGGATGATTGTAAAATTGCTATGGTATTTTGGGTACTTTTGGTTGGATATTTAAACCCAAAATTATGTTATGGTTATCTACTGCTCATGTTTATGAATGCATGCTGAATGTGGTTTGCTTGAATTGTTTAAAAAGTGTTATGTTTATGTGATGGCATAGAATAGCATGGCACTTGAATTTTGAAAAGTAAGTAGAAGCGTGACTACATTTAGATTACGTAAGAAGTCACTAAAATGGTTGAATATGGTATTGTTTTAGAAACATGCCTCCAAGAAGAGAAGATCCGGAACTTGCAAGACTTGTGTCGGAACAAGTAATGGCTTCGTTACCCAACATAGTCAGCCAAGTGGCAGCCGGATTTAACACTAACCAAAACAATAATCAAGGAAGGAGAGAAAGGGATTGTACGTACAAATCCTTCAGGAGCTGCAACCCCAAAGAATTCCATGGAACTGAAGGAGCAGTTGGACTACTAACTTGGATAGAAGGCATGGAATCCGTCCTCCATATTAGAAAGTGCCTTGAAAGAAACAAGGTCGAGTACGCCGCCTGTCTACTTCAAGGACGAGCTCTAACTTGGTGGAATACTCAAGTTCAGACCCGAGGACGTGAGGCAACCGGACAAATATCTTGGGAGGATTTCAAGAAAATGCTTAAGGATGAATTCTGCCCAAGGAGCGAAATCCAAAAGTTGGAAGCTGAATTATGGCACCATGAGATGAAAGGAAACGACGTCACCACCTACACTACTCGGTTCCACGAACTGGCTAAGCTGGTACCGCATCTTGTGACGCCGGAGCAGAACAGAGTGGACCGTTATGTCTGGGGACTATCACCAGTAATCCGGGGGAATGTAACCGCAGCAGATCCAAAGACTCTACAGGAAGCAGTCAATCTAGCAAGCCGTCTCACCAACAATGCAGTTCGATCAGGGATGTTTTCAAGTGACAGTGTGAAGGGAAAGAGGAAGATGGAAGAGTCAGCGAGGGGTAAGCCCGGACAGAGGTTCAACAAGGACCGGAAGGCGACAAAGAACTTTGGAATTCAGGCGTCGGCTCTGGAAAAAGGGAATGGGCCACAGCGTGCGTGTGATAGGTGTCATCGACAACACTTAGGGAGGTGCATTATCTGTCAAAAGTGCAATCGAGCAGGGCATGTCGCACAAGATTGTAGATTTGGAGAAAGTCGAGTCTGCTATGAGTGTGGAAGCCCCGATTACTACCGAAACGCGTGTCCCAAGCGACATCAGAGGCCTCACGCAAACCCAACTTCACCAGCAAACCAAGGAAATCGTGGAGGATTAGCTCGAGGAAGAGCATTTGTGATTGGAGCAGAAGAAGCAAGGCAAAACCCCGATGTGGTCACAGGTACGTTCCTTCTCAACAACTATCCTGCTACTGTGCTTTTTGATTCCGGAGCAGATAGGAGTTATGTGTCGCTAGAATTCAGGCCTAAGATAAACAAGAAATCCCAGAATTTGAAAGAGGAGCATATAATTGAATACTTTAACGGAGAGTTAGTTAAGGCTAGCAAAGTAGTCAGAAAATGCACTCTAGGCTTATCAGGAAAGGAATTTAGCATAGATTTAATCCCGATCAAGATAGGGAGTTTTGACATAATTGTTGGTATGGACTGGATGTCTAACCACCGAGCGACAATATGTTGTGCTGAGAAGATAGTTATGTTAGCGCTACCCAATGGAGGTGTACTCGAAGTGCATGGAGACAAGCCAAGGAGAGACATCAAGATCGTGTCATATATGAAGATGCGAGGTCATCTACAGAAAGAATGCATGGCGTTCATGGCGCACGTCATAGATAAGAAGGCAAAGGAGAAGCAAATCCAAGATATTCCAGTTGTGCGAGAATTTCCTGAGGTATTTCCGGAAGAGTTACCTGGATTGCCTCCACAACGACAAGTAGAGTTCCACATTGACTTAGTTCCCGGAGCAGGCCCCATAGCGAAGTCGCCATATCGTCTAGCACCGTCCGAGATGCAGGAGCTGTCAAATCAACTTCAAGGGCTGTTAGATAAGGGATTCATCCGACCCAGCTCTTCACCTTGGGGAGCCCCCGTGCTGTTCGTCAAAAAGAAGGATGGATCTTTTTGCATGTGCATCGATTATAGGGAGCTGAACAAGATCACCATCAAGAACCGTTACCCTCTTCCACGCATCGATGATCTGTTCGATCAATTGCAAGGAGCGACTTACTTCTCCAAGATCGATCTTAGATCCGGATACCACCAGATGAGAGTTCGAGAAGAAGATATTGCCAAGACAGCGTTCAGAACTCGTTATGGTCATTACGAATTCTTGGTCATGCCTTTTGGTTTGACGAACGCTCCAGCAGTTTTTATGGACCTGATGAACAGAGTATGTCGACCGTACTTAGACAAGTTCGTGATTGTCTTCATAGACGACATCCTGATCTACTCGCAGAGCAAGGAGGACCATGAGCAACACCTGAGGCTGATATTAGAACTACTCAAAGCTGAAAAGCTTTATGCCAAGTTTTCAAAGTGCGAATTTTGGATTCGAGAAGTACACTTTTTGGGTCATGTGGTGAATAAAGAGGGAATACGTGTCGATCCAGCTAAGATTGAGGCTATAAAGAAATGGGAAGCCCCGAAGACGCCGACAAAAATTCGACAATTTCTTGGTCTGGCAGGCTATTACCGACGATTCATTTCAAATTTTTCCAAGATCGCGCAGCCGCTAACAACCTTAACGCAAAAAGATAAGAAGTTTATTTGGGGAGAGAAACAAGAAGAAGCGTTTCAATTGCTAAAGCATAAGTTGTGCAATGCACCCATTCTGGCATTACCCGAAGGAACGGACAATTTCGTGGTGTATTGCGATGCTTCACATCAAGGCTTGGGATGTGTTTTGATGCAGAACGAGAAAGTAATCGCCTACGCATCCAGGCAGCTGAAAGTCCACGAGAAGAACTACACCACTCATGATTTGGAGCTCGGAGCAGTGGTGTTTGCCCTCAAGATTTGGAGACATTATCTTTACGGCACCAAATGTACCATTTTTACGGATCACAAGAGCCTCCAACACATTCTTGATCAAAAGATGTTGAACATGAGGCAGAGAAGATGGGTTGAGTTGCTCAGTGATTATGATTGTGAGATCAAATATCACCCAGGGAAGGCGAATGTAGTAGCCGATGCGCTAAGCAGGAATGAAAGGGTGAAGCCTACAAGGACACGGGCCATGGGAGTATTAGTTCAGACCAGTTTGAAAAGCCAGATATTGGAAGCCCAGAGGGAAGCCTTAAAGGCTGACAACCTAAAGAAAGAAACTCTTCACAACATGGAGAAGGAATTTGAGGAGCAAACGGATGGAGTGCGTTATTTCAAGGGTAGGGTTTGGATACCAAAGGTCGAGAAGTTGAGGAAAATGATCATGGACGAAGCTCATCAATCAAGGTACTCGATACACCCAGGATCTGACAAAATGTACAAAGGACTGAAGGAACACTATTGGTGGCCTGGAATGAAGAAGGATATCGCCACTTATGTGAGCAAATGCCTAACTTGTGCAAGAATTAAGGCGGAACATCAGAAACCATCCGGACTTTTACAGCAACCGGAAATCCCAGAATGGAAATGGGAGCGGTTATCGATGGATTTCGTGACCAAGTTACCCAAGACTAAAAAGGGCCATGATTCGATATGGGTAATTGTTGACCGCCTCACGAAATCTGCGCACTTCTTGCCAATAAGAGAAAGCTTCAGCATTGATAGACTTGCGCAATTGTATGTCGATGAGATAGTTATGCGACATGGAGTGCCAATCTCGATCATCTCCGATAGAGATAGCAGATTCACTTCGCGATTTTGGCAGTCATTACAGGCAGCACTGGGTACCAGCATAGATCTGAGCACAGCTTACCATCCTCAAACAGATGGACAGACTGAGAGAACCATACAGACGTTGGAGGATATGTTACGTGCTTGCGTGTTAGAATTTGGAGGTAGTTGGGATGATCACCTACCCTTAGTCGAATTCTCCTACAATAACAGCTATCATGCCAGCATTCAGTGCGCTCCATATGAAGCCTTGTACGGACGTAAGTCCAGATCCCCACTTAATTGGTTGGAAGTGGGAGAGAGTCGACTAATTAGGCCTGACATCGTTCAAGAAACAACCGATAAGATCAAAATGGTTCAAGAGAAGCTTAAAGCGGCCAGAGATCGCCAGAAAAGTTACGCCGATAATCGACGAAAACCGTTAGGATTCCAAGTTGGTGATAAAGTAATGCTGAAGGTATCGCCTTGGAAAGGATTAATAAGATTTGGAAATAAGGGAAAATTGAGCCCTCGATTTGTTGGACCGTTCGAAGTCTTGGAAAGAATCGGACCGGTCGCCTACAAATTGGACCTGCCCCCAGAGCTCAGCACCATTCATGACACTTTCCACGTGTCCAATTTGAAGAAATGTCTGTCAGAAGAAACAGTGGTATTACCTCTGGAGGAAATCCAAATCGATGAACAACTGCGCACCACGGAGGAACCAACTGAAATCCTTGATCGAGAAATCACGCAACTTAGGCGCAGTAAGATACCGATCGTCAAAGTTCGATGGAATTCAAGGCATGGGCTGGAGTTCACCTGGGAGCGGGAGGCTCTCATGAAAAGCAAATACCCTCACCTTTTCACAAAAGACCCCTGTGGAAGCAGCAAGAATTAAATTTCGGGACGAAATTTCTTTCAACCGGGGGTAAATGTGACAACTGACAGTTTTGACCTGCAGGTTAGCTACTTGTTAATTCACTCAGTAGCGTTTCCGTAGGTTGAAAATTAGTTATTCAAGTTATTAAAAGAAACTAGGTTAGTTTGCGTGAAAAATTTAGGCAAAAACCTAAAAATCCCGAAAACTGCCCGAAAAAGCCCGTACCGGCCCAAAAGTCACCCGATAATCCTATAATGCCAAATTTAAGGTTGATTTAAAAAAAATATATGTTACTTTAGTAAAATATAAGTAAACTGGTTTAAATAACCAAACTTTAACTTCGAGAAATCGGTTTCTACCGAAAACGCGTCAAAACCCAGTACTGCGTTGACTTAGCAGTATAAGATTTAACCAACTCTTATATAAAAAAATGTGAGAAAGGGTTGGGTGGGCCCCACATGGCCGGCCACCCCACCCTTAAACCCTCTCTCCCTCTCTTGATTCAAGAAAAACAAATCTTCCTTCTTACACAAATCACTTTCAAATCTCACTCTCTCTCTCTCTCTACCATTTTCTCTCACTAAAACTCTCTCAACTCTCCAAATATTTCCAGCCATATTCCATCAAGAATTTGAGAGTTTTTGAAGAGATTCAAGCAAGATTTTTAAAGTCTCATTGTTGTTTTATCAAAGGTAAGAGTAGAGTATGCATTCTAGTTCGATTTTAGCTCATTTTGGGAGCTTTCTCCTACTTTCTTTGAGGTTTAAACCCTCTTTTATGGTTTAATAACAATCTTGATGTTTGAGGATGAGATTGAACCTTAGAAATGTGTTAAAACATTCAAAGGAGGTGAAAATCAATGAATCCTCCCTAAGAATACAAGACTTGAAGTAAAATCCTTTTGTTTTGATGTTTTTGATTATCTTTTGGGGCTGAACTTTAATGATAGTTCATGCACGTGTGTTGATGATATTAAAATGTATTTCATCTATTTAGTGGATATAAGTTGAAGGTTTTAGTTTATTATTCAAGAGAACCCCAAAAATTTGGTGATTTTATGTGTTTATGGTGGATAAAAGTATGTTTAAAATCTGAATGATGCTGACAGATTTGTTGCATGTTGTTTATACGACCCAAAAAGGGTGTTTTTGTATTCATTCTCTTCTGGTAATTTTATGGTACAATGTTTTATGTGTTAGGGTTCAAACCCCACTGGAATCAATCAAAAATTCCATGTTTTGAGCCCTCAACCATGTGGAAACTTTTTGGTGTTCATCAGATTCTAGCCAGAAATTTATATCAACTTCATGCATGCATATCTTCTTGATAATTTAACTAAAATGCATGATTCTTGCTTCTAAGTTCAATTTTAACGAGTTAGCTTTCTAAAGAATCTGGAAACACATGATTCAGTGGAGTTTTGAATGTGCAACCAATGAAATGAAATTGAGAGTGCAATCTGTCCATTGATGGCAGATTCACATGCTTAGATTCATGAGGCCATATCTCATTCAAAAATCATCCAAATCGTGTGAAACAAGTTTCATTTGTTAGATATTTGAAATAGCTTTAAAATCCCTTTTGAAATTCAAATTTTGGAATAGTAATGAGATCTCTATGACACAAACTCTGCAGACATGTCTTTTCAACATTGATTTTTCAATAATCTTAAAAAAAATGTTAATCAACTCCTAAAATTATGAAAATTGGTAGAATTGTTGTTAATACATACAATATTAATGGATAAAATTTTGGTAGCTTAACTCCTTTTGGAAATAGACAAAATGGAAGCATTTTTGAAGCAATACAAATCTGCCAAAAATCAGATTTCTTAAAAAGTGTTGTTTTGCAATTATCAAGAAATCCCCATATGTTTGGACATTAATTAAAGTAATAAACATATTTTTTTTTGTACTAAAATGAACCTAATGAAATATAGTAAAGGCATTATATGAGATATCGGTATTGATTTAGTTATGGACCGTTGAATTTAGAACTTACGTCAATTACGTATGATATAGGGCACTAGTAGGCTTGGAACGGGACCGCGCATACTAACGGTTGTCCAAACGCTAAAGTCACAAAAGGTGAGTATTCACAGCCCCTGTTTTTCCGTTTTTACGTATTTGGGGTGAAAAGCATGTTGTTGATAAAAGTTATGCTTTATGTTTTTTAGCAAAAGTTATGCGAATTGTGAGTAAAAGTTGCTTTCTAGCAAGTAATTATGCATGATCATGATATGAGTTGAGTAAAATCCCCTTATAATATACACTACTATTAACTCATTAGGAGCCTATGACTTAGTGGATAGCGCTATTTGGTACCAATACCCAACCTGCTGACTGACGAGTTGAGGGTGCACTATTTCAGAATTAACGACTACACATGTGGGGCAGATCCCCACCGCTGAGGTATTCGTTGGTAAGCATTCTACACATGTGGACTAAGTTCCACCGCTGAGGTAGTTCGCGTGAACGCTCTGCCCATGTGGTTCGCTACCACCTCTGAGGTATTCGTTGGGGGTTAACGGTTTGTAGTGGCTCAATCCTACGTATCTTATGCATAAGTGTGATTCTGACGTTAGCGAACGTCCGAGAATTTTATATTTACAATAAAAGCCTGCATGTGAAATCTTTTGTGCATATGAAAACCTGTGAACTCACCAACTCTCGTAGTTGACGCTTGTTTTAACATGCTTTTCAGGAAATCCGAAGGTTTAAAAAGGGCTTAGTTGTGGTTTGAAAACACCAATCAAAACTATGTCATTTACGTTTTATTTAAGTTAGTAAACTTAATCTTATGGTTGGATGGTAATACTCTGTAAACTTTATTAATGTATGGATATGAATGATTGGTGTTATCTATCTCCTATCGCTGTGAAATTTAGACTGTCACACCTTGCGATTCCGCTTTAGCGGGGTGTTACAGTCTTCTTCCTCTTCGGAGATCCATCTAGCGTTTGACGACATAGTGACTGAAGCATTTATATATATATATATATACTTGGTTAATAAGTGTGTTTGATAGTGGCTTTCTATTACTAACACATTTGTGACTCATAATGTCATTGCAGTTTCTCGGTGCATTTGTGATCACACAACACAAAATATGCCATGCATGAAAAACTTTATGGTTTTTATACTCCTATCGTAACTTTCCCTAGTTTCGTGTTATTGCCTCTTGACTAAACATAGTTGATCAGGCTATGTTTAATTAAGACCCAATAAACGACTCTCGGGTTAATCACTTTAGAAGTATAAAAAAAAATATTTTTAGAAAAGTTCGTCTTTCCGTTGTTATATTTTGATGGCTATAGTACTTGATTTTCTCGTAAGAAAATCGTTATTCTCTATAGCCTTGGCTCTGATACCAAGTCTGTCACACCCCGCTAAAGCGGAAACACGGAGTGTAACAGCGCAAAGTAGCACAACACAAAGTGTAGACAATAAACGCCATAGCATATCAAAATAGTTAAGTTTTACAATATTACATCGCACTAAAGTCTTAAAATTTATTACAATGAAAACTAAACTACAACGGAAAGGAAATATAGTCTTGATATGCATGAAGGCGTAACACACGTGCATTTCCTACTTTGGTTCGCTTGAAAAGCATGAAAGTTAAAAAGTCAACTATCGTCATAGTTGGTGAGTTCACGGGTTTAACAACACACATACATATCGTTCGCGTTAAAAATAATAATACCGGAGATATGTAATAAGTTCAAGCAAGAAACTTAATAGTCGGATTTTGCACGGGTTTCGCAATCATGCGCGTGTCTCGCAAAATCCCGGCATATGGTACTTATCATGCAATACTTACATACAAGATTAACGATCCACTACTAATCTCCTAGAAGCATAGTTTTTGCCTCGCAACGTCATGCTCATCGCAACATGACATAACAAACCCACAAAACAAAAGTAATTAAACACCAATCGTCATAAACACGTTCCCGTTGCAAGCGGGGGCGAAAGGTGGGGTTGCCAACCCGATAGCGCTACCATTGATTACTCGGTCCACCGCAGTGAATTAGACTTAGTAGTGTGTACGAGGACTTTGCGATAAGAAAAACACCCAATTAATCTAGATAAGTATGCATACCATAGCCACAAAAATCGTTCCAAAATAAATCGTTTCACAAAATCGTTTCACAAATCATTTCAAAAGTTTAATCAACCGGTAGTTTGTATCATGCTTTCCACCCCAAAAATGTAAAAACGTAAAAAGGGGCCGTGAATAACTCACCGAGTTATCAGTTCAAGAGTCCCGAGTTAGCGAGGTTCCACAGAATTTTAATAAGTTACTTGACCCACTTAAGTTCCTTAAGTTAGAGTAAAAACATACGCGCGAACGAAACTTTAGTTTTTATAACGATTGTCGAAAAATACGTACTTTGGTGATTATAACCGGAGTGTGAAAGTTGGTAAATGGTCATGCATGTGTGTTTTATGTTGATTCTACCCCATTTATCCTTCCAACAATCTTTTAATGTCCATGGATTACTTTTATGAAAGTGTTTTTAGAAGAATTAAGATTTTACATAAAATACCATTTTTCAGTTTTTCCTATTCTTGACAGATTCGGAGGCTGTTTTGGGACATGCATTTGGATATGATGCACAACTCCAAAAATTACGAAATTTTAATATGTTTTAGCCATATGAGTTTACTAATTACTGACAAAATTTCATAATTTTTGGAAAAGGTTAGGGTCCTCAAACAGAAGGTTTATTAAAGTAGTGACAGCAACTAGAGCTGTTGCGCAACCTTTTTGTACGGACTGTTTGAGGGTCCGAAACTTGGAATTTTTGCAAAAGTCTAGTGGGGTTTGAAAGATAACTCAATGAAATTGATTTTAAAAAAAAGAATCATGTCATTTGAACATTTTGTGAAGGAGTTATGGCCTCTCAAAGTCAGGTCCGAATCTGTCCAGAATCTGTTGGACGAATTTTAGACTAGTTGTTGAATAACAAAATATTTCTTTTCTTTAATAAATTTTATGATGATTTCTCTTTACCAAAGTTCAAGTTCAGATGTGTTTGAAGGAATGTCACTTCATAAAACACATTTTACACATGCATTCACATATTTACAAATTTAAACATCTAGATTATAATCATAAGCCATTAACTCACTTTTTGCTTGAACTTTTGATGATCCAAGCAAAGAAAGGGTATTTGGCTATATGAAATCATCTATACCTCATGTAAGGTGATAGATGATCATGAGTAGAACAAGAATCACTAGTCATCAACTCACTTATTGCTTAGCAAAGGAAGGGTATTTGACTAGTGATTTTCCTCACCAATAAGAAAAGATGGTGGAAAAGAGAAGTGCAACAACATAAATAAATGCTTGATGTGTAAATTACTACAACAATTTATATGAACAAAGATATAATTTATGAACAAGAATTAAAAGGATCATTCATGCATCTCAACTTTTAGGTGATCCTAGATGATTTCCTATGCATAGAATGCATGTACTCTCATCTCACAACATTGAGATGATCTTGATGAATCTTTACCTTGAAGACTTGAAGATTTGAAGATCTTCAAGGAAGAACATAGAGAGAAGTAGAAGAAAGATGTGTATAAGAGAAGATTGAGAATGAGCAAATGAAAGAAGGTAGGGGTGTGTGTGTATTTATATTGAGTGAAAGAGAAGGAGGAGGGTAGAGATTGGTGGTGGTGGACGGATGGGAGAGAAAGGAGGGAGGGAGAGAGAGGTGAGGTGAGTGTTGAAGAGAAGTGTGGTGTGTGTAAGTAAACTACACATGTATTGGTTTGTTGTAGAATCTTGTCTCCCACTAACTCAAACCATGTGCACCCAAGATGGTTTTCTTTTGAAATTAAAATGGCTGGACTTTTAACAAAAATGATTTAGTTTTGTTGAATTTTTGTAGTGTTGGGTGTAAAAAGCTGCTAAAATTAGAAACCGTTACCGAAAACGCGTGTTTTTGCGATTTTTGCGTAACGAAAGCAGTTTTCGAATTTTTATTAAGGAACTTATTAGAAATTGATATTTTTTTTATATTTTGGTCATTTTAAAATTAATTCGACAGTCTAGTGGTCGGAATCAGGACCTGCTGTTAACAGTCAGTCAGTTTTGCGTATCGACTATAGTGGCGACTCAATAATTATCAAAGGCACTTATCTAGCCTTTAAGCAATAATTGTTGTCATAAAATATAGTTATTGACAAAATGACAGTACAAAATATTGTTCTGCTCCGGTAATTTAGTTAAAGTTTTACTGGCCTGAGGTGGGAGTGGAGGGTTGTCACATAGCAGACTACTGAGTTGGTGAGCGAGATCACCAAGAAATTTATGGAGAAGTCTCGTTTTTGCCCGAACTATGTGGCGGATGAGACTATGAAGATGTATCGTTATGGGCAAATGCTCAAAGCTGAGATTCGGGAGTTCGTACTAATGGCTAATTGCCAGAATTTTCAGTAGATGTTCGAGAGGGCTCGAGCAAGGGAGATTGAATTAGAGCGCCAGGGGAAGCGCAAGAAGGAGGAGCACAGTCAGGTTCCCTCTAACAAGAAGTTCAAGGGGACAGTGCAAACATCGGAAGGAAAAAGGGAGTATCCTAAGTGCTCCAAGTGTGGCCGGAATCATCCGGGCGAGTGTAGGCCGAGTCTTATGTGACAACTTACAGTTTTGACCTTCAGGTTAGCTACTCGTTAAGTCACTCAGTAGCGTTTCCGTAGGTTAAAAATTAGTCATTTAAGTTATTAGAAGAAACTAGGTTAGTTGCGTGAAAAAAAAAATTTAGGCAAAAACCTAAAAATCCCGAAAACTGCCCGCAAAAGCCCGTACCGGCCCAAAGTCACCCGAAAATCCTATAATTCCAAATTTAAAGTCGATTTATAAAAAAATGTGTTATTTTATTTAAAATAAAAGTAAATTGATTCAAATAATCTAAAACCACCTTCGAAAAAGTCGGTTTCTACCGAAAACGCGCCGAAAACCCGGTATTGTGTTCGAATTAGCAGTATAATTTAACTCTTTTATAAAATAAAAAAAAGATGTGAGAGGGTTGGGTGGGCCCTGTTGGATGCAAAATCGGATTGTATCCGAGATCACAAGATTGTGCTAAAGTTGAAGTCAAAGGCAAAGTCAAAGTGGGCAACAAAGTCAAAGTTTACTTTTATTGTTTTAGTCTTTTGTAATAGTTTTCCTTTAATAGGGTAGTTTGTGTAATTCTTGTAAACCTTGAGGGTTTAGATGTTTGGGTATAAATACCCAAGTGATGTAGTTTGTTAGTTGAGAACATGCATACGTATCATTGTGAATTGAGAGTGAATTGAGAGAAAGTTAGTTCTTAAGTGTGTGTGTTCTTGGTGTGTTTAGTATGTGTAAACTTTGATCCAAGAATTAATGACATATGGCTTCCTGAATCATTCTCTACTTATTGCATGTTGATTAGAACTTGAATCTGGAACATCAAGTGGTATCAGAGCTGGAAATTCATTGAATTTGGTATGATTTCTTAAGCTTTTTGTGTTTTTTTTAAAAAATGAAGGTTTGAGGTTTGATTTTCTTATTTTGATCATGATTTGGATCTGAATTTGATTGTTTGTGGTTAATTTGATGTTTTTACTGTGTTTAGGAGTGATTTAGAGTCAAAATTTGGTGTTTAGAGCAGTAATTTTTGAGTTTTTTTACCTTCTGCTCGGTTTTCACTCGTTTTTCCGAATTCTGTTCATATTTTCCGAATTGGAATATTCAAAAATTCCGAATCGGAAAATATCAGTTTTCCGAATCGGATTTTTGAAATTTTCCGAATCGGAAAATTTTTTGGACTTGAATTGTTGTTTAGATCTGATTTTACTCGTTTTCCGACTTGGTATTAGTCAAATTCCGATTCGGAAAACATCATTTTCCGATTCAGAAATTGCCCAAATACCAACTCGAATTTTTTCTCGGAACTCTATTAATCTTGTTTTTCCGATTCGGAAAACAACATTTTCCGATTCGGAAAATTGAAAAATCCGAATCGGAATATAGTTTTTCCGAATCGGATTAGTCTGGAAGCGTTTTTCGGGCGTTTTTTCACGTAAACTTTTTAAGACTTCTTATCTGATTCTACGGTGAAAAAGTTCAGTCATTTTTAAGGTCATTTTTTCCCGAAAAATGCCGGTTTTTCCGAGATTTTGGTGATTTCCGAGAGGTTGTATTTTTGGACTAAGATTTCAATTTCGCGGTCAAAATCAACTTTCAAATTTTTGAAAAATATTTTTTCTCGGGATATCGCTATTCACAGTTCACTTTACGGTTGACTTTTTGACTTTTGTCACTAACCTTTTTGTTGATCAAAAGAAGTGTTCCGATTTGCATACCTCCAGCAGTTCAGAAGAAATCTATCAATTTCAGTGAATTAACGATCATTTTCAAGTTCTATTGTTGATTAGTGGAGATGACAGAGCCTGTTGACTATCATACATTATGGAAGAATTATATGACATACAGTCATCATGTCTTTGAGCTAAACCAGGAAAATCTAAAGTTGAGTTCTGACAAATCTTTGTTAGAAATGAAGATTGTGGATTTAGAGAAGTTATTACAGAGTGAAAAAGGGCAAGAATCGGAGAATTCAGAGTTGTCAAATCAGATAACTGAGCTTCAGAAAAGTTTATTCATTACAAATGCTGAAAATGCCGAGCTTCTTCTTAAAGTTACTAATCTTGAAAATTTACTTTCTAACGAAAGAAGTGTGATTACAAGTTTAAAAATAGATTTGCAAAATGAGCATGATGAACTATTAAAACATTCTTTTGGAAATGCTCAAAACTTAAAACTTGTAACTTCTTTGAGGAAAGAAAATGAATGTTTGCAAAAGAAAGTTCATGAATTAGATGAAGATAAGAAAGTTTTTGAGAACAAACTTATATCTTCCCATTCGAGAGTGATAGAACTTTCAAACCAAGTAAATGATTTTGAGAAAATCGTGATCATCGAGAGGAGTAACTTTGAGAAAGAAAGACGAGCTTTTGAAGCAAAGATTAACGAACTTTCTTTGAAGATATCAGTTTTTGATGAGCAAAAAGAAAACAAGATTTTCAAAGAGTTTTCTGAATCAACATGTTATGTTAATTGTTGTTATGATGATGACGATTCCAACTCTTATGATGGAATGAATGTGTTTGATTCTCTTGAGTCTTGTACTGATTCTTGTACCAACAAGAAAAATGTTGTGGATAGTGAGTTGATTAATTTTGAAAAGATTTTACAAGATGAAAGAAAGGTTTTTGAAGAGGAGAGAAAGGTTTTTGAGAAAGAGAGAAAATCTTTTGAGTTGAAAAGTGATAAACTTTCGAAGAAGATTTCTGATTTAGAGAGACAGATTGTTAATGAAAGAAAAGATTTTGAGAAAAAGAAGAATGTTTTTGAAAGTAAGAAGAAAGGTTTGAAGAAAAAGAATGTTCGTGTTGAAAGAGGTAGATGTGTTGAGTTTGATTTTGAGGAAGAGAGTAAAGGTTTTGAAAAAGAAAGAAAATCTTTTGAGGAAAAGAGTGTTCTATTTAGGAAAAAGATTGCCAATTTAGAAGTGCAACTTTCGGATGAAAGAAGTTCTTTTAAAAGAAAAGAACACCTTTTAAAGAATGAGATAAAAGGTTTTGAGCAACTGATTGCTGAACTAAAGAAACCAACCTTTGAGAAAAATGATTTTGAAGAGGAAAAGAGGGTTTTTGAGACAGAAGTAAGGAAGCTTACATTAAGATTATCTGAATTGTCTTCTGATATCATGAAAGAACAGATTATGAGTTCTAATCTGAAAAAGAAACTTGATGACACAGTTGAAGAAAAGAATCTTTTATCTGCAATGGTGAAAGATCTTGAAGATATTGTTTTTAAAGTTAATTTGAATGAACCAAAGAGTCCCGATGTTATAGTACAATCACCATATGTTGATTATGCTGATTCTGTTTGTTCATTCAAAACTGCTCCAAGTTCTCTTCATGCAGATGTTTCTTCAACAAATTGTTTCACTCCAAAGTATCAGATTCGTACTTCTAATCTTTTCTATGATCATCAGATTGATGGTTTAGGTAAAAATCATTCGAAGAAAGGTAAGTTTGTTTGGAGAGTTAAAGGGTCTACACCAAATGTAGATAAACCAAAGTTATTTGTTCCCAAACAAAATGTTAAAAAGAACAATGTTTTTAAAGCTAAATCTTTTGTTAAATCTGATCCAATTTACTCTGTAAATCATATGATCAGATTATCTCAAAAGAAAATACGTTGTTCTTACTGTGGAACAAATAAGTTTGTTCGAAAAGAAAAGTCGGAAAGTTGGTATGGTACTTACAGCATTCCAAACTATAAACCAACTTCTTTTAACAAAAGAGGATCCACTTTCAAGTGGATACCAAAATCTGTATGATTTTGTTTTTGCAGGTTCCCATATTTTCAATGCATTATTCAAGGGGAGTTTCTGCAAGCATAAGGCTCCTAAATATATCAGTTTAGGACCCGTTCCTCAATGACAAGTGGTTCCTAAATATATCAGTTTAGGACCCGGATTTCAATGTATTGTGGTTCCTAAATAAACCAGTTTAGGACCCGACCTTCAATGTGCAAGTGGCTCTTGAATAAATCAGTTCAAGACCCGGTCTTCAATGGTCTTCAAGGTATTATTCTTACTTTGAGGAAGAGCTTTAAATGAAAATAATTGATTATCCATTTGAGGGGGAGTACATAAAAGAGATATTCTTTTTAGGGGGAGTGTTCAAATAGTATTCTTTAATGCTTACATATCTGAAAGACGAACAACTTTCAGGTATGAAAAATCTTTTTAAATGTTCAAACTCACTTCTCGTTTCTCAAATGATTTTTCGAATTTGAAGTGTGATTTTAAATGTTTTCATATCATGATGAGTTGACGGATATTTTCTAACCGTGTGTTTCCAAAGACTAATACTTGCGTATTATCTTTTCTTATACTTTTCAAGTATTCATACACACCGGTTTAGCTTCTTTTGTCTTGTTATTACCACGTCTCTATATGACCATATTTTTCGGTGGTAATACGCTCGCTTGATATCTTCCTATTTGTACTTCATCGTTTATTTGATCAGATACGTTCTACAATGTTATATCTATATATTCTTCGTATAGATACTTTCCATTCTTTGTGAACCAAAGCTTTTCAAGAACATATCTCACATCATATGATGAATCAGTTTTCTCAAACAAGTTTACGTCATTCATGTTCTTCATTTCATATACTTGTTTGAAGAATTTTTTTTATGCTCCTATATTGTACATATATATTTGTTCGAGCTTGCTTTGTTTTGGCTCATTGATTCACTCGCTGAATCATTATACTTTCATGTTTAGGAAACTTATTTCATGGGATGTGTGAGCTAAACAGAACTTCTATGGATTTCCAGAACCGGTAATCCTACCCAAGAAGTTATCCTTGAGAAATGAGTGAGGGGTCTCCATCAAAGAGTGGGGGAGATAACTCAGGTGGTCGAGTTATTCTCATAGTGATTGAGCGGAAAAATATTATATGAGAGATTGGTTAGATGTGAGGATGCTTAAAAGAATTGGAGGGTGTGAGCACAGAGTTAAAAGAAAAATAAAACTCTGCACCAACCTTTTCTAAGCCGGGCAACCACATCATCTATTGGTTCACATTCTTTGGTGACCGATATTGAAACAAGGCAAAGCCCAATGCCGACTCTCGTTTTTACCCCACTCGCTACTCATTTCCTTCTTAACAAGGAGATGTTTCATTTCATCACGGGGACGCAACACATAATCTATCAGGTTTTCATTTGGAAAATCGATATTGAAACAGAAGGAAGCTGCCCTGCCTTCGAACTTCATTTCTACACATCGAGTCGTGAAATGTTTTCACATTTTGAGCCTTATGAAAGCACATGATGCTATTTTCTTTCATCACAAATACACACAAGGAATTTGTTTCTTTGTCGGAACGTTCATAGGAATACTTTTCGTGTTTGCGATGATTGAACGGAAGCCCTGGGGAGTGATCATCACTAAAGCTCTTTATATAGTGCATTTGTTGTACTGAGTTGCTTTGTGCTTCTCACAGGCATTCCAACTGATTCATGTGTTGTTTCAGGATTTTCCCACTTATATCTGAATTTGAAAAGATTCAGGTTACTTTATGGAATTGACGGTACTTCTTTGGAGTAATAAGGGGAATTCTGGAGTAACAAAGTGGAGATGGTTATGTGAGATGGTTTTTGATATCTATGGTGGTACTTTCACATGTTTGTATCTTTACGAGCCGAGTTGTTCTGATCTTACATTTCTCGAGTTTTGATGATTATTTCATATTTCATCAAAAAGGGGGAGATGGTTTAGAAATGTAAAGTAGAGAAATGCTTTGAAGATATTTTGGGGAGATGATTCCGAAATGTCAAGTCAAAGAGAAGATTACGAGATATGACAAGAGATGCTTGCAAGAGATGTTTGAAGTTTGGTGATTATTTGAAGATATCTCGGTTTGTTAAAGCTTCGTGTTCAAAGTTTGTCAAAGCTTCATGAAGATTTGAATGATTCGTGAAGATTATTACGGAAGCTTATCGTTCAAGGAAGCTTATTGTTGAAGATTAAAGTGTTGATGTTTTCTTGAAGACGTTTGCCTAATTCTTTTTGTGATCTCGAATCCAAAGGGGGAGATTGTTGGATGCAAAATCGGATTGTATCCGAGATCACAAGATTGTGCTAAAGTTGAAGTCAAAGGCAAAGTCAAAGTGGGCAACAAAGTCAAAGTTTACTTTTATTGTTTTAGTCTTTTGTAATAGTTTTCCTTTAATAGGGTAGTTTGTGTAATTCTTGTAAACCTTGAGGGTTTAGATGTTTGGGTATAAATACCCAAGTGATATAGTTTGTTAGTTGAGAACATGCATACGTATCATTGTGAATTGAGAGTGAATTGAGAGAAAGTTAGTTCTTAAGTGTGTGTGTTCTTGGTGTGTTTAGTATGTGTAAACTTTGATCCAAGAATTAATGACATATGGCTTCCTGAATCATTCTCTACTTATTGCATGTTGATTAGAACTTGAATCTGGAACATCAGGCCCCACAAGGCCGGGCCACCCCCCCCCTAGGTCTCTCTCTCTTTTGTTCCCAAGGATATTAATCATTCTCTCATTTCCCCATTTCTTTATCATTTCATTTTCAAATTACATTCTCTCTCTATTCTCTCTCTCTCTTCGATTTCTCTCTAAGAAACCAGCCACCATTTCATAAAAAATCAGAGTTTTGAAGAGACTTAAACAAGGATTTGAAGCTCTAGTAGTTGAATATTCAAAGGTAAGAGTAGATTGAATGGTTTAGCTTCGATTTTAGCTCTTTTTGGAGCCTTTTCTTACTCTTTTTGAGGTTTAAAACCTCTTTGATGATTGAATACCATTCTTGATGTTTGAGGACAAGAATGAACCTTAGAAATGTGTAAGAAAATTCAAAGAAGGCGAAATTCTATGAATCCTCCTTATGAGCACAAGATTGGAAGTAAAATCTCTTGTTTTGATGTTTTTGATTCTCTTTTTGGGGGCTGAACTTTTCTAATAGTTCATGCATGTATTTTGATGATACCTAAATGTATTTCATATATTTATTTGATATAAGTTAAGGGTTTTTAGTTTATTATCCAAGAAACCCCCAAATCTTGGTGATTTTATGTGTTTTTGGTGAGTTAAAGTGAATTTGGAATCTGGATGTTGCTGACAGAATTGTTGTATGTTGTTTGTACGACCCAAAAAGGGTGTTTTTGGATTCATTCTCCTCTGAAAATTTTATGGTTCATTATTTATGTGTTAGGGTTCAAACCCCACCGGAATCATTCAAAAATTCCATGGTTTGAGCCCTCAACCATGTTAAAACTTTTCAGTGTTCATCAGCTTCTAGTCAGAATTTTATATCAACTTCATGCATGCATATCTTCTTGATAACTTAACTAAAATGCATGATTCTTGGTTCTAAGTTCAAGTTCCGTGAGTTAGCTTTCCAAAGAATCTGATATCAAATGATTTGGTGGATTTTTGAGTGCTTAACCAATGAAAAGGAATTCGTGGTGCAATCTGTCCAAGGATGGCAGATTCACATGCATGGATTCAAGAGGTCATATCTCATTCAAAAATCCTCCAAATCGTGTGAAACTTGTTTCATTAGTTAGATATTTGTTTTATCTTGAATATCCCTTTTGAAAATTTAATTTTGGTGTGGAAATGAAATCTCTATGGTACAAACTCCACTGACATGTATCTCCAAAATTGATTTATGCACACTGACTTTGTGAGAAATTTTAAAATATATTAAACATCTCCTAAAATCATGAAATTTGGTAGGATTGTTGTTAATACCCCAATATCAGTGGATAAAATTTTGGTAACTTAACTCCTTTTAGAACTAAGCATAATGGTAGCATTTTTGAAACAATACAAATCTGCCAGAATCAGATTTCTTCAAAAGGGTTGTTTTGCAAATATCAAGAAATCCCCATATGTTTGGACATTGAATAAAATAACAAAAACATATTTTTTGTATTAAATTGAACCTAATAAAATATAGTAAAGGCATTATATAGGATATCGGTATTGACTTACTAAATATGGACCGTTGAATTTAGAACTTACGTCAATTACGTATGTGATAGGGCATATTTAGACTCGGAGCCGGGACTTAATCACGCACTAACGGTTGTTTAGAAACGCAAAAGCTACTCCAGGTGAGTATTCACAGACCCACTTTTTACCGTTTTTACGTGTTTTGGGGTGAAAAGCATGTTTACAAATGATTGTGAATAATTGTGAAAATATTGCGAAATGAAATGTGTTGTGAGCTAAATTTGATATGTTATGAGGCATGATATAGTGAGTCTGAAATGAATAAGTCCCCGGTAACTACTATTAACTCATAACAATGGGCCTATAGCGCTATTTGGTTGACATACCCACCTTAAACTGACGAGGAATAGGTGCACTGTATTGAATAAAAATTCTACACATGTGGGATTTAGTCCCACCGCTGAGGTAGAATAGGGGCGTAGCATGTCATAAATGGCAGGATTAGTAGTGACTCAAAGAAAAAATATCATGCGATTAACTTAACCCGGGAAATTTACTCACATTTTGATACTAAGCTAGAAATGGAGTGAGCAAAAACGTTCACTAATGTTCAGGCTAGTATCGGTAGTGAACAAAAAGGATCACTATAACTGGTTTATGAAAAATTGAGTGAATAAAAAGGTTCACTAAAAATTTGTTGCATTTAAACTGTTTTGTGCATATGAAAACCTGTGAACTCACCAACTCTCGTAGTTGACGCTTGTTTTAACATGCTTTTCAGGAAATCCGAAGGTTTGATAGGGCTTAATTTTGGGAAATATAAATCACCAATCAAGACTTTGTAGTTTTCGTTTTGTTAAGTCTGTAAACTTAAATTTATGGTTGGATTGTAATACACTGTAAACTTTTTTTTTGGGTATGAATGATTGGTGTTATTTATCTCCTATCGCTATGAAATCTAGACTGTCACACCTTGCGGTTGTGCTTTAGCGGGGTGTTACAGATTTGGTATCAGAGCCATAGGTTACAGAGAACATCGGTTTTTCATAAAAACCAGTACTATAACCAACCTTTTTCTAAAAATAAGTTAAAACTTTTAAATTATAAGATTTCAAAGTATAGGAGAATTTAAATACTAGTGTGATTAGGATAGGTGCTATTCTGATATATCATAGATATGCGGAGCCTGATCACCTGCGCCTAGCCATGATATAAGTAGGATAAGACTTATGAACTAATCATACTGCTAGAGTTTAAAAGATGAAACTTTCTAGAGATTTCCTGAAAAACGTAATTTGTGTGAGTTTGCATATGACATGTACAAAATCTTTCAAAAGTGTTTTCCGTGAATTGACTTAATTCTTTTATCGCAGCTAACATGTCTCAAGAGACCGACCCCTCCGAGTACCGGTCCCATGGATCCCCCGAGCACCCCTGGAGTGGGAACAGTGCTCCCCGATCCCATACCGCCGACCGGGAACGCGACCCCTACAGTGACGGCGACGCCGATTCCCACCGACCTGTCCTTGCGACCCGACCCGGACTTAGGGTTCGCACTACCGCTCGGAAGAGCGTGCCCTTACCCACTAGGATGACCTTCCGCGTCCCCGCTGGGGACGGGGCAGGGCCATCTCGGGTGAGAGGCCGAGGCGGATCCTTCTCGTCGTTGTCATCTTCGTCATCGGCATCTCCACCGCCCTACCGACCATCGTCTCCAGTAGCCCCTGTCGCCCGACCACCGCCTGTCGCCCGACCACCACCGATAGCCCCAATCCCTAGACGCCCACCGATGGCTCGTGCCCCTGTCATGTGCCTGAGGGGAATGACCCCGACTGAGCGTCAGCAGGTCGCACGTCTAGCCCGAGGCCAGGGTATCCATGAGCGTATGATCGACCACCACGATCATATGATCGATTCCCTGATCGATGTGGCCGGAGCTGAAAGCCAACAGCTCACTCGGGTGGTGACTCTCCTTAGTCACACCATGGCCTCACTCCACCACTTGTACACAGTGGTGTATTTGGTGGTGGCCTTGGTGGTGTTGTTGTTTGGGTGGGCTGTCTGGAGGGCGAGATTCTAGGAGTTGAGATCTTTTAGTAGACCATATTTGATGAACTTTCTTTTAGAACTGTTATTTTGAGGCGTGATGCCTAATTGTTGAACTATTTATGCTTTTGTTTGGATGATTGTAAAACTGCTACGATATTTTGGGTATTTTTGGATGGTTATTTAAACCCAAAATTTATGCTATGGTTATTTACTACTAATAGTTATGAATGCATGCTTATTGTGGTTTGCTTGAAATGTCGAAAAGCGCTATGTTAATTTGATAGCATAGATTAGTATGGCACTTGAATTGTGAAAAGTAAGTAGAAGCGTAACTACACTTAGATTATGTAAGAAGTCACTAAAACGATTGAATATGGTATTGTTTTAGAAACATGCCTCCAAGAAGAGAGGATCCGGAACTTGCAAGACTTGTGTCGGAACAAGTAATGGCTTCGTTACCCAACATAGTCAGCCAAGTGGCAGCCGGATTTAATACTAATCAAAACAATAATCAAGAAACGAGAGAAAGGGATTGTACGTACAAATCCTTCAGGAGTTGCAACCCCAAAGAATTTCACGGAATCGAGGGAGAAGTAGGTTTGTTAACTTGGATTGAAGGCATGGAGTCTGTCCTTCACATTAGCAAGTGCCTTGAAAGAAACAAGGTCGAGTATGCCGCCTGTCTACTTCAAGGACGAGCTCTAACATGGTGGAACACCCAAGTTCAAACCCGTGGCCGTGACGCAACTGGCCAGATTACCTGGGAGGATTTCAAAAAGATGCTCAAGGAGGAATTCTGCCCAAGAAGCGAGATCCAAAAGTTGGAAGCTGAGTTATGGCACCATGAGATGAAAGGAAATGACGTCACCACCTACACTACCCGATTCCACGAGTTGGCCAAATTGGTACCACCCCTGGTGACACCGGAGCAGAATCGAGTTGATAGATATGTTTGGGGATTATCTCCCGAGATCAGAGGAAATGTAACCGCAGCAGACCCAAAGACTTTGTAGGAAGCAGTCAATCTAGCAAACCGCCTCACCAACAACGCTATCCGATCAGGAACGTTTTCAAGTGACAAGACTAAGGGAAAGAGAAAGATGGAGGAATCTACCAAACCACAGTTCAAGGGAAGGTCAGGCAAGGAGAGAAGAGTGACCAGGAACTACGGAGTGCAGACTCAGGCAGCAGAAAAAGAGAAAGGGACATATCAGAAGTGTGGCAAGTGCGGGAATCATCATGCTGGAAGGTGTGTTATATGCCTTAGGTGCGGCAAGGTAGGCCATGTTGACAAAGATTGCAGAGGGAAAGCTTGTTTTAAGTTCGGAAGCTTTAATCACTACCGGAATGCTTGTCCCAAAGTGAATCAAAGGCCGTACGCAAACCCGACGCAGCCAGCAAACCAAGGAAATCGTGGAGGATTAGCTCGAGGAAGAGCGTTTGTGATTGGAGCGGAGGAAGCAAGGCAAAACCCTGATGTGGTCACAGGTACATTTCTTCTCAACAACTATCCTGCTACTGTGCTTTTTGATTCCGGAGCAGATAGGAGTTATGTGTCGTTAGAATTCAGGCATAAGTTAAACAATAAGTCACAGAATTTGAAAGAAGAGCACATAATTGAATACTCTAACGGAGAGCTAGTTAAAGCTAACAAGGTAATCAGAAAATGCACTCTAGGCTTATCAGGAAAGGAATTTAGCATAGACTTAATCCCAATCAAGATAGGGAGTTTTGACATAATAGTTGGTATGGATTGGATGTCCAACCACCGAGCGACGATATGTTATGCTGAGAAGATAGTTATGTTAGCGCTACCCGATGGAGGTGTACTCGAAGTGCATGGAGAAAAGCCAAGGAGAGACATCAAGATAGTGTCATATATGAAAATGCGAAGTCATCAACGGAAGGAATGCGTAGCATTCACGGCTCATGTCATAGATAAGAAGGCGAAGGAGAAACAAATCCAGCATATTCCAGTTGTGCGAGAATTTCCCGAGGTATTCCCGGAAGAGCTACCTGGGTTACCTCCACAACGACAAGTAGAGTTCCACATTGACTTAGTTCCCGGAGCAGGCCCCATAGCAAAGTCGCCATATCGTCTAGCACCGTCCGAGATGCAGGAGCTGTCAAGTCAACTTCAAGAGTTGTTAGATAAGGGATTCATCTGACCCAGCTCTTCGCCTTGGGGAGCCCCGTGTTGTTCGTCAAAAAGAAAGATGGATCTTTTCGCATGTGCATCGATTATAGGGAGCTGAACAAGATCACCATTAAGAACCGTTACCCTCTTCCACGCATCGACGATCTATTCGATCAATTGCAAGGAGCGACTTACTTCTCCAAGATCGATCTTAGATCCGGATACCACCAGATGAGAGTTCGAGAGGAAGATATTGCCAAAACAGCGTTCATAACTCGTTATGGTCACTACGAATTTTTGGTCATGCCTTTCGATTTGACGAACGCTCCAGCAGTTTTTATGGACCTGATGAACCGAGTATGTCGATCGTACTTGGAGAAGTTCATGATTGTCTTCATAGACGACATCCTGATCTATTTGCAGAGCAAGGAGGACCATGAGCAACATCTGAGGTTGATACTGGAATTACTCAAAGCTAAAAAGCTTTATGCCAAGTTCTCAAAGTGTGAATTTTGGATTCGAGAAGTACACTTTTTAGGTCATGTGGTGAATAAAGAAGGAATACAGGTTGATCCAGCCAAGATTGAGGCTATAAAGAAATGGAAGCCCCAAAGACGTCGACAGAATTTCGACAATTTCTCGGTCTGGCAGGCTATTACCGGCGATTCATTGCAAATTTCTCCAAGATTGCACAGCCGCTGACAACCTTAACGCAAAAAGACAAGAAGTTTATTTGGGGAGAGAAACAAGAAGAAGCGTTTCAATTGCTCAAGTATAAGTTGTGCAATGCACCCATTCTGGCATTACCCGAAGGAACGGATAACTTCATGGTGTTTTGCGATGCTTCACATCAAGGCTTGGGATGTGTTTTGATGCAGAACGAGAAAGTCATCGCCTACGCATCCAGACAGCTGAAGGACCACGAGAAGAATTACATCACTCATGACTTGGAGCTCGGAGCTGTGGTGTTTGCCCTTAAGATTTGGAAAGAAGGGAAAGTTGAGCCCCCGATTTGTTGGACCATTTGAAATCTTGGAAAGAATCGGACCAGTCGCCTACAGATTGGACTTACCCCCAGAGCTCAGCACCATTCATGACACTTTCCACGTGTCCAATTTGAAGAAATGCCTATCGGAAGAGACAGTAGTCTTACCTCTGGAGGAAATCCAATTCGATGAACAACTGCGAACTACGGAGGAACCAATTGAAATCCTTGATCGAGAAATCAAGCAGCTTAGGCGCAGTAAGATACCGATCGTCAAAGTTCGATGGAATTCAAGGCATGGGCCGGAGTTCACCTGGGAGTAGGAGGCTTTCATGAAAAGCAAATACCCTCACCTTTTCACTAAAGACCCTGTGGAAGCAGCAAGAATTAAATTTCGGGACGAAATTTCTTTCAACCGGGGGTAAATGTGACAACTGACAGTTTTGACCTGCAGGTTAGCTACTCGTTAAGTCACTCAGTAGCGTTTCCGTAGGTTAAAAATTAGTCATTTAAGTTATTAGAAGAAACTAGGTTAGTTGCGTGAAAAAAAAAATTAGGCAAAAACCTAAAAATCCCGAAAACTGCCCGCAAAATCCCGTACCGGCCCAAAGTCACCCGAAAATCCTATAATGCCAAAATTAAAGTCGATTTAAAAAAAATGTGTTATTTTATTTAAAATAAAAGTAAATTGATTCAAATAATCTAAAACCACCTTCGAAGAAGTCGGTTTCTACCGAAAACGCGCCGAAAACCCGGTACTGTGTTCGAATTAGCAGTATAATTTAACTCTTTTATAAAATAAAAAAAAGATGTGAGAGGGTTGGGTGGGCCCCACAAGGCCGGCCACCCCCCCCCCCTAGGTCTCTCTCTCTTTTGGTCCCAAGGATATTAATCATTCTCTCACTTCCCCATTTCTTTATCATTTCATTTTCCAATCCCACTCTCTCTCTATTCTCTCTCTCTCTCTCTTCGATTTCTCTCTAAGAAACCAGCCACCATTTCATCAAAAATCAGAGTTTTGAAGAGATTTAAACAAGGATTTGAAGCTCTAGTAGTTGAATATTCAAAGGTAAGAGTAGATTGAATGGTTTAGCTTCGATTTTAGCTCTTTTTGGAGCCTTTTCTTACTCTTTTTGAGGTTTAAAACCTCTTTGATGATTGAATACCAATCTTGATGTTTGAGGACAAGAATGATGCTTAGAAATGTGTAAGAACATTCAAAGAAAGCGAAATTCTATGAATCCTCCTTATGAGCACAAGATTGGAAGTAAAATCTCTTGTTTTGATGTTTTTGATTCTCTTTTTGGGGGCTGAACTTTTCTAATAGTTCATGCATGTATTTTGATGATACCTAAATGTATTTCGTCTATCTATTTGATATAAGTTAAGGGTTTTTAGTTTATTATCCAAGAAACCCCCAAATCTTGGTGATTTTATGTGTTTTTGGTGAGTAAAAGTGAATTTGGAATCTGGATGTTGCTGACAGAATTGTTGCATGTTGTTTGTACGACCCAAAAAGGGTCTTTTTGGATTCATTCTCCTCTGAAAATTTTATAGTTCAATAGTTTATGTGTTAGGGTTCAAACGCCACTGGAATCATTCAAAAATTCCATGTTTTGAGCCCTCAACCATGTTAAAACTTTTTAGTGTTCATCAGCTTCTAGTCAGAATTTTATATTAACTTCATGCATGCATATCTTTTTGATAACTTAACTAAAATGCATGATTCTTTGTTCTAAGTTCAAGTTCCGTGAGTTAGCTTTCCAAAGAATCTGATATCAAATGATTTGGTGGATTTTTGAGTGCTCAACCAATGAAATGGAATTCGTGGTGCAATCTGTCCAAGGATGGCAGATTCACATGCATGGATTCAAGAGGTCATATCTCATTCAAAAATCCTCCAAATCGTGTGAAACTTGTTTCATTAGTTAGATATTTGTTTTATCTTGAATATCCTTTTTGAAAATTTAATTTTGGTGTAGAAATGAAATCTCTATGGTACAAACTCCACTGACATGTATCTCCAAAAATGATTTTTGCACACTGACTTTGTGAGAAATTTTAAAATATGTTAAACATCTCCTAAAATCATGAAATTTGGTAGGATTGTTGTTAATACCCCCAATATCAGTTGTTAAATTTTGGTAACTTACTTCTTTTAGAACTAAGCTTAATGGTAGCATTTTTGAAACAATACAAATCTGCCAGAATCAGATTTCTTCAAAAGGGTTGTTTTGCAAATATCAAGAAATCCCCATATGTTTGGACATTGAATAAAGTAACAAAAACATATTTTTTGTATTAAATTGAACCTAATAAAATATAGTAAAGGCATTATATAGGATATCGGTATTGACTTACTAAATATGGACCGTTGAATTTAGAACTTACGTCAATTACGTATGTGATAGGGCATATTTAGACTCGGAGCCGGGACTTAATCATGCACTAACGGTTGTTTAGAAACGCAAAAGCTACTCTAGGTGAGTATTCACAGCCCCACTTTTTACCGGTTTTACGTGCTTTGGGGTGAAAAGCATGTTTACAAATGATTGTGAATAATTGTGAAAATGTTGCGAAATGAAATGTGTTGTGAGCTAAATTTGATATGTTATGAGGCATGATATAGTGAGTCTGAAATGAATAAGTCCCCGGTAACTACTATTAACTCATAACAATGGGCCTATAATACATGTGGATAGCGCTATTTGGTTGACATACCCACCTTAAACTGACGAGGAATAGGTGCACTGTATTGAATAAAAATTCTACACATGTGGGATTTAGTCCCACCGCTGAGGTAGAATAGGGGCGTAGCATGTCATAAATGGCAGGATTAGTAGTGACTCAAAGAATAAATATCATGCGATTAACTTAACCCAGGAAATTTACTCACATTTTGGAACTAAGCTAGAAATGGAGTGAGCAAAAACGTTCACTAATGTTCAGGCTAGTATCGGTAGTGAACAAAAAGGTTCACTATAACTGGTTTATGAAAAATTGAGTGAATAAAAAGGTTCACTAAAAATTTGTTGCATTTAAACTGTTTTGTGCATATGAAAACCTGTGAACTCACCAACTCTCGTAGTTGACGCTTGTTTTAACATGCTTTTCAGGAAATCTGAAGGTTTGATAGGGCTTAATTTTGGGAAATAGAAATCACCAATCAAGACTTTGTTGTTTTCGTTTTGTTAAGTCTGTAAACTTAAATTTATGGTTGGATTGTAATACACTGTAAACTTTATTTTTTTTTGGGTATGAATGATTGGTGTTATTTATCTCCTATCGCTATGAAATCTAGACTGTCCCACCTTGCGGTTCCGTTTTAGTGGAGTGTTACATCTTATCACATGCTACAAGTGCGGGAAAACAGGTCACTCGAGCTGGGACTGCAGAGTTTCAGCCAGATTGTGTTTCAGGTGTTTCCAGCCTGGTCATTTTGCTCATGAGTGCCCGAATGCAGCTGCATCTACCCATATATCTGGAGCGGTTCCTTTGAAGGTGATTGAGGCCGGTCCGGCGAAAAAAGTGGAGATTCCGAAAGGTCATGCGAGGGTCTTTAAGCTGACTACGGAGGAAGCGAAGCTGGAGCCTGAGGTAGTGACAGGTATATTTCCCGTGAACTCAAAACCAGCTTTAGTTTTGTTTGATACGGGTACTAGCAAAAGTTTTGTTTCTACTTCTTTTTGTAAGGGTTTTTCTAATGTAATGGGTAGATTAGATAAGCCTTTAGAGGTAGAAATAGCTGATGAGAAAGTGTAATAGTTAGAGATATATATAGAGGAAATGTAATAGAGTTGGGAGGGGTAAGATTTCGTGTTGATCTTATACCCATTCCTATGAGAAAAATTAATGTGGTGTTGGGAATTAGTTGGTTGAGTCGTCATGGGGTTTGGTTTGATTGTGAGGGTCAAAGAGTGAAGATCAGGAATCCTAGCGGGGGAGACTTGATCATCACTGGCAACGACATGAAGCGACCACCAAAGACATGCTCTTTGGCTAAGGCGAGACGGTACGTGAAAGGGGGAGGCGTAAGCTACCTAGTGTACGTGGCAGAAATTGCGGGGGAGAAAAAGAAGAAAACTGTGGCTGATGTTCCGGTTGTAAGGGACTTTCCGGATGTCTTTCCGGAAGATTTACCGGGAGTTCCTCCGGAGCGTCAATTGGAGTTCGGGATCGACTTGACTCCGGGGGCAGCGCTAGTGGCTAAAACTCCATATCGTTTAGCACCTCCAGAAATGCAGGAGTTTTTGAACCAGCTTGAAGAGTTGTTGCGCAAGGGGTTCATATGCCGAGTAGTTCACCTTGGGGAGCCCCTATCCTTTTTGTGAAGAATAAGGATGGCTCGATGTGGATGTGCATCGACTATCATGAGCTCAATAAGGTTACGGTGAAAAGTCGATACCCGCTACCGCGGATCGATGATCTATTTGATCAACTTCAAGGAGCCGCATGGTTCTCGAAGATAGATCTTCGATCTGGGTACCATCAAGTGAAGGTGAAGGAAGAGGATGTGCAGAAGACAGCGTTCAGAACGAGGTACGGACACTTTGAGTTCGTGGTGATGCCGTTCGGGTTGACAAATGCGCCGACAGTGTTTATGGATCTAGTGAACCGGGTCTATAGGCCTATGTTGGATAAGTTAGTAATCGTATTCATAGACGATATACTGATTTACTCCAAGACAAAGGAAGATCACGTGGTGCATTTGATCGAGGTACTAGAGACTTTGCGAGAGGGAGCAGTTATACGCTAAATTCTCCAAATGCGATTTCTGGTTACAAGAGGTCCAATTTTTAGGGCATCTTGTTAATCGGGAAGGCATCAAGGTGGATCCGACAAAGATTGAAGCGGTGATAAGATGGGAGGTTCCAAACACTCCCACCGAGATTCGGAGTTTTCTTGGATTAGCCGGTTATTACCGACGGTTTATTCCGGATTTCTCTAAGATAGTTGTGCCTTTGACGAGGCTCACTCAAAAGAATGTGAAGTTTGTGTGGGGCGAGGAGCAGCAAAAAGCTTTTGAGTTGCTGCGCGGGAAGTTGTTTGAAGCGCCGGTTCTGACGCCACCGGAAGGGGTTGATGACATGACAGTCTACTGTGATGCTTCTTATCACGGGTTAGGCTGCGTGTTAATGCAACGTGGGAAGGTAATAGCCTATGCGTCCCGTAAACTAAAAACGAATGAGGTAAATTATCCGACTCACGATTTGGAATTAGCTGCGGTGGTTTTTGCCTTGAAGTTGTGGAGACATTACCTCTATGGTGTAAAGTGTACCATTTACACTAACCATAAGAGTCTGCGATATTTCCTCGATCAGCAGGATCTGAACATGAGGCAACGCCGGTGGCTGGATGTGGTTAAGGATTATGATTGCAAGATCCTATACCATCCAGGCAAGGCCAATGTGGTGGCTGACGCATTGAGTCGAAAGGCTCATGGTGATGTGTTGCGGGTACCGTTGATGAGATTGACGGTGACCACTTCGTTGATAGAGTTGATAAGGAGCTCGCAGTTTGAAGCAGTAAAAGAGGAGAATCAAAAGAGAGAAGGATTAAGGGTCAACTGGCCCAGTTGGTGACCGATAGTAGAGGGCTATTGACTCGTTGGGGTGGAGTGTAGGTGCTAGCATCATGTGAGGCGAGGCAGACACTCCTGGACGAAGCTCATAAGTCCAAGTTTTCTATTCATCCGGGAGCTACCAAGATGTATCAGGATTTGAAGACTGATTATTGGTGGCCGGGAATGAAACGGGATGTGGCCCGTTATGTGGAGAAGTGCCTAACTTGTTTGAGGGTTAAGGCAGAGCACCAAAGACCTCATGGGAAGTTGCAGCCTTTGGATATACATGTTTGGAAGTGGGAGCATATTACGATTGACTTAATCACTAAGTTACCTCGTACCCCCAGAAACGTGGATGCTATTTGGGTGATCGTGGATCGTTTAACTAAGAGCGCTCATTTTATTGCTATTAATGAGAGCTCTTCATCGGAAAAGTTGGCCGACATTTACGTTAAGGAGATCGTGGCTAGTCATGGCGTTCCAGTCACTATCATTTCTGATCGGGATGTTCGGTTCACGTCACGGTTTTGGAGTAAGTTTCATGAGGACTTGGGAACGAAACTACAGCTTAGTACAGCGTTCCATCCTCAGACCGAGGGTCAGAGTGAGAGGACGATTCAGACTTTGGAGGACATGTTGCGGGCGTGTGTGCTGGATTTTGGCAGTTGTTGGGACACCTATCTACTGTTGGCATGCCCCCGTACGAGATGTTTTATGGGAGAAGGTGTAGAAGTCCGGTTTGTTGGGGAGAGGTGGGCCAGCGGGAGTTGGGTAGCACAGAGATAGTTCAGAAAACGACTGAGAGCATCGAGATAATTCAAGAGTGGTTAAAAACAGCTCAGAGTCGTCAGAAGAGCTATGCCGACAAGCGGAGGTCGGATTTTGAATTTAGTGTTGGTGATGATGTGCTTTTGAAAGTATCACCATGGAAGGGGGTGATCCGATTCAGAAAAAGGGGCAAGCTTGGCCCTCGATTCATCGGACCTTTCAAGGTGATCGCACGTGTGGGCAAGGTGGCGTATAGGCTTGAGCTACCACCGGAGCATAGCCAAATACATAACACCTTTCATGTGTCTCAACTGAGGAAGTGCTTAGCGGACGAGTCGGGTCATATTCCGATAGACGATATTCAGGTGGATGAATGACTCAATTACACTGAGAGGCCGATTGCGGTACTAGAAAGGAAGATGAAGACCCTTCGGAGCAAAGAGATTGGACTAGTAAAGGTTCAATGGGAGCATCGTAAGGGGTCGGAGTAGACGTGGGAACCGGAGGCCAAGATGAGGGCGAATTATCCGGAACTCTTTCAGGCTTAAGCGATTTCGGGGATGAAATCTTGGTAAGTAGGGGAGAGTTATAACGCCCCGTTTTCCTAAAGTTAGTTTTTAACCGGGTCCGTTAAGTTCTTAAGTTGTTTTGTGGTTATTTGTGTAACTTTTAGGTGTAGGGACCCGTGTGTCATTATTGTAATTTGAAGGTGGTGTATGTCATGTGTACAAGAGGCTTGGAAGCCCAAACTTCCCTCATTTGTCAATAATCGACTTTGAGAGAAGAGGAGTGGCTGGGAACTGATTTTGGTTCAATTGGTGGTGAAATCGTTCGTGTAGGGTGATATTGATCTTCGGGGTATCGTTGTTATCGCATCCTAACCTAAGGTATGAACTTAATTAAGTGTATTCGTTGTTTATGTCGAAATTTGGTATTATTGAGAGTTAGGGTTCTTATGGTTTGGATTTTGGTCCAATTAGTGACCAATCGATGTTGGTTTGGTGTTTTTAAGGTATTGAGTTGTGTTATAATGTCATGGGGATGTTCTATAACATCAATTTGGTGTCTTTTAATCAATTTTGGGTAGATTGGTGAGAATCCCGTAGCCATTTCGTAATCTGCGACATGGGATTTCAGTCTGCAGATAACGGCGGGTCGTGACCCGCGGGGTGGCCCGCCGTTTCCATTGTTTCAGCATTTGAGTTTTTTTGTTAGTTGTCGTTTGGGGTTCTTTCGATCATACCTCCCTAGGGGATGTTTAATAATGGTGTTTGGCAAAGTTTTGGACCAATTGAGAGGGTCTAGCCTAGTCTTAGACTAGTGTTTCGGTTTGGAGTCTTGTAGTGTCATTTTGTGCAAATGTTCATGTGTACTATGTGTTGTTTTGATTTAGGTGATTGATAGACTTTGTGTGGTGTATTTGACACCGACTTTTCGTGACGAATCAAGGTGAGTACATTAAACCTTATATGTGGCTTTATGTATAAATTGCATGTGATGCGTATGTGGTTATGAGACTAGCATGTTTGTGTAATGGCGTACTCATTGTAGTGGTGGTGGCCACCGTGGGTATTGTCCTTGTGTTAAACTGATATCAGTATGTGTGTGGTTCTTACCGGCGTGTACCGTAAGGCCATTGGTGATAGCATGCCTAGTTCTCATATGCGTGGTGGGTTGTATATATTGTTGTGTGTTTGTGGTTTGTGCTCACTAAGCGAAAGCCTACCCCGTTGTGGTTTTTCCCTTAGATGCAGGTCCGTCTGGAAAGGACAAAGGAAGGGGGAAAGCTTGAAGTTCCGATCATGCTCAAGGCTCAGTTCATTTGGAATAAAAGATTGTTAAACTTAAGATTATGTTTTGTTTTGGTTTTAATACAGTTATATGTGATGAACCTCGTTTGAGGATTTTGGCTAATATCTTTTGGTTGGAAACTTTAACCTTCGATTCTATTAAAATTATGTTTTTGGACAATTTCCGCTGTAATGGTTACTTTTACATAATTTACGTTCATTGTTTGTTAAATATTGTGAAAAAGATTTTGAGTTGTTACAAAGGTCCTCTATGACTCATGACCCGATAGGAAGAGAATTATGAAAATGATCAGATTAGGCATGCATAATGTTATAACATTCGCAGAAGACAATATTGCAAGACAATGACTTTAATTGTTCATTAAACTTTTCAAAGATGGGTATAGAAGTTTTTAAACAAAAAGGAGAGCCCTTCTTTGTTTTGGGCTTCTTGATACAAGATTCCCTAACATATCTAGGCTCTTTATTTTGGAAAACTTTGGGCTTCTTCTGTGATTTCCCCTTCTTTGAGCTTCCTGCATTACTGTGACAGAGGGTTTGTTAGTTTCAGGCCACTTTTTCTTCTCTCTTCTGGTAAATCTAGATTGGTGAGTTTCAGAGGTTGTTGAGGTAAATGCTTCATCAGTTAACAATTTTTCTTTTTGAATTCCTTTTAAACATAGTCACTAAAGTCTAGACATATAGCAAATTCTCCAGACTTCCTCCCAAGAGTGGTGGTTTTTACTAGCATGCCATCTTTAGAGGTTTGAGCAATAACTTTAGACTCAATAACTTGACCAGAGACATTTTCAGTGTCACATGTAGGGTCATATTCAGAAAGTTGATTAATGCAACCATTACTTGAAGAATTTTCAAAAAACATTTTTTAGCATGACATTGCCTCTGAGTCAGAAGTGTATTCTTTCTCAAAGTTTGAACTAACACTATCTCTGTCAAATTGATATTCTTTAAGATTTTCATCACAGAAAGACTCATCATTACTAGAGAATGTTGACTCTTTATGATTCTTTGTCAAATGCCTTGGAAAAAATTCAGGTGCTTCAGAGGATAGCTCTTTTTCAGCGTTTTTAACTTCACAGAAGAAAGCACAATGCTCTTGGGTTTTAGGATGACCAAATTCAAAAACACCTATTTGATCATTTCTCACGAATTTCCTTGGAATGGAATCTCTCTCTTCAGATGGTGAGAAGGATTCAATATAATCTTCAAAAGCAACATTTGTGAAGATCAAAGCGTGTTTTTGATTTTGGTCCACTCATTAATCTTCTTCGTTTGAAGATAGACTTAGTATCAGATGTATGGCCTCTAATGTTCTTTGTAGATCTAAAGGTGCTCTACAAAGATTTCTTTGTTTTGAAAGAAGGGTAACAATCATATTCTGAAAAATTGAAAACATTCTGAGCATCCTGAAACATTCTGAGCATCCTGAAATTTTCTGATCTTGAGTTCTCTGTCAAGAAGATCTTGGTGCAAAAATTCCCTTTCTTTTTAGAAAAATCTTTGATTGATAAAGGATTAGTTTTCTCGTTCCTCATTCCTCTTAACTCATCATCCTTTTCTTTTAAAAACCTTTCTAACTTAGCTATTTTTTCTTCTGAACTTTTATTTAAAGCCAATCGAGTTTCGTCTGCCGATTCAAACATTTTGAAAAATCTGTTTCTTTCTTCTGTCAAAGTGATAACTTCTTTTTCAAGAATATCTAACTTTCCTCTAAGATTATCGAATTCCAATTGTCGAGAATTTAGGTTTTCAATAATCTCATTGTAAAGTTCATTTGTTTTAGAACAAGAAGATACCTCAGAAGATTTGGTGCTAAGAGTGTCGGAGTCTTCCTTTGCCATTCCACATAATTCTTCTTCTTCTTCCTCAGAGTCCTCGAAAGCCACTAGTCCCTTCTTTGGCTCATCCTCCTCAGAGGATTCATTGGTAACAAGCTCACTTGACTGAGCCAGAAGAACCTTGTTGTTGTAGAAGTCTTCTTTCTTTTTAAAGTAAGCAGCAACTTGTTTGGGCTTCTGTGAAGACTTCTGCGAAACTGTCGGCTTCTGAGGAGTCATTGGACCCGATGCCCAACATTCTACGGCATAATGACCAGGCTTGCCACATCTGAAACACCCATCCACATTTCTCTATGGATCCACTCTTGTATATTCTGATCTTGACCTTTGCTCCTCCTTTCCATTCCACTCCCTTTTCTCATAATCTCTTATTTCATATACTCCTGTTCTGTCAAAGTCATCTCTTCTATCATACTCATCTCTTCTTCCATCCTCATCTCTTCTTCCACTTCCCTCTCTTCTGTAGCCTAACTCTCTTCCTCTTCCCCTGCCTCCTAATCCTCTCTAGTATTCTTTGGTTATTAATGGCAGAACTTCCATCATCTCTTTTGCAGAAACATCCTCATCATAACTCATACCTTCTGTACTACTCTCTATCACCAGTTCCTTCTTCTTCTTCTTCTTCTTCTTCTTCTTCTTCTTCTTCTTCTTCTTCTTCTTCTTATCTTCAGTCTTGACTTCCTTTTCCTTTCCCTTCAATCCCTCTGCCATTAATGCCAACGGACCACCTATACTTCTGTTCATTTGAATCACCAGAGGCTCTTGACTAGCTAGAGACCCATATAGATCAACCAGGGTGGTCATTTCTAGATCCATAGTTGTCCTCATTGACATGGTTAATTAGTGTAGCCATTCTGGACCCAAACTTTTGAGAAACAACATATTGTTGTCCTCTTCAGACCTTATCACTCCAAATCGCCTACATTTGTTTATCAAAACATTCAGACGAGAGTATGTTTCTTTCAGACGTTATCCTTCTTTAGCCTTAAAGTCATGATACTCATTGATGCAAAGAGTTCTGTTTTTCTTCAATGTTTTGACTCCACCTTCAAGTTGCTTTTGAATTTCACTCCATAACTCCATGGAGGTTTCACAGTGATCTAATGATTCAAAGATCTCATTTGGAATGGCCATTATCAGAAGTCTGTTGCATTTTGAGGCTAAATCAGCAACCTCTCTTTCCTCTTCATCCCAATCCTTGTTAGGCTTTGGAGTGAAGTATTCAGGAACTTCATCAGTTGTTGCAGATGCAGGAACTCTAGGGAGTAATGAAACAGGAACAAATGGAGGATTGTGCAGAAATTCAACAATCCTTGGATGTATTCCCTCCAGAAAGTTCACCATGCGAATTTCCATTGTTGGAATTCTTCGTAACACAGAGTAGGAGGCTTGGATTGAGATCCAATGCTCATGAATGATGAATTTGAATTCACAACCATTGAAAAAACACTCAAGCAGATTTGAAGTAGAGAAAAGACTTAGAAGAAGGAAATGACACTATGAAGACATATTAGATCAATATCGGAACGATCAATTGAATACTGATGATTCAATAAAGCTCTGGTACCAATTGATGGATCCTAGATTATGATATTGATCCAGAATAAGATGAATCGATCAAACAAAACAAGTATAAACAGCGGAAGATTTCTCAATTCAAACCTATCTATGAAGATGATGAAGATAACAAGAGAATCAATAAAAGAGTAAATGAACTGTGTAAGATTAACAAAGTGTCAACAAGATCAATTGAATTTGATGAATTCAATTGATTACATTCAATAAAGGAAACTTACTAAACACAATTGGGAGCCAAATTACTTTTCATTGATGATTTCAACTTGAATTACAATGATGAACACACACATTCAAATGAAGAACAAACGGCTATATATACTACTAAAAAAGGTAACCTAACAAACTTTCTAGGATCATGACACGTGGCCAAATCCTGAGCGTAGAAAGAGAGTCGGTTGCAATCGTCACGTGAGCAGCACATTGGAGATAACCACTTGACAGAAGTATATTTTCTCAAAGGAAGAATTCGCAGAACTTTTGTCATGCCAGGCAGAGGTTCTGTCGATTTAAACTTTGTAAACTTCTGAGACTGTCTCCTCAGAGCTTCTGTCATAATGTTCTTCTGCAGACAAAACCTTTCATCTTTTATCTTTACTTTTACAAAACAAAAGTGTAGAGCTAACAATCCGTTGCTTCAAGTCCGATTAAAGATAGAGAACATGATATAAGACCCACCAAATGCCAAACATCATTATTATAGGGTCTACATCGTATAAAATTAATGGTTGGCATTTGTAGGATTTATCATTTATCGGGTTTTCTTTCTTTACTCGGACTTGAAGCAACGGATCTAGGGCCACGGTAAATTGTACGATGTCTTTGGACCGAAGTAACACGACGACGGGTATGTATTTATGGGTAGCCTAGTTGCTTCTTCTAGTGCGTCGCGTTCCTTTGAAATTTGCTCCACCATTTGCCACTAGAGACAAAATGATTTTTTTGGGGAATGGGTATATGTGACCTTGTATCTGATGGCAAATATTGTTTCAATTCGAACACTATAGTAGTATATATATGTGAAAACCCTCTTTTCAGCTTTCACGTGACTCTGCCATGATGTGACAACAAGTGTAACTATGAAACCGAAAAAGATAAAATATGAAAATGAAACATGAAACATGAAACCGAAAAATGAAACCGTGCGAAAAAAGATAAATTATGAAAATGAATGTATTATTTATGTCCATTCAACGTCGAGACTTTTGCATTCAATGTCCATTTTTAAATTCATATTATATTCACACAACATCCAGATTTTATATATAATATAGATTTGGTGTATATTCAACGTTTCATAATCATAATATATAGAATTTATATATAATTTATATAAAATTTATATATAATACAAATTTCGTGTCCAAATATAAGATTATCAATATATATATATATATATATCCACATAACATCATGTCCCTTATTATTTAATCCAAACAAATGGGTTTTAATTAAATATATATATATGAGGAAGTATTTAATACAAACAATGAAATCTTTACATTACAACTTCCAATAATTACAAGTTAATGAAAATATAATCTAGTGTAGGTGTTGAGAATGTAGAACCAAGTTTTCTATGGGAGATTAGACAAAAATAGATAAACGAAACAGATTACAGAGAGATTATTCAAACAGAAATGAAAACAACGAAGAAGACGAACAAATTTCAGTAAACGACTCTCATCTGATATCTTTCAAAGTGTACGGCTGAATACAATCTAAAAGGTTACCCTAAATACACACTTTCACTCCTATTTATACATGTAGAAACCGGATCCTAAGGCCAAGCCCGTTACAATTGATTTCCCTTAGCCCATTACAACAAACTAAACACAATTACAGAAACTGCTTCTATTTATAAAACTTTTACAAAATCAGTCCTTGACTGAGCTAACAATCACCCCCTAAGTTTTATAAATGAAGCATGTCTTTGAGCCATTCTTCTTTCCCAACATTAGATGATGATAGCAGAGCTTCGACGTTACTCCATCAGAGAATTGCAGCACAGAGGCTCTGTGTAACACCCCGCTAAAGCGGAACCGCAAGGTGTGACAGTCTAGATTTCATAGCGATGGGAGATAAGTAGCACCAATCATTCATACCAAAAATAATTAAAGTTTACAGTGTATTACAATCCAACCATAAATTTAAGTTTACAGACTTAACAAAAGAACATTGTCTCGATTGGTGATTACAATTACCCAAAATTAAACTTTATCATTCACCTTCGGATTTCCTGAAAAGCATGTTAAAACAAGCGTCAACTACGAGAGTTGGTGAGTTCACAGGTTTTCATATGCACAAAACAGCTTGAATGCAATAACCTTTCAGTGAATCTTTTATTCACTCACATTTTCATAAACAGAAAATCTTTATCGTAAGAACAATGGAATCCTTGGACGTTCGCTCACGCCAAAAATCACATTTATGCATAAGATATGTAAGTTCGAGCCACTACCAATCCGTTAACCCCAACGAATACCTCAGAGGTGGTAGCGAACCACATGGGCAGAGCATTCTCACGAACTACCTCAGCGGTGGAACTTAATTCCACATGTGTAGATCGTCTGCCAACGAGTACCTCAGCGGTGGGGATTTGCCCCACATGTGTAGTCGTCAATTCTGAAATAGTGCACCCTCAACTCGTCAGTCAGTAGGGTGGGTCTTGGTACCAAATGTGACAACTGTCAGTTTTGACCTTCAGGTTAGCTACTCGTTTAATCCACTCAGTAGCGTTTCCGTAGGTTAAAAACTAGTTATTTAAGTTTCTAAATGAAACTAGGTTAGTTTGCGTGAAAAATTTAGGCTAAAACCTAAGAAGTACCGAAAATTGCCCGAAGAGCCCGTACCGGTCCGAAATCGTCCGAAAATCCTATAATGCCAAACTAAAGTTAATTTTTAGAAAAATTAAGTTATTTTATTTAAAATATAAGTAAATTAATTTAAATAATCCGAAATTACCTTCGAAAAGTTGGTTTCTACCGAAAACGCGCTAAAAACCGATACTGCGTTAAATTAAGCTGTGTAAATCAAACCATTTTAATCAATTAGTTAAAAAAAAAAGAAAGAAAAGAGGGGATTGGCCAAAATGGCCGGCCACCACCACCACCCTCCAATCACATCTCTTCTCCTCTTTTCCATAAAACCATCATCATCACCTCTTTTCCCACATTTTTCAAACTTCACTCTCTCTCTAAACTCATTTCTCTCCTCCTTCTCTCTAAAATCCAGCATTCTCTCCATCTTCAAATCTGATTTTGAAGGTTTAAACACCATTTCAAGTTCTAAAGTGGTATCATCTTCAAGGTAAGAATGTTGTATAAGTGTTCAACCTCATTTTTGAATCATTTTGAGCCTCTTTTTCGTATTTTCTTGAGGTTTTAACCTACTTCTATGGTTTCTTAATCCTCTTGTTGTTTGGGAAGGAGATTTAGCCTTAGAAATGTTTGAAAACAATCTAAGAAGGTGAAAATCCATGATTTCCCCATAAGAACACAAGATAGGAGTTGAAAATCGTTTATGTGATGTTGTTGACCATCATTCTTGGGCTAAACTTTGCTAATAGTTCGTGCATGAGTCTTGATGGTACTAAAACATGTTTAGTTTATTTTTCACTTGTATAATCTGATTTGGGGGTAAAATAGCAAGAAAAACCCCAAAAGTTTATGATTTTATGTGTTTTGGTGGTAAAAAATGGTGTTGGATTCTTGACAGATTCTGTCAATGTTTTTGCATGTAGTTTACACGACCCAAAAAGGGTTTTCTCGAACTCATTTCTTCATGAAATTTTTATGGATTGATATTTAAAGTGTTAAGGTTCAAACCCCACTAGATTTGTGCAAAAACACCAATATTTGAACCCAAACCATCATGAAACATTTTCCTGTGCAACAGCACTTGGTCAGGAATTTGGGTCATCTTCAAACTTGTATAACTCTTTGATAACTTATCCAAAATACAAACTTTTTGATTCTAAACTCAAGTACTCTGAGTTAGCTTTCCAATGAGTCCAAAATCATGTCATTTAGAGGAGTTTTGAGGGTTTAACCAATGAAAACAAGTTGATGGTGCAAGCTGTCCCAAGATGGCAGATCCACATCCACAACTTTAAAGAGGCATATCTCTCTCAAAAATCACCTAAATGATGTGAATCTTGTCTCATTAGCTTGGTATATGTTTTATTTAGAAAATCCCTTTCGAAATTCGTGAGTTGGTGGGATAATGAACTCTCTATGAACAAAACTTCACTGACATGTATCTTTGAAAAATGAAAGTGTGCACTGATTTTGCAAAAATGTTTAAAAATAGTAAAAGACCTCTAAAAATAGTGAAATTTGGTGAAATTGTTCCTAACATCCCCTAAATCAGAGGGTAAAAATTTAAGGACTTATTATTTGGAGGACCTAAGTTCAAAGTGGTAATTTTTACAACTTAAAATTTTGGCAGATTCTGAAAATTTTATAAAATCCAAATTTATGAACTTTGAACCTTCCAAAATGTTTGGAAGACTCCAAAATGTGATAAAATGAATTTTTACTATATTGGACTATATAAATAACATAATGGCATTATATGGATATCGGTACGATTTTGATAGGGACCGTTGAACTTAGAACTTACGTTAAAAATTACGTGTTTGATAGGGCGAACATAGTTCGGAGTCGGGATTAGATCACGCACCATCACTTACGAAATCGCACTAAACGCTTGAGGTGAGTATTCACAGCCCCACTTTTACCGTTTTTACGAGTTTTTGGGGTGAAAAGCATGCTTATGAATGAACGTGTTTATTTGTAAAAACGTTGCGTAATGAATTGAAATGAAATGTGTTAATGAAATGAAATGAAATGTTATGTGATTGTTGAAATGAAATGTTTTATTGAAATGAAATGAAATGAAATGTTTTGTGAATATTGAAATGAAATGAATTGAAATGTGTTTCGAGTATCGAAATGAAATGAAATGAAATGAAATTGAGTATTGAAACAAAATGAAATGAAATGAATTGTTAGTATCGAAATAAAATAAAATGAAATGTAATGTGAGCTAAATTTTGATATGTTGAAGCATGATATCGTGAGCACAAAATGAAAATGTCCCTGCACTACCATTAACCCATACAAATTGGGCCTATGATACACGTGGATAGCGCTATTTGGATTGACATACCCACCTAAAACTGACGAGTGATAGGTGCACTGTATTGAAAAAATATTCACCCTGGCTGGAAATTTGTTTTCCCCCGGCAAGGCTGGATAGGGGCGTAGCTATGTCACAAAATGAAGGATTGTAGTAACTCACTGATATATATCATGTAATTAACACATCACCCGGGAAATTTACTCACTACTTGATACCAAACTGCTATTTTTGGGGTGAATGAACTGATTCACCAAACTTTTTATAAAAATTGAGTGAATGAACTAATTCACTAAATTGTTTATTGGGTGAATGAACTGATTCACCGAACTGTTTACAAAAATGTTGCGAATAAATGTTTTATTGAAATTGATATTGTACATAACTGTTTTGTACTTATAAAAACCTGTGAACTCACCAACTCTCGTAGTTGACATTTGTTTTAACATGCTTTTCAGGAAACCCGAAGGTTTGATTTAGGCTTTTAGAGCTTTTTGTGAACGCCAATCATGTTTCGATGTTATTCGGATTTTGTAAAAGAATTTGTAATTTATGAACTCCGGTTGGATTTATATGTCTTGTCAACATATTTAAATTATTAATGTTATGAATGATTGGTGTGTATATCTCCTATTGCTTTGAAATCGAGACTGTCGCACCTCGTGTTTCCGCTTTAGCGGGGTGTTACACCAAATAGCGCTATCCACTAAGTCATAGGCTCCTAATGAGTTAATGGTAGTGTATATTATAAGGGGATTTACTCAACACATATCACCATAATGCATAATCACATGCTAAAAAGCAACATTTAATCACATTTTATATAACTTTTGCTTGGAAGCATAATTCATATCATTTTATCAACAACACGCTTTTCACCCTAAATTCGTAAAAACGGTAAAATAGGGGCTGTGAATACTCACCTTGAGTAGTTTTGCGTTTAACGCTTTTCACCCCAAGTCTACTTATGCCCTATCACATTATGTAATTGACGTAAGTCTAAATTCAACGGTCCATTTCTAGCAAGTCAATACCGATATCCTATTGTAATGCCTTTACTTAATTTTATTAAGTTCAACTTGGTACAAATTAAGTTTTTGTTACTTTATATTAATATTCAAACACATGAGAAGTCTTGAAGTTCACAAACCCATCTTTTGAAAGAATTCAGATTCTGTCAGATTCATATTGTTGCAAAAAGGTTACCTTTAAGCTTGGGTCCACAAGGAAATAAGTTATCAAATTTTTATCTACTGATATTGGGGATGTTAACATCATTCCCACCCAATTTCATGATTTTTGAAGATGTTTAGCATGTCTTAAAAATTCTTGCAAAATCAGTGTGCATAAAACATTTTTGAAATTACAAGTCAGTAATGTTTGTACTCTATAGAATTCATTTCTTCACCAAAAATAGATTTTCAAACGGGATATTCAAGATAAAACTAATATCTAATAAATGAAACAAGTTTCACACATTTTTGATGATTTTTGAATGAGATATGACCTCATGAACTCATGCATGTGAATCTGCCATACTTGGACAGATTGCACCACGAATTCTTTTTCATTGGTTGAACACTCAAAAATCCACCAAATCATGTGTTTTCGGATTCTTTGGAAAGCTAACTCACTAAACTTGAACTTAGAATCAAGAATCATGCATTTTAGTTAAGTTATCAAGAAGATATGGATGTAAGAATTTGATATAAGATTCTGACTAGAAGCTGATGAACACTAAAAAGTTTTATCATGGTTGAGGGCTCAAAACATGGAATTTTTGAGTGATTCCAGTGGGATTTGAACCCTAACACATAAAATATTACCCCATAAAAATCTCAGAAAAGAAGGAGTCCAAAAACACCCTTTTTGGGTCGTACAAACAACATGCAACAGATCTGTCAGCTCCATCCAGATTCTAGAGTAACTTTTACTCATCAAAAACACATAAAATCACCAATATTTGGGGTTTTCTTGGAAAATAAACTATAAACTCTTACTTATCACAAATAAATAGATAAAATACATTGATGCCATCAAAATACATGCATGAACTACTAGAAGAGTTCAGCCCCAAATAGAGAATCAAAAACATTCAAAGATGAGGTTTTTACTTCCATTTTTGTGTTCATAAGGAGGATTCATAGAATTTCGCCTTCTTTGAATGTTCTTGCACATTTCTAAGGCTCATTCTTGTCCTCAAACATCAAGAATGGTATTCAATCATCAATAGAGGTTTTAAACCTCAAAAAGAGTAAGAAAAGAGCTTCAAGATGTTAAAATCGAAGTTACAAAGTAACTACAATGCTTACCTTGATGAAACAACTACTAAAGCTTGCTAAAATCTAAATCAAAACTTCAAAAATCTGATTTTTGATGAAGTTCTTGGCTGGATTTTAGAGAGGATTTTAGAGAGAGAGAGAAGGATAGAGAGAGAGTAGGGATTTTGAAAATGAAAAAGTATAAGAAGGTGTGATGATTTTGTTTATGGGAAAAAGTAAAAGAAAGAGAGATGATAGGTGGAGGGGGGTGGTGGCCGACCATGGTGGGGCCCACCCACCTCTTTTCATCTTTTTTTTTTATTAAAAACAGTGTAGTCCTTATACTGTTAATTCGACGCAGTACCGGGTTTTGGCGCTTTTTCGGCAAGAACCGACTTTTTCAAAGGTAAAATTGGATTATTTGGAACAGTTTATTTTTATTTTTAATAAAGTATCATATTTTATATAAGTTGACTTAAAATTTGGCATTATAGGATTTTCGGGCGACTTTTGGCCGGTACGGGCTTTTTCGGGTAGTTTTCGGGATTTTTAGGTTTTTGCCTAAATTTTTCACGCAAACTGTGACAACTGTCAGTTTTGAGCTTCAGGTTAGCTACTCGTAAAATCCACTCAGTAGCGTTTCCGTAGGTTAAAAGCTAATTATTTAAGTTTCTAAATGAAACTAGGTTAGTCTGCGTGAAAAATTTAGGCTAAAACCTAAAAGACCCGAAAATTTGCCCGGAAAGTCTGTACCGGCCCGAAATCGTCCGAAAATCCTATAATGCCAAAATTTAAAGTCAAATTATTTAAAATAAAGGACTTGTTAAAAATATAAGTAAACTGGTCCAGCAAATCCAAAAGTGCTTTCGAAAAAGTCGGTTTTCACCGAAAACGCGCCAAACCGACACTGCGATGGAAATATCAGTATAAAATAAAAACTCTAGCCTCTTAAATAAAAAAAAAAGATATGTGAGAGGGTAGGTGGGACCCACAAGGGCCGGCCACCCCCCCCCCCTATTTCCCCTCTCTTTCTCTTGTTTCCCACAAACAATAATTACTAACACTTCCCAATCTCTTCTCATTATTTCATTTTCAAATCTTCTCTCTCACTCTATCATCCTCTCTCTATAAAAACTCTCTCAATTTCCAGCCAAGAAACCATCCAAAATCTGGAAATTTTGAAGGTTTAAAAGCAAGATTAAGAGTGTTCTTAGTGTATTCAAAGGTAAGATACATTGCATGATAGTTTAGCTTCGATTTTGAACCCATTTTGGGTATTTTCTTCATCTTTTTGTGAGGTTTTAATCCTTTTTGTTGGATGAACATCATCCTTGATGTTTGAGGAAGAGATTTAACCATGATAATGTGTTAAAACATTTGAAAGTGGCAAAAATCCATGACTTCTCCATAAAAACACAAGGTTGATGAGTAAAATCACTAGTATTTGGTGTTTCAATACTTGTTTTGGATGGAAAATCGTTTTGATGTTGCATGCATGTGTTTTATTGTTATTCAAAGTTTATTTCAACTACTTATTTGCTAAATGATATGGGTTTGTGGTTTAATAGCAAGAAACCCCCAAAAAATCTTATGATTTTATGTGTTTTGATGAATGAAAAGGGAGTTTTGATTCTGGACAGAATCTGTCCGATTTTGCATTTGTGTTTAGACGTCTCAAAAGTATAGTAAACTGAGGTATTTTTCTACAAAAATTTGATAGATTGAAATTTGATGAGTTAGGAAGAAAACCCCTTTTGAATCACCCAAAAATTCGAAGGGAAACCCATTCAACCAACTAAAAACTTTTTGATGCTCATCAGCTATTGGTCAGAAAAGTTTATTCATCTTCATGCATGCATATCTCTTTGTTAACTTATCTAAAATGCACGATTTTTGATTCAAAACTCAAGTACTCTGAGATATATTTCTAAAGAATCCAAAATCATGTGATTTAGTGGACTTTTGAGGGATCAACCAATGAAAACAAGTTAGTGGTGTAGGCTGTCCCATTGTGACAGATTGCACATGCACGACTTTAGAGGCCATATCTCCCTCAAAAACCACTCAAATGATATGAAACTTGTCTCATTAGCTTGGTATATGTATCCTCTAGAAAATCCCTTTTGAAATTCGTGATTTGATGGAGAATTGAATTCTTTATGAAGCAAACACCCCTGACATGTTTTTCTGAAAATAAATAGTGCCTACAGATTTTATAAAAATTCTTAAAATATGAAGAACACTTCCAAAAATCATGAAAAATTATGGGATTGTTGCTAACATCCCAAATTACAGTAGATAAAATTTTTGAGGTCTAACTCTCTTTGGAACTAAGTCATTGGGTGACACCTTTGCATGGGACCAAATCTGCCAGATTTGGAATTATTCAAAAATGTTATTTTGTAAACATTTCTAAGTCCAATATGTTTAGATCATAATTTTAACCAACAAAAAGTCATTTTATATCAAGTTTGAACATAAAAAATGTAGTAAAGGCATTATATAGGATATCGTTACGATTTATTATATTATGGACCGTTGGATTTAGAACTTACGTTAAATACTTATAATTTAGGGCAATTCTAGATTCGGGGCCGAGACACGAAAACGCACTAACGTTTGTTTGAACGCTAATCACTCGAGGTGAGTATTCACAGCCCCTATTTTTACTGTTTTTACGTATTTGGGGTGAAAAGCATGTTGTTGATAAGAATTTTATGAATTATGCTTCAAGCAAGTAATGAAAAATGTGATTTATTGTTGCTTTCCAGCAAGTGGTAATGAAATAGGTGATACATGTTGAGTAAATTCCCCTTTATAATAAACACTACTATTAACTTTGTTAGGAGCCTATGACTTAGTGGATAGCGCTATTTGGTACCAATACCCACCTTACTGACTGACGAGTTGAGGGTGCACGAATTCAGAATTAGCGTTCTACATATGTGGACCAGGTTCCACCGCTGAGGTAGTTCGCAGGGAACGCTCTGCCCATGTGGTCCGCTACCACCTCTGAGGTATTCGTTGGGGTTAACGGCTTGTAGTGGCTCAACCTTACGTATCTTATGTATAATTGAAATTTTGACGTTAGCAAGCGTCCAAGAATTTTCTCTCACGACAAAAGTCTGCTTGTGAAATGTTTTGTGTAAATTAAAAATCTGTGAACTCACCAACTCTCGTAGTTGACGTCTCTTTTTAACATGCTTTTCAGGAAATCAGAAGGTGATCGATAATCTTTGATTTGGACATTCATAGTCATTAATCTAGACTTCGTATTTTGTTTTATTATGTTTGTAAACCTTAAATTTGGGTTGGTTGTAATAACTTTATAAACTTTACATTTTGTTTTATGAATGAATGATGGTATTTATCTCCTATCGCTATGAAATCTGTACTGTTGCATCTCGCGATTCCGCTTTAGCGGGGTGTTACAGAATTGGTATCAGAGCCATAGGTTATAGAGAACATCGGTTTTTCATAAAACCAAGTACTATAACCAACCTTTTTCGAAAAGAAGTTAAAACTTTAATTTAAGAGATTTCGATGTATAGGAGAATTTAAAAACTCGTGTGATTAGAATAGGTGCTGTCCTGGTATATCATAGAAATGCGAAGCCTGATCACCTACGCATAGCCATGATATAAGTAGGATGAGATCTATGAACTAATCATACCGTTAAAAATTAAAAGTCGAAACTTTCTAAGAATTTCCTGAAAAATGTATTTTTGTGAGTTCGCATTGGTATGTACAAATTTTTGAAAATGTTTCTTGTATATTAACTTAAATCTCTTTATCGCAGTTACCATGTCACAGGAAACCGACCCGTCCGAGAACCAGTCCCTGGGGTCCGACGGACCCTCTAGGAGTCGGAGTGTCGCTTCCCGTTCCCAGACCATTGACCGGGAACGTGATCCCCACAGCGACAGTGACGCTGATTCTCACCAGGTCCCCGTCCGGTCTGCCAGTCCGGCACGACCGTTTGGACCTGAGACTCACTATGGTCTCAGAGTTAGACGCACTGCTCGGAAGAGCGTGCCTCTGCCTACTCGGATGACCTTCCGCATCCCCACTGGGGATGTGGCGGGACCATCCCGGGTCAGGGGCCAGGGTGGATCATCGTCATCGTTGTCGTCTTCATCGTCTGGATCTCCGCCGCCTTCATTTGGAAAATCGATATTGAAAAAGAAGGAAGCTGCCCTGCCTTCGAACTTCATTTCTACACATCGAGTCGTGAATTGTTTTCACATTTTGAGCTTTATGAAAGCACTTGATGCTATTTTCTTTCATCACAAATGCACACAAGGAAGTCGTTTCTTTGTCGGAATGTTCATAGTAATACTTTTAGTATTTGCGATGATTGAACGGAGGCCCTGGGGAGTGATCATCACTAGAGCTCTTTATATAGTGCATTTGTTATACTGAGTTGCTTTGTGCTTCTCACAGGCATTCCAACTGATTCATTAGTTGTTTCAGGATTTTCCCACTTAAATCTGAATTTGAAAAGATTCGGATTACTTTATGGAATTGACGGTTTTTCTTTGGAGTTAAAAGGAGAATTTTGGAGTAACAAGGTGGAGATGGTTATGTGAGATGGTTTTTGATTTCCTTGGTGGGTTGTTCACATGTTTGTATCTTTACGAGACAATTTATCTGATCATACATTTCTAGAGTTTTGATGATTATTTCATATTTCATCAAAAAGGAGGAGATGGTTTAGAAATGTTTTTTGAAGATATTTTGGGGAGATGGTTTCGAAATGTCAAGTCAAGGAAAAGTTTACGAGATATGACGAGAGATAATTGTCAAAGCTGTTACGAGATTGGAGCTTATCAGAATATTCCATGTATTGAAGTTTGAAGATTGTTTGAAGATTCTTCGTTCGTTAAAACTTCTTGTTCAAAGTTTGTTAAAGCTTCGTGAAGATTTGGATGATTCTTGAAGATTATTATCGAAGCTTATTGTTCAAAGAAAGCTTATTGTTGGTGTTCAAAGTGTTGATGCTTGCTTAAAGACGTTTGCCTAATTCTTTTTGTGATCTCGAATCCAAAGGGGGAGATTGTTGGATGCAAAATCGGATTGTATCCGAGATCACAAGTTGGTGCTCAAAGTGAAGACAAAGGCAAAGTCAAAGTGGGCAACAAAGTCAAAGATTGCTTTTATTGTTTACTTCCTTTAATGTTCCTTTTGTAATAGTTTGTAATAGTTAGGGTAGAAAGTGTAAATGGTGTAAAGTTGAGGGTGTAATGGGTTTGGGTATAAATAGCCGTCTGTGATGTCGTCGTTAATAGTACGCTTCATTGTCAAATGAGATTGAGTTGAGATAGCTTTGAGTTCTTAAGTGTGTGTGTGTTCTTGGTGTAAATACTAGGTGTAAAGAATTTCATCAAGATCTATGACATATAGCTTTCCAATTCATCTCTATTTGTTTGTATCATGATTCGAACTTGAATCTGGAACTACAACTAGATTTCAAATAATTGAAGAAAATTGACCATACCCTTGACTAAAAGCGAGTCGGAAAACCTCGAAAACCCCAAGTGGGTATTTCATGTTTTCCGAGTCGGAAAAAGAAGATAAACTCACAAGGATGTTTTCCGATTCGGAAAACATGTTTTCCGAATCGGAAAAGCTTAAACACATAGATATTAAATAACGAGTTAAAAAGATCTTGGCCTAAAACACGAGTCGGAAAACTTCGAAAACCCAAAATGTGTGTTTCATGTTTTCCGAATCGGAAAAGTTGCAAGTTGAAAAGGACCAGGCTCAAGATGCGAGTCGGAAAACCTGATAATCCGAATCGGATTTATCTGGTTTTCCGAATCGGAAAACTTACATGAATGTTCTAAGGATTTGGGTTCGGAAAACTTGAACATTCATGTTTTCCGAATCGGAAAACGTGAATATTCCAATTCGGAAAAACGAGTTTGTTCGAGTTCTCTTCACCAAACCGTCCCCAAAACACATATTTGAAGCTTGAAACAAGTTACATTCGATCTATAGAAGCTATAAACTAGTTTAGAAGCAATTTTGGACCGATTTAACGTCCCGAAAACCCATTTCAAGAAGTTTGGGTTTCGGGTAAAGTTCAAGAACTTTAGGCTTTGATTCAGTCCATTAAACGATATGTAAGGACGTTAAAACAACGTAAGGATTGCTCGTAAACTTACCAGGAATGGAGAGAAGTAATCGGTTTCAAAAAAAGAGCACAAACGAGCGATGATCGAGACGGTTACGAGAGTCGGTTACCGGGTGCCAAAAGAGAGAAAAGATGAAGAATTCTTGAAAAAGTGAAAAATAAACTCAGAAATTTGGTTTATATATTTTTCCGAATTACACTATGTTTGACTCAAAAAACACTGTTTGACTCTCTCTTTTTGGCTCTCTTAACCCGACTTTGAGGAAATGACAAAACCGACCCCTGGACTAGAAGTTTGAAGAAAGTTCCAAACTAGTCCCTGAACTTGTAGTTTAAGAAAATTTTCAAAACAGCCCCCTGGACTAGAAGTTTCACAAAAGTGCAAAAGCAGTCCCTAGACATAATATTCAGAAAGTGGCAAAGTTGGTCCTCGAACTTGTATGTTCAAAGCCTTTACACTACCACCCCCTAAACTTTCATGTTCGCAAAAGTTTACAAGTTCAGCCCATGTACTCGATCAAAGAGACTTACATGGTACGTCTCAAACACGGTTTTGTGCGAGTTATGATCTGAGTTAATCAGAAGTTGTAGTGATTATCCACACCTACAAAAATAAATAAAGAGTGGTATCCAAGATATTGTGGATCCGAGAACGTCAGCATAACAAGCAAACAAATACACGAAACTCCCCCTAGATTCATGCATACTCTAAGATACTCCCCCTACACACATGCATACGTTAAACAGATTCCCGACTCCCCCTAGACCTCAGGCGGGAGGTCTAACATTCCCAACCTATTTAGGAGGAAGAAGTGACGTTTCTCATCAAACGGCTTAGTGAACAAGTCAGCAAGCTGAAGGTCACTTTCCATAAAGTACAGTTCAACATTACCTTTCTCGACGTGATCCTTGATGAAGTGAAATCAAATATCGATGTGTTTCGTCTGAGAATGTTGAACTGGATTTGCCGTGATTTGAATAACATTATTGAAGTCACAGCAGATAGGAATCCACTGCATGGTGTATCCGAAGTCGGCTAGTTGGGTTTTCATCCACATAACTTGTGAGCAACAGCAGGCGGCTGCTACATACTCTGCCTCTGTTTGGATGAAAATTTACGATCGCACGACGACCGACTTAAATCGTAAGATATCTTTCAGGGTGATAATCCTGTATTAAGATAAGGTCCTGAAATAAAGACCCATGGACCCTCGAATCAAGATGACCAATTATTAAACGATTCGCATATAATGTCATAAGATATTAATTACATCGTACGATTATGCTAACGATTAAGATGCACGTAAAGTTTATTCTTGTTACAGGTCGAAGCTTATCTCTACAACGGTCACATATCAACAATTATTCTTCCGTTAAGACCCAGATACGCTCTTCATAAAGACACAACCGTTACAAGCGAGATTCTAGCCACGGTTATGGCAGTTACATTAATGAGCCATTATTGAACGACGGTTACGACTGAAGCAGCTATAAAAAGATACGAGGACAACAGTTTAAAGGCATCTATCTCTCCCGCATACTTCAACCTCTACATTTTCTCTCGATAGTTTCAATCACGATCTGCTGTAATTTACATTCGACTAAACTGTTTATTTCATTGTAATCGTACGATCCACACTATAATTCTCGAGGACATCACCCCTTATTGTTGATACTTAGTGCAACGTCGGCTATCCCCTTTTAGTCGGCCGCAGGTTTTTTCCTCAACCTCGAAGTTTTTCCTGCGTCATCAATGACGTTGTCTTTCATTTATTTCTATTGCACGTCTTTATCGAACAAGATTCTTTTCTCTCGATGGATTTGCCTCACAATATCTTATGATATTTAATTGTGTAGTTTTTTACCAAAACAATTTGGCGCCCACCGTGGGGCCCCGTTTTGAGAAAATCTCGTTTGATAAAGCGCCTGCCTACTAATCAAATTCTTCGAGTTCTTTTGAGTATTTATTGCAGGATTATGGATAACAACTTCCAACCAACTCTGCAACAACAGTTAGCAGCCGCTCAACAACAAATTCAGCAATTGACTAATCAAAACATGCAAGCCAATGGAGAACTCGCACGATTACGAGCTTTGAACCCCCAAACTACTCAAACCAATCCTGCAATTCCATTGCATCACCGAACACCACCTCATTTTCAACAAAATCAGTTTAGTGCACCATAAGCATCATAAAACAATCTACGTCCACCTCTGAATAACAACTGTCGACCCATTTTTCCTCCTCTTCCATCAGGACCACCTCCTGATCCACATATATTCACCTTCACTCAACCACATGGTGGTCCTCGGCCTTTCCATCATATTCCAGATCCATTGTCCCATATTCCGACAGCAACTACTACCATAACTCATGTTCCAATTCAACCAAACAACCAAGAAGTTGTTGTAGTAATTTCTGTTGACAACCTCATGGACGTACGATTGAAGATGCTAGAAGAACAAAATAAAGCAATGCTCGCATTACTCGCGAAACTTCCTGGAGCAGCAGTACCCGTCGAAGTTGAACCCAAAATAGGATTTCAGGCTTCACCTTACGTCGATGAAATTGCTCTCATGGACATACCAAAGGAGTACAACATTCCCGCTTTTACGACAAAATACTCGGGGATAACAGATCCAGTAGAACACGTCGCACAATACAAGCAACTTATGTGGACTGCGTCAATCCCTTCCCAATATCAGGAGGCATGCATGTGTAAAAGCTTTGGATCCACACTTACAGGAGCTGCATTACAATGGCTTATCAACTTAAAGCCAAAAAGTATCGGGTCATTCGCTGAATTGGTAAACCAATTCACTCGATAGTTCGCAAGTAGTCGCAAGATGGAGAAGCAAACAAGCGACCTTTATTACGTCGTGCAAAAAACCGGAGAAACGATACGTGATTATTTTAACAGGTTTAATGCAGAAATGATCGAAGTCAAAAATTGCAATGTAAAAACTGCAATCGAAGCATACAAACGTGGGTTGGATAGTTCTTCGGAATTATATATGGATCTTACAAAATATCCACCGGAGAATTTCGATGATGTACGAGCTCGAATGTTGGCCCACATGAGGATAGAAGATGATGCCATCTTCAGACGAAAGCACTCGAATGAAAAGAAAAACCTTGGTGCACAAAAACATGATTTCAAACCAAAGAGAGTGAACAAAATTAGAAACTCTCGACAAGAATCCAAGGCTCGTTCGAACAAAGGTACAAGTAAAATTAGATATCCCGATTTATCTACTTACAATTTTGGAGGTACAACTAAAGAATTGGTAGATTCTCTGGGGAAAATTGTTGGTCCCAAATAATCAAACATTAAGAGGATTTGATAGAGAAATCAAGTAGATGAGAAGCAAAGTTCTTGTTTTATTTAGAGAGCTCTCAACATACAAGAACACACACAAATACCTACTAGATGACTCTCATTGAAATGACTTCCACACCTTTCTCTCAACCCTAAACCCCTTTATATATGGAGCCTAAATATAAAAGCCCAAGCCCAAGCCCAATAGCTAAACAAACTAGTTAAACACTAATTAAACCTACTCAAAGCTTACTTTATAAAACTTTCACTAAGTAGGACAATTTGGTCCTAACAATCTTCCCCTAAAGTTTTATAAAGGAAACATCTCTGATCTTCTCCCCCTTGCTTTCTTCAGAAAACTTTAGTGGCGTTCGGCTTCATTTTGATCTCCAAGCTCCCCCTTGATTGTAGCTCTTTATCTTCAGTTTCAACTGAAAGACCAGATCCGATTTGCAATAACTGCGACTGATTGCACAAACTACAGCTCAACCTGTAAATAACTCGACACGTCTGATAACCGCAGAATACAACAGCTTGCACCAGAGCATGTTGATTCATCCAACTATGTTGATCTCCCGCCAAGAAAAACAAAGGGATAGATGCATGTGTGAGTTACCGTGCAGATCAGCAAGAAAAATAACGAATCTGTCTTTGACCGCATGTTGAGTAAGATTTCAGCAAAAGAGCTCTAAATCTAATAAGCTCACAACAGGGAAACACTGAAGCTTAGATCACCGAAACACCGTATGGCATGAAAAACTGGTAGTAGATGCTGAACGAGATACTTTGCTTTGATCTCTCTACTACTAAAAAATAGTCGATTTCCTGAAATCTTCCAAAATGTCAAGTAATCAAATCCAGATCTAGTCTTCTTAGTCAGATGGATGACGACCGTCACTCAAAATTCTAGATCGCAACCAAGCCTCAACAACGGTAAAACTCAACTCTCACGCCTAAGAGGAATAATTCACCGAAGGTGGCATCCAAAGGAAAAACTCAACTCTCACGCCTAAGAGGAATAATTCCATCTAATAAAACTCTAGAATAATGGTTGCAGAGCGTCAGCCTTCTGAGTAATCTAACCAAATGCAGAATCCGATCATCGTCGTTTTGAAATCGATACAAATCTGACATGACTTCAAATAATCTGGAGCAGTGGGGAAACGAGAGAAATTCAATTTTCATGATTGAAAACTGAATTTGGGCTAAAATTTGGGTTGATGAGATCTTTACGAACCAATTGGGAAAGAAAGGTGGCTAATAAAGCGCGGGGATTTTGAAACGTCACATGTATTTGAATCTGGGTGGATCTAGAGCGCAGCGGAAAGTGATCAATCATAAGCCCGATTGACCGTATAATCTTGAAAGCGTATTTGAAGATGATTCCCGAACTTAATTTGAGCAATTTTGCGTCATCGGGAAGAAATTTCGTCAAATAGTCCCAAACCCCGAATCCTGGAAGTCCCAAATCAGAAAAAATAAATTTTCCTGAAAGATGTGAAAATTTCAAACTCCGAGGGCTGAATTTGTAAAAATCCAGAACTTTGAACTCAAGGGGTTAATCTTGTAAATATTCAGAACTTGAACTTCAGAGACCAAATCTGAATGTGTTTGAAACTTGAAGTGCATGGACCAAATCTGACAGAACTTGAAAGAAGAAGTGCAGGAACTAGATTGGAACATTTTGTCCAAAGTTGACAAATAATTAAGATTGAAAGCTCGAGGGCTGGCAGCGTCAACTTTTCAACCTTGAAAATTTAATGTGTCACTAACTTTAAAATGTAGGGACCAAATGTGCAAATGTCATCAAACATTGAAATTAATTCAATCTGCAGCACGTGACTCAGATTATGATTCGGGAAACAAATGGAGTCGGTTCGGGAAATAACCTCCTTTTTTTTTCTTTCGATTATCATTTCCCAAAATTGAACTCCCATGCCAAAAAAAAAATTTTTCTTTTCAAGAGCAGTAGGAGAGTCGAGAAACTTGAAAAATCAAAGGTTCCACTCGAGAAGGAGTCGGGAAACTCGAATACCCGAGTCGGGTTATTCATGTTTCCCGAGTCGGGATATGAAAGATCAAAGGTTCCCCTTAAGAACGAGTCGGGAAACCTCGAATACCCGAGTCGGGTTATTCATGTTTCCCGAGTCAGAATCACAACCTAAACATCAATCTTCATCATCTCCATCAAGATCCAAACCCCAAAACTCATATTCAAATTTTTTTTTTAAGAACAAAACTTCAAAACCCAAAAAAAATTCCTCTTTGAATGATTTCATAGGAACAAACAAATCTAATGATTTGTTTGGCTCTGATACCATTTGTTGGTCCCAAATAATCAAACAATAAGAGGAATGATAGAGAAATAAAAAAGATGAGAAGAAAAGTTCTTGTGTTTGTTATGAGATCTCAAGAGCATTACAAGAACACACACACCAACTCACTTTGCTAGACTCTCATTGGAAATGCCTTCTCACCCTTTTCCCAAACCCTAGACACTATATATATATAGGGTCCATTTACAAAAGCCCAAGCCCAAGCCCATTAGCTACAAATACTAGCTAATTACAAAATGAACCTTCTCAAAGCTTAGTTTATAAAACTTTCACTAATTAGAACAATTTGGTCCTAACAAAAATCGATGCAAACGTACGATGGCCCAAGAATCCGGTGAATCCCAACAAAGATAAAGACCAAACTAAATGGTGCGAGTTCCATAGCGATCACGGACACACAACCGATGAATGTATCAGCCTGAAGAAGGAGATCGCTTATCTCAAGACGAACGGACATCTAAAAGGCATTATCCCTGACGAAGCAAAAAGACCAGCATCGCCGGTTCATACCAAAGTCGTCAACTGCATTACCGGAGGATCAGAAGTATGTGGCCTGACATACTCAGCGGCAAAAAGACACGCACGAGAAGGGCCCGAAGGATATCCTATTCTCGATGAATCCAGAACTGCAGCTAAAAAAGAGCTCGACGCAGCGAAATTAACGTTCGATCAAGACGATCTCTCAGGAGTTTACCAAAAACACCATGATGCTTTAGTCATTCAGTTAACTATCGGAAACTGCTTGACAAAAAGAGTATTGATTGATGGTGGTAGTTCAGCAAACGTCATATTCGCAGATACACTCAAGATCATGGGCATCGACAAATCCAATATCGTACGACGAACTACCACACTAATTGGATTCAATGGAGATGCAACAAGCACTCTTGAAGAAATATGCTACCAGTCTTTGCCAAAGGAATCAACAAGCAAACGAAGTTCAACGTCATAGACTGCTTGTCTGCACACAACGCGATACTTGGAAGACCTTGGATCCATGATATGAAGGTCGTACCATCAACATACCATCAGAAGATCAAATTTCCATCTCCCTAGGGCGTGCAAGAAATCGTCAGCGAAAAGAAGATTGCTCGTGAATGCTACAAGATCACGATGAAGGCAAAACCCCAGGATATCTAGCAATTACAAAGCCAGGATGGAGTACGATCGTGCGATGATCTTCAACTAGAAGAAGTCGTATTAGATCACAAACATCCTGATCGAAAAGTCTTCGTGGGACACTAACCCCTAATATAAAAAACAAAATAATATCTTTTTTTGCAGGAAATTCAGATTGCTTCGCTTGGTCGCACGAAGACATGGTTGAAATTGATCCTAACATCATATCGCACAAGCTAAACGTGGATCCATCCTTTAAACCCGTGAAGCAAAAACGACGCAAGTTTGCACCAGAACGCAACAAGGTGATTAATGACGAAGTCGATAACTTGCTTAAGACGGGAAAGATCAGAGAAGTTAAATATCCAGATTGGCTAGCAAATGTAGTCATCGTACAAAAGAAGAACGGAAAGTGGCGAGTCTACATCGACTTTACGGATTTAAATAAAGCATGCCCTAAAGATCCATTTCTCCTACCATACATCGATGCCATGGTAGATGCAACGGGAGGTCATGAATTACTTACATTCATCGATGCTTACTCTGGATACAACCAGATTCTGATGCACACGGACGATCAAGAGAAGACTGCCTTTATGACGGACAAAGGAATATATTGCTATAAGGTAATGCCGTTCGGTCTCAAGAATGCAGGATCGACGTATCAAAGGCTTGTAAACATGATGTTCAAGGAACATCTCGGACATACGATGGAGGTATATATCGATGACATGCTTGTAAAGTCAGAACGATCACACGATCACATACATCATTTAAAGCAATCATTCGATATCCTACGACAATACAAGATGAAGCTCAATCCAACAAAATGTTCCTTCGGAGTACGTGCTGGGAAATTCCTTGGATATATGGTCACTCGACGTGGGATAGAAGCAAGTCCAGAGCAGATCAAGGCCATTATAGAGATACAATCACCAAGAAACGTGAAAGAAGTGCAAAAACTTACTGGACGGGTGGCAGCGTTAAATCGATTCATTTCAAGGTCATCCGATAAATGCCATCTGTTCTATAACGTTCTGCGCAAAAACCAAGGTTTCAATTGGACGGAGGCGCACGAAAAAGCACTACAAGAGCTAAAACAGTACATGGCTTCTCCTCCACTGCTGACTAAACAAATCGAAGGTGAGAGCTTACAATTATATTTAGCTGTTAGTAATAATGCAGTGAGTGCAGTACTCGTACGAGAAGATGATCAACAGCAACACCCGATTTATTATGTTAGTAAATCTTTTCTCAACGCCGAGACTAGGTACACGTATATGGAAAAGCTACTTTTGGGGCTCGTAACAGCTGCTAAAAAGTTAAGACATTATTTTGAATCTCATCATATAATTGTCGTAACTAACTATCCTCTCAAGACTGTTGATAGCAGAATTTATAGAGAGTTTAAAGCAGAATTCAACCCAGGGACAGAACCACCATCGCACGATGAAATCAATAATGTGATGATCCAAGACAACCAGCTTTGGACTTTACACGTCGACGGATCCTCGAACGTAAGAGGATCAGGATTAGGAGTTGTCCTGAAATCATCACACGGGGGCAATATGGTGTACTCGATAAGATGCGAATTTAAAACTACCAACAACGAAGCGGAGTACGAAGCTTTGATCGCTGGATTGGATATAGCTTACAACTCGGGGGCACGACATTTTCATGTACGAAGCAATTCACTACTGGTGGTAAATCAAATTAACGGCGACTTTCAAGCAAAAGATTCGAAAATGATGACATATCTCAAAATTGGTAAAGAAAGTATCGCACGATTTGAAAAGTTTTCGATAGAGCAAATCTCGCGAGATCTAAACGTGCAAGCTGATGCTTTAGCCAATCTGGGATCTGCATTTAATGAGCCAGCTTTGGATAGCATCCCAATAATTCATCTTATGACACCATCAATCGAAGCAAAAGAGGAAGTACACATGATTGAAGAAGTCTACAATTGGTCGCTCGATATATGGAATTATCTCAAATACGATCGACTCCCTGATGATAAGATGGAAGCTAGAAAGACCAGATCGAAAGCCTCACGATATACGATCTTCGAAGGACAACTATATCGAAAGTCCACATCTGGACTAATCTTATGATGCATAACAAATAAAGAACACATGAATCAAATTCTCCAAGAAATGCACGATGGAGAATGTGGAAATCATTCTGGAGGCCGAAGTCTCGCCAACAGGATCTCACGACAAGGTTATTATTGGCCTACTCTTCGAGAAGATGCTGTAAGGTACGTGCAAAAATGTGACGCTTGTCAAAGACATTCAGGTATGTCACACCTACCTTCTGAACCCCTACATTCTGTCTTAATTCCATGGTCATTCATGCGATGGGGAATGGACATCGTAGGAAAGTTACCTCCTGCTCCAGGACAAAAGGTTTTTTTACTCGTTCTTACTGATTACTTTTCAAAATGGATCGAAGTTGCTGCTTTCTCGCAGGTAAGAGATAAAGAAGTCATTTCTTTTATTCAGACTAACATTATATACAGGTTTGGAGTACCATCGGAGATAATGTGCGATAATGGCTCACAATTTATAAGTGAAAAAACTGGCAAGTTTTGCGATGAGCGTGGGATTAAGTTAATCACTTCGACTCCAAGATACCCTCAATCCAATGGTCTTGCTGAATCCAGTAATAAAGTTATAATTAAATCGATTCATAAAAGACTAAAGGAAGCTAAAAGGAAATGGGTTGAAGAGTTGCCTTCGGTTTTATGGGCAAATCGTACGACTCCGAGGACTTCAACGGGACAAACTCCTTTCTCTCTTGTTTATGGATGCGAAGCAGTATTACCAATCGAGTCCCGATTTCCAATTGCAAGGCATCGTACGATGGATCAGAACATGATACATCTATTCTACGATCTAGATGCCTTGGAAGAACTCAGAGAAAAAGCGTTTCAGAAAATGGCGTCGTAGAAAGCCATGATCGAAGGACATTTCAACAAAAAAGTAAAAGTTAAAATCTTTTAGGTAGGAGATTATGTCCTACGACATGTGTTCCAAAATACCCAAGAGCTAAACGCCGGAAAGCTTTCCATCAAATGGGAAGGACCTTACAAAATTTCCAAAATTATTGGAAATGGTGCATATAAACTTACAACTATCGAAGGTAAAGAAATCCCACGTAGCTGGAATGCAACTCATCTAAAGAGGTATTACTTCTAAACCCTTTTCATTTTTTATTATTCTATTACGAATGATTACTGACTTGGGCGTCGGAGCGCCGTTGGTCAAACCAACGGCCACCCCTTAGCCATTTTTTTTCGCAGGTATCGCACGATTATCACAAGCATCGCACGTAACATTTGTTGCTTATAACGCACGAACATCACACAACGCAAGAATAATACGCACGAATAATACGCAAGAATAATACGCACGCGCGCAAGACAAAACGCCAGTCGCACGAATACTCTATCGAGTAAAAACAGAAACGTTTCTAATAAAAAGCACAATCAAATTTAATACGCACGATAAACTAAATTCATTCATTCAACAATAGAAGTACTGGAACAAATTAAAAGTACTGAAAACAAAGGTGCGATTACAAAAATAAATCAAGCGCTATGGGGAACATCTGATCCTACGACCCCCGCACCATCACCAGATCCTACTACCCCCGCACCATCTGCGGATCCAGAGACCGTTTTCATTCGGGGTCTCCTCCCCAACCGCAGCAACCTCAGCAGGCTTTTCTCCACCTTCTTCCCTATCCTCATCCAAGATCTTTGAGGTCGTCGACATCGAGAAGATCCTCGGATCCCATGAGCTCCCGAAACGCTTCCACCTCTTCTTTAGCGATCCTGACGGTGAGAGTACCAGCGATGACACGACGCATAAGGGTCGCACGAGCAACGACCCTCACTAACGCCGCCTCGTCCTTAAGATCTTGGATCTCAGACGATAGAGCCTCCTCACGTGCTGCTTTTTCCAGGCGCACCTCCTTTAGCTCTTCCTCCAACTTGGACGCACGATCGAGGACGGTCTTCAGGCGAGCCTGTTGCTCAGTCCTCTTATGCTCAGCAGCATCAAGCTTCGCCTCTAGATCGTCGATTTTAACCTGCTTGGCCTCCAGTTCAGATGCAAGCTTGAAGACCTTCTTCTTCGCCTTGTCCGCATCCTTCACGGCCGCCCTCTCACTCGCCATCTTTTGGCGCATATCGTTCTTTATGGTCTCCATTCGAGAATGAAGACCAAGACTCGCCTGAAAAGCCTAAGGCAAACAAAAAACTAGTTAATTCTATCGTGCGACAATCAAACAGGTCTAAACAATCGTACGACAAAAGGCACTTACCAGAAAGGAAAGACCCACGGATGCAGCATCAATCTCCTCAAACCTCTGCTTCGAGAATTGCTCTCTGTGCGAAGGAAGCAGAAATTGCTCGATGGCCGGAAAGATGTGTTCTTTCCTCATGACGTCCTCTTCTAAAAAACCCTTCGGGAGGGTTATATTTGAAGTCGAAGATCCCGTCTCATCAACAGCTTTCTTCGACAGCTTCGCAGGAGTCTTCGCCGCCTTAACTCCCTTCACTTGATCCTCAGGTGGAGCGGATCTAATCAGAGATGCGTCGATCACATCATCCGCCTTTTGCTTGGCTTCATGCGATGGGCCGATGGGATCGAACGAAGATCTCGTTCATTTTGCCGGAGGCTCACCCCCAGCCATCTCCTTCTTCTTTATAGCTGCTCTCCTCGCAGCCTCCAGTTGTTGTTCCCTCTTCAACGGTTTCTTCGATGATCCTGTAGAGTAAAGTTGTGTAAGAAAAAGATAATAAAATTTAAAGCAGTATCATACGACAATTCTTAATCGTACGACTTACCTTCCATATCTTCTTCGGAGATCACCTGGACTTCTGGTTCCGTTTGCGCAACCTCGTCGTCACTATCTACCAGAACTTCCTTTGCTTTGTGAGTAGAATACAGATGCTCGCCAATAATATACGATAGGAATTGTTCGACTGAATCCTTTGATTCTTCAGTAGCATCAAACGAGAAATCAATCTCTGCAAGAAAACAAAGAAGACGTTTTCAAAAAGATACGCCTATACCTAACGGATTCCACTCTGGAGCGATCCATCCACCCTCATCCAAGATTGAAGAAGAACGTACGAATACATACCGAGATTTCCACCCAGGATCATGTACCTGAGTACCATGTACTAACATGGCATCCCCTCTACCCTTTGGAAACAAACCGTATCGATCGTAATCCGTCGATTTCACGGTATACGCTGTAAGAAGATCGTTAACAGAAAATGCAGGATGACCCCAATCTTTCGTCACACGTTCGATCACTTGAATTACCCTCCAAAATTGGGGCATCAGCTGACCAGGAGAGAGCTTGAATCGAGTCATGAACGCTTGAGACAGGGGACTGTAAGGCCATTTGAAACCTATCTTAAAAGGGTATTCGAAGTGTGCGAAGAAACCTGCAGGGGCATCCGCAGGTCTGATTTCACCCGCAACCTTAAGAATAGCACTATCATGTAATCCTGACAATTTCCTAAGGGCCAGGACATCTAAAGACTCCTTGATAGTACTTTTCACTTCCATTAATTCAAAAAAACTCTAACCGATCTAGACTATTCCTAAGACGATTAAAGCAAAGCAAATCGAAATTTCTAGGGTTCTTATCGGCTTTGGATTTCAAATGCATCAAAGAACAAAGGAAAGAAAGTACCTTATAAAGATCGTCGCCTAAATCTTTGCCAAAACTAGAGATTCGATTTCGAAAGAAGATTGCGCAAAGTAATTTGAGAAATTGTGTTTATTTTCGGATAAAGATTGATTTCTTATATGGAAACCGAATTCCTCTCCAAGTAATTATGGTCCAGTTAAACGACGACACACGTCTAGATCATATCGTTAAGATGACAACTGTCGCCCGACGTCACAGTAACGACGTCATAAAACCGGTTCATATTCGATTTGATTTAGACGGAATTGGTTTGCTAGCAATTGATTATTTTTAGTTAAATTAACAATTGGTTTTTGCAGATGAAAGATTCAGAAATATTCAGAATAAATTTTTCTAAATCTTGGGGGTAAACTGTTTGGGTGAAAATTTACGATCGCACGACGACCGACTTAAATCGTAAGATATCTTTCAGGATGATAATCCTGTATTAAGATAAGGACCTGAAATAAAGACCCATGGACCCTCGAATCAAGATGACCAATTATTAAACGATTTGCATTTAATGTCGTACGATATTAATTACATCGTACGATTATGCTAACGATTAAGATGCACATAAAGTTTATTCTTGTTACAGGTCGAAGCTTATCTCTACAACGGTCACATATCAACAATTATTCTTCCGTTAAGACCCATATACGCTCTTCATAAAGACACAACCATTACAAGCGAGATTCTAGCCACGGTTATGGCCGTTACATTAATGAGCCATTATTGAATGACGGTTACGACTGAAGGAGCTATAAAAAGATACGAGGACAACAGTTCAAAGGCATCTATCTCTCCCGCATACTTCGAGCTCTACATTTTCTCTCGATAGTTTCAATCACGATCTGCTGTAATTTACATTCGACTAAACTGTTTATTTCATTGTAATCGTACGATCCACACTGTAATTCTCGAGGACATCACCCCTTATTGGTGATACTTAGTGCAACGTCGGCTATCCCCTTTTAGTCGGTCGCGGGTTTTTTCCTCGACCTCGAGGTTTTTCCTGCGTCATCAATTACGTTGTCTTTCATTTATTTCTATTGCACGTCTTTATCGAACAAGATTCTTTTCTCTCGATGGATTTGCCTAACAATATCTTATGATATTTTAATTGTGTAGTTTTTTTTACCAAAACAGCCTCTGTAGTTGATAAGTAGACACGATTCTGTTTTCGGGATGACCAACTTACCAACTTGTCTCCAAGGAACTGACAAGCTCCGGGGGTGCTTTTTCTGTTCAGCTTACAACCGCATGATCTGAGTTTGTGTAGGCTATTAGTTCAAAACCAGAATCCTTTGGGTACCAAAGGCCAAAGTCTGGAGTGCCCTTCAGATACCTAAGGATTCTTTTGTCTGCAGACAAATGTGATTCACGAGGATCACATTGAAAGCGAGCACAGACACCCGTGGAGAATACGATGTCAGGTCTACTGGCCGTGAGATAGGGCAAGGAACCAATGATTGCCCGATAATTCTTCTGATCTACCGGTTTACCGGAAGAATCAGCATTTAGTTGAAAGTTCTTGGGCATTGATGTAGCAACAGAGTTTGAACCACCGAAATCAAAACATTTGAGTAAATCATGAACATATTTGGATTGATTTATAAAAATGCCGTCAGGGCGTTGTCAAACTTGAAGTCCTAGAAAGAACGTCAAGTCGCCCATCATGCTCATTTTAAACTGTGATTTCATGGTGTTTTCAAACTCCTTGCACAACTCAGGCTTCGTAGATGCAAAAATGATGTCATCCACGTATATATGTACTATAATTAAGTCACTACCTGATCTTCGAAGAAATAAGGTGGGGTCGATTGTACCTTTCTTGTAGCCAGCTCCTATCAAGTAGTCAGTGAGAGTTTCATACCATGCTCGAGGAGCTTGCTTGAGACCGTAAAGCGCCTTATCCAACACATATACATGAGTTGGATACCTTGGATCCACGAAACCTTCCGGTTGTTCGACATACACCTCTTCTTGAAGAACTCCGTTCAAGAAGGCACACTTGACGTCCATCTGGTATACCGTCATGTTCTTGTGCGCGGCATACGCTAGGAAGATCCGAATAGCCTCAATCCTGGTTACGGGCGCAAACGTCTCATCATAATCGAGACCCTCTTGTTGGCGATACCCTTTGGCGACTAACCGGACCTTATTCTGGATGATATGGTCGTTCTCATCTTTCTTGTTCCGGAAGATCCATTTCAGGCTGATAATGGACTTTCCCCATGGTCTAGTCACCAAACGCCACACCTTGTTACGCTCAAATTCCGCCAACTCTTCTTGCATCGGTCATATTGATAACACCAAAATTATACATGTTTTGGTTGAGCTTAATTGTATGACTTTACCCCATTTCTTACCCGTTTATGATCATTTCACTCACCAAATGAGCTTATTATTGCTTTTATAGGATTTGGAGGCCGTAGAACGAAAAAGTACGAAAAAGGCGAGAAAACGTGAAAAATGCACAACATCAATCCAGTAGCCATCTGGCGATCGCGAGTTTTCAAGTTTGGCGCCGCCAGGTTCGATAACAAGGAAATCCAGAGTTTGACCTAAGTGGCTCACACCGCGAGACCGCCGTCTGGCGAACGCGAAATGACCCCTGGACGCCTTCTTTTAAATACCAGCCTCCTCCTTCAGTTCAAAACACGAAGCAGAGACGAGGGGAACGATAGAGTAGAGAGTGAAAGTCAGAGTGGTGCCGATACGCTGCGGGGTTCGATCTTCGATCATCCGTCGTTGTACTATCGGTATCATGTCTGTGTCTACTATCGTTTTTTCTGTTTTCATTATGATTAGTGAGTAGTCTTTTAATAGTGGTACTTGTCATGGTCGATGAACCATTGTGGATGATGATTTCGTAATTTAATGTTTATTGGTTTGTTTTTGGTTGATTGAATGTGTGTTATGGTTCCGATTTGATTCCTATTGTTTGGCTATTTGAAATCGTTGATGGGTGTATCTGTTTTGACCTAAATAGATAGACTCCGCTAGGATAATCAATCTCCCTTGACCTACCCTTCATCCCAGAGAGTTGTGTTAAGTGGTTACTCAGACCGAGAGCGACCAGATAGTAGAATACCATGCAATAGAGATAGGATTGGGTTACCGGTGCTAGATTGTCTGACAAATAATCTATGTATTGGGACTAGGAGGATCAAGACCTAGTTAATAGCCATAGTCATCATATGTTAGGGTGTCCTAGACTTCAATTCCTACAATAACCAAAACAACCAAACCTTTGGCCTATTTAAATCATCCACTTGGGGATTCACTATACCATGATAAGTGCTACTGTTTTTCTTCATATAGTTCTTAATCAATCTTTTAATCACTTTCTTAGTTCGTACTTAATTTAGTTGTCTTTTTAGTATTAAAACCTTTTTCATAACCCCCCCCCCCAAAAAAAAAAGATTTAGGTTAATTAAACTGATTTAGATTAATAATCTACGATAACTTGACCGTTCCTAGTGGTAGATACGATACCTGGACTTTCCTACACTATATTACTCACGATCAGGTACGCTTGCCTGTATATGTGGTAACACAGTGACTAGGCATTAGAGGTTAAAACTTGTTCCGCTTTTTATATATAATAATTACCGCATCAAGTTTTTGGCGCCGTTGCCGGGGAACGGTAGTTGTTAGATTTTAGTCTTTATTAGTTTTGTTAATCCATCCTTGTGAGGGATCCTTTCCCTTGCAAGTTTTTCGCTTTCTAGTTTTAATTAGTTATTTATATTTTTAATTTATCTCTTTGTTTCCCGCAGGTTGCCCGTAACCGTTTGTTGTGGTTTCAGTCACGGCAGACTTGTTAGAGCCATTTGAGGAACCGGAGAGAGAATTCAAAAAAAAAAGAAATAAAAAGAAGTCGAAAGCCAACAAAGTTCGCCCGAGAGCTTTGATTTTTGAGATGGGAGACGAGGCACCGATGTGGACCGCTAGGAGAGCTGCTCCAACCGTACCCACCAATCCGATCATGAAGCCGGACCTAAACAAGGAGATCCCGGGGAAGCTCCTTCACATGATCAAGGACCTTACCTTCGACGGGAAAAACGATAGCAATCCTATCGTTCATATGGAGAACTTCGTGGATATATGCAATCTGTTCAAAACGGAGGAAGGCTGAGATGATGCGATTCGTCTCCGAGTCGTTCCTCTCACACTTACCGGAGAAGCTAGAGCTTGGTTGCGCTCGTTAGAGCCAAGTTCGATCACCACTTGGGAAGGACTTCGTTCAAAGTTCCTTTCCCGATTCTTTCCACCGTCTAAGATCGACAAGTTTAGAGCCGAGATCCGATCCTTCCAACAAGATGACGGGGAGACCATATCCGAAGCATGGGAACGTTTCAAGCACCTTCTAAATTCGTGCCCAAGTCACGGATTGAATAAGAGTGAACAAGTCCAAACTTTTTATGGTGGGCTTGCTTATTCTTCACGAGCTACATTGGATTCATCTGTCGGAGGTGTCTTTATGTACAAAACGCCCACGGAAGGATACAAGCTCCTCGAAGACATGCTCATACACAACATAGATTGGAGGACGGACAAACGCTTGCAAATCCCGAGGATGGCCGGAAAGATCTCAACCGATTTCGATCCATCCGATGAACTAGCCACAATGAAAAACCAACAGGTAAAGTTTGAACGAAAAATCGAAGAACTAATTAAATCTGTTCACGCTTTGCAGGTTGGATGCGAGGAGTGCAATGGACCACACTTGACTAAGGATTTCCCGAATCGACCAATGATGACACCTGAGGAGGTGAACTATATCAACCAAGGCGATTACCAAGGGAGGTGGAACAACAATCGTAATTTCATCCCGAGACCTCCCGGTTTCTTTGCACAAAATCAGCAAAACCAGAGACAGGATGGAGAGCCACGTGTTTCTATCGAGGACCGAATACTCCAATTCATGGATGCACAAAAGAAGCTAAACGATGAGGTAGGTTCGTACTTACGTAACCACCAAAGTACTATCCAGAATTTGGAATTGCAGGTTGGACGTGTTTCACAAATGCTAAGTGAAAGGACTCAAGGGGAGTTACCAACGCAAACCCAAGTCAACGCGAAGGTAGAAAATGTGAAGCCTATGCTCATGATGACCGGAGAACCATCCAAGAAGAAGTGGACGGACATCTACACAAAGAAGTACGTTGAGAGCGATAGTGGTAGTGAGCCCGATTATGCTACAGATTATGACTCGGAGGGGTTCACCATTTCGTTCGAGCATCTAGGACTTAAAGGACCCGTTGCTTCAAGTGATGATGAGGAGGAAGATGGAAAGCAAGGCGGATACGCGGAGTTCGTGATACCTAAGAAAGAGGATAAAGGCAAAGAGAAAGAGAAGGAGAAGGCGGCGGAAGATGAGCTCACCTACATTGCACCTATCAAACATGATCCGGGAAGTTATAGTTTACCAATTTCTTGTCATAAATTTAAGGGTCTTGCTTTGATAGATACAGGTGCCGCACTTAACATGATGCCTGTTTGTTATTGAAGGAAAATGGGAGTCAAGAAGATTCTGCCAACGGACTATCAATACCGAGGAGTGAACGGCTACGTGAGCAAACCGTTGGGGATAGCGGAAGGAGTCCCGATTCACATAGGAAATTTTGTCTACTTTACGGACTTCGTTATAGCTAACCTTCCACAGAACATGGAGATCCCGATCATTCTTGGAAGAGCTTTTCTCCACACAGCTCAAGTGAATACCGATATGCGAAACCAAGTGACGAGCTTAGGGTATGGAGAAAATCGGATTTACTTTGATCCTAACGGAGAGCCGGTCACACATCTCGATGAACCGTATGAAGATCCTTCTCTGGCCTACAAGAAGTGCACGAACCGCCCGCTACTCCCTCATGAACACGGAAAGAGGACGGAGGATTATCCGAACCCGATACATCAAAAAGATCAAACACCTAATGGGTCGGGAACGTCCAATAAGGAATATAGACAGAAGAACGGCTCGTCAGCCCGACGTGCCAAGAAATGAGCTGGAAAAAGGGGTCGAGCTCTAGACCCATTAAAAACGAAGCGCTTCTCGGGAGGCAACCCGAGCATTTTCTTTCTTTTTGCATTTTTAGGTTTTTCGTGTGTGCTTTCGTTAATCTTTTTGTTTGATATTGCTTAGGTAACCATACGGAGGAGATAGACGCAAAAATCGAGCAAATCCGACGCGCGATAGAGTTTTCGAAAAGTTGGAAACAAAAGGAAACTCGCGATCGCCACTTTTTAAGTTTGGCGACGTGAGGTTGGCCAGCCGTGGTATCAGGTAAAATTTTCGAATCTCGCGACGCGAGGGGGCCGTTTCGCGACGCGAAGCCTGTAAAAATTAGGGTAAAATTTCAGAAACCGCCCGTTTCGCGACGCAAAACCATAGGTTTGGCGACGCGAAGTCGGTGCAGACGGGTTTTTAACCCTCTTTTCTCACTTTTTCAAAAGAGTACAACCCTAATTCTCTCTAGGTACCGCGACCCCTCCTCACGTTCTTGCGAAATTCGGACTTTTCAAGCTTCAATTTCATCATTCACCATGAATAAGGTATTGTAGAACCCAGTTTGTTGAGAAGAGTCAGAATCATCTATCTTTAAACAGCTTTCTAGTTTAGTTTCCTTTTTCTGTAAACAATCATGTTTTGTTTAGCCCCTGTTTGAGGTTTGGAACCTCGGGGGCCTTTGTTGACATTGTGTGTAACTTCCTTTTCCCTATAAAAGGAAAAGGATGTTTAGGGTTTTAATGTTGGATTTCTTATTTTACCAAATTGGGCAATATCACCATTGTTGAGTTATATACCAAGTTCTTCATTCATTTCATCTTCTTGATAGGATTTCCATCCATTTCTCATTTCTTTTCATTGTTTTTGGGACAACAATTGGTATCAGAGCCAAACTTGTTGATTCCTTGGCTTTTGTTTTGATTCTTGAAAAGTTTTAAGGGTTTTTAAGTTTTGAGTTTTTTTTTCAAAACTTTTGGGTTTTCAATCCAAAAGGTGTTTTCAAAGGGCTTAAATTAAGTGTTAAGTGATTCCCCAATGTTTTCTAAGCATTTTCCTACAATTTGGGGGTCAAAACACTGATTTTTAAGAGGTTTTAAGCGTTTTTAAGAAATTTTTCGGAGCTTTCTGTGCAGGTTTTCCGCATCGGAAAACGAGAGCTGAAATATCAGCTCAAATTTTCGAGTCGGAAATTGCATATTCTCCGAATCGGAGAACTCTCCTTTTCCGAATCGGAAAACTCTGTTTTCCGAATCGGAAAACGAGTCTCTGACTTGGGGTCTTGCTCTTGAGAAGTCTCTTTTGAAAAATCCCTTTTTCCGCACCCAATTTTTCCGAATCGGAAAATTGTATTTTCCGAGTCGGAAAAGTCTGTTTTCCGCATCCTGTTGTTTTGAGCCAAATCCGAATCGGAAAACATCTGTTTCCAAGTCGGATTTTGCCTCTTTGAGCCGAAACTCTTGCAGTTTTGTTTCTCAAATCCGACACTGAGCTTGCTTTCAAAACATTTTACTTTTTCCAAGCCTTTTGTGTCCAGAGGCGCTCGAAATACCAGTTTTTTCAAAACCTTATCTGTTTTTAAAGCCAAGTGAATAGTACAAGTAGGTCTCATTCCTTTTTAGAGATGTCGAAGGAAATCCTAGGGATTGGTTCCGAGACTCGCCCTCCCGTCCTGGTGATGGGCGAGTACCAGCAGTGGAAGCGCCGGATGATCCACTTCTTGGACTTACTCGATGAAAACCTCATGAAGTCAATCCGTGAGGGCCCAATCCGACCGACCGTCACGGTTGCCGCAGTTCCCCAAACAGACGCATGCCCGGAACTACCAGCTTACTCTGTCGAAAAGCCCATCGACATGTATAATCCAGAGCAAAGAGCCCGGCACCTCGTTGACAAGCGCGCACTGACCCTTCTGATTATGGCTCTCCCTAATGATATGTACGCAAGAGTGGATAGTCTGACAAACGCACGAGACGTTTGGTTAGAAATAGAGCAGCAGATGCAGGGAGGTGACACCGCCCTCGAGAGTCAAAAGGAGAGTGCCCTAAATGCTTACGAAGGCTTCAAAGCCAGGGAAACCGAATCCCTCAGCGAGTCTTATCAAAGACTGAACGCCTTCGTGAATGACCTACGAAGACTCGGGGTAGAGAAGTCAAAATATGAGGTAAATGTTAAGTTCCTGAAGCACCTAACACCGGCATGGCAAAATCTGGCGATCAACTTACAGTTGAGCCGAAATCTAGGGATTATGGGTCTACATGACCTTTTTAGCATGATGGTTCAGCATGAGGAATTCATCACTGGCGGCAAGTTCAAAAATACTGTTGACCCTCTGGCACTCGCGGCAGTGCCATGTGCAGGATCAAACTCAGCTCCCTTCCAGCATCAGCAGTACAACAACTCATCTCCTCAGCAGTACAACCACTCACCACCTCAGCTCTATCAGGAGGACTACAACCAGGAGTTCAACGGGAACTATGGTCCAAACTACCAAGAGTTCAACTCGAACTATGGTCCAAGCTATCAACATCCAGATGATCCGCTAATCATCTCAATCTCTGATGATGAACTCTTCCATGTGAATGAGTCTCTTGCCCTCATCACTCATAGCGTACAGAAGCTGAATTCCAACCGTGGATACAGCAGACCTAGGGGATCTGGATACCCCAGTGGAGGAAGGATGGGGCAAGGCCGAGGTGGACACTATCAGCAGGAACGAGTTCAGTTTGGGAATCAAGGAAGAGGAGGATACCAGCAAGGGGACAGATTTTCGAGTCAGCATTCAGGAAGATACCGGGGGGATCAAGGCCGGCATAAGGAAGTAAGAGGAAGTTACAGAGATAACACCTACCTGGACTATCAAGGAGGCCATGTAGATCAGGGAGATTGGAGAGGACAGGTCTCTAATATCAACTATCGCCAAAACCAGAGAAACTACACTCCTGAATCAGGATACATTGATCGTCAGGGATACAGCAGCGGGTACGAAGGTGGCCAAGATGGAAGACGTGAAGATGGAAGATATGGAAGATTTGAAGGCGGTCAAGGTGGTCCGGGATATGGACAAGAACAAGAAAGGAACTATCGTGGATTTGAAGGACAAACAGATCACGGGAACATAAACTATCCAGAAGGCAACCATCAGAGTGGTTCTTCTAGGCAAGCTCCGAGAGAAGGACATCAACAAGGTCCAGTTGAAATTGGTGATCAAAGGTTGAATGCTCCTACAGCTCCAGTGAATAGTGGTGCTCCTACCCCAGCTCATCAAAAGACCGCTAGTGCCACTACATCCTGCTTCAAATGTGGCAAGCTGGGTCACTATGCGAACAACTGCCCTGTCAGATACAAGGATGCTGCATACTTTGAGAAGAAGGCAGCATTGATGAGGAAGAAAGAAAAGGGAGTTGCTCTGCTAGTCGATGAGGAAAACTGGGTGTGTGAGGAAGAAAGCTCAGACGAGGAAGATCACCTAGTTGGGGGTCCATGTTTGATGGCAGACTTCGAAGGACCTGAAGCTGTTGGCCCCAGCACATATCGAGACCTCGACGCTTCTGAGGTATCCACTATTCCTGACTTAATTGATGATGTGACAATGTTAGAATCTAGAATTTGTGAACTTGAGAGATGTCTCCAATCGGAACGATCTCTCGTCACGAAATTTAGAATCGACAGTGCCATATACAAAAGCTCTCTTGAGGACTTGACCATAGTATACAACCGTGAGTCTCTTGAGTCTAGCGTCAGAGAGTCCAATTTGTCCAACAAACTCAGTTGTCTTCAGAAAACCCATGAGGAACTTAACAGTGACCATGGAGAGCTCCAAATAAAATTCCAGTTGCTTTCAGAAGAAAGAACTAGACTGTTTTCCAAAATTCAAGAGCTTGAAGATAACAACTTTAAAAGAGGACAATCTGAACAGACCTTGAGCATTCTTACGCAGCATGCCAATAAAAATCCTTTCTATAAAGCCAGACCTGGACTTGGACTGTCTGAAAACCATGTTTTAGAAAAGGCACCTTCTTATCTATACAATTTTGAGGACATGGCCGCCTCCAAACCCAAACCTGCCTTTGTAGGAGGACACGTCACCGAAGAATTTGTTAGGCAGACCGTCACTTACACGGAAGTTATTAATGGTGAAACCATTACCAGAACCACAAGTCCGCCCAATAGTTCGTCAGGTAGTCCAACCTCAAGTCCCGCTCCTAACAAACCTATATTTGTCCCAGCCAGTGATCCAACAAACACTAAGTCCACATGGGAAGGCATCAAAGCTAGGACCCCTAGGGTAGCTATGCCTCCCATCAACTACTCAGACCTTAACACTAGTTATGACACTAGGAAGATGGATTATTCAGAGGAGACCTTAGTTATCCCACCAGAGGATGTTTCCGCAACTAAGGATCCCGACCTAGTCGAACTAGAGAAGGAAGTGTTTGGACTTAGACTGAAAGCCATGGATCTGGACGCATGTCAACATCAGATACTGAATCTGAAAGTGCTTATTTCAGAAAAAGACAACTTGGTTCACACTTTGAAGAAAGACTTGATCGAGGCAAATGCCGAGAGAACTAGAATGTCTTCAGAGTGTGACACCGCAGCCTCAACCTTTACTGATTTTCAAATTAAGGTTGCGGATCTTAAGGCACGATATGTTCTCCTAAATGTTCATTCACAAATTACAAGAGAACTTGATCATGATGAAAAGATCAATTATCGTGTGGCCTTAACCAACCAACGTATGTCAAATTCCATTTTGCAAAGAAAAGTCATGTACTTTGAAAACCTTTCAGACTCAGTTGATGATAGGACTACTCCACTCCTCAACCATCCGATAGTTAATTCCCAAACCAAATCTGTTACGGATCTAGAGGACTACTACACCCTACTGTCAGATGATGATGAACCCCACAACTCACACCACAGGATAGCTGAACCAAAGACTATCCATGATCCTAATGTTGAATACGATCTGAAGGTGTTCTTAGATGAAGGTGATGATCCTTCAGGCTTTATTCCAAAAAGGCCAAAATCTGTTTTTGTAAAACCTGAAAAGTCTGTTGAGTCACGAGCTCCTGTTTCTGAGAACAGTAACCCTAAGGGTGAAAAATGTGTTGGTACTGACAAGGGAAAGTCAGTTAAGCCTCACGCACCCAAAGGACTCCAGAAAAAGCATTCAAAGTCTAACGATGCTCGTAACTCAGCTAAACCCATTAAAAGTCTTGACCTTAATTCAAGCAGCTTTGAAGTGGGTGTGACCTCTCAGTTAAAACCAAAGCAACCTTTCTCTTCCACAAAACCTAAATTTTCGAAAACATCTTCTAGAAAGGGTGGCAACTCTTCTCCTATTAAACCGTCATCTAACTCACACCATGCTCTTAATGCAGATGGGAGGAAGAAGGATGGTGGACAGGAAGTGAAGCCACCAAGGAAGGATCACCGAGGAAAACCCAACTCTTTTCAAGCTTTCCCTAAGCAGCATAGTCCTAACCGTGCGGGTCTTGGCTATGCTCCACCTAGCGTAGGAATTAATTCAAACATGTCTGTAAAACGTAATCAACATTTAACTCATGCTTTTGACTCTTTGCGTAATGACATGTGCTTTATGTTTGACAATTTTCTGCGCTATGGTGTTTATAATTCTTTTAATGCTGATGTGCCTAAAATCAAATCTCGAAAGAGAAGAAGGAGAAAAAGAGGAAAGGGAAAACCTTCCTCGTCAGTGCAGTCCCCTGAGCCTAAGGAGAAATCCGAAAAGGAGACTGCATCGACCAACTCAACTGTTTCTGACCCTAAGGAACCCATTTGGCAATAGGTCCCTAAACAAGCCTAATTGTTTTGCAGATCAGTCATGTGTGGTACTTTGACTCGGGGGCTCACACACACATGACTGGGCAGCGGTCCTTCATCTTCGACTACGTTGAGAAGTTTGAGGGATACATAAAGACTGCCGATAGAACACCGTTGCCGATATTAGGGTCGGGAAAAATCACCAATGGAAAGTACATCATCAAGGGTGTACGTTATGTGGAGGGATTGGGGTACAACATGTTTAGCTCCAGCCAGTTCTTGTTGGGAATCGAGGGATACAAGAACATGCACAGCGGATAACAAAAACCCGATTCCCAATCGAGGATCCAATCCTAAACCATACAGATACAATTAAGGGTGTTTCAGTGGATTACCTTTTGTGAACAATAACTCTGAATTGCAAGCAGGGGATACACCGCTACTGGCACCGGTTGAGAGAGTTGCTAGACCACCACCGAGGATTACCCGAAAAACGAATGCAGACCTTCCTTCTACTGGATTCAGGCACCGGTTTTGGGAGAGGGAGAGAGAGAGAGTTTTCTGGGTTTTTGAACTGAATCAATCAATTAACTGATACCCCAAGCCCTTTATTTATATGGACAAAACAAGCAGTGTTTGATTCCATATATAATTCTTGGTAATTATCTCTGAAATAATTTCCATAATTATCCAATTAATTAATCTAACTGATTAATTAATTATAAATAATTAAACTAATTATTTATTCCTTTTTCTCTCTAAATAATTAATTGACCAATTAATTAATTCCCATAATCCAAACATTCTCATTTTGGTGTGCAGCGGTGTGACCTACTAGTGTCTTATAACATTGGACACGGTAACCCTGTTACTGTCTCGCACATAATCCTAACAGACTCCCACTTGTGCTAGACACGTAACTGTACTGTCACCATTTGCCTAAGGAGGTCCCTAGCCAGACACTTAGGTTAACCAGGTTATAAGATCTCTTATATTCAGAGATACAATTCACACTTGAATTTGTACACAGGTTCATTCCTTTTGCACACGATATTTCTAAAGTGATTTAAGACATGGAGTGGAGGATTCATTTCTTAAAATCAAGTATTTCTTGACTCTGATTTCGATTGCCTGCAGTAACGGATATTACTAAATAACCCCTGTTATTCTATCCGAGCGTGGCCACGCGTTTTCTGCCAATCTTAATCGTCAAGGGGCCCGGAAATATCTCTCCTTTTGAAGGAGGTGCAAATCCCTTCTTGACTACTTGCATTTGGATCCACGGCTTCCGCTGCATCTAGTCACGTCCCGTATAGCCACCCAGTTACGGTGCAGCGTTAGTACGTGCTAAGAGTACAGTGGTCCTCGTGTTCCCAAACCAAGTATCTCAGGTCTAAGGACAACCTATCAAGTCAGTGCCTATGACTGAGGCTCCATGAAGCAGACTTGATTACTGGTCACTTCCAATACTCAAACACTCTGATGAGTATCTATGAATACTTGGTCACATCACTTGTGCTTTTATTCTCTACTTTGAATAAATCATCAAGTATTTATAATAGCGTTAAACTCCCTATTGAAATTCCCATTTCAATAAGTGGCTACGGAAATTTAGATTTCATACAAGACTTTGTAGAATCAAGGATACGTTAAATATGCAAAAATAGTTAATTTAGAACAATCATGAAATTAAAACCTCCATTTATTTCCAACACACTGTGAAATAAAAACTTTACATTGTTTCTAAATTAGACTATAGTAATAATTAATAAACTAAGTACTAGCTACTGGCTTCCAGGTACTGCATCCCAATGGAATTCGCATGTGCCTCATGCTTTGCCCTTGCTAGTGGCTTTGTCAGCGGATCTGCGACATTGTCTTCTGTTGGAATCTTGCATATTCTTACATCTCCTCTTCCAATGATCTCTCGGATGAGGTGATACTTTCTGAGCACGTGTCTCGACTTGTGATGCTCTCTAGGTTCCTTTGCTTGCGCCACGGCTCCGGAGTTATCACAGAATATATCTATCGGTCTCGAGATACTGGCAACCACTCTGAGATCCGATAGAAAATTCCTCAGCCAGACAGCTTCCTTTGCCGCATCACATGCTGCAATGTACTCTGCCTCTGTAGTTGAGTCTGCAATCGTGTCCTGCTTCGAGCTCTTCCACGAGATCGCACCTCCGTTTAGGGTAAAGACGTACCCTGACTGTGACCTGAAGTCATCTCTGTCGGTCTGGAAACTAGCGTCAGAGTATCCTGTGACACTAATTTCATCCTCAGAACCTCCAAAGACCAAGAACATTTCTTTCGTTCTTCTCAGATATTTGAGAATGTTCTTGACAGCCACCCAATGGGGCTCACCTGGATTCTGTTGGTATCTGCTCGTAACACTTACTGAGTAAGCAACATCGGGCCTAGTACATAGCATGGCATACATAATTGATCCAATTGCAGAAGCATATGGGACCGATTTCATCCTGTCCTGATCTTCACTAGAAACAGGACACTGTGTTTTGCTTAACACTATGCCATGTTGCATTGGAATGAATCCTTTCTTGGATTCATCCATCCTGAATCTCTTCAGTACTTTGTCAATGTATGTACTCTGACTAAGTCCGATAAGCCGCTTAGATCTGTTTCTGTAGATCTTTATACCTAGTATATAAGCGGCTTCTCCAAGGTCTTTCATCTGGAAACATTTACTTAACCATTCTTTAACACTCTGTAAAGTTGGTACATTGTTTCCTATGAGTAGTATGTCATCTACATACAAGACCAGGAAGGTTACTATGCTCCCACTGAACTTAGTGTAAACACATGGCTCGAACTCACTTTTAGCGAAGCCAAACTCTTTGATTCGCTCATCAAAGTGTAAGTTCCAGCTTCGAGATGCTTGCTTTAATCCATAAATAGATTTTAGCAGTTTACACACCTTATTAGGATTCTTAGGATCTTCAAACCCCTCTGGTTGTTCCATATAGACGTCTTCTGTTAACTTTCCATTCAGAAAGGCTGTCTTGACGTCCATTTGCCAAATCTCGTAGTTAAAGTACGCTGAGATGGCCATTAGAATCCTAATTGACTTTAACATGGCCACTGGTGAAAAAGTTTCATCATAGTCGATACCATGAGTTTGTGTGAATCCTTTTGCGACCAGTCTGGCCTTGAAGGTGTGTACATTTCCATCCATGTCGGTTTTCTTCTTGAAAACCCATTTGCGTCCAACAGTCTTACAGTGTTGTGGCAAATCAGTCAACTCCCAGACCTGGTTGTCATACATGGATTGCATCTCGGCCTTCATGGCTTCCTGCCATTGTTCAGACTCACTGCCTGACACAGCTTCTCCATAGGATGTTGGTTCATTTAAGTCTCCACTGTCTTGAGAGACTAGGAACCCAAGATACCTATCTGGTTCTTGTCTTACCCTACTGGATCTGCGAAGGTCTTGTGTTCGCACTTCCTCAATCGGCTCTGATTGAGGTTCAACATTGTTATGTTGAATTTCTGGCTCAACAACTGGTGTGTAGTGTTTTCTTCGTCTATTATCTGTAGATCTACATCCTTTCTGGTGTTCTCTAAACTGAGAAACTTTTCTTCCAGAAATTTTCCATTTCGAGCAACAAACACTTTGTTCTCTTCAGGGTTGTAGAAATAATATCCCACGGTGGTCTTGGGATATCCAACGAATAAACACTTGTCGGATTTGGGTTTGAGTTTTTCTGAGGTAGGTCGTTTGACGTAAACCTCACACCCCAAATTTTCAGAAAAGATATGTTGGGTTTCTTACCCTTCCATAACTCGTATGGAGTCTTTTCTACCGACTTTGTTGGCGCTCTGTTCAGTATGTGTGCTGCTGTTTCGAGCGCGTGTCCCCAGAATGATACTGGCAGCGAAGAATGACACATCATCGTTCGTACCATGTCAAGTAAGGTACGATTTCTCCTTTCTGATACACCGTTCATCTGAGGTGTATACGGAGGTGTAAGTTGGGATACAATCCCACACTCCATCAGATGATTGTCAAACTCATCACTGAGATATTCGCCACCACGATCTGACCGTAAGAACTTGATCCTCTTGTCAAGTAGATTCTGTACTTCATTCTGATATTCCTTGAATTTCTCAAAGGTTTCAGATTTATGTCTCATCAAGTAGACATATCCATACCTACTGAAGTCGTCAGTGAAGGTAATGAAGTACCGGTATCCTCCTCTTGCTACATGACTGAAAGGTCCACATACATCTGTGTGGATTATTTCAAGCAAGTCAGTAGCCCTTTCATTCTCACTGTTGAAAGGTTGCTTTGTCATTTTACCAGATAAACAAGATTCGCAATTATCAAAAGGTTTGTAATCGAAATTGCCAAGAAAACCTCCCTTTAGGAGTAGTTCAACGCGTTTCTTGTTTATATGGCCCAAACGACAATGCCAGAGGTAAGTCTGATCCTCAATATCCTTGGATCGCTTACTTATATGATAGATTTCACTATTGTTGTCTTTAAGATTTACAGTGTATAGACCATCTACAGGTGTAGCTTTAAAATAGAAAATATTATCTTTAAAAACCGAAATCATCTTATAAGAATATTTATAGTAAAAGCCTTGGTCTACCAACAAATCAAAAGACAATACATTCTTAATCATATTTGGAATATAATAACAATTATTCAGTTCCAAAACTAGACCCGAGGGTAAACTAAGACTATAAGATCCCACGGCTTCAGCAATCAACGGAGTGCCTTCGCCCACTCGTAGGTTCGAACGGTCCTTCCTCAGAGTCTTTCTTCTAGTGAATCCCTGTAAATGATTACAAATGTGGTTACCACTGCCTGTATCAATTACCCATGATTCATAAGAAGTGATTAAGCAATCTATCATAAAGATACCTGGAGTATCGGGTAAACCGATATCCATCTGGTCGATGTTCATCGAGTGCTCGCAAATATCCTCGCTGCCGCACTCTGGGCAACTCAGATCTCCCAGCTCATCTATTATGTCAGTGTCCATGAGATTCGCAGGTTCGGGTACTGGCTCTAGACTGGCCAGAATATCTGCATGAACTTTATCCACGTCGCTCTTTGGTTCCTTCATGTAGGCACTAGCTGTGTCCTGAACTTCCTTTGTGAGGGAGAACCACATGAGATACACTAACTCTTCCTGAGTCATCTTGTACCCCAGACGTGATAAACATTTAAAAAGCCTTCTCATATCAACAAGATGGTTTTTAACTGACTGACCCTTCTGTAGCTTCAGGGAGAGAATCTCTTGCATGATCAATAGCTTCCCCGTGTGCTTGTAGAGACCTAGCTGGTTCTCCACATCTCTCACAACCTCGTGACATGATTTAACTCTTAAATCTCCCGTGAACTCGGGTGACATAGAGAAAATCAGAATGGACATTACATCCGATTCATCTGTCAAGTATCTAAAATACTCAGCAAATTCCTCTTCAGGGGCATTGCTTTTAGGTCGTGATACGGGTTTGTTGATCACATAAAGCTTATCCTGGGCACATAAAACGTTCCTCAAGTGTAACTTCCAAACTGGAAAGTTATGGCCCGTAAGCTTCCACTTGCCCATAATAAGGCGAAGTGACTCTTCAGGTGAATAAAACGGAATACTAATTTGAGACATCTACAGAAGAATATAAAATTCCAGTTTTAGTTTATAATTATATAATTCTAATAAATTATTACCCTTAAAATAAATTTATTAGACTAGAATCCATATTTCACATGTGTCGGGAAGCATGTGATCATGTCATACCGACTCATGCGATCTATGGTAGGTAACTCTATACCAATCGTATTCCCATCTGAAAATACGACTTCTAGATCGTCGGGACATCGGATATCAATAATCCGTGCATATTTAGTCCCTCTAGTGCATTTTGGCCTGGTACCACCCAGTGAATAAATAATTACCAAAATAGATTGCACCACCCGGGACCTGGACAAACTCTGGCCGGTACCACCCGGAGATAATTCGCAGAGTTTTATCTCCTTCCAGTTTCGGTTTGAACACGGGCGTTCATAGTGTGTGCACTTACAACGCCCTATGTACCTTACACCGGAAGTGCCCCTAAAGTGGGTTGCACTTACTAATCTATGATTTCTAACAAGGGTTTAAATTGCCAGTTTCCTTTTTCAAAAACTTTGAAAAACTGGATCCAAATACTAACTGTATTTGTATCCTTTTGATTTTTAAACAATCCGTTCAAAAAGGGCAATTTATATTTAATAGCAATTACGTAAATTAAACAACCACGCAATTTAAATATAAACAGCACAGTCATAGCCTAAACCCTTAAACTAATGTTGTTTTGTGAGCCAACACAAAACAACGGTCTCAATCCCTAAGTGACAAAAGTCTTCAACTTCTGGCACTCCCACTGGCTCCGAGATCCATGGCCATCGTCTTGTCTCCGTCTCGATGTAATTAAAATTAATTATTACAAATGGGTTTTAAATGGCACGCAGGCCTCCCAACTAGTCTAATAAAACATTAAAATTACAAAGGGGTTGTAAATGGCACGCAGGCCTCCCAACGAATAAAACGGATAAATAAAACACAACCACGGGTCAAAAGGGTTCAGCTACGACTCAACATAATTAAACAAATTAAAATACAACTGAATTTTAACCGGATAATTATAAAAACATAAATTAATTTAAAGCAAATAAATTAATTTAATCCTGAATTGTTTTAACCTGATCTGATTAAAAACGATTCTTTTATCCCAAAAATTATCCGGAAACGAATCCTAATCTGGATCTGTCAATGATAAACGATTGGGACAATTAATGATTTCGATTACCCCCGATCCGTCAAAACGTGATCGTTGATCGGTGGTTTATCAACGCCGGCGACGATGATGACTCGATCGCCACCACCGCCGCCCGTGCTATCGTTGAGACTCCGGCGACAGCAGCAGTTGAGAAACCACCACCGCCGCCGGCCTCTTTCTCGATCAACAACAACAAAACACCATCGCCACCACCATCCGACACCGGCGGCAGCAGCAGCTAGAAAGCCACCACCACCGCCGCCCGTCGTATCGATCTTCTCTGGCGACAGCAGCGGCTCGAGAGCCACCACCGCCGCCCGCCACCGGCATCTTAGTCGATCGACGACAGCAACGGCTGAGGGCCACCACTGCCGCCGTGATTTCTCGGCGGATCGAAAACACAATCGCCACCACCACCGCGACTGGTGGTGTGGCGGACTAAGGACTCAACGGCAGCAGCTATCACCACTGCCACCGCCGTCCATCGTCGACAACAGCATGGGCCGCCGTCGCCGTTTGGTGGTTCGTTCGATCGATCGCCACCGCCACCACAAACGGTGGCGCGGTGGTCAATCGCCGCTTGTTGCGGCTCTGTTTCTCGATCGATGCCACCGCCACCACAAACGGTGGTGCGGTGGTGGTTTGTTTTCGTAGCCGACGCCGCCACCACTCACGGTGGTGCGGCTGGTGGTTTGTTGCGATGACAGCCGGCGACCACCACAAACTGTGGTGTAGCCGGTTGGTCGTTTGATCCACCGACGATCGGCCTGGAGGTCCGGCCGGCTAACTGCCACCGTTCCACCGCCGATCGTTGCTCCGTTAGGTTTATTAAAAAATCAGATTTTTATAAATACGAAAAACAACGATTTTTACAAAACCTAAATTACCAACAAGCAGCTTAAACCTGATCCGTTAGGTTTAGGAAGTGGCTCTGATACCACTGTTGGGAATCGAGGGATACAAGAACATGCACAGCGGATAACAAAAACCCGATTCCCAATCGAGGATCCAATCCTAAACCATACAGATACAATTAAGGGTGTTTCAGTGGATTACCTTTTGTGAACAATAACTCTGAATTGCAAGCAGGGGATACACCGCTACTGGCACCGGTTGAGAGAGTTGCTAGACCACCACCGAGGATTACCCGAAAAACGAATGCAGACCTTCCTTCTACTGGATTCAGGCGCCGGTTTTGGGAGAGGGAGAGAGAGAGAGTTTTCTGGGTTTTTGAACTGAATCAATCAATTAACTGATACCCCAAGCCCTTTATTTATATGGACAAAACAAGCAGTGTTTGATTCCATATATAATTCTTGGTAATTATCTCTGAAATAATTTCCATAATTATCCAATTAATTAATCTAACTGATTAATTAATTATAAATAATTAAACTAATTATTTATTCCTTTTTCTCTCTAAATAATTAATTGACCAATTAATTAATTCCCATAATCCAAACATTCTCATTTTGGTGTGCAGCGGTGTGACCTACTAGTGTCTTATAACATTGGACACGGTAACCCTGTTACTGTCTCGCACATAATCCTAACAGTTCTGTGATAACGGATACTGGGTGAAGACCTTTCAGTACGGAAGTGACGTGAACGATGAAGACAACAACGCTATTCTCTCCGCCAGGCGAAATGGCAATCTCTACACAACCGTCTTCCGTTCAATCCCTCAAACACACCCCCTGTTTGAAGCTAAACCGAAGAATGCAATCTGTCTGCTCACAAAAGCATCAAAAGGGGACAGTTGGTTATGGCACCGCAGACTATGTCATCAGAACTTCAAAGATATGAACAAGCTGGTTTCTAAGGGTTTAGTCAGGGGACTACCTGAGCTTCGCCTTTCCAAGGACACTCTTTGTCCTGCGTGCGAACAAGGAAAGATGACCAGAAGCTCTCATCCACCGAGAATGGATACGAATTGCCAATGTCCCCTCGACCTGATACACATGGATCTTTGTGGACCTATGAGAGTAGAAAGTCTTGCCAGAAAAAAGTATATGCTGGTTCTCGTAGACGAATTCTCTAGGTTCACTTGGCTTGAATTTCTTCGAGACAAATCAGAAGCTGCTGAACGAATCATAGCCTTCATCAAACGCACACAAGTTCTCTTGGGTCGTCGGGTGAGGAAAATACGTAGCGACAACGGTACTGAGTTCCGCAACGCAAAGCTGCAATCCTTTCTCGAAGAAGTGGGGATCACTCACAACTTCTCGGAAGTTCGCACACCTCAACAGAATGGGGTCGTAGAAAGGAAGAACCGGACGTTGGTCGAAGCAGCAAGATCCATGATGGCTCATTCTGGAGTTCCTCAACAGTTTTGGGCTGAAGCCGTTTCCACAGCATGCTACACGCAAAACCGGACTCTGATCGTAAAGCGGACTGGTAAAACCGCTTACGAGATGGTCGAACAGCGTAAGCCAAACATTGACTTCTTTAGAGTTTTTGGTTGTAAATGCTATGTTCTTAATGACCGGGAGAATTTGGGTAAGTTTGACCCTAAGTCTGATGAGTCTATCTTCATCGGATACTCACATAACTCTAAGGCTTACAGGGTTTTCAACAAACGGACCCGAACTATCCTGGAAAGCTCAAACGTTGATTTCTCTGAATCTGAAACCTATCTGAATGCTAGTTCTAGTAATGTGTCTGCATCTTTCCCTGAACTGTTCCCTTCACCACCGAGCACAGATTCGTCTTCTAACTTTTCTGCTTTAGACTTTTTAGATCTCGCGGAATACGATCTGCACACTCTAACGAGTCCAATCGTAGTTCCCGCTCCAACAGGTTCGACCACAACCACAGTGACATCCGATGCCTTCGTCACTGAGCCCTCCTCCAGCACTTCAACTCACTCCGTGACACCTGAGTCCGCGGCTCCTCCATCTGAAGTTTCATCCGCAGCTTCACCGGCACCTGATCAAGAACAGACTCCGCACCCTGTTCTTACTCCAATTCCAGAAGAAGCTCCACTACCTTCCCCGAGCACAGCCCAACGATCATATGCTCAGGTAGTCAGAGAGCCCCGGTTAGAGGCTGCACCGCGGATCAATCAGGCTGAAGGCTCATCAAGTGGGAACCTACAAGAGGTCTTTGCCGTGCAAGATGAGAACGACGCCACCAACAACCGACAGACTTATGTCACTCACCCACACACTCGCAGGTGGACAAACGATCATCCCCCCTCCCAGATCATCGGGAGTCCCTCACAACCTGTAACCACTCGATCTGCAAAGCACACTGAAAATCTGATCCTATTCGGTGGATTCTTGAGCGATTTCGAACCATCGGATGTTTGGCAAGCTCTCACCGATCCCGACTGGGTGATCGCCATGCAAGATGAGCTGGCCGAATTCGAGAGAAACAAGGTTTGGCGCTTGGTAGAACGACCATGGGGAAAGACAATCATCGGCCTCAAGTGGATACTCCGGAACAAAACCGACGAGAATAATCTCATCATCCGGAACAAAGCTCGCCTGGTCGCCAAGGGTTATCGCCAACAAGAGGGTATCGACTATGATGAGACGTACGCGCCAGTAGCCCGAATCGAAGCGATCCGAATCTTCCTTGCCTATGCTGCACACAAAAACATGACAGTCTATCAGATGGACGTCAAATGTGCCTTCCTAAATGGAGTCCTTCAAGAAGAAGTGTACGTTGAGCAACCGGAAGGGTTCGTCGATTCTCGATTCCCGAATCACGTCTACATTTTGGACAAGGCGCTTTATGGTCTCAAGCAAGCTCCGAGGGCATGGTACGAAACTCTCACTGACTACTTACTCGGAGTTGGCTACAAGAAAGGTACTATCGATCCCACTCTGTTTCTCAAGAGGTCAGGTAAAGATTTAATTATCGTTCAGATATACGTGGATGACATTATCTTTGCGTCTACAAAGCCTGAGATGTGCCAAGAGTTTGAGAACACCATGAAATCCCAATTCCAAATGAGCATGATGGGCGAGTTGACGTTCTTTTTAGGACTTCAAGTTCGACAACGCCCTGATGGCATTTTTATAAATCAAGGCAAATATGTTCAAGATCTTTTAAAACGATTTGATTTCGGTGGTTCAAACTCTGCGGCCACACCAATGCCCAGAAATTTTCAACTATCTGCAGATACTTCTGGTAAACCGGTTGACCAGAAAACCTATCGGGCAATCATTGGTTCTCTCTTATATCTCACGGCTAGTAGACCAGATATTGTCTTTTCCACGGGTGTCTGCGCTCGTTATCAGTGCGATCCGCGTGAGTCTCATCTGTCTGCCGTCAAGAGAATCCTTAGGTATCTGAAGGGCACACCGGATTTTGGCCTTTGGTACCCAAAGGACTCTGGTTTTGAACTAATTGCATATACAGACTCAGACCATGCAGGTTGTAAGCTAAACAGGAAAAGCACTTCTGGTGCTTGTCAATTTCTCGGGGACAAGTTAGTCAGTTGGTCATCCCGGAAGCAGAATTGTGTCTCCTTATCCACCGCGGAGGCAGAATATATAGCCGCCGCCTGCTGCTGCTCGCAAGTTCTGTGGATGAAAACCCAACTAGCTGACTTTGGATACACCATGCATCGAATTCCCATCTACTGCGACTCCAAAAGTGCAATACAGATCACGGCAAATCCGGTTCAACATTCTCGGACGAAGCATATCGACATTCGATATCATTTCATCAAAGATCACGTCGAGAAAGGTAATATTGAACTATACTTTGTTGAGAGTGACTATCAGCTTGCTGATTTGTTCACCAAGCCGTTTGACGAGAAGCGTCACTTTTTCCTCCTAAGCAAGTTAGGAATGCTAGACCTCCCCGCCTGAGGTCTAGGGGGAGTCGGGAGTTCTTATATTATATGCATGTGTGTAGGGGGAGTCTGTAGGAACTCTGTAGATATTGCATGAATCGAGGGGGAGTACTAAGTCCTGTATTTACTGTTTGGTGTGTTCACTAACGTCCTCGGATCCACAACATCTTGGATACCATATTGTGCTTTATTTTGTAGGTGTGGATCCTCAATACGACTTCTGGTTACTTCAGATCAGGACTCGCTCTAAACCCAGTGAGACGCACCAGGTAAGTCTCTTTTCTCGGGAGTCGAGGGCTGAACTTGTAGTTTTTTGTGAACTTGAAAGTTCAGGGGGCGGTAGAGTACATGTCTTGAACTTACAAGTTCGGGGACTAACTTTGCCACTTTCTGTTTCTTAAAGTTCAGGGACTCGTTTTGCAAATCTTGTGAAACTTATAGTCCAGGGTCTGTTTTGAAACTTTCTGAAAATACAAGTTCAGGGACTTGTTTGTAAGTTTCCCCAAACCTCAAGTCCAGGGGTGTTTTTTGCCAAATGGTGAAAGTCGGGTTAAGAGAGCCAAAAGGAGAGCCAAACACAGTGTTTTTGACCCAAACACAGTGTAACTCGGTAAAATTATAAATACCGGTTTTCAAGAGTTACTTTTCACAAAATTCAAAATTTTCATCTTTTCTCTCTGAATTCTCACCCGAACCCACTTCGCGCTCGATTTCGGTTTTCGCTCGTTTGTGCTCCGATCGTCGATCTTTTTACATATTCGGATTCCTGGTAAGTAAACGATCAACCCTTATATAGTTTTAACATCTAAATCATCTGTTTTAAGGCCTGGATCGGAGCCTAAAAGTTTTAAACTTACCCGAAACCCAAACTTCTTGGAATGGGATTTCGGGACGTTAAAACGATCCATTGTTGCTTAAAAACTTGTTATGAACTGATTTAGGATGCATGTTGATAGTTTAGGGCTTTAGATCGACGGTTTTTGAGCGGTTTTTAAGTGGAAAATACGAACCGTCGTCGTTTTCCGAATCGGAAAACTTGAATGTTCATAGTTTTCCGAATCGGACTTGGTCTCGGTTTTCAAGTGTATCTTTTCCGACTCGGAAAACGTGGAACTACCCTTATGGGTTTCCAAGGTTTTCCGACTCGTTTGAGAGACCAAGTTTTGCCAAAATTTTCTAAGTATCGTGACATTTTCCGAATCGGAAAACCATGTTTTCCGACTCGGAAAACCTACAAGTCTTTTCTCTCAAATTTTTCTAAGTGTAGGAGTTTTCCGAATCGGAAAACACCCTTTTCCGAATCGGAAAACTTGTCTGTTCATAATAGTGCTATCTTTCTAAGTGTTGAGTTTTCCGAATCGGAAAACACTCTTTTCCGAATCGGAAAACTCCCCTGGTATAGTTTGCTCGTTTTCCGACTCGGAAAATACGAAATACTCATTATTGGGTTTTCGAGGTTTTCCGACTCGCGCCTAGTCGAGGGTATAGTCTTTTCACGTTGTATTATTTCTAACACTTAATGTCTTGCAGAAATGGCTGATCAACAACCAATTGCTCCTACTTCACCCGTCGCCAATGCTGCTGATCTCGCACTAATCAACCCGGCTGAAATCCGCGAGATCCACCAGAACAACCAGTTCGTTGACTTGGCGAACTTCACTGTCCAAGATGACGTTGTTCTCGAGATTCTCCGAGCTCACCCCCTTGCATACGCGATGCAAGGCACTGCTGACATCCCAATGATATATCTGCAGCAGTTCTGGAACACTTCCCGTGTCGAGAACCGGGACGGAGTGCCAACCATCATCGGCCGAGTGGACCAGACTGATCTGGTCTTCACTGTGGAGGATCTTCGAAGAATCCTTCGTCTGCCAGCTGAAACTCCAGAGGCCCCGTTTGACCCTCTCGTATCTGGACCTGAGCTCTTCAGCGAAGTGATCGCTCTCGGAGTCCACTACCCCGAAAACAACAGGCCGAAAGGAATCTCCCAGATCACTCAGGGAATGCTGCCCCCGATCTGGTACTCATTCTTCAACATCCTCAACCGCACGATCTCTTCCAAGACTCACGGCGTGGACAAGGCATCCACCCAGTTCTGGCATATCATCCATGCGGTCGCCTACGGGAGGCAGATCGACTTTGCTCAACAAATTTGGGCAGACATCATCAATGATGTCAGAGCTGGGCCAACACGTGCGAAACACACATCCATCCCTTGGATGCGCTTCTTCAGTCTGATCATCCGAGATCACATGACTCAGAACCGTGCTGTCCGACGCAGATCAAGCCATCTCCGCTTCGAAAGCCAGCAGATCGGCCGAGCCAACAAGAAGAATCTGAAGCCTGGTCAGGTAGAGATGCACATTCCGGCAAACGTGCTCAACATGGCAGACCGTAGGTCAATGAGTGTTAGGATGTACCGAATCTCCATAGGTTTAGAAGACACGTCTACGGACTCCTCAGAGCCGGGGAGCCCTGCCCAAGACGTGCAACCCGTCCTACCTAGAAGCCGTGCCTCTGGTACGGCGGGCCAGAGCTCCAGTGGGGGAGCTTCTGGCTCGGGAGTGATGAGAGTTGACGTTAGGGGAGGAGAGGGTAGAATAGTTGGTATGTCTGCCACTCCACACACTTCTCGAGCCGGAGCATACCAGACAATGATCCAGAACAGAGCCACTCGTGCCCGCACTCCCACTGTTGTGGAAGAAACCTCTGATGCCATCCGCACACACGAGTACACGAGTCATTTCCGGGTAAAGCAGTACATGGGCACCCTTCAGCAGTCCCCGATCCACTCGTCATCGGAAGAGCGTAGATCGCCGACGCCGCCGCAACAACCTACTGGGGAGGACGTGGAAGCTTCCCCACAAGAACAAGCACACGCTCCTCCACCACCTCACTCGGCGGCCGTCACTTCTCAGGGAGGCGAACCCTCAGGCGAACCATCTGGCGATGACTCCGACGGTCACGAGTCTTCCGAGCACACTCCTACGGACCGTCGTGAGCCCGATGACGAGGCAACTGAGTCAGAACAAGTTGACTACGGATCCGACTCCGAGTTTCAACTATCAGATCCACCTAAGGGCGGGAAGGCCCAAGTGATAGATTTGGATGAAGCCACCTCCTCCTTCAACGACGACCGGATTTCAGGTGATCCCACTCTTATTGCGGATCTGGCGTCTGATGACCGAACTGTCGGTCAGGAGGAAGAAGGTGAGGCCGAGGTTGCTACCGGCTGGGGACGAGAAGACAGCGAAGAAGAAGAAGAGAGAGAGAGGGGAGAAAAGGAGAGAGAGAGCAGAGAAAAAGAGACCGAAGACGTTGAGGTCCAGTTAAGCGAGCCTTGGGCTCAATTAGAGGAGGCGGACGTAGAAGTAGAGCCGCACAGGTTAGCAACGGATGATTCCTTAACCCTGAGTCCAATCCCCACAGAGGCAACCCTCACACAGACCGGTCACTCGCTGACGTCAGGTCAAGTCGCTGGCAGCCAACCAGCGCATTTGCACGCCCAAACCGACCACTCGACCATCTCTCAACAGATGGTCGTTTCATATTCTCACGGGGAATTAGCTCAACTTCCACCAACCACTCACTTGGAGTCTATTGGTGTTGAAATGAGAGAGGAACCGCCCCGCCTCTCGACTTCTTTCCGTGCACCAGTAGTCCTAGAGCCACTCACAGAGACCTTTAGGGTCATTCATTTGGATAGGACACTTTTGGATGCATCATCTGCCCGCCCAAGTGGCGAGGCCGGAACGGGGAGAGTTGGTGCGTCAAGTGACGCCCTTCGAGGATCCACCGGAAGCCCCGACACCGTCAACATCATACCAGCGGTGACATCGGGCCGAGAGAGCACCTCAATAGGACTCTTCTCGTCAACTGGAGCCCAAGTGGCACCGGGATTAGTTCTTCCGGGACAGGGTCCGACAGACTCGAGCAAAGTCTCTAAAGATGCTCACGCAACACCGGGGCTTTTAGGCCTGACGGATTCGGGCGGAATCCCTAAAACCGCCCCTGCACCAACGGGACTTCTAGGTCCGACGGATTCGGACGACATCCTTAAAGTCGTCCAAAGCAGGTTGCTAGCGGTGGAGAAAGCCAACCAGGCTCGTGATGCGCGGGTCGAGGCACTTGAGAAAGCCTTGGCCGAGACGGAGAGGAAGAGGCTAGCTGATCTGGAGGCGTCGCGCAAGCTTCAAGAAGACCGGGATGCGGAGCTCTACGAGCTCAAACGGAAAATCAAGGGCAAACACTCTGAGGCTGCCCCGTCTACTGAAGCTCCCATTCCCAGGCCATCAGAAGACGTCCTAAGGCTTGCCCCTCCGACTTCGGGCGACCTTCCTCCGATCCCAGGCTACGTCACTGAGGTGGAACACATGATGCTGATCACTTCCTACACCACTCAGAACGACCGCCTGTCCGCCCAAGTCAGAGATCAAGCGGCCCAGATCGAGCTACTACAGCAAAGGATTCGAGAACTGGAGGTCGTGTGTCGGTCCCAGGCTCAGCCTTCGAAGAGGAGGCATGATGACGCTGATGACTCCGCACCAGGTCCTCATGAGGGGGAGGTACAAGCTGCAAAACGACTTCGCACCGACCTCCAACCTGGTTCCGGCTCCGGTTCTACAGCTCCAGGTTCCTCAGCCGCCCCCTCGAGTGCTCCCACAGACTCCGATGCCGCCGAAGCTCCCTATGTCGACTCTGAGACAGAAGACATTCCGGACATGGGGAGTTGGCGATATGAGCGGATCCCGGAAGGGGAGTCAGTACAGTTTCCTCAGATGACGGACACGGCTCAGATTGATGCCGTTCTCCCAGAAGCAGCGCCGACTGATCCCTCAGAGTTCCAGATTCCGGAAGCAGCCCGGAAGATCTTGAGGTCGCTTGCACAGAGCCTAAGGGTCTATCAGAAGGGAGACGACATCGTCAAGGATCCTGACTACGCCAACCTCCTCTCAGCGCTCAAGTTTCCAACTCCAGAAGCCCCACGGACCGTCCACTCTACTGATCCAGAAACCGCTGCTCCTACTGTCATCCAGCTCAACTGGAACCACTCCATCATCTTCCGCCCGTTCCTAGAAGAAACGTTCACCCGCATCTACCAGCAGGAAAAGCTGCATGCTTGGTCTCGAAAGGTCTACTTCGGGATCTTGCACATCAAGAACAAGAGAAGAAGGACATCCTACGTTCACCAACGGATGTGCAACTGGGCCACTCATGGACGCCAGAGGATCAGACGTCGCTTTACCAAGGTAACTGCTATGCGCCCCTACAGACATGGCCATCAGTTATTCCTTGAGTATGATGTCCGCATGTACGGCACCGGTGTCCCTCAAGGTGAACTGCAGAACTGGACCTTCACGGAAGCTGATTTAGATCGGGTGCATCTGGAAGACCTTCTCACGATCATCAAGTACCTCCAAGGCCCGATCCTCCGACCAGAGCACTACAGAGATGGCACAGAGATACTAAAGAAATACGTCCGTCACGCAATCTCTCTCGCGAGAGTGACGGACTACCAGCTTGCCATCGAAAGCCGCCAGCCAAAGGTCAACCTGCTTAGACCAAACCTGCTCGTTCCTGGTATCGATGCCTACACTCCGTACATGCCAACCAGGATACCTGAGCATGGGGTCCTTTATATGACTCGGAAGAAGAAGGAGCGCAGGTTCATGAGGTTTGGAGAGCTCTCCAGGTTCTGCGACGGGACCCTTCTCTATGTCTACAATGGCATGCAGAGCAGACTGCTGGCGGATCAGGTTCCAAGTCGGAGAATCATAGACGGAAAAGGAAAGCTGCTGGAGGCAATGAGGTTGATCGAGAAGAAGCTTAAGGAGCGGTTGATGTACAGACGGGCAGAGGCTGCAATGCAGATGAGAGCGCGGATAATCGGCGAATGGGAAGAGTACCTGCAGATGTCCAAGTGGGAGCCTGCACTGGAGCTTCCACCACCATTCTGACTTCTTCTCAAAGGGGGAGATTGTAGAACCCAGTTTGTTGAGAAGAGTCAGAATCATCTATCTTTAAACAGCTTTCTAGTTTAGTTTCCTTTTTCTGTAAACAATCATGTTTTGTTTAGCCCCTGTTTGAGGTTTGGAACCTCGGGGGCCTTTGTTGACATTGTGTGTAACTTCCTTTTCCCTATAAAAGGAAAAGGATGTTTAGGGTTTTAATGTTGGATTTCTTATTTTACCAAATTGGGCAATATCACCATTGTTGAGTTATATACCAAGTTCTTCATTGATTTCATCTTCTTGATAGGATTTCCATCCATTTCTCATTTCTTTTCATTGTTTTTGGGACAACAGGTATGTTTCCCAACTTTAATTTCATGAGATTAGCTTGATTTGGTAGGATTGGATCTTGTTTTGGGCATCAATGGTGTTTGTATGCTTTTATGAATTTGACAATGTTCTTGAAACACCATTGATTGTTTAGTGCTTATGAGTTTATGCATGCTATATGTTTTGATTGAAATTTCACTCTAGCATGTTATATTTTCGTTTAATCTAGTGAATATGCTTTGATGATAAGTGTGGGGATTTTGATAACATCAAAATCCCCCATTCTTTTTTGGATAGCTAGATTATTTTACAATTGAGGTTGGACTAAAAGTTCAAGTGTGGGGATGTTCCACATCCCTTTTGATTTTGGTTTTTCGTATATGCATTTGATACTTGAACCTGTTAGTCGTGGAAGTTTTGTCTCGTTGAATTTTTGAATGAACCTTGTCTTGTGTTTATGGATTAAATCTTCTAAGAAAATGGTATTTGGATTTTGTAGAGACAAAGAACCCGCTCGTCAACTTCCACCGCTCCCACTTTCCGTGCACTGGATGGGACCCACGTTTTCACCTATTTCATGGACGACCCAACTTTGAACGCTCCAAAACGGGAAGAATACCGGGATACTGTTAACCGGCTTCTCACCCGTCAGGTGCTAATACCGAGGAGAGTCGACTGGAACCTTCTTCAATCGATGAGTGTCGAAAACAACATCAAGGTGATACTCGAAAAGCATGCCTACGACGAAGATAGCACTGAGTATTACATTTGCCGTGCATGGGAACGAGTCTTTGACATTTCCGAGACCCTCTATTGCGAGATTGTTGTTGAGTTCACGGCCACGTTCCGTTTCGACGCGATCAAGGCCCTTGAGGAGTTCCATCAGTCATGCATGACATTCCGACTTGGTGGAGTGTGGCGATCGCTATCTTTGGTCGACTTTGCTGTTGCTTTGGGGATATATAACCAAGAGGAGGTTGATGCTCCCGGATTCGTGGAGTACATGTGGGCGACTTCAAAAAGGCCGGATGGTTTTGATCCTCGGTTAGCTTGGGCGATTCTAGGTGAAGGTGACTATGGTAATAATCTCAAGGTGAAGGGATTTCTTACTTCTTCGGATCGAGTTTTGCACCGTATGCTCATTCATGCGGTAAATGCTCGTGCTTCAAGTGAGGAGAAAGTTTCGGTTTATGATCTATGGCTTCTTGAGCAACTCACTACGGATGACAAATATACGAATGCTCCGTACATCATTGCGGTCCAACTTGCCAAAGGAGGTGGTTATCGAGAGGGAAGTCGCTTGGTTGGAGGCCAATACGTTACGCTTCTCGCCAGACACTTCGGTATCCTTACCGAGGGTGCCATTGCCTCGATGACGAACCTTGCGGAGATGGGATTGATCGACATGGACCAACTCCGTGGCATGGGTATAGCAAGGGTGGAGCATATGACCGGAAGGGATTATAACGCATGGATCCACAATCCTCAAGCTTATGGGACGAGGAGTCAACCGAGGGATCAAGCAAGAAGCACACATGAGATCGGTGGAACAAGTGGGACGAATGCGGGAGAGCAACCGGCGGAATGGACGGCGTATTCGGGTTACCAAGACTTCCAGTAACCGACTCTCGGAGATGTCGTTCTCTTATGGCCGTCATCATCAACATGTGGAGTACAACACCGTGGAGGCTCTTCACCAAGCCAATTGGCAAAGTGGAGTGATGAACCAAATGGCCTCTCATTTCGGTATTCAACCGAATACCGCGTATGCTCCATCACCTTTTTGGCCATAATCCGATGATGCACCGCCCGGTTACCCGACTTTTGAGGATTGGCAAAACCAACCTCGTGGCCCTTATAGATCTCTCTCTTTTATCTCTCTCATTCGATATGGTTTTTTAAGACAATTTTATTTTTGTTTGTGGTTGTGTTTGGTTGAACAATTTTTATTTTGCTTGGTTTGTTTAGGATTTTAAGTACCCTTTAATTTCTTTTGTTTGGTTTAATTTTCTTTAGTTCGTTTTTACGTTTTTACCTTTTCTTTTTGGTAATAGATACAGCGACCTATGATCTTGAATCGAGCACGATTTTGGAACACTCTCTCAGATCAGAACAGATTTCGTCACATAACCCGGGAAGTTTCTCTTTTTCCTAATTACTCCTTAATTATTTTGATTGTTGCATTGAGGACACTGCAAATTTTAAGTGTGGGGAGGGGTTATGTAGACTTATCTATTTAAATGGGTTCACTTTTTGCTTTGTGGATTGTCATTTTTCAAATCTTTGAAAGCTTTGAGATTTGACCCCATTTTTTTCGAAATCTGAGATTGTTTTTGAGACTAAGTTGCTTGCATAGGAGAACACTGAATAGGATTAGTTGAGTAAAAGGATGCCTTGGAATACTAATTACCATGAGTGCCTCACCCAATTCCTTTGAGAGATTGAGCCTTAATTGTTATTTATTTCGTGAGGAATACCGACTTTGACCCAAGGTAGAACTTGTCATTTGAATGCTTGTCAAGACCACATAAGAGAAGTATTTATCACCATTGCACTAATAGAGGCCTTCGTTTCTAACCCTTTTAGCCTTCGTCAGATAACCTCACCATAAGGTTATTTGATTTGCATAGCCTTTGATTGACAGTACTCATTCTAAGTACTTCATCCCTTGTAACCATTTTTGAGCCTTAGCCTTTTCATTTCTTTACCCACTATACACTTTATCCTTTAGCCTATTCATTTTTATCTATCTTTTGGACGTAGCTCAAAGTTGAATGCTTTTCATGTTTTTGATCCGTTTTATGAATCTGACAAATAGAGAAAGGGATTATGAAAAAGAAAGAGAGCAAAAGAGTAAAAAGCAACATAGTTGCTACTCAAAAAGAAAAAATAGAGTGCTTGAAAAGAAAAGAAAAAGAAAAGTCAAAAATAGAAAACGACTCGTTTAAAAAGAAAAATCAAAAGAGTCGATGTGCTTAAAAGAAAAAAAAAATATCGAAGCCACAATTAAGCAATATGCTTAGGCCGATATAAAAGTGATAGTGATAGAAATCCCGAGCTCTAAAAATCTCAAAAGTCAGATGATTAATTTGGGTCTTGAACTGATTGGTTTCCAGGTTTTTGCTGCAACCCTTAGTCACTTATACATCCTTTATCATACCCTTAACCCTTAGCCTAAAGTTACAACCCTAAAGTCCTCTTGACGGTTGACAACTTCACAGTGGTGAAGATTAGATTTGGTGACAAGCTTATGCATGCGGGAATTAGTCGAGTATTGGTGTGATCACTTATCATATATACACTTTTACCCCCGAGAGATACATTTTACATGACTATTCATACTATGTGAGGGTGAAAGCTTGATCTTGGTATCCAATTGTTTGATGTGTCTTGTTTGTGTGTTCGATTGTGTGAGTATGCTTTGTTCTCTTAGATGATCTTGGGTGGAGATAATTTTGGAGTTATCTTTCTTATCTTTCAGTCTTTTGATTGAGGACAATCAAAGCTTAAGTGTGGGGATTTTGATAACACCAAAATTATACATGTTTTGGTTGAGCTTAATTGTATGACTTTACCCCATTTATTACCCGTGTATGATCATTTTACTCACCAAATGAGCTTATTATTGCTTTTATAGGATTTGGAGGACGTAGAACGGAAAAGTACGAAAAAAGGCGAGAAAACGTGAAAAATGCACAACATCAATCCAGTAGCCATCTGGCGATCGCGAGTTTTCAAGTTTGGCGCTGCCAGGTTCGATAACGAGGAAATCCAGAGTTTGACCTAAGTGGCTCGCGCCGCGAGACCGCCGTCTGGCGAACGCGAAATGACCCCTGGACGCCTTCTTTTAAATACCAGCCTCCTCCTTCAGTTCAAAACACGAAGCAGAGACGAGGGGAACGATAGAGTAGAGAGTGAAAGTCAGAGTGGTGCCGATACGTTGCGGGGTTCGATCTTCGACCATCCGTCGTTGTACAGTCGGTATCATGTCTGTGTCTACTATCGTTTTTTCTGTTTTCATTATGATTAGTGAGTAGTCTTTTAATAGTGGTACTTGTCATGGTCGATGAACCATTGTGGATGATAATTTCGTAATTTAATGTTTATTGGTTTGTTTTTGGTTGATTGAATGTGTGTTATGGTTCCGATTTGATTCCTATTGTTTGGATATTTGAAATCGTTGATTAGGTGTATCTGTTTTGACCTAAAGAGATAGACTCCGTTAGGATAATCAATCTCCCTTGACCTACCCTTCATCCCGGAGAGTTGTGTTAAGTGGTTACTCAGACCGAGAGCGACCAGATAGTAGAATACCATGCAATAGAGATAGGATTGGGTTACCGGTGCTAGATTGTCTGACAAATAATCTATGTATTGGGACTAGGAGGATCAAGACCTAGTTAATAGCCATAGTCATCATATGTTAGGGTGTCCTAGACTTAAATTCCTACAATAACCAAAACAACCAAACCTTTGGCCTATTTAAATCATCCACTTGGGGATTCACAATACCATTATAAGTGCTACTGTTTTCCTTCATATAGTTCTTAATCAATCTTTTAATCGCTTTCTTAGTTCGTAGTTAATTTAGTTGTCTTTTTTGTATTAAAACTTTTTTCATAAAAAACCCCCCCAAAAGCTTTAGGTTAATTAAACTGATTTAGATTAATAATCTACGATAACTTGACCGTTCCCAGTGGTAGATACAATACCTGGACATTCCTACACTATATTACTCACGATCAGGTACGCTTGCCTATATATGTGGTAAGATAGTGGCTAGGCATTAGAGGTTAAAACTTGTTCCGTTTTTTATATAATAATTACCGCATCACATACCCAGTCTGGATCGGTAATAGCTTGCGGAACATCTAACGGTTCAAAATCACTTAAGAACCCGCCAAATAGAATCAGGTTGTGAACATTCTTTGACGCTCTGGTCTGAACAGGTTGAGAGGGATTCCCGATGATCTGGGAAGGGGGGTGACCTTTTGTCCACTTTCTGGTATGTGGAAGAGTGACATAGGCTTGTTGATCGTTCGATGCATCGTTCTCGTCGTGCACTGCTAAGACCTCTGTCTGGTTCCCACTTGAAGAGCCTTCTTCTAGATTTGTCAGTGGTTCTGCTTCCAACCGGGGCTCCCGTACTACCTGAGCATAGGTTCTTTGAGCCGAGCTTGGTGAAGGTAGTGGGCCTTCTTCTGGAATTGGTGCAAGAAGAGGGTGTGTAGTCTATTCTCGGACAGGTTCCAGTGAAGCAGCAGAAGAGGTTTCAGGGGAGAGACCACTGACTCTAGTGTCACTGAATTTGTTGAAGTACTCGATGATGGCTCTGTCACGAAAGCATCAGATGACACAGAAGTCTTGGTTGAACCAGCTTGAGTAGGTACTACGATCGGTCCAGTGAGAATAGGTAGATCATAGTCTGCAAGGTCTATAAAGTCTGAAGCAAAAGTGTTAGAAGCAGAATTTGTGCTCAGTGGTGCAGTGGACAGTTCAGGCAGTAAGGCATTTAGATTAATACGGCTTGCATCATAATAGGTTTCGGTTTCAGAAAAATCAACATTTGAGCTTTCCAAGATAGTTCGGGTCCGTTTGTTGAATACCCGATAAGTCTTTGAGTTATGTGAGTATCCAATGAAGATAGACTCATCAGACTTAGGTTCAGACTTTCCCAAATTATCTCGGTCATTTAAAACATAGCATTTACATCCAAAAACTCTAAAGTAATCGATGTTAGGCTTACGCTGCTAGATCCTCTCGTAAGCGGTTTTACCGGTCCGCTTAACGATCAGAGTCCGATTTTGCGTGTAGCATGCTGTAAAAACGGCTTCAGCCCAGAATGCTTGAGGAACGCCTGAGTGAGCCCTCATGGATCTTGCTGCTTCGACCAACGTCCGGTTCTTCCTTTCCACAACTCCGTTTTGTTGAGGAGTGCGTACCGCAGAGAAGTTGTGAGAGATCCCCACATCTTTAAGGAAGGATTGCAGCTTAGCATTCCGAAACTCAGTTCCGTTGTCGCTACGTAACTTCTTCACCTTGCGACCCAAAAGCACTTGAATCCGCTTGATGAAGGCAATTATCCGATCAGCAGCATCAGATTTGGCTAGTAGAAATTCAAGCCAGGTGAACCTCGAGAACTCATTAACAAGAACTAGTATGTACTTCTTTCTGGCCAGGCTCTCGACTTTCATAGGTCCACAAAGATCTATGTGGATCATGTCAAGTGGACTCTTGCAGTTGGTATCCATCTTCGGTGGATGTGAGCTTCTTCTCATCTTTCCTTGTTCACACGCAGAACACAAAGTATCCTTTGAAAGACGAGTCTCTGGTAGTCCCTTGACCAGGCGTTTCGAAACCAACTTGTTCATATCCTTAAAATTTTGATGACACAGCCTTCGGTGCCTTAACCAACTGTCCTCCTTAGATGCCTTTGAGAGCAAACAGATCGCATTCATCGGTTGAGAAAGTGCTTTAAACTAAGGGTGTGTCTGAGGGATTGAACGAAAGACGGTGGAATACAGGTTGTCGTTTCTCCGTGCACTAAGTACGACATTGTTGTCTTCAGCGTTCATATCACTTCCATATAGGAATTGCTTCACCCAGTAGCCATTATCACAAAACTGGCTAGAGCTAAACATGTTATATCCTAATCCCTCGATATACCGCACATCCTTAATGATGTACTTCCCATCGGTGATTTTCCTGTAACCCAACATCAGCTTTGGTGTCTTGTCCGCAGTTTTGATGTATCCCTCGAACCTTTCAACATAGTCGAAATGGAAGGACCTTTGACTAGTCATGTGTCTATATGCTCCAGAATCAAAGTACCACACATGACTGACCTGCAAGACAGATTAAGCTTGTTTAGGGACCCATTGCCAAATGGGTTCCTTTGGGTTATAGATAGATGAAACAGTCGGTGTAGTCCCCTTTTTGGATTCCTCCTTAGGCGTAGGGGACTTCACTAACGAAGAGGATTTAGCTTTACTTCTTTTTCTTCCCCTTCTCTTTCGATATTTCACATTAGAATTATGAGCATTAAAAGAATTAGCCACACCATAGCACAAGAAATTATCAAACATAAAACACATGTCATTATAAAAAGTATCAAAAGCATCGTTCAAGTTACGATTACGATTTACAGACATGTTTGATTGAAATCCTACACTGGGTGGGGCATGGCCTAAACCCGCACGGCTAAGACCACGTGATGCGGTAATTATCATACATAAAAAGCGTAACAAGTTTTAACCTCTAATGCCTAGCCACTGTCTTACCACATATACAGGCAAGCGTACCTGATCGTGAGTAATATAGTGTAGGAAAGTCCAGGTATCGTATCTACCACTGGGAACGGTTAAGCTAGATGTCGACTAGAGTATTAATCAGTGAATCTGGAAAATGGGGGGCTTGCTTTTAAAAAATGTATTTTTAAATATAAAAGACTAATAAATTAACCTAACCAAGAAGTGGAAAACTGATGAACAGACATACATTGGAGATAAGTGAATCCATTATGGTTTACTTTCATAAGACATAGATTAATGATTGTTGTCAGAATTTAAGCAATAAAGCACCCGAACATGTTTATCTAAGATTATCAACTACGTGTTGGTCCTCCTAGTACCAATACATAGGTCGTTTGTCAGACAATCTAGTACCGGTCATCCGATCCTATTTCTATTGCATGGTTTTCTACCTCCAGGTCGCTCTCGGTCCGAGTAACTACTTAACACAACTCTCATGGTCAAAGGGTAGGTTAAGGTAGGTTGATTATCCTATCGGAGTCTATCTATTTTGGTCAAACAGATACACCCAACCAATGAGTTCAAATAACCAAACAATATAAATTAGAACGGAATCAAAGACAACATTCAACAAATCATGCATCTAATTAATAAACTGAAATCCAAAGTATTCAAACCATAATGTAAACATAGAGAAATCAACACATAGACATGTCAATTGTAGATGAAAAACCAAACCATACTAAAGACCGGTCGATTTGGCATGACATCCTCTCGAATCATCTCCTCCGTAGCCGTCACATCGAGCATCCATCTTCTCGGGTTGGAAACCCTAACCGGCTCCCAACATCTAATCTAACCTAACTAAATTATGAGAGAACTGTATAAAACTCAATTCGATGCCTCAAACTGAATGACCAAGGCTCTTATTTATAATAAACTCGTCAGACCCCGTTTCGCGTTCGCGAAACGGCATTTTGCGGAGCGAAACACTTATCAAACAAACCCTAATTTTCTGGAAGCTTCCGAGGCTGAAAATGCAATCTTCGCGGCGCGAGGCTCTCCTCCGCAGCGCGAGCTCCCTCTTCGCGGCGCGAAAGTCAACGCGAAGTCAGTGAAAGCGTGAACATTCTAGAATTTACACACTTCGCGACGCCAAACTTAATAACTTGCGGACGCGAAATGCTCTCTGAGTTGCGTTTGTCCAATTTCCACGCTTTTTCTCCTTTTTTCGTACTTTTACGCACAAGCACCTCCAAAACCTGCAAAATTAGGAATTAAACCTTTTTAAGTCAAACAGCATCATAATTACTCTCAAAATGAAGAAAAAAGTGGGGAATTGATGCGAGTAAAATATGTATAATTTTGGAGTTATCAAAATTCCCACACTTAAGAGTTGCTTGTCCTCAAGCAAACATCTGATAAAATAAGAAAGATAACGACAAAATTATTCTCCATCCATGATCATGCTTTGAAAGAACAAGGATAGTCGCAAGAAATCAAGCACAATTCAGATACCAATCAGAGCCTCACAAGTCATCAAAGTCATGCTCAACCTTTTACCCTCACAAAGTATGTAACAAGTGTATCTCTCAAGGGGTAATATGTTATGTAGTGATCACACTGATACTCGACATCTCACCAACGCATATGCTTGTCACCAAATCTTATCTCCAGCACTGAAAAGTTGTCAACCGTCAAGAGGACTTTAGGGTTGTAATGTTAGGCTAAGGGTTAAGGGTAGAATAAAGGATATATAAGTGACTAAGGGTTTTGCAACAAAAACTTGAAAACTCAATCAGTAAAGATCCAAACAACGAAGCAATCTGATTTTCGAACAATGAAACTTTTGGGATGAGCATTTCCTCTCTTTTCATTTAGAATTGGCCTAAGCCTATGGCTTATTTGGGGCACAAATTCTTTTTCAATCTTTTCAGCTCACATTCTTTTTTTTTCAACATTCTCGAGTCTTTTGATATTTCTTTTTCTTTTCTGAGTCTCGAATATTTTTCTCTTTCTTTTCTTTTACCGTTTTTTTCAGAGCAGCAACTATGTTGCTTTTGGGCTCTTTTAAATCTCAATCCCATAAAAACTGTCAGATTTGAAAAGCTGGATCAAAACATCTCAAGAATCAAATTTAAGTTACGGCCAAAAGATAGATAAAACAATTTGGCTAAAGGATAAAAGATATAGTGGGTAAAGAAATGAAAAGGCTAAGGCTCAAAATTGATACAAAGGATGAAGTACTAATGATGAGTACTTTTTAATCAAAGGCTAGGCAAATCAAATAACCTTATGATGAGGTTATCTGACGAAGGCTAAAAGGGTTAGAAACGAAGGCCTCTATCAGTGCAATGGTGATAAATACTTCTCTTATGTGGTCTCGACAAGCATTCAAATGACAAGTTCTACCTTGGGTCAAAGTCGGTATTCCTCACGAAATAAATAATTAAGGCTCAAACTCTCAATGGAATTGGGTAAGGATCACTCATGGCAATTAGCATACACATGACTTTTTCAAACTCATAAGAACTCCAAAAAGTGTCTTCCTAAATGCAAAGCTCTTTCGACCTCCATAAATTTTTTTGAAAAGATCATGGATTTCGAAAAAATTTATGCTATATAATTCAAATCATATCAGATAAACAAATAAGCACAATAAGGACAAACAAGCGAAAGTTTACTTAACCCCCCTTCCCACACTTAAAAATTGCAGTGTCCTCAATGCAATAACAATTAAAGCATGTATGCGGAAAGGTAAAAAGATAAAGAACGAATACTGCCTGGGTTAAGGAAACTGAAGCTCTGACGAACTACTGAAATATGATTCGTACAACTGATTCGAGGGTCTACACACCAAATCTGGAAAACTAAAAACCAAAAACAAACAAACTAAAAAGAAAAATAAAAAGATAGTACGGTACAACCAAATTGAATCAATAATATCCAAACAAATCATTGAACCAAACAATCAATGGGGTCCACGGAATTGGTCCCACCACTGATCATAACTCTCGTAACCTGGAGGACTCGGGTCCTGTGGGTGCCAAACATCATACTGCGGTGGTGCTGATGGTCAGAACTGGGGGTCTGAGAAGAAACCCATCATCGACTGGTTCTGCCAGTCTAGCGATCTATGCATCTGAACATCGTGATAATGCGTACGAGACGTGAGACCCTGAATAGCCGTATACGCGTCCCAGTCGGGCGGTATCTGATGTGATCCCGAGGGTCCTGCCTCGTCCTGCTGCTGCTGATGATGTGGCTGCTGCGGCTCATGCATCTCCTGGTCCTCCGGCTCAACTCTCACTCCAGTCCAAACCCACGAACTACCAACTCCTCTCTCTATCACTCTCATCCCCTTAAGTTGGTTCTGGTCTATACGTCATAACTCTCCTAAACAAGTCAACGAGGCTATCACCTCCGGTGTCAGAATCCCATGGGAAGAAGCTAGGCGGGTGATGTAGTGACCACCTAAAAGTCCACTCGAGGTCCGGAATCCTCTAGCTCCAGTAAGAAAGTCTGCTATGATAAATGCTAGATGGGTGTGGCGGTCTCGGCTAACCAACTGATGAAGTAACCACAACTCAAAATCCCCTATCTGGTTCAGGGTGTACGCTATCATCCTATGTAGGACTCTATGCTCTGGGTCTACTAGGTTACCAGACTTGGTGTTGGACCGACGGTACGACCCTCGACCAAGCTGGCTCCATAACACGCTATAATCTATACCCTCAGGTGGAGCTAGGGCGCAATGTCCTATGTAATCCTCAAAATAATCAGTCCTGACCATATCAAGTGTGTAAAGCTCAAGGGATACAGCGAACTGTGCTAAAGTCTGCCTAAACCATCAGCCACCCAAACGATAAATAATACAAGCCTGTCTCACGCTCTCTCTCCCTCTATCCTCGTCAAAGGAATAGGTCGCTATGAACTCTAGGGTCAACTCACGATAGATAGGCTCACGAAGGTCTAAGGCGGCCTTCCAAGCAATGCTACTAAGCTCACTCGCGGGTGCACTCGGGCCTTTCTCAAAATACCTCAGAATATGTCCTGCTGCCTGAATAGTGTGCAGAAATTCCCAGTCCAACGTCCGGCCAATCTCGATGTGGCGACCCTTGATCTCATCAAGGTCCTTGATCAGCTTCTTCCGTTCGGCCTCATCATAATGCGGTTGCGGCTTGAATTGCAAAAACTCGTGCTCGCCAGATGTGGTCCTAAGAGAACGGGTACGCTACAACACACATCAAAAAGTTAGCGCACATACTTGACAGAAATGAAGGTTTCCTTGCCACACTTAGTTTTTAACCACACTTTATTAAATTACTAAAGAGATGGGAACCTACAAAAATTTTGAAAGCCAAGAAAATTTTTGACCAAATAGGTTCCCACACTTAGAATTTAATCTATCCCCTTACAAAATATAAAATTAAGTAAAAAGGATAATATCAAGCGTTTTTAACAAGTCATACAAAAATTGGCCAACGAAAACATAACTTGTAGAAACAACTTGATAAAAGTGCAATTACTCACTTAGTGCAAGACGGAAACGCAAAATACGCATGTATCAAGAAAATACACATCCAAGAATAGTTGCCGAAAAGAATAACCCAATCTTCCCACACTTTGCGTTTGACCGTATTTTTCACCTTAAAAACAATGGGAACCATAAAAAATATTTTCTTATTTGGTTTGGGGTTCCCACACTTAGAATCTTGCAAAAAGTGGCGTTTTAAAGATAAGCATAAAATGCCGCCAAAAACTTGGGTTTTAAATCGAGGTGAAAAACTACAAGATTCCTAAAATTATTTACGGTCACAACACCAAAAATGGAACGATAAAGTTTCGAAACAAACTAAGGCAACCGTTCAAGAAATCACAACGAACGCTTTCAAAAACCAAAGATTCATGTTTTTCGCCAAAACAAAAGATTGCACCTTCCCGTTTAAAGATTTTATAAAAACCAAAGTGATAAGAACCCCTTTTCAAAAATGTGTAACTTTAAGGTATTTTCGCAAAGTGGGTTCCCACACTTAAAAATTTTACCATCTAATTTTCAAAACCAATTAGTACCAAAAAACTTGTCTAGATGGTAAAATAGGCTTCAAGCATCTTTATTTAAAAAACTTGTTTTATTAAAAAGCTCCTTGCTTGAAAGTTTGAAAATTGGTCAATTACCGATGAGGAAGATGGCATCTTTGAACAAAGCAAGTGCGGCGAATAACACGACATCAAGCAACAAGACTTAAACACTAAGCACAAATATTGAATCTTCCCAAAAATCCCAATCAAAAGCTTGTAACACCAAGTTGGGAAAATTCAACAATGAAGCTTGCAAAAATGGAGCTTATCCAAATTAACAATCTAAGCATGAAAGCAAGCTCTTAACACCAAAAGATTTAACAATTAAACACATAAGATGGTTTTCCCCAACAATTACCCTCAACACTTTGTAAAACAAAATTGGGGAAAAACCAAGAGAGCATTCAACAATGGAGTTCATCATCAACAACAATAATCCATTGAAATCATCAAAGAAAACATGCTAGCAAGTTAAACAAACTTATAACACGTATCAAGTAAGCACACAAATTCGGTTTCCCCCACCCATCACACAAATCACACAAAAAGCTCAAATTGGGGGAAAAACACCATGGATGCAACCTTCAAGAAAAAAAATTAAAGATGGGGAGGAGATGAGATTACCTTGGGAGCCATGGATTTGAACAAAATCGGACCTAAGAGTGGATAGAAATCAAAAATCGCAGGTAGAGAGGGGGTTTCACGGCGCAGAAGAGAGAAAGAAGTGAGCGAAACCCTAAAATTCGCGATTTTAAAACAGCCCCTGTTGGAAGCTCGCGGCGTGAGCAAAATACCTCGCGGCGCGAGGGTTTAATTTTGGGCACGGGACAGAACAGTCGAGGCTCGCGGCGCGAAGCAGAGGCTCGCGGCGTGAAGGCTTTTTTCAAAATTTCATTTTTGGTCCCTAAACTCTTCTCACGACGCAAAACTGAAAATTTCGCGAAAGCGAAGTGCTTTCTGTCCAAGTTCGAAAAGATTTTCCGTTCAAAAATCGATTTGGTTGACTCCACTTGACTCTGATGACTCAAACTTAACTAAAACTAAAAGAAAAACTAAAAAACGACAAAACACGGGTTGCCTCCAGAGAAGCGCTTGTTTTTGTCTCGAGTCTCGAGCCTGACTCTGGGGTTATGCACCCTTGTTTGAAACCAAACACCCTCCACTCGCAATCATGTTAGGGTGGTAACAGTGGTACATACCTGGGCTTACCGATTTACCTTTGTGTGATCCCCCAGGTAGAGTTGCGCACCACTTATCACTCCGGTTTGTGTTCCGTCTCTTTGCAAAATGAGTGTACGGGATTGGTATCTTTGGAACCAGATCCTTTAGATACTCCATTATGTGCGTTGGTTCAACCAATTGCTTTTGGCAACTGGCTTCCCAAAAAGGATCTTCGTATCGATTAACCTGACAGAACAAAGGCTCATTGTTAGTACCATCACACTCAGACATTTGGAGATTTACCTTTGGCTGAATGGGGGTTAGATATTCTTTTGGAGTTTGTTCCTCATATCCCTCTTGCTCAAAGTCTTCGCCATCCGATTGTTCACCCATTGTTTCATCCTGTAAAATCAAAGAACTGTTAGAATCATCGGATTTAACAAATGGTTGACTTAGCTTTTGTTTAGGAACGGATTGGTCCGGCGAGGCTTCTTCGGATGGATCATCTTGCATTAGAACTCCGAGTCCATCTAGGCAGTCATCATCAAAGTATTCTTCCGTTGTATTAACCTGCCATGAAAACTCATCGTCAGAATCATCATAATCGGACCATGGTGGAATTACCTCATGTTGAATCCATGAATTCTCTATTTGCGGCCAAGGCTTTTCAATAACGGTTTGATCCATGGAATTTATCATTATTGTCGGAAGTTCTTCGATTCGTTGTTCGTCATTTGGTCGGGCGTCTTCTTGTAATGAAAGTTCAACATCATCCCTGAATCAAATGTCTTCCTCCTCCATCTTTAGCTGTCTGTTGAATTGAGCCACTTGTTCCAAATCCCTCGTCATCCTTCGAATCTTTTCTTCCCAAGGAAGTTGATCATATGTCCCCAAACGCTCGTCAATCTTCCTCAATGCATCTTTGAGTGTTGGATCCATTTTTGCAAAATAACACAAATACCCAGCGTAGCACGAAAATATAAGAGAGATAAATTAAAAATTGAAAGCTAAACTAGAAACCAAATAACTTAATCGGGAATAAATTCCCAATCAAGGATCGATTAACCAGATAAACTCTAGTATCCAACTAAGCAACCATTCCCCGGCAACGGCGCCAAAAACTTGATGCGGTAATTATCATACATAAAAAACGTAACAAGTTTTAACCTCTAATGCCTAGCCACTGTCTTACCACATATACAGGCAAGCGTACCTAATCGTAAGTAATATAGTGTAGGAAAGTCCAGGTATCGTATCTAACACTGGGAACGGTTAAGCTAGATGTCGACTAGAGTATTAATCAGTCAATCTGAAAAATGGGGGGCTTGCTTTTGAAAAGGTATTTTTAAATATAAAAGACAAATAATAAATTAACCTAACCAAGAAGTGGAAAACTAATGAACAGACATACATTGGAGATAAGTGAATCCATTATGGTTTACTTTCATAAGACATAGATTAATGATTGTTGTCAGAATTTAAGCAATAAAGCACCCGAACATGTTTATCTAAGATTATCAACTAGGTGTTGGTCCTCCTAGTCCCAATACATAGGTCATTTGTCAGACAATCTAGTACCGGTCATCCGATCCTATTTCTATTGCATGGTTTTCTACCTCCAGGTCGCTCTCGGTCCGAGTAACCACTTAACACAACTCTCATGGTCAAAGGATAAGTTAAGCTAGGTTGATTATCCTATCGGAGTCTATCTATTTTAGTCAAACAGATACACCCAACGAATGAGTTCAAATAACCAAACAATATAAATTAGAACGGAATCAAAGACAACATTCAACAAATCATGCATCTAATTAATAAACTGAAATCCAAAGTATTCAAACTATAATGTAAACAAAGAGAAATCAACACATAGACATGTCAATTGTAGATGAAAAACCAAACCATACTAAAGACCGGTCGATTTGGCATGACATCCTCTCGAATCATCTCCTACGTAGCCGTCACATCGAGCCTCCATCTTCTCGGGTTGGAAACCCTAAGCGGCTCCAAACATCTAATCTAACCTAACTAAATTATGAGAGAACTGTATAAAACTCAATTTGATGCCTCAAACTGAATGACCAAGACTCTTATTTATAATAAACTCGTCAGACCCCATTTCGCGTTTGCGAAAGGGCATTTCGCGGAGCGAAACACTTATCGAACAAACCCTAATTTTATGGAAGCTTCCGAGGCTGAAAATGCAATATTCGCGGCGCGAGGCTCTCCTTCGCGGCGCAAGCTCCCTCTTCGCGGCGCGAGCTCCCTCTTTGCGGCGCGAAAGTCAACGCGAAGTCAGTGAAAGTGTGAACATTCTAGAATTTACACACTTCGCGACGCCAAACTTAATAACTTGCGGACGCAAAATGCTCTCTGAGTTGCGTTTGTCCAATTTCCACGCTTTTTCGCCTTTTTTCGTACTTTTACGCACAAGCACCTCCAAAACCTGCAAAATTAGGAATTAAACCTTTTTAAGTCAAACAGCATCATAATTACTCTCAAAATGAAGATAAAAATGGGGAATTGATGCGAGTAAAATATGTATAATTTTGGAGTTATCACCACGCCTCTTAGGGAAAGCAGAAAAAGTGTTGTTCCATTCTTGATGATCCTTTCTCGGTGGCTTCACATTCTCTCCACCATCTTTCCTCCTCCCATATGCATTCAAAGCATGGTGTGACTTAGAGGACGGTTTAGTAGAAATGGATTTGCCACCTTTTCCAGATGACGGTTTTGAAAAATTAGGTTTAGTGGAAGTGAAGGGTTGATTAGGTTTTAACCGAGATGTCTTACCGACTTCGAAGGTACTCGAATCAAAGTCAAGACCTTGAATGGGTTTGACTGAGGCACAAGCATCGTTAGAGTCGAATTTCTTGTTCTGGAGTCCCTTAGGTGTATGTGGCTTGACTGATTTCTCCTTGTCAGTACCTACACGTTTTCCACCCTTGGGGTTACTTTTCTCAGAACTAGAAGCTAGTGACTCAGCAGGCTTCTCAGGTTTGGAAACAACAGCTTTCTTTTTCTTAGGAATCAAACCAGAAGGATCATTACCCTCATCGAAAAATATCTTCACCTCATATTCAACTTTGGGATCCAGGTCTGGTTTGGGTTTGGGATTGGCTATCCTATGGTTAAGGATAGGGGATGTCTTATCATCATTAGAATCTAGAGAGTAAAAGTTCTCAAAATCAAGAATTTTCCTTCTCAAACAAGAGATTGACACATCTTGGTTAGTAAAGGTATGGCGATACATAATCTCCTTTTCATAAAGCAATTTTTTTCCAACTCAAATTGAACTTCTTGGATGATGAGTCGCTTTTGGAGATCCACAAATTTGGTTTTAAAAACAGTGAAAGAAGAACTTGCGGTCCCACACTCCGAAGAAAGCCTGATTCTCTCGGCATTAGCCTCGAGTAAGTCCTTTTCCAGAGTGTGTATCAAGGTGTCTTTTTCAGAGACAATAACTCTAAGATTCAAAATCTGATGTTGACAGGCATCTAGGTCCATTGCTTTTAATCTAAGTCCGAACACCTCCTTTTCTAGTTCCACTAGGACGGGACTCTTAGTTGCGGAACATCCGTGGGTTGGATAACTAAAGTCTCCTCAGATAAGTCGATTTTCCTAGTACCATAATTGGTGTTCAAGTCGGCATAATTTATGGGTGGCATAGCTACACGAGGGGTTCTAGCCTTGATACCTTCCCAAGTGGGTTGGGTATTGGTCAGATCACTAGCAGGGATGAAAATGGGTTTATTTGGAGTGGGACTTGTGGGAGGACTACTCGTGGTGCTGTTTGAAGGACTTGTTTTTATAGTGATGGTCTCACTATTAATTACTTCGGTGTAGGTGATGGTCTGTCTAACATACTCCTCGGTAACGTGTCCTCCTACAAGGGCTGGTTTAGGCTTGGAGGCGGCCATATCCTCAAAGTTGTATAGATTTGAAGGTGCCTTTTCAGTAAGTCCTAGGCCGGGTCTAGCTTTGTGAAAAGGATTCTTGTTGGCATGCTGGGTGAGAATACTGAGAGTCTGTTCAGATTGTCCTTTTTTGAAATTGTTGTCCTCGAGCTCTTGGATTTTTGAGAAAAGTCTAATTCTTTCTTCCGAAAGTAACTGGAATTTGATTGTGAGCTCTCCATGGTTACTGTTAAGTTCCTCATGGGATTTTTGAAGACACAACAATTTATTTGACAAGTTTGACTCTCTAATGCCAGACTCAAGTACTTCACGATTATAATCTAATGTCAAGCCCTCGAGAAAACTTTTGTAAACAGCACTGTCGATTCTAAATTTCGTGACGAGAGTTCTTTTCGATTGGAGATTTCTCTCTAAGTCACAAATTTTAGCTTCTAACAGTGATATTGTATCAGTTATATCAGGGATAGTGGATACCTCAGAAGCATCAATGTCTTGGTAAGTGCTAGGACCAACACCTTTCGGTCCTTCAAAGTCTGCCATCAAACATAGACCTTTCACCAAGTGATCTTCCTCATCCGAGCTCTCTTCTTCGCAGACCCAATTTTCCTATTCAACCAGCAAAGCAACCCCTTTTTCTCTCTTCCTTAACAAGGCAGCCTTCTTCTCGAAGTAGGCAGCATCCTTGTATTTCACCGTGCAGTCCTTGGCATACTGTCCCAGTTTACCACGTGGTTGTAGGACTTGGGGTTTGTTGAGGAGTGGTGTTAGAGCAAATATTATTGTATCCGAGATCTCAAGATGAGGAAATAATATTCAAGTCAAACATTGACATAGCATGGAGGTCAAAGAAGAAAGTCAAGCATCAAACTCAAAGTAAAAGCATTAAACGGAAAAGTCAAAGTCAAGGAAGGAAGCTTTAATGTCAAAGTCAAAGGTTTAATTAGAGACGTCAAAGTCTTGTAATTAGAGTGTTTGACTAATTAGTCTTTGGTATAAATAGGAGAGATTAAGTGGTAATTAGTGAGGAGCTTAATTGTAATATTCATTAGTGAGATCTAGAGAGAGAATCTAGAGAGAGAAAGTTCATATTGTAAAGATTCAATCATGGAATGAAGATTTTGTTTGTTTGATCCATTGTTTCTTGCACTTACAAGTGGTATCAGAGCTATGACAGAAGATTTGGTGCACAATTTGATGATGATTTGAAGAAATTTGAAGAAAATTGAAGAAATTTTGAAGAAATGGGTTTTATAGAATTTTTCTAGATTTGTAGATTTTTGGTGTTCATTGTGTAGATTTCTTTGTGTTTTTGTGTTTCTGGTGTGTTTTCTAATCATCTTCAATCACTCTAGATCAAAATTGTACTCAAATTTGAGTTTTGACTTTTGAAAAGCTTCAAAGTTCATCCATGGAGTTTTTGAGAAAATTTTGAAAATTGGATGAGTTTGATCTATTTTTGGTAAGCGTTGCTTCACAAAAGTTGTTTGTAATCATGAGGTGAGCAACATATTCGAATTTTGTCAAATTTGGTGAAGATTTGAGAAAATCGTTCTTGAAGATTTGAGTTTTTGTTCTTGAGAGTTCATGAGTGATTTAGTGATTTGATGAGTTTTTGATTCGTTTTGGGCAAAATTGTTTTTAAAATGTGTTTTTAGACATGAATCCATCATTTGTTTCAAGTTTTAAGGTCTAAAATCCATTTTTGAAATTTCGGGTTGAAGGTGTTCTTCATGTTCTTGAGGATTTCTTGTTGAGAAAGATGAAAATTTGGGAATTTGATCCAAAAGTTTAAGAATTTTTTGCAAAAAGGTTGTTTGTGGGTCAAGTTAGGATGTCTCGAGCATAAATTGTTTAATTTTTCGAGCCAAATTTTTTGATTTTTCGAGCTGTTTTTAAAGTGTGTTTGTCCCAATAATGCTAAAGAGAAATGAGATGGATTGAAATCAATTGAAATGAAGAACACTTGAGCTTGGAGAAATGCATCAATGGTGAATAAGAATATTGCAATAAAAAGATAACCAAAATGATGATAATAGCATTCCACATTAAAACCCTAATCATCTCATTCCTTAAATAGGAAAGAGGGAAAATACACAAATGACATAAACGGCCCCCGAAGTTCCAAACTTCTAAACAAGGGCATTACAGAAAGATAATTGTTCAATTAAACTGAAAGTTAACTACTGAAAGCTGTAAAGATAGTGCTTCTGACTCTTCCCAACAAAGAGGTCTAACAATCTCCCCCTTTGGGAAGAAGTCAGAAGAGTGGCGGTAGCTCGAAAGCAGGATCCCACTTCGACATCTGCATGAACTCGTCCGAGTCCCCTATGATCCTTGCACGCATCTTCATTGCGGCTTCGACACGTCGGTACATCAGTCTCTCTTTCATCTTCTCCTCTAGCAGCTTTATTGCCTCCAAGACCTTGGCCTTCCCGTCAATGATCTTCGATGAAGGGATCTGATCAGTTAACAATCTGCTCATGAGCCCGTTGTACACATAGAGCAAGGTACCGTCACTGAACTTGGCAAGCTCGCTGAATCGCATAAACTTGCGCTCTTTCTTCTTCCTGGTGACGTAGACGATGCCATGCTCTGGTACTCTGGTTGGCATGTAGAGATAGTAAGCTCCAATTGCTGGCACATGCAGGTTTGGACGGAGCAGGTTGACTTTGGGTTGGCGACTCTCGATGGCTAGTTGGTAGTCCATCACGCGTGCAAGAGTGATCGCATGACGAACATATCTCTTCAGAATCTCAAGGCCATCACGATAGTAGTCGGGTCGGAGGATTGGACCTTGAAGATACTTGATGAGCGCCAGAAGGTCTTCAAGGTGGATGCGATCCAGATCTGCTTCAGTGAACGTCCAATCTTGTAGTTCTCCAGTGGGTTTGCCGGTACCGTACATTCTGACATAGAACTCGAGGAATAACTGATGTCCGTGCTTATAGGGGCGAACATTAGTTACCTTCGGGAATCTACGCCTTATCCTCTGTCGTCTGTGTGTTGCCCAGTTACAAACCCTCTGGTGGACGTATGCTGTTCTTCTTCTGAGCTTCTTGATGTGAGAGATCCCGAAGTACACCTTTCGGGACCAAACATGCAGCTTTTCTTGCTGGAAGATGCGGGAGAAGGATTCTTCGAGAAACGGCCTGAAGATGACCGAGTGGTTTCAGTTCAACTGGATGACGGTGGGAGTAGTGGACTCGGGAGTCGTGGTTGAGATCAACTGAGGAGCTTCTGAAGTGGGAAACTCAACTGTGGAGAGGAAGCTGTCATAGTCTGAGTCTCGAAGGATGTAATCCCCCTTCTGATAAATCCGAAGGCTTTGAGCGAGCGACCGCAGTAATCTCCGGGCTTCTTCCGGAATCTGATCAGCTGAAAGGTCGGTCGGTGCTGCTTCTGGGGTAACGACATCCACATCTGCTGTCTCAACTAGATGAGGGAACTATATCACCTCGTCTAGCGGGATTGAATCGTAATGCCAACCCTCAACATCAAGAGTCTCCGTGTCTGAATCTTCGTACGGAGTTGCGGCGGTAGACTCTGATGGAGCGCTTGAAGGAGCTGTAGTAGAAGCTGGAGCCGAGGAGGAACCGGAACCGGAGGCTGACTGGAGGTCGATGCGAAGCCTTTTAGAAGCTTGTACCTCCCCCTCATGAGAACCCGGTGCCGAGTCATCAGGGTCATCATGCCTCCATTTGGAAGGCTGAGCCTGAGACCGACACATGGCCTCCAGTTCCCGGATGCGCTGCTGAAGGAGCTCAATCTGGGCGTCTCTCTCTCGAAGCTGGGCGGATAGGCGATCATTCTGAGTGGTGTAGGAGGAAATCATGATCGCGTGCTCCGCCTCGATGACATATCCAGGGATGTCAGGTAGGTTTCCCGAGGTAGGAGGTGGAAGACGGAGAACATCTTCGGACTGTCGAGGGATAGGAACTTCAGTTGACGGGGTTCCTCCGCATGCTTGCCCTTGATCCGCCGTTTGAGCTCATAAAGCTCCTGATCCCAGTCTTCTTGAAGCTTTCGTGATGCCTCAAGATCTGCCAACCTCTTCTTCTCTGTCTCTGCCAAGGCACGCTCCAACGCCTAGACTCGTACATCCCTAGCCTTGTTGGCTTCCTCCATGGCTTGCATTCGTGAGTGGACGACTTTTAGGATGTCGTCCAAATCCGTCGGACCTTGAAGTCCGGTTGTTACTTGGGTGGTTTTAGGAATTCCACCCGAATCTGTCAGGCTTAAAAGCCCCGTTGTTGCGTGAGCGTCTTTAGAGACTTCGCTCGAGTCTGTCGGACCCGGTCCCGGTGGTACTAAACCCAGTGCTGCTTGAGCTCCGGTTGTCGAGAAGAGACCTATAGAGGTGCTCTCTCGGCCTGATGTCACCGCTGGTGTAATGTTGACCGTGTCAGGGCTTCCGGTGGATCCTCGAAGGGCGTCTTCTGACGCACCAACTCTCCCCGTTCCGGTCAAGTCCCGAGGGATCTCGACATGAGTGGCCCACGAGCGTGTCCTAATAATCGAAGGGATCACAAAGGTCCCGGTAAGTGGCTTCACGACTCGATGTGCACTGAATGAAGTCAAGAGGTGGGGCAGATCCTCTCTTATCTCAACACCGGCAGACTCCAAGTGAGGGGCCGGTGGAAGTTGTGCTGAATCCCCGTGAGAGACTGAAACGACCATCTGTTGAGAGATGGTCGAGTGGGTGGTTGAGGTGTGCAAATGCGCTAGTTGGCTGCTAGCGTCTTGACCAGACACCATAAGGTGCCCAGTCTCGATGTGGGTTGCCTCCCTGTTGGATTGACTCTGGGTTGGGGGGGACTTCCGTTTCTAACCTATGCGGCTCTTCTTCTCCTACCGCTTCTTGAATCTGAGCCCACGACTCATCCAACTGGACCTCTGCCTCTTCAGTCTCTTTTTCTAATCTCTCTCTCTCTTCCTCATCACTATCTACCCTACCCCAGCCGGTAGCAACTTCGGCTTCTCCTTCTTCCTCACGACCGACAGTCCGGTCATCTGATGCTAGATCCCCAGCCAAAACGGGATCCTCGGACATCCTGTCGTCGTTGAATGATGAGGTAGCTTCGTCAGCATCAATCATCTGGGCCTTTCCTCCCTTCGCCGGTTCGGTCTCTTGGAACTCTTCATCAGATCCATAGTCAAGCTTCTCGGATTCTGTGGCCTCGTCATCTTCCTCACGACGGTCAGAATGAGAGTGATCAGAAGACTCATGACCGTCGGAGTCATCGCCGGAGGGATCACCGGATGGTTCTCCTTGCAGTTGTGGGGCCGCGCTCGCATGAGTTGGGGAGGGGAAGTGTGCTTGTTCTTGTGGGGAAGCTTCCACTTCCTCATGCATAGGCTCGGTTTGTTGCGGCGGCGACGGCGTGCGGCGATCTTCGGATGACGAGTGAATGGGGGATTGCTGGAGTATCCCGGTGTATTGCTTGACCCGGTAGCCAAGCATGAGATCACGTTCAACGGCAACTTGCGTCGTTTCTTCAACGTATGTGCGTGTGCGGGCACGGCGAGCCCGAGTCTTGATGGCTCTCTGATAGGCCTCAGCTCCCTCGATGTGAGGAGTGGAGGACGTACGTACAATTCTACCCGCTCTCCCCTCACGTCTACACTCATAACTCCCGAGCCAGAAGCTCCCTCACTGGAGCTTTGGCCCGCCGTGCCAGCGCCACGGCTTCTACGAGGGATGTGTTGCGCGTCCGGGGTAGGGCTCCTCGGTTCTGAGGAGTCCGTGGACGCGGCTTCTAAGCCTATCGACACACGGTATAGCCTAACACTCTCCGCCCTACGGTCCGCCAAGTCCAACACATTCTCCGGGATGGGCAACTCTACCTGGCCGCGCTTCAGAGTCCTCTTGTTCATCCTTCCAATCTGCGGGCTCTGAAATCGTGGGTGGCCAGATTTGTGTCGGACCGTCGGATGGCGATCCATATGATCACGGATGATGATGCTGAAAAACCGCATCCAAGGGATGGATGTGTGACGGTTCCTTGCAGGGCCTGCCCTGACGTCGTTGATGACGTCCATCCAGAGTTGTTGCGCGACGTCAATGCGCCTTCCGTAGGCGACCGAATGGATTACGTGCCACAGATGGGTGGATGCTCGGTCCACGCCGTGAGTCTCTGAAGATAGCGTGCGGTTCAGAATGTTGAAGACCGAGAACCAGATGGGGGGCAGCATCCCTTGAGTGACGTGAGATATTCCATTGAGCCTTTGACTTGGTGTAACATGGACCCCGAGCGCGAGAATTTCGCTGAAGAGTTCGGGGCTGGAAACTAATGGCTCGAATGGGGCCTCGGGAGTGGCGGCAGGCAGATGAAGGATTCTCCTGAGATCCTCCAGGGTGATTGTCAGCTCGGTATGATCAACACGGCCCACGATGGTCAGCACAACATCTCTGGTCTCCACGCGAGATGTCCTCCAGAACTACTGAAGGTACAGCAGTGGTATGTCAACGGTAGTCTGCATAGCATAAGCCAGGGGATGCACCTTGAGGATCTCGAGTACAACCTCGTCTTGAACAACGAAGTTAGTCAGGTCGACGTATTCGTTGTTCTGGTTGATAGGACGAAGGTCACTCGGAGCGATGAGCGCACGGTTGGCAGTGTTGTTGATCGGTGAAGGAGGGGCGTTATGTTGATGAGCCATCTCTGTCAAGTCAAGACGTGAAATGGCATTAGTAAGTGCTCTGAAAGATGCTAAGTGAAAAAGACTATACCCTCGACTAGGTGTAACACCACTTTTCCAAAATACTAATTTAATTAAATATTTTAAACAAAACCGTAATAAATGCCAAACTCAAAGTCTAATAAACAAAAATCAGTGTATGGTTTATAAATCATAAATTTATAATTTAACTCAACGTATCAAAACAAGCGGAATAAATGGTTTCATAGCAACTATCGTTAAGATTCGATTGGAACTGTCTTCTGTCTCGGAGTCAAGTCGGGGCCTTGCCTTTGCCCGTAACCGAACTAGTTCCTGAAAGAAAAAAATATAAACAACAACGGGTAAGCGAAACGCTTAGTGAGCAGATACTATATATAACTTATACTAGCACATGCATATGTACCCATAACAGGTACCACACACACATATACCATGTCGACATATCATCACATACAAGCATATCCAAGATATCTATACATATTCACAACGATGGGTCAACCACCAAATCATATCAACATAATACATATCACACGACCTGTACTGACACCCGACTCTCAAGAGATTGATATAAATCTCCCGTCAGTTTGGAGACGGGTCGGCCCCCACAACTCATCAAGGGCATGTGGATTCCCTCTCTCCCGTCGATTAGGACACGGGTCTGCCCCCACAACTCACCAAGGGCATGTGGTTCCCTTTAATCGCTCGCCAGCTTAGGACACGAGTTTGCCCCCGCAACTCATCAAGGGAATGCGGTTCCCTTTACATGACACTACTACTCATACATACACACATGGTAGTATAAATCATACATAGTGAAAACTCACCTGATAGCAATGTAAAGTGCTCCTCGGCATCCTCACGGTGGTACGATTGATCACCTAAGCAATTCAAGTATGGTACTCATCAATTACCATTCAAACAACACCGAAAAATTCTATTCCGAAACGAGAGTCTTAGCCGTAGCTAGACTAGTCCAATTGACCCCAAAATTCAAGCCCAGCTATCTTATAACATTCTTAACAATAACTCATAGCCAAAACCCAAAGACGACACAAAACAAAAATTGAAAAGCGAACAGAAAACTTGCGCGGCCTTCCCCAAACATCCCAATACAATAACCCAACAATAATCAATCCAATGTATCTATAATGATTCTACAACATGCTACATCCAATTGGTGATTCAATGATCCCCAATTCCGTTAACAAACGTATAAATCCTAACCGCTTATTCAACTACATAACTAGCAAAATCTAACGACACAAGGGTTTAGAAATCATACCTTGCAATCAATTAATAACCCACCCTTGATTCTCCGTCGTTTGCCTTCGAGAATCGCTCACACACACACCACTTGAATCCCCAAATTACCGAATTTGGTTTCCTGGAAAAACAGCCAACTTCGGCCGTTTGCTGCTCCCTACTGGAGCCTCCGATGCTCGATCCCTCCGGTCAGATTGAAGAACAATGAGTTGTGAAGCCGCTGTCCAAATTTCACGACGATCCGACGAGCCGATCTCCCACGGCTGCGCAATCCTGACGGGAATTCCGAAATTCTCCTCTTTCTCTCTAAAAAACGTTTTTTGCACAAATGAAAAGGCATTAGGGCTTTCAACCCTAATATATCTGATTTTAAAAGATACAAAACAAACCCGTGAAGTCTCCACAAGACATTGATTAACCAATAACCCATCACGCAACAACGATTAACGACTAACCGAAAGAACCCTAATCTTACGAAACGATAAATTAATAAGGGTTCAACGTTATACCTTACGGATTCGACGGGGAGAACGACGAGAGTAACAATGATCCAAGCCTCTAACCACTTCTTCTCCATTCTCCTCTCTTCGTCTCTCTCTTTCTTGATCTCTCTCTCCCTTTCTCTTCAATTCTCTAAAACTGATCTAAGGAAAAGGGTTCTAAGGCTTAAGTACCTGGACCAAGCCCATCCTACCTAATTTCAGACCCAAAATTTAATTAAAGTCCATTTAAAAGCTTGAGCCCAATGTGAAATAACTAGACGTAAAATAGATAGATGAATAATAAAGAAAAACGAAAACAGGGCGTTACACTAGGCGCGAGTCTGAAAACCTCGAAAACCCAAAAAATGAGTGTTTCGTATTTTCCGAGTCAAAAACAAGCAAACACACGAGGGGAGCGTTTTCCGATTCGGAAAACATGGTTTTCCGAATCGAAATGCTCAGCACTTAAAGATTTAAGGCCTAAATAGAGATAAGCTTTCCGATTCGGAAAACATGGTTTTCCGAATCGGGAAACACTATACTTAGAAAATAAAGGCATGCTCAAACAGATGGGTTTTCCGATTCGGAAAACATTGTTTTCCGAATCGGGAAACAAAATCTTGTCCTCTCACTTGATTCGGAAAAACTAGGAAACCCATAAGGGCAATTCCATGTTTTCCGAATCGGAAAAGATGAAAAACACGAGGCACAAGTTTGGATTCGGAAAACCTGATAATCCGAATCGGATTTATCTGGTTTTCCGAATCGGAAAACACTTAGGGATACTCAACGGTTTTGAGTTCGGAAAACATGAACATTCATGTTTTCCGATTCGGAAAAACGCGAACTGTTCATCTTCCTAGTCAAAAACCGTTCACAAAACTCCGATTTGAAGCTCTAAACTATTACCATTTGATCTAAAACAGTAAAACACAAGTTCAGAAGCATATTTGGATCGATTAAACGCCCCGAAATCCCATTCCAAGAAGTTTGGGTTTCGGGTAAGTTTTAAAACTTTAGGCTTCGATCCAGACCTTAAAACGATTAGATTTAACGTTATAACTACATAAGGATTGTTCGTGAACTTACCAGGATTGCAGAAACGTATTCGGATCGACGAATGGATCAAAGATGAGCGAAAACGGGATCGGTTGCGTGAGCGGTAATCGGGTGAGAATTCAGAGAGAAAAGTGAAAAATTTTGAAATTGTGAACAGTAACTCTTGAAAACCGGTATTTATATTTTTACCAAGATACACTGTGTTTGGCTCGAAAATACTGTGTTTGGCTCTCCTTTTGGCTCTCTTAACCCGACTTTCACCAAATGGCAAAACTAACCCCTGGACTTGTAGTTTAAAGAAATTTTCAAAACAGACCCTGGACTACAAGTTTCGCAAAATTGCAAAAGGAGTCCCTGAACATAAGATTCAGAAAGTGGCAAAGTTAGTCCCCGAACTTGTAAGTTCAAATCATGTACTCTACCGCCCCCTGAACTTTCAAGTTCGCAAAAATTTACAAGTTCAGCTCCCGATCCGTGAATAAAGAGACTTGCTTGGTACGTCTCAACTGTGTTTTGTGCAAGTTCTGATCTGAAGTAACCAGAAGTCGTTGTGAGGTTCCACAACTACAAAATAAAGTCTAGAAAGGTATCCATTGTAGTGTGGATCCGAGAACGTTAGAAAAACATGCAGATAAAGATATGACACTCCCCCTCGATTCATGCAAACATTCAAAGACTCTTAAAGACTCCCCCTACACACATGCATACTTAAACTGAATTCCCGACTCCCCCTAGACCTCAGGCAGGGAGGTCTAGCATTCCCAATTTACTCAGGAGAAAGAAGTGACGCTTCTCATCAAACGGCTTTGTAAACAAATTAGCAAGCTGATAGTCACTCTCCACAAAGTACAGTTCAACATTACCTTTCTCGACGTGGTCCTTGATGAAATGATATCGGATGTCGATACGCTTCATTCGAGAATGTTGAACCGGATTAGCCGTGATTTGAATCGCACTCTTGGAGTCGCAGTATATGGGAATCCTCTGCATTGTGTATCCAAAGTCAGCAAGTTGAGTCTTCATCCACAGAACTTGCGAGCAGCAGCAGGCGGCGGCCACATATTCAGCCTCCGCATTGGATAGAGACACGCAATTCTGCTTCCGGGATGACCAACTCATTAACTTGTCTCCAAGAAATTGACACGCACCAGAAGTGCTCTTTCTGTTAAGCTTGCAACCTGCATGGTCTGAGTCTGTATAGGCTATTAGTTCAAAACCAGAATCCTTTGGGTACCAAAGGCCAAAATCCGGTGTGCCTTTGAGATACCTAAGGATTCTTTTGACTGCAGACAAGTGTGAATCACGAGGATCACACTGGAAATGAGCGCAGACACCCATGGAGAAGACAATGTCGGGTCTACTAGCCGTGAGATATAAGAGGGAACCAATGATTGCCCGATAAGTCTTCTGGTCAACCGGTTTACCAGAAGAATCAGCGTTTAGTTGAAAATTTTTGGGCATTGGTTTTCCGCAGAGTTTGAACCACCGAAATCAAAGCGTTTTAAAAGATCTTGAACATATTTAGCTTGATTTATAAAAATGCCATCAGGGCGTTGTCGAACTTTAAGTCCTAAAAAGAACGTCAACTCGCCCATCATGCTCATTTTAAATTGGGATTTCATGGTGTTTTCAAACTCTTGGCACATCTCAGGCTTCGTAGATGCAAAGATAATATCATCCACGTATATCTGAACTATGATTAGGTCACTACCTGATCTCCGAAGAAACAAAGTGGGGTCGATCGTACCTTTCTTGTAGCCAACTCCTAGCAAGTAATCAGTGAGAGTTTCGTACCATGCCCTAGGAGCTTGCTTGAGACCGTAAAGCGCCTTATCCAACACGTACACGTGGTTTGGATATCTGGGATCGACGAATCCTTCCGGTTGCTCAACGTACACCTCTTCTTGAAGAACACCATTCAAGAAGGCACACTTGACGTCCATTTGATACACTGTCATGTTCTTGTATGCGGCATATGCAAGGAAGATCCGAATAGCCTCGATCCGAGCCACGGGCGCAAACGTCTCATCATAATCAATACCCTCTTGTTGGCAATAACCTTTGGTAACCAATCGAGCTTTGTTCCGGATGATGAGATCGTTCTCGTCTTTCTTGTTCCGGAATATCCACTTCAGCCCGATTATGGACTTTCCCCATGGTTTGGTTACCAAACGCCATACTTTTCTCTCGAATTCCGCAAGCTCTTCTTGCATCGCTAAAACCCAATCAGGATCGGTAAGAGCTTGGGAAACATCCGAAGGTTCAAATTCATTTAAGAACCCTCCGAATAGAATCAGGTTTTCTACGTTCTTTGAAGATCGCGTCTTGACAGGTTGTGAGAGACTCCCGATGATCTGGGAGGGGGGATGATCTCGTGTCCACTTTCTAGTGTGTGGAAGAGTGACATAAGTTTGTTGGTTGTTGGATGCGTCGTTCTCATCTTGCACTGCAAAGACCTCTTGCTGGTTTCTACTCGATGATCCTGCTTCCAAATTAGTTTGTGGTGCTGCCTCTAAGCGGGGGTTCTTTGAGCTGAACTAGGTGAGGGTAGCGGAGCTTCTTCCGGGATTGGTGCAAGAACAGGGTGTGGGGTCTGTTCTCGGACGGGTTCCGGTGAGGCAGCGGATGAAGTTTCAGGGGAGAGATCGCTGACTCTGGTGTCACTGAGTTTGTTGAAGTGCTTGAAGAAGGCTCAGTGATGAAGGCATCAGATGTCACGGAAGTAGTGGTTGAACCAGCATGAGCAGGCACTACAATCGGACCCGTGAGAGTAGGTAGATCGTAATCTGCGAGGTCTATAAAGTCTAAAGCAAAAGAGTTAGTTGAAGAATCCGTGCTCGGTGGTGCGGTGAACAGCTCAGGGAATGAGGCATCTACATTATTTGGACTTGCAACAGAATAGGTTTCGGTTTCAGAAAAGTCAACATTTGAGCTTTCCAAGATGGTTCGGGTCCGTTTGTTGAAAACCCTATAAGCCTTTGAGTTATGTGAGTATCCGATGAAGATAGACTCATCAGACTTGGGTTCAAACTTTCCTAAATCATCCGGGTCATTTAAAACATAGCATTTACATCCAAAAACTCTAAAGTAGTCGATGTTTGGCTTACGCTGTTCGACCATCTCGTAGGCGGTTTTACCAGTCCGCTTAACGATTAAGGTCCGATTCTGCGTGTAGCATGCTGTGGAGACTGCCTCAGCCCAAAATGATTGAGGAACGCATGAATGGGCCATCATGGATCGAGCCGCTTCGACTAACGTCCTTGTTGTTCCAGATTCAAGTTCTAATCAACATGCAACAACTAGAGAATGAATTGAGAAGCCATATGTCATTGATTCTTGATGAATTGATTACACACACTATACACACCAAGAACACACACACTTAAGAACACAACTCTCAATTCACTCTCAATTTACAATCATGTACGTATGCATGTCACACTTGTAAATGACTTCACAATGGGTATTTATACCCCAACACTAACAACCCTTACACTATAGAACATTTACACTTTCTACCCTAATTATTACAAACTATTACAAAGTAACTATTAAAGAACTAAAACTATAAAGCAAACTTTGACTTTGTTGCCCACTTTGACTTTGCCTTTTTCTTCACTTTAAGCACCAACTTGTGATCTCGGATACAATCTGATTTTGCATCCAACAATCTCCCCCTTTGGATTCGAGATCACAAAAAGAATTAGGCAAACGTCTTCAAGAAAGCATCAACACTTTAAACATCAACAAACAGCTTTCTTGACCAATAAGCTTCTGTAATAAGCTTCACAAATCATCCAATCTTCATGAAGCTTTAACAAACTTTGAACACGAAGCTTTAGCGAACGAAGAATCTTCAAACAATCTTCAAACTTCAATACTTGGAAAATTCTGATCATCTTGAAGTATCTTGTAATTATCTCTCGACTTCCTCAAAGTATCTTCAAGAATCATTTCTCGACTTTACATTTCGTATCCATCTCCCCAAAGTATCTTCAAAAACATTTCTAAACCATCTCCCCCTTTTTGATGAAGTATGAAATAATCATCAAAACTATAGAAATGTATGATCAGATATCTCAGTTCATAAAGATACAAACATATGAACAAACCACCAAGGAAATCAAAAACCATCTCACGTAACCATCTCACATCCACCTTGTTACTCCAGAATTCCCCTTATTACTCCTAAGAAATACCGTCAATTCCATAAAGTAATCCGAATCTTTTCAAATTCAGATTTAAGTGGGAAAATCCTGAAACAACACATGAATCAGTTGAAATGCCTGTGAGAAGCACAAAGCAACTCAGTACAACGAATGCACTATATAAGGAGCTTTAGTTATGACCACTCCCCAGGGCTTCCGTTCAATCATCGCAAATACAAAAAGTATCACTATGAACGTTCCAACAAAGAAACAAATTCCTTGTGTGTATTTGTGATGAAAGAAAGTAGCATCAAGTGCTTTCATAAGGCCCAAAATGTGAAAACATTTCACGACTCGAAGTGTAGAAATGAAGTTCGAAGGCAGGGCAGCTTCCTTCTGTTTCAATATCGATTTTCCAAATGAAAACCTGATAGATTATGTGCTGCGTCCCCGTGATGAAATGAAACATCTCCTTGTGAAGAAGAAAATGAGTAGCTAGTGGGGTAAAAACGAGAGTCGGCATTGGGCTTTGCCTTATTTCAATATAGGTTACCAAAGAGCGTGAACCAATAGATTATGTGGTTGCCCGGCTTAGAAAAGGTTGGTGCAGAGTTTTATATTTCTTTTAACTCTGTTCTTACACCCTCCAATTCTTTTAAGCATCCTCACATCTAACCAAGCTCTCATATAACATTTTTCCGCTCAATCACTATGAGAATAACTCGACCACCTGAGTTATCTCCCCCACTCTTTGATGGAGACCCCTCACTCATTTCTCAAGGATAACTTCTTGGGTAGGATTGCCGGTTCTAGAAATCCATAGAAGTTCTATTAAGCTCACACATCGCATGAAATAAGTTTCCTAAACATGAAAGTACAATGATTCAACGGGTGAATCAATGAGCCAATATGAAGCATGCTCGAACAAATATATATGAACAATATAGGAGCATAAGAATTTCTTCAAACAAGTATATGAAATGAAGAACATGAATGATGTAAACTTGTTTGAGAAAACTGATTCATCATATGATGTGAGATATGTGCTTGAAAAGCTTTGGTGTACACAAAATGAATGAATGTTATCTATACGATCAAGATATAGATATAGTAATGAAGAACGTATCTGATTAAATAAACGATGAAGCACAAATAGGAAGATAGCAAGCGAGTGTATTACCACCGAAAAATATGGTCATATAGAGACGTGGTAATAACAAGACAAAAGAAGCTAAACCGGTGTGTATGAATACTTGAAAAGTATATGAAAAGATAATACGCAAGTATTAATCTTTGGAAACACACGGTTAGAAAAAAATCCGTCAATTCATCATGATATGAAAACATTTAAAATCACACTTCTAATTCGAAAAATCATTTGAGAATCGAGAAGTGAGTTTGAACATTTAAAAATGGTTTTTCATACCTGAAAGTTGTTCGTCTTTCAGATATGTAAGCATTAAAGCTTATTTGAACTCTCCCCCTAAAATGAATCACATTTAAGAACTCCCCCTCAAATGGATAATCTGCAAAACAAAGTTGAAATTGGTATTCATTGAAAATGAATCCTTAGATGTTAGTCAGATATTATCCAATCCAGAATAATTAAGCAACTCCCCCTTAAATTAAGATGCAAAACAGATTTAAGTCGGACTAAGCATGCCAAGCTTGCTAACCAAAAAGTTAAAACGCTTTTCATCTAAAGGTTTAGTGAAAAGGTCAACAAGTTGGTAATCTGTTTGAACAAAGAACATTTCGATATTACCTTTCTCCACATTATCTTTGATAAAATGATAACGAATGTCGATGTGTTTGGTCTTGGAATGCTGAACCGGATTTGACGTTATCGCAATAGCGCTTTCCGAATCACAGTAGATAGGGACTCTCTTCAACTTGTAGCCATAGTCTAGTAGTTGTGTCTTCATCCAAAGCACTTGCGAACAGCAACTTGCGGTGGCAACATATTCTGCTTCGGCCGTAGAGGTTGAGACGCAATTTTGCTTTTTCGAAGTCCAACTAACAAGTTTATCACCTAAAAACTGACATGATCCAGAAGTGCTTTTCCTATCTAGTTTGCAACCACCAGAATCTGAATCTGTAAAAGATATTAGCTCAAAACTAGAATCTTTCGGATACCAAAGACCCAACTCGGGTGTGCCTTTGAGATACCGTAAGATCCTTTTAACTGCCGCAAGGTGTGACTCTTTAGGATTAGCTTGAAACCTAGCACAAAAACATGTGGCGTACATAATGTCCGGTCTAGTCGCAGTGAGGTACAAAAGAGAACCAATCATGCTTCTGTAAATCTTTTGATCAACGGATTTACCGGCTAAATCAGGACCCAAAAGATTTCCAGTTGGCATTGGTGTTTTAATTGGAGAACAATCAGTCATATTAAACTTTTTCAACATATCTTTAATATATTTTGACTGATTTATAAAGATGCCATTAGGGTTTTGTTTGACTTGAATTCCTAAAAAGAAATTCAATTCACCCATCATGCTCATTTCAAACTCGGTCTCCATGATTTTAGAAAACTTTGTCCACAACTCTGGATTAGTAGAACCAAAAATAATGTCGTCAACATAAATTTGAACTAAAAGCAAGTCATCACCTTCTTTCCTCAGAAAAAGAGTAGTATCGATCGTACCTCGTTTGAATCCTTTGGATAAGAATGATTAGTCAGAGTTTCATACCATGCTCTTGGAGCTTGTTTTAAGCCATATAATGCTTTGTCCAAGATGCATACATGATCGGGAAAATCTGGATCGACGAACCCTTCAGGTTGCTCTATATAGACCTCTTCATGCAAGACTCCATTCAAGAACGCAGATTTGACATCCATTTGAAATACCTTGATGTTCTTGTGAGCCGCATAGGCCAGAAAGATTCGAATTGCCTCGATCCTCGCTACCGGTGCAAAAGTCTCATCGTAGTCAATACCTTCTTGTTGAGAATAACCTTTAGCAACCAATCGCGCTTTGTTTCTGACAATCAATCCAGATTCATCTTTCTTATTTCTGAAGATCCACTTGGTTTTAATGATTGATTTATCTTGCGGTCTCGGAACCAAGCGATACACTTTGTTTCTTTTGAACTGTAGAAGCTCTTCTTGCATTGCTAAAAGCCAATCAGAATCGTCTAAGGCTTGAGAGACATTCTTTGGTTCAGTTTTGCTCAAGAAACTTTTGTATAGGCAGTAATTTGCAGATGCAGATCGCGTTTTAACACCATCATTGACATCACCAATCACATTGTAGAGTGGATGTGCTCTTGTCCATTTCAACTGAGCAGGAAGAATTGCAAGATCATCTAGATTGTTCTGACTATCATTTTCATCAATGATTGCAGGAATATCTGATTGATCATCGGGGGTTAACTCTGATTGTTCAACACTTGGAGCTGGTATAGCCTGATCAGAGTTAGAAGTAGAACTAATATTCTCCGATGGTCCGGAATCATTCACGCTTGAAGGTTCTGGGACATCGTGAATACCAACTCTTGGATATCTGGAAAGAACGAGATCTTCATTATCTACACAAATATCCAGAAAAGCATCCATAAACAGTAAATCGAGTTCTGAACTATTTGGATCAGTAATAGAATCAGAAGTCGTAGTAGAAGCTTGACTATGAATTCCGAGTTCTGAACTGCTTTGTTCAGAAGTCATTGACACGGTTTCATCAAAGGTCACATAAACGGTTTCCATAACCATCTTGGTTCTTTTGTTGTAGACCCGGAAAGTCTTCGACGTTAGCGAATAACCAAGAAAGTATCCCTCGTCGGCTTTCTTGTCAAACTTACCAAGATTGTCACGGTTATTGAGAATGTAACACCTACAACCAAAGATATGAAAAAATTTGACATTAGGAACTCGATGGTTGATTATATGATAAGGAGTTTTCTTGAAGCGCTTAGTGATGATGGTTCGATTTTGTGTAAAACAAGCCCTTGAAACAGCTTCGGCCCAAAAGGTAAGAGGTAATCCGGAGTAAGCTAGCATCGTTCGTGCCGCTTCCACCAAGGTTCGGTTTCGTCTTTCTACAACTCCATTTTGTTGTGGAGTATAAGCACCTGAAAAATTATGAGAAATACCAACAGATGTTACATAAGCATCTAAAGTAGCATTTTTAAATTCAGTGCCATTATCACTCCTAATCTTTCGAACCGGAAGTTGCAAAAGAACTTGGATCCTCTTGATAAACTTTATGATTAACTCGGGAGCTTCAGATTTCATTCTCAGAAATTCTAGCCATGTGTACCGTGAGTATTCATCAACCATAACTAGAATGTACTTCTTTCCACTAATTGATTTAATTCTCATCGGTCCGCATAAGTCCATGTGGAGCATTTCGAGTGGTGATTGACACGAAGATTCTGTCTTTGACTTGTGAGAACTTCTCTTCATCTTTCCCATTTGACAAGCCGAACATAAAGAATCTCTATCAAATGTCAACTTTGGAAGACCTTTCACCAATCCACCATTAGCTAGTTTGCTAATATCTGAGAAATTCTGATGAGAAAATCTTCTATGCCATAGCCAACTTTCGCCTTTTGTTGCCTTTGAAAACAAACAAACTGGTTTCGACGAATCTATCACCGAAAGTCAACCACATAGAGATTGTAAAACCGTCTCCCTTCAAAAATCTCAAACACCATCACAAAATTGACTTGCACTAAAAAGATTATGACTTAACCCCTCAACATAAAGTACCTTCTTTATGGATACCTTACCATTCGTAAGAATGCCGTAACCTTTGATGAAACCAGTCGTCTTATTCCCAAAACTAACTGTTCCTCCTGGTCGTTCCACATAATTGTGCAACAACTCCTTGTAGCCAGTCATATGTCTTGAACAACCGGAATCGACATACCACATATGCCTGGCCTGTAGAAACATGTTAGTTCATCTTGGTTACCCATATCCAAATGGGTCCTTTCTTGTTAGTCTAATACATCTTTAACAAATCAGAAGATGAACCTAAAATCTTACAGTTTATACCAGACTTTGAAATTTGTGCATTCAATAAATCTTTAGAAATCCATTTGCACACAAATTTCACATCAACTGATTTATCTTTTGCTTTTGAAAGATTTTTCGTTTTAGCACTAAACACTTTAGCACGATGATCAAATGAGTAAGCATGAGATTTATCATGAGAAACACCACTAGATCTCTTCTTGTTAACATGACTAGAGTTCAAAGAAAAAGAGTTATCACCACAATGAGTACAATGCAAACGTTGCATAGCAAAAAACATTAAGGCAGACTCAAAAGAGTTTTGACACTTATTGAATCTAACATTCAAATTACATTTATTTGCATCATCAACGGATGACTTTTTAACAAAACGCTTTTTCTTCTTTGAATCTTTCTTCTTCCACCCTAGGCCATGTCGTTTAAAACTTTTTAAATCTGTAGAATCAGAAGAACTAGAGTTAATAGGTGTCTTAGGAACTGAACATACATCAGATGAATCTTTTGAAGATGTTTCAAGTGTAGCACAAGAAGTACTTCCTACCTCAAAAGTACTTGCATCAAAATTAATTGAACAAGTTTCAGACTTTAACAAAGTACACGAGGATTTCTCGTCTTTGGAAATTCCACTATCACTTGAAACATTTACAACATTTGGTTTATCTTGTGTACCCAACTTTGGTTTTTCAAAAACGGCACCAAATTCCACATCTGGTAGTTTGAGTTCTGATTTAAGGATATCACCTTCAACCATACTATCTAAACTTTTGTACACAAGATATCCATCTTTGTCAATAACAGCATAGGTAATTAAATCAGTGACTTCAGTCTTACTACTTTGATCAAAACAAGGTGGAGTTTCTTGAGACTCAAACATGAGGTTTGAAATAAAATTTATCTTTTGCTCTTCAAAACCCTCTTCAATATCATCATCATTATCAGAATCAAAACATGGTTTGGTCTCATCAGAATCAGAATCAGACTCATAATCAGAAACGCTTTTATTTTCTGAAAGATTATTAACTTGAATAAACTCAGAAAGATTTTCACAATCCATTTCTTTTTGAAGTTCATTTGTGTTATCTTCAGATTTAGGAGTAGATTCAGTAGTCTTTGACTCATTTTCAAAATCTTTACTAAGCTTTTCAGATTCAGTTGAAAAAGATTTTACATCTTGAGAATACAAAGAGACACACTGAGTATGAGAAAACTCGGGTTTTCTTGTTTGATAACTTTGATTTAAATAATCATATTGAAAATTACATGTGAAATCAAAGTTATTCTTTCTCTTTGGCTTTGAATCTGAAAAACTATCACTAGAGTCATCAACAACTTTTTCTTTACCTTTATCCGAAGAATCAGATAATGAACTACCAGATTTTACAAAGGTCTCATTTAATTTTGGAAAACTTAAGTTATCAAACTGATAAAGACCTTTAGGGGCTTTCTTTAAAACATCAACTTCAGGTAAACCTAACCCCATTTTCGGATTGTAAAATCTAGTATCTTTTAGATTATTTGTCAAAAGCTTAAGCGTCTTGTTAGGACTAAATTGTCCTAATTAGAAAGTTTTATTAAGGAAGCTTTGAGAGGGATTAATTAGCTTTTAATTAGTTAATTAGTTTATTGGGCTTGGGCTTGGGCTTTAGTGTAATGGACCTATATATATGGTCTAGGGTTTGGAAAGGAAGAGGGTGAAAATCATATTCTCATGAGAGTCGATTAGTGAAGTTTGTGTGTGTGTTCTTGTGTTCTTTGAAAGCTTTCATTAATAAAACAAGAACATTTCTTTTCTTCACTTGATTGCTTCTCTTTTCATCTCGTTGTTTGATTGTTTGGACCTATCAAATGGTATCAGAGCCAAACAAATCATTAGATTTGTTTGTTCCTATTGAATCAAACAACTTGAGATGATTTTATTGGGTTTTGAAACTTTATTTTTTGAAAAGTTTCATTTTTTGAGTTTTTGGGGTTTTTGGGGTTTAGATCTTGATGAAGATGATAAAAATGGGTGTTTGGGTTGTGTTTTGAAGCATCTTTGAGCTTGAAATGATCTATTTTTCAAGTTGCTTCATTTTTTGGATCTGGAATGAAGATTTGGGCTGAAAATTCATGTTTTTCGAGTTGGAAAACTTGAATATTCAAGTTTTCCGAGTTGGAAAACTCATATTTTCCGAATCCAAAAAAAAAAAAAAAAAAAAAAAAATTCCGAATGAATAGTGCTTTTCCGAATCGGAAAACATCGTTTTCCGAATCGGAATAGTAAAAAAAAAAAAAAAAAAAAAAAAAAAAAAATCCGAACCGGATGAATAGTGTTTTTCCGAACCGGAAAACACTATTTCCGAACCGGATGAATAGTAAAAAAAAAAAAAAAAAAAAAAATTTTGAGTGCCTTTTTGTTCTCATTTTCCGACTCGGGAAACATGAAATACCCTTTCGGGTTTTCTAGTTTTCCCGACTCGCTCTTGAGACGAGGGTATGCTCAAATTTTGTTTAAGTCTTGAACTACCTTGCTGTCCTTATTTTCCGACTCGGGAAACATGAAATACCCTTTCGGGTCTTCGAGTTTCTCGACTCGCCTTTGAGTCAAGGTTATGTTCAATTTTTGTTAACACTTTCCGAACTCCATTTCCGACTCGGGAGACTGCATTTCCCGACTCGAGTATCATCTTCAGATAAGCCTTCAAGATCATATTCCGCTGCGATCTAGACCCACCCAAATTCGAATACTTGCGATGTTTCAAAACCCCTGCGCTTAATTAGCCACCTTCTTTCCCAATTGGTACGTAAAGATCAACATCAGCCCCGTTTTTAGCCCATATTCAGTTTTCAACCTTGAAAATTGAATTTCTCTCATTTCCCCGACTGCTCCAGATTCTTTGAAGACATGTCAGATTTGTAACGATTTCAGAACGATGGTGATCGGATTCTGCATTTGGTTAGATTACTCAGAAGCCTGACTCTCTGCAACCATTATTCTAGAGTTTTTCCTCGATGGAATTATTCCTCCTGTGCGGTGGAGTTGAGTTTTTCCTTGGATGCCAGCTTCGGTGAATGGTACTATTGTTACGCGCTCAATTCCTAACCATTTTACCGTTGTGGAGGTTCATTTGCGATCTAGAATTTTGAGTGACGGTCGTCATCCATCTGACTAAGAAGACTAGATCTGGATCTGATTGCTTGACATTTTGGAAGATTTCTGGAAATCGACTATTTTCTGAGTAGTAGAGAGATCAAAGCAGTGCGTCTCGTTCAGTATCTACTCCCAGTTTCTCATTCCATACGGTGGTTCGGTGATCCAAGCTTCGCTGTTTACCTTGTTGTGAACTTATCAGATTTGGAGCTCTTATTCAACATGCGACCAGAGACAGATCCTTTATTTTTCTTGCTGATCTGCACGGTAACTCACACATGCATCTATCCCTTTGTTTTTCTTGGTGGGAGATCAACATAGTTGGATGAATCAACATGCTCTGGCTCAAGCTGTTGCATTCTGCGGTTATCAGACGTGTCGAGTTATTTACAGGTTGAGCTGTAGTTTGTGCAATCAGTCGCGGTTATTGGAAATCGGATCTGGTCTTTCAGTTGAAACTGGAGATGAAGAGCTACAATCGAGGGGGAGCTTGTAGATCAAGATGTAGCCGAACGCCACTAAGGTTTTCTCATGAAAGCTAGGGGGAGAAGATCAGAGATGCTTCCTTTATAAAACTTTAGGGGGAGATTGTTAGGACTAAATTGTCCTAATTAGAAAGTTTTATTAAGGAAGCTTTGAGAGGGATTAATTAGCTTTTAATTAGTTAATTAGTTTATTGGGCTTGGGCTTGGGCTTTAGTGTAATGGACCTATATATATGGTCTAGGGTTTGGAAAGGAAGAGGGTGAAAATCATATTCTCATGAGAGTCGATTAGTGAAGTTTGTGTGTGTGTTCTTGTGTTCTTTTCTTCACTTGATTGCTTCTCTTTTCATCTCGTTGTTTGATTGTTTGGACCTATCAGCCTCTCATCAACTACACCGACCTGAACACTAGTTATAATTCTAGGGAAATGGAACTTTCAGAACAGACCTTAGTTATCCCACCCGAGGATATTTCCGCAACTAAGAGTCCCGACCTAGTCAAACTAGAGAAGGAGGTGTTCGAACTTAGATTAAAAGCCATGGACTTAGATGCCTGTCAACATCAGATTCTGAATCTAAGAGCGATTGTTTCGGAAAAAGACACTTTGGTTCACACCCTTGAAAAGGACTTACTTGAGGCTAATGCCGAGAGAATTAGGCTTTCTTCAGAGTGTGAGACCGCAACCTCAGCCTTTGCTAATTTTAAAATCAAGGTTGCGGATCTTCAAACGCGATACATTCTCCAAGATGTTCACTTAGAAATATCAAAAGAGCTTTATCATGACGAAAGGATAATGTATCGCCAATCTTTAACCAACCAACGTGTGTCTATTCCCTTTTGAGACGGAAAGTTATGAATTTTGAAAACTTTTACTCTTTGGATTTTGATGATGATACGACTTATCCGGTTCTCAACCATAGTTTAGCCAACCCAAAGCCCAAACCAGTCTTGGATCCCAATGTTGAATATGATGTGAAAATATTTTTAGACGAGGGTGATGATCCTTCTGGTTTGATTCCCAAGAAAGAAAAGTCCGTTGTTTTAAAACCTGAGAAGCCTGCTGAGCCACAAGCTTCTGGTTCTGAGAAAAGTAATCCCAAGGGTGCAAACCGTGTTGGTACTGACAAGGAAAAGTCAGTTAAGCCTCACACACCCAAGGGACTCCAGAACAAGAAATCCAACTCTAACGATGCTTGTGCCTCAGTAAAACCCATCAAAGATCTTGATTTTAATTCGAGTACTTTTGACGTGGGTGAGACGTCTCAGGTAAAGCCTAATCATCCTTTCAGTTCCACTAAACCTAAATTTTCAAAACCGTCATCTGGAAAAGGTGGCAAATCCATTTCTGATAAACCGTCCTCTAACTCACACCGTGCTTTGAATGCAGATGCGAGGAGGAAAGATGGTGGAAAGAATGTGAAGCCACCAAGAAAGGATCATCAGAAGAGAAACATCACCTTTACTGCTTTCCCTAAGAAGCGTAGTCCTGGCCATGCGGGTTTAGGCTATGCTCCACCTAGTGTAGGATTTCATTCGAATATGTCTGTAAACCGTTTGATGCTTTTGATACGTTTCGTAATGACATGTGCTTTATGTTTGATAATTTCTTGCGCTATGGTGTGTCTAAATCTTTCAATGCTTCTCAATCTAATGTCAAATCCCGAAAGAGAAGGGGAAGAAAATGAGGAAAAGCTAAATCCTCTTCGTCAGTGGAGTCTCCTCCGCCTAAGGAGAAATCCGAAAAGGGGACTGCACCGACTGACTTATCTGTCTCTAACCCAAAGGAACCCATTTGGCAATGGGTCCCTAAACAAGCTTAATCTGTCTTGCAGGTCAGTCATGTGTGGTACTTCGATTCCGGCGCATATAGACACATGACTGGTCAGAGATCCTTCCTTTTCGACTATGTTGAAAGGTTTGAGGGATATGTTAAAACTGCTGACAAGACACCGAAGCCAATGGTGGGTTATGGAAAAATCACGGACGGAAGATACATCATCAAAGATGTAAGGTATGTCGAGGGGTTAGGGTACAACATGTTTAGCTCCAGTCAGTTCTGTGATAATGGATACTGGGTGAAGCAATTTCAATACGGAAGTGATGTGAATGATGAAGACAACAACGTCGTTCTTAGTGCATGGAGGAACGACAATCTTTACTCCACCGTCTTCCGTTCAATCCCTCAGACACACCCTCAGTTTGAAGCACTTTCTAATCCGAGAAATGCAATCTGTTTGCTCGCTAAGGCATCAAAGGAGGATAGTTGGTTGTGGCATCGAAGACTTTGCCATCAGAACTTTAAGGACATGAACAAGCTGGTTTCAAAACGCCTCGTCAAGGGATTACCGGAGACTCGTCTTTCCAAGGATACTCTATGTCCTGCTTGTGAGAAAGGAAAGATGAAGAGAAGCTCCCATCCTCCGAAGATGGATTCAAACAGCAAAAATCCCCTTGACATGATACACATGGATCTGTGTGGACCTACAAGAACTGAGAGCCTAGCCAGAAAGAAGTACATGTTGGTTCTCGTCGATGACTTCTCAAGGTTCACCTGGCTTGAATTTCTTCGAGCCAAATCTGATGCTGCCGATCGTATCATTGCCTTCATCAAGCGGATTCAAGTTCTCTTGGGTCGCCAGGTGAAGAAGTTAACAAGTGACAACGGAACCGAGTTTCGCAATGCCAAGCTGCAATCCTTTCATGAAGATGTGGGAATTTCTCACAACTTCTCTGTCGTGCGCACTCCTCAATAGAATGGAGTTGTAGAAAGGATGAACCGGACTATTGGATGCAAAATCGGATTGTATCCGAGATCACAAGTTGGTGCTTAAAGTGAAGAAAAAGGCAAAGTCAAAGTGGGCAACAAAGTCAAAGTTTGCTTTATAGTTTTAGTTCTTTAATAGTTACTTTGTAATAGTTTGTAATAATTAGGGTAGAAAGTGTAAATGTTCTATAGTGTAGGGATTGTTAGTGTTGGGGTATAAATACCATTGTGATGTCATTTACAAGTGTGACATGCATACGTACATGATTGTAAATTGAGAGTGAATTGAGAGTTGTGTTCTTAAGTGTGTGTGTTCTTGGTGTGTATATTGTGTGTAATCAATTCATCAAGAATCAATGACATATGGCTTCTCAATTCATTCTCTAGTTGTTGCATGTTGATTAGAACTTGAATCTGGAACAACAAGTGGTATCAGAGCTGGAAATTCATTGAAATTTGTGTTCAGATTAGTTACAGATCCTCAGATTTGCATAACTTCAGAAGTTCGGAAGAAATCTACCAGTTTCATTGAATTTTCGATCATATTCAAGTTCTGTAAAGATCTCAAGAGATTTATTAAGCATGGGTTCAAAGTCCAAACCTCCGGTTCTTCAAATTGGAGAATATCCGCAATGGCGTGTAAGGATGATTCAATTCCTTAACAACATCGACAAGACTCTCATGACAAGCATTCAGGAAGTTCCAATTAAGCCTTTCATTGACATTCCCGGTACTCCTGAGACTGCTACTACTCCCGCAATTGAACCAAGAAGAGTGTATAAACTCTTTCGGCATTACAATGAGCTCGAAAAGATTAGAGCTGAAATTGATGACAAAGCCCTTACTTTCCTCACGATGGCAATTCCAAACGATTTGTTTAGTCGTGTGGATAGTCGAAAGACAGCAAAAGAGTTGTGGGATGAGTTAGAGAAACAGTTTCAAGGGACGGAGAGATCAATCCAAGCCAAGCTAAACCAAGAAATCGGTGCTTATGAAGGTTTTAAGGAGTTAGAGGGAGAAACACTTGCTGATTCTTACAGTCGGTTCAACATCATTTTGAATGATTTGAGGAGAAATGGAATGCAAAAGTCTACTTCCGAGATAAACTTCAAGTTTCTAAAGAATCTTAATCCGGAATGGGATCACTACTCGGTTAATCTTCAGATGAAGAAGAACTTGGCAGAAGAAGACTTGCATGACTTGTATTCCATTCTTAGTCAACATGAAGTGAAAGTCAAAGATATTGTGATGAAGCAGAAGAGTATTTCTGATTCTTTGGCCCTGTTGACTGAAAAGAAGAAGAGTGTGCTCCCCAGTGCTAGTTCGAAAAAGAAAAGTCATTCAAAGGCTTTAGTCACCGAGTTGTCTGATTCTGATTCAGAAACCCTTGAAGATGAAAGTTCTGAATCCGATGTTGATTTGAAGCGAGTTGCCGACAAGCTTGCTCTTTTGTCTAGTTCTATTCACAAACGCTATGGGAAGAAGAAGTTCTATTCGAAACCCAAGTTTGATAACTACAAAAGAGACAAGTACAAGCCAAAGGAATATGAGAAAAGACCGGAGAGGAAGAGTTATGATAAAGACAAGACAGATGAGAAAGGCAATGTATGTTTCAACTGTGGCAAACCAGGCCATTTTGTCAAGGATTGTAGAGCGCCGAAAGTCAGGGATTTTGACTACTATACCAAGAAGGCTCAACTTGCTAAACGCAAGAGTGAAGGTAAAGTTTTGATGGCGGAAGAGGAATGTTGGTATGATGATACTTCTGATGATGAGGATTCTGCTCATTTCACACAAGTTCACTACAATCTCATGGCAAGTGTGGAAGAAACCATCAACCTTCACAAAGAGACCGAAGCATCAAATGAGGTAAGTCAAACTCCTTCTGACTCGGATATGTCTGATAATGATGAATGCTCTTTAGAAGAACAGTTTTTAATTTTAAAAGCTGAATTTGATGACTTGAAGGAAAAGATTAAGTTCGAAAGAGCTCGAGTCATTGAATTCATTAATGAATGTGAGTTATATAAATCTTTAGCTGATGATCGTGAGCTTGAAAAGGCTGAGATTAGGAAAGAGAAAGCCAAACTAGAATCTCAAATTTCTGAGATGAAGAGTGCTTTAGTAAATTTGGAGTCTGAAAAAGCTGAATATATGATCAAATATGAAGTTTGTTTTCAAGATAGATCCGAGGCTTATGCCAAAATCAAACAATTGGAGGATCTTAATATCAAAAGAGGTCAGACTCAACAGACGTGTTGTCCCTAAAAACTATGAAATGCAAGAAGAAATGGATGGAAATCCTACTAATGAGATGAAATCAATATGAACTTTGATGAAGAACACAACAATGGAGATATAGCCCAATTTAGTAAAAAGATGATTTCATTACTCAAAACCCTAGACAACCTTTACCTTATATAGGTGGAAGGAACTTTGATAAAGTTACGAGAAAGGCCCCCGAGGTTACAAACCTCTAAACAAGGGCATAACAAAACATCATTGTTTACAAATTAAGGAAATAAAAACTAGAAAGCAGTTTTAAAGATAGCTGATTCTGACTCTTCTCAACACCTGGGTTCTACAATCTCCCCCTTTGAGAAGAAGTCAGAATGGTGGTGGAAGCTCCAGTGCAGGCTCCCACTTGGACATCTGCAGGTATTCTTCCCACTCGCCTATGATCCGTGCTCTCATTTGCATCGCAGCCTCTGCCCGTCTGTACATTATCCGCTCCTTAAGCTTCTTCTCGATCAACCTCATTGCCTCCAGCAGCTTTCCTTTTCCATCTATGATTCTCCGACTTGGAACTTGATCTGCCAGCAGTCTGCTCTGCATGCCATTATAGACATAGAGGAGGGTCCCGTCGCAGAACCTGGAGAGCTCGCCAAACCTCATAAACCTGCGCTCCTTCTTCTTCCGAGTCAAGTACAGGACTCCATGCTCAGGTATCCTGGTTGGCATGTAAGGCGTGTAGGCATCGATACCAGGAACGAGCAGGTTTGGTCTCAGCAGGTTGACCTTCGGCTGGCGGCTTTCTATGGCAAGCTGGTAGTCCGTCACTCTCGCGAGTGAGATTGCGTGACGGACGTATTTCTTCAGTATCTCCGTGCCATCTCTGTAGTGCTCTGGTCGGAGGATCGGGCCTTGGAGGTACTTGATGATCGTGAGAAGGTCTTCTAGATGCACCCGATCATCAAGTACCTCCAAGGCCCGATCCTCCGACCAGAGCACTACAGAGATGGCACGGAGATACTGAAGAAATACGTCCGTCACGCAATCTCACTCGCGAGAGTGACGGACTACCAGCTTGCCATAGAAAGCCGCCAGCCGAAGGTCAACCTGCTGAGACCAAACCTGCTCGTTCCTGGTATCGATGCCTACACGCCTTACATGCCAACCAGGATACCTGAGCATGGAGTCCTGTACTTGACTCGGAAGAAGAAGGAGCGCAGGTTTATGAGGTTTGGCGAGCTCTCCAGGTTCTGCGACGGGACCCTCCTCTATGTCTATAATGGCATGCAGAGCAGACTGCTGGCAGATCAAGTTCCAAGTCGGAGAATCATAGATGGAAAAGGAAAGCTGCTGGAGGCAATGAGGTTGATCGAGAAGAAGCTTAAGGAGCGGATAATGTACAGACGGACAGAGGCTGCGATGCAAATGAGAGCACGGATCATAGGCGAGTGGGAAGAATACCTGCAGATGTCCAAGTGGGAGCCTGCACTGGAGCTTCCACCACCATTCTGACTTCTTCTCAAAGGGGGAGATTGTAGAACCCAGGTGTTGAGAAGAGTCAGAATCAGCTATCTTTAAAACTGCTTTCTAGTTTTTATTTCCTTAATTTGTAAACAATGATGTTTTGTTATGCCCTTGTTTAGAGGTTTGTAACCTCGGGGGCCTTTCTCGTAACTTTATCAAACTTCCTTCCACCTATATAAGGTAAAGGTTGTCTAGGGTTTTGAGTAATGAAATCATCTTTTTACTAAATTGGGCTATATCTCCATTGTTGTGTTCTTCATCAAAGTTCATATTGATTTCATCTCATTAGTAGGATTTCCATCCATTTCTTCTTGCATTTCATAGTTTTTAGGGACAACACGTCTGTTGAGTCTGACCTCTTTTGATATTAAGATCCTCCAATTGTTTGATTTTGGCATAAGCCTCGGATCTATCATGAAAACAAACTTCATATTTGATCATATATTCAGCTTTTTCAGACTCCAAATTTACTAAAGCACTCTTCATCTCAGAAATTTGAGATTCTAGTTTGGCTTTCTCTTTCCTAATCTCAGCCTTTTCAAGCTCACGATCATCAGCTAAAGATTTATATAACTCACATTCATTAATGAATTCAATGACTCGAGCTCTTTCGAACTTAATCTTTTCCTTCAAGTCATCAAATTCAGCTTTTAAAATTAAAAACTGTTCTTCTAAAGAGCATTCATCATTATCAGACATATCCGAGTCAGAAGGAGTTTGACTTACCTCATTTGATGCTTCGGTCTCTTTGTGAAGGTTGATGGTTTCTTCCACACTTGCCATGAGATTGTAGTGAACTTGTGTGAAATGAGCAGAATCCTCATCATCAGAAGTATCATCATACCAACATTCCTCTTCCGCCATCAAAACTTTACCTTCACTCTTGCGTTTAGCAAGTTGAGCCTTCTTGGTATAGTAGTCAAAATCCCTGACTTTCGGCGCTCTACAATCCTTGACAAAATGGCCTGGTTTGCCACAGTTGAAACATACATTGCCTTTCTCATCTGTCTTGTCTTTATCATAACTCTTCCTCTCCGGTCTTTTCTCATATTCCTTTGGCTTGTACTTGTCTCTTTTGTAGTTATCAAACTTGGGTTTCGAATAGAACTTCTTCATCCCATAGCGTTTGTGAATAGAACTAGACAAAAGAGCAAGCTTGTCGGCAACTCGCTTCAAATCAACATCGGATTCAGAACTTTCATCTTCAAGGGTTTCTGAATCAGAATCAGACAACTCGGTGACTAAAGCCTTTGAATGACTTTTCTTTTTCGAACTAGCACTGGGGAGCACACTCTTCTTCTTTTCAGTCAACAGGGCCAAAGAATCAGAAATACTCTTCTGCTTCATCACAATATCTTTGACTTTCACTTCATGTTGACTAAGAATGGAATACAAGTCATGCAAGTCTTCTTCTGCCAAGTTCTTCTTCATCTGAAGATTAACCGAGTAGTGATCCCATTCCGGATTAAGATTCTTTAGAAACTTGAAGTTTATCTCGGAAGTAGACTTTTGCATTCCATTTCTCCTCAAATCATTCAAAATGATGTTGAACCGACTGTAAGAATCAGCAAGTGTTTCTCCCTCTAACTCCTTAAAACCTTCATAAGCACCGATTTCTTGGTTTAGCTTGGCTTGGATTGATCTCTCCGTCCCTTGAAACTGTTTCTCTAACTCATCCCACAACTCTTTTGCTGTCTTTCGACTATCCACACGACTAAACAAATCGTTTGGAATTGCCATCGTGAGGAAAGTAAGGGCTTTGTCATCAATTTCAGCTCTAATCTTTTCGAGCTCATTGTAATGCCGAAAGAGTTTATACACTCTTCTTGGTTCAATTGCGGGAGTAGTAGCAGTCTCAGGAGTACCGGGAATGTCAATGAAAGGCTTAATTGGAACTTCCTGAATGCTTGTCATGAGAGTCTTGTCGATGTTGTTAAGGAATTGAATCATCCTTACACGCCATTGCGGATATTCTCCAATTTGAAGAACCGGAGGTTTGGACTTTGAACCCATGCTTAATAAATCTCTTGACATCTTTACAGAACTTGAATATGATCGAAAATTCAATGAAACTGGTAGATTTCTTCCGAACTTCTGAAGTTATGCAAATCTGAGGATCTGTAACTAATCTGAACACAAATTTCAATGAATTTCCAGCTCTGATACCACTTGTTGTTCCAGATTCAAGTTCTAATCAACATGCAACAACTAGAGAATGAATTGAGAAGCCATATGTCATTGATTCTTGATGAATTGATTACACACAATATACACACCAAGAACACACACACTTAAGAACACAACTCTCAATTCACTCTCAATTTACAATCATGTACGTATGCATGTCACACTTGTAAATGACATCACAATGGGTATTTATACCCCAACACTAACAATCCCTACACTATAGAACATTTACACTTTCTACCCTAATTATTACAAACTATTACAAAGTAACTATTAAAGAACTAAAACTATAAAGCAAACTTTGACTTTGTTGCCCACTTTGACTTTGCCTTTTTCTTCACTTTAAGCACCAACTTGTGATCTCGGATACAATCCGATTTTGCATCCAATAGTCCGGTTCATCCTTTCTACAACTCCATTCTATTGAGGAGTGCGCACGACAGAGAAGTTGTGAGAAATTCCCACATCTTCATGAAAGGATTGCAGCTTGGCATTGCGAAACTCGGTTCCGTTGTCACTTGTTAACTTCTTCACCTGGCGACCCAAGAGAACTTGAATCCGCTTGATGAAGGCAATGATACGATCGGCAGCATCAGATTTGGCTCGAAGAAATTCAAGCCAGGTGAACCTTGAGAAGTCATCGACGAGAACCAACATGTACTTCTTTCTGGCTAGGCTCTCAGTTCTTGTAGGTCCACACAGATCCATGTGTATCATGTCAAGGGGATTTTTGCTGTTTGAATCCATCTTCGGAGGATGGGAGCTTCTCTTCATCTTTCCTTTCTCACAAGCAGGACATAGAGTATCCTTGGAAAGACGAGTCTCCGGTAATCCCTTGACGAGGCGTTTTGAAACCAGCTTGTTCATGTCCTTAAAGTTCTGATGGCAAAGTCTTCGATGCCACAACCAACTATCCTCCTTTGATGCCTTAGCGAGCAAACAGATTGCATTTCTCGGATTAGAAAGTGCTTCAAACTGAGGGTGTGTCTGAGGGATTGAACGGAAGACGGTGGAGTAAAGATTGTCGTTCCTCCATGCACTAAGAACGACGTTGTTGTCTTCATCATTCACATCACTTCCGTATTGAAATTGCTTCACCCAGTATCCATTATCACAGAACTGACTGGAGCTAAACATGTTGTACCCTAACCCCTCGACATACCTTACATCTTTGATGATGTATCTTCCGTCCGTGATTTTTCCATAACCCACCATTGGCTTCGGTGTCTTGTCAGCAGTTTTAACATATCCCTCAAACCTTTCAACATAGTCGAAAAGGAAGGATCTCTGACCAGTCATGTGTCTATATGCGCCGGAATCGAAGTACCACACATGACTGACCTGCAAGACAGATTAAGCTTGTTTAGGGACCCATTGCCAAATGGGTTCCTTTGGGTTAGAGACAGATAAGTCAGTCGGTGCAGTCCCCTTTTCGGATTTCTCCTTAGGCGGAGGAGACTCCACTGACGAAGAGGATTTAGCTTTTCCTCATTTTCTTCCCCTTCTCTTTCGGGATTTGACATTAGATTGAGAAGCATTGAAAGATTTAGACACACCATAGCGCAAGAAATTATCAAACATAAAGCACATGTCATTACGAAACGTATCAAAAGCATCAAACGGTTTACAGACATATTCGAATGAAATCCTACACTAGGTGGAGCATAGCCTAAACCCGCATGGCCAGGACTACGCTTCTTAGGGAAAGCAGTAAAGGTGATGTTTCTCTTCTGATGATCCTTTCTTGGTGGCTTCACATTCTTTCCACCATCTTTCCTCCTCGCATCTGCATTCAAAGCACGGTGTGAGTTAGAGGACGGTTTATCAGAAATGGATTTGCCACCTTTTCCAGATGACGGTTTTGAAAATTTAGGTTTAGTGGAACTGAAAGGATGATTAGGCTTTACCTGAGACGTCTCACCCACGTCAAAAGTACTCGAATTAAAATCAAGATCTTTGATGGGTTTTACTGAGGCACAAGCATCGTTAGAGTTGGATTTCTTGTTCTGGAGTCCCTTGGGTGTGTGAGGCTTAACTGACTTTTCCTTGTCAGTACCAACACGGTTTGCACCCTTGGGATTACTTTTCTCAGAACCAGAAGCTTGTGGCTCAGCAGGCTTCTCAGGTTTTAAAACAACGGACTTTTCTTTCTTGGGAATCAAACCAGAAGGATCATCACCCTCGTCTAAAAATATTTTCACATCATATTCAACATTGGGATCCAAGACTGGTTTGGGCTTTGGGTTGGCTAAACTATGGTTGAGAACCGGATAAGTCGTATCATCATCAAAATCCAAAGAGTAAAAGTTTTCAAAATTCATAACTTTCCGTCTCAAAAGGGAATAGACACACGTTGGTTGGTTAAAGATTGGCGATACATTATCCTTTCGTCATGATAAAGCTCTTTTGATATTTCTAAGTGAACATCTTGGAGAATGTATCGCGTTTGAAGATCCGCAACCTTGATTTTAAAATTAGCAAAGGCTGAGGTTGCGGTCTCACACTCTGAAGAAAGCCTAATTCTCTCGGCATTAGCCTCAAGTAAGTCCTTTTCAAGGGTGTGAACCAAAGTGTCTTTTTCCGAAACAATCGCTCTTAGATTCAGAATCTGATGTTGACAGGCATCTAAGTCCATGGCTTTTAATCTAAGTTCGAACACCTCCTTCTCTAGTTTGACTAGGTCGGGACTCTTAGTTGCGGAAATATCCTCGGGTGGGATAACTAAGGTCTGTTCTGAAAGTTCCATTTCCCTAGAATTATAACTAGTGTTCAGGTCGGTGTAGTTGATGAGAGGCTGATAGGTCCAAACAATCAAACAACGAGATGAAAAGAGAAGCAATCAAGTGAAGAAAAGAAATGTTCTTGTTTTATTAATGAAAGCTTTCAAAGAACACAAGAACACACACACAAACTTCACTAATCGACTCTCATGAGAATATGATTTTCACCCTCTTCCTTTCCAAACCCTAGACCATATATATAGGTCCATTACACTAAAGCCCAAGCCCAAGCCCAATAAACTAATTAACTAATTAAAAGCTAATTAATCCCTCTCAAAGCTTCCTTAATAAAACTTTCTAATTAGGACAATTTAGTCCTAACAATCTCCCCCTAAAGTTTTATAAAGGAAGCATCTCTGATCTTCTCCCCCTAGCTTTCATGAGAAAACCTTAGTGGCGTTCGGCTACATCTTGATCTACAAGCTCCCCCTCGATTGTAGCTCTTCATCTCCAGTTTCAACTGAAAGACCAGATCCGATTTCCAATAACCGCGACTGATTGCACAAACTACAGCTCAACCTGTAAATAACTCGACACGTCTGATAACCGCAGAATGCAACAGCTTGAGCCAGAGCATGTTGATTCATCCAACTATGTTGATCTCCCACCAAGAAAAACAAAGGGATAGATGCATGTGTGAGTTACCGTGCAGATCAGCAAGAAAAATAAAGGATCTGTCTCTGGTCGCATGTTGAATAAGAGCTCCAAATCTGATAAGTTCACAACAAGGTAAACAGCGAAGCTTGGATCACCGAACCACCGTATGGAATGAGAAACTGGGAGTAGATACTGAACGAGACGCACTGCTTTGATCTCTCTACTACTCAGAAAATAGTCGATTTCCAGAAATCTTCCAAAATGTCAAGCAATCAGATCCAGATCTAGTCTTCTTAGTCAGATGGATGACGACCGTCACTCAAAATTCTAGATCGCAAATGAACCTCCACAACGGTAAAATGGTTAGGAATTGAGCGCGTAACAATAGTACCATTCACCGAAGCTGGCATCCAAGGAAAAACTCAACTCCACCGCACAGGAGGAATAATTCCATCGAGGAAAAACTCTAGAATAATGGTTGCAGAGAGTCAGGCTTCTGAGTAATCTAACCAAATGCAGAATCCGATCACCATCGTTCTGAAATCGTTACAAATCTGACATGTCTTCAAAGAATCTGGAGCAGTCGGGGAATTCCAGGCCTTGTCCGACGAGGAGTTCGCACCTCGCATCGAAAAGGAGCGGATAGCATCTGAGTTCTTGAAACTGACTCAGACGACGGAGTCGGTGAACGAGATCACTGCGCAGTTTCTGGAGAAGCTGCTGTTTGTACCGGGATACGCGAACGACGAGTCGCTGAAGATGGCTCGTTATTTGGGAACGCTGAAGCCAGAGATCAAGAAGGCGGTGGCCACGGGGAGGTGTAAGACCTTCAGTGACATGCAGGAGGTAGCACGGGCTCAGGAGCTAGTCTTGGAGGAATTGCAGCAAGGGAAGAGAAAGGCAGAGGACCAGTCGGGACCATCAAAGAAATTCAAAGGGGCAAGGAACGACAGCAGGAGCGGGACCCCGAGCTGCCCAAAGTGTGGGCGTTATCATCGGGGCGAGTGCAGGCCACGGGAGTTATCATGCTACAAGTGTGGCAAGACGGGCCACCTTAGCAAGGACTGCAAGGAGACTGCTAGGCTCTGCTTCCACTGCTACCAGCCGGGGCATATCAAGCCCGATTGCCCTCAGCTGAAGAAGACGCCAGCCCTGGCCCCTGCACCAGCGACGCTTATGATCACTGACGGTACTACCAAGGGAAAGAGCGGAGCTACTACCCGCGGGCGAGCCTTTCAGATGACTGCTGAGGAAGCGCAGACGGCGCCTGATGTGATTACAGGTTTTTCCTTGTTATATTATTATGCGATTATTGGTAGTAGCTTATTTTATGTGTTAGAAATAAGAATAGTGTATCTGCCGTTAAATGTGTACTTTAGGCATATTTCCTGTCAACTCGAAACCGGCTTTAGTGCTTTTCGACACGGGGGCCACATGGTCCTATGTGTCGCGTAGGTTCTGTAAGGACTTCCAGATCGAGCTCGGGAATCTGGACAGTCATCAGGCAATCGACGTAGCTGCAGAGGAAGTGCAAGTGGTCGAGCATGTGTACTGGGGGTGCAGCATTGATATCTTTGGAGTTTGTTTCAGCATCAACCTCATCCCCATTCCCATGAACGGAGTGGACGTGGTGGTCGGGATCGACTGGATGTTTCCAAATCGGGTGACCACGGATGTTGCGGGACAGTTGGTACGCATCCAGAATCCAAGTGGGGGAGAATTGGTTGTGTACGGCAAAGGAAGAAGGATATCCACATCCTTCTGTTCCGTCGCGAAAGCTCGGAGGTACATCCAGCGGGGGTGTACGGGGTTCTTGGTCTATGCTTTGGCGGATCAGGCGAAGGAGAGGAAGCTGTCGGTAGCAGAGGTGCCAGTGGTCAGCGAATTTCCAGACGTATTTCCAGAGGATCTGCCTGGCCTTCCACCTGACAGGCAGATCGAGTTCGGCATTGACTTGGTACCAGGAGCGGCTCCGATTGCGCGAGCTCCTTACCGTCTGGCTCCGCCGGAGCTTCAGGAGTTATCTGAGCAGTTGCAGGAGGTCTCGGGGAAGGAATTCATCCGCCCGAGTAGCTCAGCGTGGGGAGCACCGATCTTGTTTGTAAAGAAGAAGGACGGGAGTCACCGTATGTGCATCGATTACCGGGGGCTCAATAAGGTGACCATCAAGAATAGGTACCCTCTACCTAGAATTGATGACCTGTTTGATCAGCTTCAGGGGGCTTCGTGGTTTTCTAAGATCGATCTTCGGTCCGGGTATCATCAGCTGAAGGTGAAGGAAGCGGACGTCCACAAGACCGCTTTCCGAACCCATTACGGCCACTTCGAGTTTTTGGTGATGCCGTTCGGGCTTACCAATGCTCCAGCCGCATTCATGGACCTTATGAATCGGGTGTGTCGCCCGATGCTCGATCGGTCCGTGATCGTTTTCATTGATGATATCTTGATCTACTCGAAGACGAAAGAGGAGCATGTGATGCATCTGCGGGAGGTGCTTGAGGTTTTGAGGAGGGAGCAACTCTACGCCAAATTTTCGAAATGCGCTTTCTGGTTGAAGGAGGTTCAGTTCTTGGGCCACATTATAAACCGGGAGGGCATCAAGGTGGATCCGGCAAAGATTGAGGCAGTTATGAACTGGGAACCGAAGGCACCTACCGAGATCCGGAGTTTCCTGGGTTTGGCCGGCTACTACCGACGGTTCATCCAGGATTTCTCTAAGATTGCGGTACCGTTGACGCGTTTGACGAAGAAGAGTGAGCCGTACGTGTGACAACCCTCCACTTCCCACCTCAGGTCAGTGAAACTTTAACTGAATTACCGGAGCAGAACAGTATTTTGGTACTGACATTTTGTTAATAACTACATATATTGATACTATTTATTGCTTAAAGGCTAGATAAGTGCCTTTGACGTTTATTGAGTCGCCACTATAGTCGGTACGCAAAACCGACTGACTGTTATCAGCAGGTCCCGATTCCGACCACTTGACTGTCGAATTAATTTCTAATTGACCCAAAATATTAAAAATATTAATTTCTAATAAGTTCCTTAATAAAAATACGAAAAACTGCTTTCGTTACGCAAAAATCGCAAAAACGCGCGTTTTCGGTAACGGTTTCCATTTTTAGCAGCTTTTTATACCCAATACTACAACAATTCAACTAAACTAAAATATTTGTTTTATGAAATCAGCCATATTAGTGTATTAAGAAAACCATTTCATTTCTCACATGGTTTTGGATTAAAGTGGGGAACAAAGACTTGAAAAACAACCAATACATCCCTTAATCAACTTACACACTCTACACATCACACCACCATCTCTCTCCCTCTCTTTTTCTCTCCCAAAACCGGCCACAAGGGCCATGGTTTTGCCCTCTCTTCTCTCCCAAACCTCTACTATAAATAAGAGCTCACCCCCTTACTCATTCATTTGTACAACCTTCACTCTCTCTCTAACTTCTCTCACTAGACTCTTTCTCTCTAGCTTTCTCCATACACTTCTAAATTTTTGAAGATCTTCAAGTATCCTCAAGAACAATTCAAGGTAAATATGATGATCTTCATCAATCTTCTTCATCATATCATCATCTCCCAATGTTGTGAGATGGAAGTATCTTGCATCTAGGCAAGGGAAAACATCAAGGATCAACCAAAAGTTGGGTTGTATGAATGATCCTCTTGATTCTTGCATTCCTTATAAGAGGATGAAAATACTTTCATTTCAAGTTATGTTATTTTTATTATCATCTTTGTCATAAGAATGGCTATGCCTTCATTGTTTACTTGTTCTTTCATAATTTACTTGTATTCACATGTGAATAAAGCAATAAGTTGAGGTTATAAACCCACATTGCTTCATTAATCATATTCTTATTTTGCTTTCTCATGATCATCTACCATCTTGCATGTGGTTTAGATGAATTCATTTAGCCAAATACCCTTTCTTTGCTTGGATCCTCTAAAGATTCAAGCAATAAGTGAGTTGATGGCTTATGATTATAACCTAGATGTTTAATATGGTATATATGTAAATGCATGTGTAAATGTGTTTTATGAAGTTGATATTCCTTCAAACACATCTGAACTTGAGCTTTGATAAAAAGAAATCATCATAAGAATAATTAAACAAAGGAAATATTATGTTATACAACAACTAGTCTAAAATTTTGTCCAACAGATTCTGGACAGATTCGGACCCAACTTTGGGAGGCCATAACTCCTTCATAAAATGTCCAAATGACATGATTCTTTTTTTTAAATTCAAGTTCATTGAGTTATCTTTGAAACCCCACTGGCCGTTTGCAAAAATTCCAAGTTTCGGACCCTCAAACAGCCCGTACAAAAAGGTTGCGCAACACCTCTAGTTGCAGTCACAATTTTAATAAACCTTCTGTTTGAGGATCCTAACATTTTTCAAAAATTATGAAATTTGGTCAGTAATTAGTAAACTCATATGACTAAAACATATAAAAATTTCGTGATTTTTTAGAGTTGTGGATCATACCCAAATGCATGTCCCAAACAGCCTCTGAATCTGTCAAGAATTGTTAAAAACTGAAAAGTGTTATTTTATGTAAACTTGTATTTTTCTAAAACACTTTTATAAAGAGTAAATTGTTGGACATAAAAAGACTATTTGAGGAATAAGATGAGGTAGAATTAATATAAAGCACACATGCATGACCATATACCAACTATCACGTTTCGGTTATAATCGTAAGAGCTCGTATTATCGTCAATCGCTATAAAACTAAAGTTTCGTTCGCGCGTATGTTTTTGCTAATAACTTAAGGAACTTAGATGGGTCAAGGAACTTATTAAAATACTTACTATCACTAGGTCGGAATTCGGTGGAACCTCGCTAATTTGGGACTCTCGAACTTGTAACTCGGTGAGTTATTCACGGCCCATTTTTACGTTTTTACATTTTTGGGGTGTAAAGCATGATAAAACTACCGGTTGATCAAACTTTTGAAACTATTTTTGAAAAGACTATTTGGAACGATTTATTTTGGAACGATTTATTGTGGAACGATTTATTGTGGAACGATTTTGTGGAACGATATGTTGGAACGATTTTTGTGGCTATGGTATGCATACTTATCTAGATTAATTGGGTGTTTTTCTTATCGCAAGTCCTCGTACACACTACTAAGTCTAATTCACTGCGGTGGACCGAGTAATCAATGGTAGCGCTATCGGGTTGGCAACCCCTCCATTTCGTACCCCGCTTGCAACGGGGTTGGTAACGATAACGATTGGTGTTTAATTACTTTTTGTGGAACGATTGTTGGTCATGTTGCGATAAGCATGGCATTGCGGGGCAAAAACTATGCTATTAGGAGATTAGTAGTGGCTCGTTAATCTTGTGAGTAAGTATTGCATGATAAGTACCATATGCCGGGATTTTGCGAGACATGCGCCTGATGGCGAACCCCGCGCAAAATCCAACTATTCAGTTTATTGCTCGAACTTATTACATATCTCCGGTATCATTTTTACGCGAACTATACGTATGTGTGTTGCTAAACCCGTGAACTCACCAACTATGACGATAGTTGACTTTTTAACTCTCATGCTTTTCAGGCGAGCCAAAGTAAGAAGATTGAAATGCACGTGTGTTACGCCTTCATGCATATCAAGATTAAATTTCCTTTCCGTTGTAAACTGATTTTCGTTGTAATAATTTCTAAGACTTTAGTACAATGTAACATTGTAAAACTTAATTATTTTGATATGCTATGGCGTTTATTGTCTATACTTGTGTTGTGCTACTTTGCGCTGTTACACTCCGTGTTTCCGCTTTAGCGGGGTGTGACAGACTTGGTATCAGAGCCAAGGCTATAGAGAATAACGATTTTCTGACGAGAAAATCAAGTACTATAGCCATCAAAATATAACAACGGAAAGATGAACTTTTCTAAAAATGTTTTTCCTATACTTCTAAAGTGATTAACCCGAGAGTCGTTTATTGGGTCTTAATTAAACATAGCATGATCAACTATGTTTAGTCAAGAGGCAATAACACGAAACTAGGGAAAGTTACGATGGGAGTATAAAAACCATAAAGTTTTTCATACATGGCATATTGTGTGTGTGGTCCCGATGCACTGAATAGTTGTAATCACACTATGAGACACTAATGCATTAGTAATAGGAAGCCACTATCGAACTTACTTAAGATATGTAAACGCTTCAGTCACTATGTTGTCAAACGCTAGACGGACCTCCGAAGAGGAAGAGGACCCTTCCAAAAACTCAGGATCGGATATCGAAGTGTCGAGTGATGAAGCCTCAGATGACTCGCGCCCAACTCCCCCTGTAGCTGTCGTACCTCAACCCCCGCCGGATAACCCCGCACCCAAATCAAACCTCCCTAGGCCTCGCACTAGAGAGACCGCTAGGAAGAGAGTTCTCCCTCCCATTGCTAGTAGAATCACTATCCCCCGTGACCTTGCTGCCGGACCCTCCCGTGCCCCTCCGGGAGTACCCACTCTGATATGCGTGGAACTACCAATGGAAGATACTCATAGGATTAGTATCCTTGAGAATAGGATTCAGAGGTTCCAGACTAGGATAGATAAACAAGCGCAAGTCATACGTTCGTTGACTGAGTTGACTCATATGCTGGAGCAAGCTACATAGGGAGCTGTAGAAAGAGCCGTGACGGTTGGGCGGATGGCTTGGAGGACGGAGCTACGATGTCAGGCAGTGACCATCTCTGTAGTGATTATTGGGCTTGTGATTCTTGTGCTTCTCGGACCTTAGAAGTTCCCATTATGTGTTTCCATTTCCCTTTCGTCTCGAAGGTGTATCTGTAACGACATAGTAACGTCGACTTTTGGTTTATGAAATGAAATCTAGTATTATAAATTTATGTGTTCTCTTGACTTGTTTACTGTAACTGATTCAACGAAAGGGGAAACTCTACAATCTTTCAGCTACATCCTTAATTAAATCCTTTTCTTTTAAACCTTATAGAACTATGTCAACCCGAAACACCCGAAGCACAAGAACAACTCCAGATGATCAAGCCCCGGACATAGCCCAACTTGTAGCTCAACAATTCCAAGCTGCCATCCCTAACCTAGTCACCCAAGTAGTTTCCGACCTCATTGCACGAAGAAAGAATGATGAAGTTATTGTATCCATCAAATGGAAGGATGGTAAGGCAAGGAAGGTAGGGCACCAGCAAGTGGAGATGACTAGGAACAATTTAAGTAGGAGCCACGAGGTAGGCAGGAATGCTAGGGCAAAGGCCCAAAACTCGAGGCGGTACCTTGGTTCCCTTCCAAAATGCAACAATTGTAACCGACATCATTTCGGAGTTTGTTTTCAGTGCGCGAGGTGTAATCAACTAAGACGTACTGCACGATATTGTAAGAATGATGATAGGAAGAATTGCTTTAAGTGTGGAAACGTAGGCCACTTCAGAGATAGGTACCCTAGGCTGAATAAAGGGTCGATCAGTACCAGTAAAAGAAACAAAAAGAAGAAGGTCACCCGAGAATACCAAGGGTGCAAAGCTCAAGAAGGAGCTTTTGTGATGGGAACGGAAGAGGCACGTCAGGATACCCATAAGATAACGTGTACGTTTCCCTTAAATGACCATTATGCAATGGTGATTTCTGACTCCGGTGCCGATAGAAGCTTTATATCCCTAGGATTTAGGCCACTAATCCATTAAACCTCTAAGAAAGTAAATAGAGTTTACTCGATAGAACTTGCTGATGGAAGTGAGTTAGAGGCGGAAGATGTAATTCCTGATTGCACTTAAAGTCTAGCTGGCGAACTGTTTAGTATAGACCTAGTACCTATAGAGCTATGAAGTTTCGATATAGTTATAGGCATGGACTAGATAGCGCGGAATAGAGCAACGATAGGGTGTTACGAGAAGGTAGTGAGAATTTTACTTCCTGATGGGAGGACTCTGGTAATCGAAGGAGAAAGACCTGAAAGGGACTTAGGAATAGTATCTCGTTTGAAGGCCCATAGTTATTTAAGGAAGAAGTATGTGGCGTTTCTAGTACAAGTGAAAGAAAAGAAGTCGAAAGTAAAGAAGCTCGAGGATATTCCAATAGTACGGGATTATCCCGAGGTATTTCCGGATGAGTTGCCCGGACTATCTCCACCTAGGCAGGTTGAGTTTCAAATTGACTTAATTTCTGGAGCAGCCCTAATTGCTAAGGCGCCCTAACGCCTAGCATCGGCCGAAATGCAGGAGTTGTCAAGTCAAAAACAGGGTTTGCTGGATAAAGGATTTATTCAGCCGAGCTCTTCACCTTGGGGAGCCCCTGTATTGTTTGTTAAAGAAAAAGGATGGATCTCTTAGAAGGTACATAGACTATAGGGAGCTGAATAAGTTGACAATTAAGATTCGTTATCCTCTCCCTAGGATAGATGATCTGTTTGATCAACTTCAAGGCACTAGTTTCTTCTCTAGAATTAATCAGGGTATCATCAATTAAGAGTCCATGAGAAGATGTTCATAAGACAAGTGTTCAGGACACGCTATGGACATTATGAGTTTATAGTTATGCCTTTCGGACTCCCAAATGCAGACCATATTTAGATAAGTTTGTAATCGTATTTATCGATGACATACTTATCTACTCCCAAAGTAAAGAAGAGCACGAGCAGCATTTGAAAGTGGTTTTAGAGTTGCTTAGGAACCAGAAATTGTACGCCAAATTTTCCAAGTGCAAATTTTGGACTCGAGAGGTACGTTTTCTTGGTCATGTAGTTGGAAAGATAGGAATCCATGTGGATTCGGTAAAGATTAAGGTAAATGCAAGGTGAGAGACCGCGAAGACCCCAACGGAAAAATCCGCCAATTCTTAGGACTGGCAGGATATTATAGGGATTCAATAAAGGCTTCTCAAAAATCGCACAACCTCTGACTATGCTGACCCAAAACGGCAAGAGGACGCCTTTCAACTCCTGAAGCAAAAGCTATGCAACGCACCAGTTCTGGCCCTACCCCAAGGGACAGAGGACTTTGTTGTGTATTGTGACGCTTCACGTCAGGGACTAGGATGTGTGCTGATGCAAAGGGATAAGGTCATAGCCTATGCATCTAGACAACTTAAGAACCACGAACAGAACTACACTACTCATGACTTAGAATTGGGAGCAGTAGTCTTTGCACTTAAGATTTGGAGACACTATCTGTATGGAACCAAGTGCACAGTGTTCACGGACCTTAAGGGTCTACAACACATTTTAGACCAAAAGATGCTGAACATGAGGCGATGAAGATGGGTAGGATTACTTAGTGGTTACGACTGTGAAATCAAATATCACCCGGGCAAGGCTAATGTAGCAGCCGATGCCTTGAGTCGTAAGGAAAGGATGAAACCCTTACGAATACAAGCCTTGGAAATGCTTGTACATTCCAGCTTGAAAGAAGATATTCTAAAGGCTCAAGAAGAGGCTTTACGAGAGGGTAGACTAAAGGATGAAACTCTCCATAACCTAGTAGGAAGGTTTAACCTTAAGACCGACGGCGTATGGTACTTTAAGGAAAGAGTTTGGATACCTAAGACAGGCGACCTAAGGGAATTAATCCTGAGGGAAGCACACGAGTCATAGTATTCCATTCATCCAGGAGCGAACAAGATGTATAAGGATATAGCGTCCTATGAGGAACAATGTTTGACTTGTTCCAAAGTCAAGGCTGAAAATCAGAAACCGTCAGGTTTCCTGCAACAACCAGAATTACCGCAATGCAAGTAGGAGCGAATTTCTAGGGACTTAGTCACCTAGTTACTCAAAAACTGTTAAGGGCCACGATACAATCTGGATAATAGTTGACCGTCTGACAAAGTCAGCTCATTTTCTCCCTATCCGAGAGGACTATAAGATGGATAGGCTTGCACGAACTTATATCAAGGCAACAGTAACACGCCATGGAGTGCCAATCTCCATTATCTCTAACTAAGAAAGCCATTTTACGTCGCGATTTGGCAATCGCTGCAAAAGCTTTAGGTTCCTAATTGGACTAGAGTACGACATAACATCCTTAGATCGATAGTCAAGTGAGAGGATCATCCAAACCTTGGAAGATATGTTGCGCGCATGTGTCGCAGACCTTGGAGGGAACTGGATGATCATCTACCGTTGGTAGAAATTCTCTTACAGCAATAGTTACCACACTAGCGTACAATGTGCTCCCTATGAAGCCTTGTATTGCCGAAAGTGTCGGTCTCCACTCAGCTGGGTAGAAGTTGGAGATAGCCAACTGACAGGACCCGAGTTAATCCAGGAAACAACTGACAAAATTGGCTTGATTAGGGATAGGCTTAAGGCTGCTAGGGATCGTCAGAAAAGTTATACTGACAACCGTAGAAAACCATTGGAATTCCAAGTGGGAGATAGAGTACTTTTAAAGGTTTCCCCTTGGAAAGGGCTAGTACGATTTGGCAAAAAAGGAAAGTTAAGCCCTAGGTACGTTGGACCTTTCGAAATCATCGAAAGAGTCGGCCCAGTTGCTTACAAGCTTAGGCTACCTGAGGAAATGAGTGAGATTCATAACACTTTTCACGTGTCGAATCTCAAGAAGTGTATAACCGATGAATCTCAAGTTATTCCTCTAGAGGAAGTCTTTGTGGACAAGACCCTCTGCTTCGTTGAGGAACCCATAGAAATTCTTGACAAAGAGGTCAAGAAGCTCAAAAGGAGCAAAATCCCGATTGTTAAGGTACATTGGAAGTCCAGACGTGGACCAGAATACACGTGGGAACGTGAGAACTTCATGAGGAAGAAGTACCCTCAACTCTTTACTTGATTAGGTGTGGATGTAACTATAAATGAATTTCGGGACGAAATTCTTTTAACCGGGGGAGACTGTGACAACCCTCCACTTCCCACCTCAGGTCAGTGAAACTTTAACTGAATTACCAGAGCAGAACAGTATTTTGGTACTGACATTTTGTTAATAACTACATATATTGACACTATTTATTGCTTAAAGGCTAGATAAGTGCCTTTGACGTTTATTGAGTCGCCACTATAGTCGGTACGCAAAACCGACTGACTGTTATCAGCAGGTCCCGATTCCGACCACTTGACTGTCGAATTAATTTCTAATTGACCCAAAATATTAAAAATATTAATTTCTAATAAGTTCCTTAATAAAAATACGAAAAACTGCTTTCGTTACGCAAAAATCGCAAAAACGCGCGTTTTCGGTAACGGTTTCCATTTTTAGCAGCTTTTTATACCCAATACTACAACAATTCAACTAAACTAAAATATTTGTTTTATGAAATCAGCCATATTAGTGTATTAAGAAAACTATTTCATTTCTCACATGGTTTTGGATTAAAGTGGGGAACAAAGACTTGAAAAACAACCAATACATCCCTTAATCAACTTACACACTCTACACATCACACCACCATCTCTCTCCCTCTCTTTTCTCTCCCAAAACCGGCCACAAGGGCCATGGTTTTGCCCTCTCTTCTCTCCCAAACCTCTACTATAAATAAGAGCTCACCCCCTTACTCATTCATTTGTACAACCTTCACTCTCTCTCTAACTTCTCTCACTAGACTCTTTCTCTCTAGCTTTCTCCATACACTTCTAAATTCTTGAAGATCTTCAAGTATCCTCAAGAACAATTCAAGGTAAATATGATGATCTTCATCAATCTTCTTCATCATATCATCATCTCCCAATGTTGTGAGATGGAAGTATCTTGCATCTAGGCAAGGGAAAACATCAAGGATCAACCAAAAGTTGGGTTGTATGAATGATCCTCTTGATTCTTGCATTCCTTATAAGAGGATGAAAATACTTTCATTTCAAGTTATGTTATTTTTATTATCATCTTTGTCATAAGAATGGCTATGCCTTCATTGTTTACTTGTTCTTTCATAATTTACTTGTATTCACATGTGAATAAAGCAATAAGTTGAGGTTATAAACCCACATTGCTTCATTAATCATATTCTTATTTTGCTTTCTCATGATCATCTACCATCTTGCATGTGGTTTAGATGAATTCATTTAGCCAAATACCCTTTCTTTGCTTGGATCCTCTAAAGATTCAAGCAATAAGTGAGTTGATGGCTTATGATTATAACCTAGATGTTTAATATGGTATATATGTAAATGCATGTGTAAATGTGTTTTATGAAGTTGATATTCCTTCAAACACATCTGAACTTGAGCTTTGATAAAAAGAAATCATCATAAGAATAATTAAACAAAGGAAATATTATGTTATACAACAACTAGTCTAAAATTTTGTCCAACAGATTCTGGACAGATTCGGACCCAAATTTGGGAGGCCATAACTCCTTCATAAAATGTCCAAATGACATTATTCTTTTTTTTAAGTTCAAGTTCATTGAGTTATCTTTCAAACCCCACTGGACGTTTGCAAAAATTCCAAGTTTCGGACCCTCAAACAGCCCGTACAAAAAGGTTGCACAACAGCTCTAGTTGCAGTCACAATTTTAATAAACCTTCTGTTTGAGGATCCTAACATTTTTCAAAAATTATGAAATTTGGTCAGTAATTAGTAAACTCATATGACTAAAACATATAAAAATTTCGTGATTTTTTAGAGTTGTGGATCATACCCAAATGCATGTCCCAAACAGCCTCGGAATCTGTCAAGAATTGTTAAAAACTGAAAAGTGTTATTTTATGTAAACTTGTATTTTTCTAAAACACTCTTATAAAGAGTAAATTGTAACACCCCGCTAAAGCGGAAACGCAAGGTGCAACAGCACAGATTTCATAGCGATAGGAGATAAATAACACCAATCATTCATAATTAAAATTTAATAGCGTTTACAAAGTTTACATCCAACCATAATTCATGTGTTTTACAAACATAACAAAATAATTATATTAAGGTCTTGATTGGTGAATTCAAAAACAACAAAACTAGGCTTTATCGGTCACCTTCTGATTTCCTGAAAAGCATGTTAAAAAGAGACGTCAACTACGAGAGTTTGTGAGTTCACAGGTTTTTATATGCACAAAACATTTTCAATGCAAAAGATCTTTATCGTAAAACCAATGTTCAACCTCAACTATTAAACATAACATTTATGCAAGATATATTCTCGAGCCACTACTAAACCTAAACCTTTGCCCCAACGATCTACCTTAGAGGTGGTTGCGAACCACATGGGTAGAGCGTTCTCGCGAACTACCTCAACGGTGGGACTAAAACCCCACATGTGTAGACGCTGCACAACCTCAGCGGTGGGACTAAACCCCACGTGTAGTACCACATATGATTACGTGCACCCTATACTCGTCAGTAAACAAGGGTGGGTCCACTATACCAAATAGCGCTATCCACAATAACCATTGGCTCGAAACGAGTTAATAGTAGTGTATTCAACATGGGACTTTTACTCAATATATCATGCCGCATAACATTTCAAATTTAGCTCACAATACATTTCATTTCATTTCATTTCATTTCGCAATAATTTCAAAATTTTTCACATTCATTTATAAACATGCTTTTCACCCCAAAACTCGTAAAAACGGTAAAAACGGGGGCTGTGAATACTCACCTCGAGTGATCTTAGCGTTTAGACAATCGTTAACGCGTGTACGAGTCCCGTTTCCGAATCTAGGATTGCCCTATAATATACGTATTTGACGTAAGTTCTAAATTCAACGGTCCATAAATAATAAATCAATTCCGATATCCATATAATGCCTTTACTATATTTTAATAAGTTCATTTTAATATAAAATGACTTTTTGTTACATAAGATTATTATTCAACACATGGGAATTTTGAAAGTTTATAAAATATTATTTTTGAAAAATTTCAATTCTGGCAGATTTGTTCCAATGCAAAGGTGTCACCATTAAACCTAGTTCCAAAGGGAGTTAGGTCTAGAAATTTTTACCCACTGGAATTTGGGATATTAGCAACAATCCCACAATTTTTCATAATTTTTGGAAGTGTTTTACATATTTTAAGAATTTTTACAAAAACAGTGGACACTTTTTTATTTTCAGATTTACATGTCAGTGGTGTTTACTTCATAAAGAATTCATCTTCCCACCAAATTACGAATTTCAAAAGGGATTTTCTAGAGGACACATATACCAAGCTAATGAGACAAGTTTCACATCATTTGGGTGATTTTTGAGGGAGATATGGCCTCTTAAAGTCGTGCATGTGCAATCTGCCACCATGGGACAGCCTACACCACTAACTTGTTTTCATTGGTTGAACCCTCAAAAGTCTACCAAATCACATGATTTTGGATTCTTTAGAAAGCTATCTCAGAGAACTTGAGTTTGAAATCAAAAATCGTGCATTTTGGATAAGTTGTCCAAGAGATATGCATGCAAGAAGATGATACAAGTTTTCTGACCAAACGCTGATGAGCATCAAAAAGTTTTTAAATGGTTGACGGGGTTCTACTCCGAATTTTTGAGTGATTCAAAAGGGATTTTCTTCCTAACTCATCAAATTTCAATATATCAAATTTTTGTAGAAAAATACCTCAGTTTACTATACTTTTGAGACGTCTAAACACACATGCAAAATCAGACAGATTCTGTCCAGAATCAAAACCTCACTTTCATCCATCAAAACACATAAAATCACAAGATTTCTTGGGGTTTCTTGCTATAAAACCATAAACTCATATCATTTAACAAATAAATAGATGAAATATGTATTTTCATCATCAATAAACATGCATGAACTATCATTAAAGTTCAGCCCCAAAAGATAATCAAAACATCAAACAAAAAGAATTTTACTTCAAGTATTGTGTTCTTTATGGAAGATTCATTGATTTTCACCTCCTTTGAATGTTTTAACACATTTCTAAGGTTCAATCTCATCCTCAAACATCAAGATTGTTACTAAACTATAAAAGAGGGTTTAATCTCAAGGAAACACAAGAAAAAACCCATAAGAGGGTTAAAATTGAAGCTAACACACTCCTATCATTCTTACCTTGAAGATAATACCACTTTGATCTTTGAAATAGTGTTCAAACCTTCTAAAATCTGATTTTCTAAGGTGAAACTTGGCTGGAATTTTGAGAGGATTTGAGAGAATTTAGAGAGAGAAAGAAGTTAGAGAGAGAGAGAGGTGTTTTGAAAATGAAGAAATGAGAGGGTGTGGTGATGATTTTGTCTTGAAAATGAGAAAGAGAGAAAGATGATGATTGGAGGGTGGGGGTGGCCGGCCATCTTTGGCCAATCCCCATTTTTCTTTTTCTTTTTTTGCTAAATACTTTAAATTGTTTAAATTATACTGCTTAATTCAACGCAGTATCGGTTTTTAGCGTGTTTTCGGTAGAAACCGACTTTTTCGAAAGTAGTTTTGAATCAATTGGATCAGTTTATTTATATTTTTAACAAAGTCTTTTATTTCATAAGTTGACTTTTAAATTTTTGGCATTATAGGATTTTCGGACGATTTCGGACCGGTACGTGCTTTTCGGGCAGTTTTCGGAATTTCTAGGTTTTTGCCTAAATTTTTCACGCAAACTAACCTAGATTATTTGGGCAACTTAAATACTACATTTTTGCCTACGGAAACGTTACTGAGTGAGTAAACAAGTAGTTCACCGGATGGTCAAGATTGGCATTTGTCACATTTACCCCCGGTTGAAAGAAATTTCGTCCCGAAATTTAATTCTTGCTACTACCACCGGGGTCTTTTGTGAAAAGGTGAGGGTATTTATTCCTCATGAACGTTTCTTCCTCCCAAGTGAACTCAGGTCCGTGTCGGGAGTTCCATCGCACCTTGACGATTGGTATTTTACTGCGCTGGAGTTGCTGGATTTCTCGGCCAAGGATCTCAATTGGTTCCTCCGCGGCGCGCAGTTGTTCATCAATTTGTATTTCCCCTAAAGGCAAAATCACTGTCTCTTCCGACAGGCATTTCTTTAGATTGGACACGTGAAACGTGTCGTGAATAGAGCTGAGCTCTGAGGGTAAGTCCAATCTGTAAGCGACTGGTCCGATTCTTTCTATGATTTTGAACGGCCCAACAAAACGGGGGCTCAATTTCCCTTTCTTTCCAAATCTTATCAGTCCTTTCCAAGGTGATACCTTTAGTAGCACTCTATTGCCAACTTGGAATTCTAACGGGTTTCGCCAATTATCAGCGTAGCTTTTCTGGCGATCCCTGGCTGCTTTAAGCTTCTCCTGCACTAGCTTAATCTTATCAGTGGTCTCCTGTACAATGTCAGGTCTAAGCAGTCGACTCTCTCCCACTTCCAACCAGTTGAGTGGGGATCTGCACTTTCGTCCATACAGTGCTTCGTACGGGGCACACTGAATACTTGCATGATAACTGTTGTTGTAGGAGAACTCAACTAAAGGTAGGTGATCATCCCAGCTACCTCCAAATTCCAACACGCATGTTCGCAGCATATCCTCCAACGTTTGTATGGTTCTCTCAGTTTGTCCGTCGGTCTGAGGATGGTAAGCCGTGCTTAAATCCACGCTGGTACCTAATGATGCCTGTAGTGACTGCAAAAATCGTGAGGTGAATCTGCTGTCTCTATCGGAGATGATCGAGATCGGCACTCCATGACGCATGACTATCTCATCGACATACAATTGCGCGAGTCTATCAATGCTAAAACTTTCTTTTATTGGCAAGAAGTGCGCAGATTTCGTGAGTCGGTCAATGATTACCCAAATCGAATCATGGCCTTTTTTAGTTTTGGGCAACTTGGTCACGAAATCCATTGATATCCGCTCCCATTTCCATTCTGGGATTTCCGGTTGCTGTAATAGTCCTGACGGTTTCTGGTGTTCTGCCTTGATTCTTGCACAGGTCAGACATTTGCTCACATAGGTGGCGATATCCTTTTTCATTCCAGGCCACCAATAGTGTTCCTTCAGCCCTTTGTACATTTTGTCAGAACCTGGGTGTATCGAGTACTTTGATTGATGAGCTTCATCCATGATCAATTTCCTTAACTGATCGACTTTCGGAACCCAAATTCTATCCTTGAAATAACGCACTCCATCCGTTCTCTCCTCAAACTCCTCCTCCATCTTGTGAAGTGTCTCCTTCTTTAAATTGTCAGCCTTCAGAGCTTCTCTCTAAGCTTCCAATATCTGGCTTTTCAGGCTGGTCTGCACTATCATTCCCATTGCTCGCGTCCTTGTAGGCTTCACCCGCTCCTTCCTGCTTAACGCATCAGCTACTACATTCGCCTTCCCCGGATGATACTTAATCTCTCAGTCATAATTGCTGAGCAACTCAACCCATCTTCTCTGCCTCATGTTCAGCATTTTCTGATCGAGTATATGCTGGAGGCTCTTATGGTCCGTAAAGATGGTGCATTGGGTGCCGTAGAGATAATGTCTCCAAATCTTAAGGGCAAACACCACTGCTCCGAGCTCCAAGTCATGAGTGGTGTAGTTCTTCTCGTGGACCTTCAGTTGTCTGGATGCATAGGCAATGACTTTCTCATTCTGCATCAAAACACATCCTAAGCCTTGATGTGAAGCATCGCAATACACCACGAAGTTATCCGTTCCCTCGGGTAACGCTAGAATGGGTGCATTGCACAACTTATGTTTGAGCAGTTGGAATGCTTCTTCCTGCTTCTCTCCCCAAATAAACTTCTTATCTTTTTGCATTAAGGTTGTCAGCGGTTGCGCAATCTTGGAGAAATTTGTAATGAATCGCCGGTAGTAGCCTGCCAATCCGAGAAATTTTCGAATTTCCGTTGGTGTCTTCGGGGCTTCCCACTTCTTTATGGCCTCAATCTTGGCTGGATCGACGTGTATTCCTTCTTTGTGCACCACATGACCTAAAAAGTGAACTTCTCGGATCCAATATTCGCACTTTGAGAATTTGGCATAAAGCTTTTCAGCTTTGAGTAGTTCCAGTATCAGCCTCAAATGATGCTCGTGGTCCTCCTTGCTCTGTGAGTAGATCAGGATGTCGTCTATGAAGACAATAACGAACTTATCCAAATACGGTCGACACACTCGGTTCATCAGATCCATAAATACTGCTGGAGCGTTCGTCAAACCAAAAGGCATGACCAAGAACTCATAATGACCATAACGAGTTCTGAACGCCGTCTTTGCAACATCTTCCTCACGAACTCGCATTTGATGGTATCCGGATCGGAGATCGATTTTGGAGAAGTACGTAGCTCCTTGCAATTGATCGAACAGATCATCGATGCATGGAAGAGGGTATCGGTTCTTGATGGTGATCTTGTTCAGCTCCCTATAATCGATGCACATGCGGAAAGATCCATCCTTCTTCTTGAGGAACAATACGGGGGCTTCCCAAGGCGAAGAGCTGGGTCGAATGAATCCCTTATCTAGCAGCTCTTGAAGTTGATTTGACAGCTCCTGCATTTCGGACGGTGCTAGACGATAAGGCGACTTTGCTATGGGGCCTGCTCCAGGAATTAAGTCTATGTGGAATTCTACTTGCCGTGATGTAGGTAATCCGGGTAGCTCTTCCGGGAATACCTCAGGAAATTCCCGCACAACTGGAATATCTTGGATTGACTTCTCTTCCGCTTTCTTATCTACCACGTGCGCCATGAATGCTACACACTCCTTTCGCAAATGGCTACGCATTTTCATAAACGATACTAACTTAATATCTTTCTTTGGCTTCTCTCCGTGCACCTCGAGTACACTTCCATCGGGCAATGCTAGCCTAACTATCTTCTCGGCACAGTATATTGTCGCTCGGTGGTTGGACATCCAATCCATACCCACTATTATGTCGAAACTCCCTATCTTGATCGAATTAAATCTATACTCAAATCCTTTCCTGATAAGCCTAGAGTGCATTTTCTAACTACCTTGTTAGCCTTACTAACTCTCCGTTAGAGTATTCAATTATGTGCTCCTCTTTCAAATTTTGTGACTTCTTGTTTATCTTAAGCCTGAATTCTAACGACACGTAACTTCTATCGGCTCCGGAATCAAAAAGCACAGCAGCAGAATATTCGTTGGGGAGAAACGTGCCTGTGACCACATCAGGATTTTTATTTTGCTTCCTCTGCTTGGTGCTACTCAAGCCTTTATTCAGCGCGGAATACCTGTCTTTAGAGTGATACGGCCTTCTAAACTCGTAGCAGACTTTCCGCCCTTCTTGACCTTTCTTCCTTTCTTTAGTAAAGAGCAAAATGCCCTGCTAGCTTGCATTTGGTACCCGGAATACAGGCTCATAGGTGGTTCCAATTGCGTCTAGTTCATTTTGGAGGGGAGTCCATTTCCTACCTGACTCTTGGGTCTTTGCTCCAAAATTTCTGACTACTTTTCAACTTTTGATTGAATTAACACGAGTCGTTTCTTCTGACTGGTGCTCAAATTTTCTTTTATTACCATCCTTCCATTTGATGGGTACTACGACTTCCTTATTTCTTCTATTTGCGTCAGGGTCGGTAGTGACTTTAGTGACTATGGTCGGTACGACTTCCTGGACTTGTTGGGCTATCAGTTGAGCAATGTTGGTCGATTAATTCTCATGGTTCACTTTCTAGCTACGTGTGTTTCTTCTGGAAAATGTGGTTCTAAATCATTTGTAAAAGGTATGTTTGGTTAAAAGTTATCTTTTAATAAATGTTCAAAAATATTTGTATTTTATTTATGACAATTTCTTTCAAATAAAAAAAATCGCTATGAACGTTCTTGTGATTTAATAAAAATTCGTTTCGTAAAAACTTAATATATATCTGAAGGGATCAAAGTTTGATGCTAATGCATCCTTAAAATATTTTACTTGCCCATACTGAGTTTTAAATGGAACAACCAAAAAGTGCATTTTTTTTTAAATTCTTTCCAATTCATGAGAGTTACAATCGATGGGATCAACTTTGCCAACAGTATCACCACAACATGCCAGCTCAAGTCAACTCTCTTAGTCGTCCTTCTTGCCGTCATAACCTTCTCTACAGCGTTGGTGGTACCTTCCTCCAAGAGATGCACCAATTTCGTCAACTTAATTATCCCGGTTCTAACTTGATACTCTGCTTCGATTATTTTGCAGTCCGTCGAGTGTGCTCGGATTGTTCAAGCCTCTCCTAGTGTCATACTAGTAGTACAACCGATCAGTATCCCCAAAAGGATATGAAATGACCTTGCATTAACTGGATGTGTTATCGTCAGTCCACTCCGAATGGTTGCCGCAGCTCTCTTCTAAGTTGCTTCATATGAGGTGTTGTGAGGTTCGGAGGTGGATCGATTGAAACCTCTTTGCTCGTTACTCCGATGTCGGAATCGTAATGCCTAGACGGGTCTTTCTCCGAAGTCTAAGTAATGGTGTTCGGCATAGTGATTGTAGTGTCCGCATAACTTATTAACGCGCCTTCAAACTACTAGTGACCTCCTAAGTGCTAACGCAAGAGTGTTCAACAAAGGCGTTACTTTACTTAAACGCGCAAGTGCTAAAGTAGATATCAGAATCATGATGTGCTTATGTGAACTCACACGGTTTATGTTTTTCAAGAAAATTTTTCGAAGGCTCCAACTTTTATTCTCTAGCCATATGATTGGTTCATAGGTCTTATCCTACTTATATCATGGCTAGGCGTAGGTGATCAGGCTCCGCATATCTATGATATATCAGAATAGCACCTATCCTAATCACACAAGTATTTAAATTCTCCTACTTTGAAATCTTATAATTTAAAAGTTTAACCTTATTTTAGAGAGAAGGTTGGTTATAGTACTGGTTTTTATAATTAAACAAAGGAAATATTATGTTATACAACAACTAGTCTAAAATTTTGTCCAACAGATTCTGGACAGATTCGGACCCAAATTTGGGAGGTCATAACTCCTTCATAAAATGTCCAAATGACATGATTCTTTTTTTTAAATTCAAGTTCATTGAGTTATCTTTCAAACCCCACTGGCCGTTTGCAAAAATTCCAAGTTTCGGACCCTCAAACAGCCCGTACAAAAAGGTTGCGCAACAGCTCTAGTTGCAGTCACAATTTTAATAAACCTTCTGTTTGAGGATCCTAACATTTTTCAAAAATTATGAAATTTGGTCAGTAATTAGTAAACTCATATGACTAAAACATATAAAAATTTCGTGATTTTTTAGAGTTGTGGATCATACCCAAATGCATGTCCCAAACAGCCTCGGAATCTGTCAAGAATTGTTAAAAACTGAAAAGTGTTATTTTATGTAAACTTGTATTTTTCTAAAACACTCTTATAAAGAGTAAATTGTAACACCCCGCTAAAGCGGAAACGCAAGGTGCAACAGCACAGATTTCATAGCGATAGGAGATAAATAACACCAATCATTCATAATTAAAATTTAATAGCGTTTACAAAGTTTACATCCAACCATAATTCATGTGTTTTACAAACATAACAAAATAATTATATTAAGGTCTTGATTGGTGAATTCAAAAACAACAAAACTAGGCTTTATCGGTCACCTTCTGATTTCCTGAAAAGCATGTTAAAAAGAGACGTCAACTACGAGAGTTTGTGAGTTCACAGGTTTTTATATGCACAAAACATTTTCAATGCAAAAGATCTTTATCGTAAAACCAATGTTCAACCTCAACTGTTAAACATAACATTTATGCAAGATATATTCTCGAGCCACTACTAAACCTAAACCTTTGCCCCAACGATCTACCTCAGAGGTGGTTGCGAACCACATGGGTAGAGCGTTCTCGCGAACTACCTCAACGGTGGGACTCAAACCCCACATGTGTAGACGCTGCACAACCTCAGCGGTGGGACTAAACCCCACATGTGTAGTACCACATATGATTACGTGCACCCTATACTCGTCAGTAAACAAGGGTGGGTCCACTCTACCAAATAGCGTTATCCACAATAACCATTGGCTCGAAACGAGTTAATAGTAGTGTATTCAACATGGGACTTTTACTCAATATATCATGCCGCATAACATTTCAAATTTAGCTCACAATACATTTCATTTCATTTCGCAATAATTTCACAATTTTTCACATTCATTTATAAACATGCTTTTCACCCCAAAACTCGTAAAAACGGTAAAAACGGGGGCTGTGAATACTCACCTCGAGTGATCTTAGCGTTTAGACAATCGTTAACGCTTGTACGAGTCCCGGTTCCGAATCTAGGATTGCCCTATAATATACGTATTTGACGTAAGTTCTAAATTCAACGGTCCATAAATAATAAATCAATTCCGATATCCATATAATGCGTTTACTATATTTTAATAAGTTCATTTTAATATAAAATGACTTTTTGTTACATAAGATTATTATTCAACACATGGGAATTTTGAAAGTTTATAAAATATTATTTTTGAAAAATTTCAATTCTGGCAGATTTGTTCCAATGCAAAGGTGTCACCATTAAACCTAGTTCCAAAGGGAGTTAGGTCTAGAAATTTTTACCCACTGGAATTTGGGATATTAGCAACAATCCCACAATTTTTCATAATTTTTGGAAGTGTTTTACATATTTTAAGAATTTTTACAAAAACAGTGGACACCTTTTTATTTTCAGATTTACATGTCAGTGGTGTTTACTTCATAAAGAATTCATCTTCCCACCAAATTACGAATTTCAAAAGGGATTTTCTAGAGGACACATATACCAAGCTAATGAGACAAGTTTCACATCATTTGGGTGATTTTTGAGGGAGATATGGCCTCTTAAAGTCGTGCATGTGCAATCTGCCACCATGGGACAGCCTACACCACTAACTTGTTTTCATTGGTTGAACCCTCAAAAGTCTACCAAATCACATGATTTTGGATTCTTTAGAAAGGTATCTCAGAGAACTTGAGTTTGAAATCAAAAATCGTGCATTTTGGATAAGTTGTCCAAGAGATATGCATGCAAGAAGATGATACAAGTTTTCTGACCAAACGCTGATGAGCATCAAAAAGTTTTTAAATGGTTGACGGGGTTCTACTCCGAATTTTTTAGTGATTCAAAAGGGATTTTCTTCCTAACTCATCAAATTTCAATATATCAAATTTTTGTAGAAAAATACCTCAGTTTACTATACTTTTGAGACGTCTAAACACACATGCAAAATCAGACAGATTCTGTCCAGAATCAAAACCTCACTTTCATCCATCAAAACACATAAAATCACAAGATTTCTTGGGGTTTCTTGCTATAAAACCATAAACTCATATCATTTAACAAATAAATAGATGAAATATGTATTTTCATCATCAATAAACATGCATGAACTATCATTAAAGTTCAGCCCCAAAAGATAATCAAAACATCAAACAAAAAGGATTTTACTTCAAGTATTGTGTTCTTTATGGAAGATTCATTGATTTTCACCTCCTTTGAATGTTTTAACACATTTCTAAGGTTCAATCTCATCCTCAAACATCAAGATTGTTACTAAACTATAAAAGAGGGTTTAATCTCAAGGAAACACAAGAAAAACACCCATAAGAGGGTTAAAATTGAAGCTAACACACTCCTATCATTCTTACCTTGAAGATAATACCACTTTGATCTTTGAAATAGTGTTCAAACCTTCTAAAATCTGATTTTCTAAGGTGAAACTTGGCTGGAATTTTGAGAGGATTTGAGAGAATTTAGAGAGAGAAAGAAGTTAGAGAGAGAGAGAGGTGTTTTGAAAATGAAGAAATAGAGGGTGTGGTGATGATTTTGTCTTGAAAATGAGAAAGAGAGAAAGATGATGATTGGAGGGTGGGGGTGGCCGGCCATCTTTGGCCAATCCCCATTTTTCTTTTTCTTTTTTTGCTAAATACTTTAAATTGTTTAAATTATACTGCTTAATTCAACGCAGTATCGGTTTTTAGCGTGTTTTCGGTAGAAACCGACTTTTTCGAAAGTAGTTTTGAATCAATTGGATCAGTTTATTTATATTTTTAACAAAGTCTTTTATTTCATAAGTTGACTTTTAAATTTTTGGCATTATTGGATTTTCGGACGATTTCGGACCGGTACGTGCTTTTCGGGCAGTTTTCGGAATTTCTAGGTTTTTGCCTAAATTTTTTCACGCAAACTAACCTAGATTATTTGGGCAACTTAAATACTACATTTTTGCCTACGGAAACGTTACTGAGTGACTAAACAAGTAGTTCACCAGATGGTCAAGATTGGCATTTGTCACATAAATTGTTGGACATAAAAAGACTATTTGAGGAATAAGATGAGGTAGAATTAATATAAAGCACACATGCATGACCATATACCAACTATCACGTTTTGGTTATAATCGTAAGAGCTCGTATTATCGTCAATCGTTATAAAACTAAAGTTTCGTTCGCGCGTATGTTTTTGCTAATAACTTAAGGAACTTAAATGGGTCAAGGAACTTATTAAAATACTTATTATCACTAGGTCGGAATTCGGTGGAACCTCGCTAATTTGGGACTCTCGAACTTGTAACTCGGTGAGTTATTCACGGCCCCTTTTTACGTTTTTACATTTTTGGGGTGAAAAGCATGATAAAACTACCGGTTGATCAAACTTTTGGAACTATTTTTGAAAAGACTATTTGGAACGATTTATTTTGGAACGATTTATTGTGGAACGATTTTGTGGAACGATATGTTGGAACGATTTTTGTGGCTATGGTATGCATACTTATCTAGATTAATTGGGTGTTTTTCTTATCGCAAGTCCTCGTACACACTACTAAGTCTAATTCACTGCGGTGGACCGAGTAATCAATGGTAGCGCTATCGGGTTGGCAACCCCACCATTTCGTACCCCGCTTGCAACGGGGTTGGTAACGATAACGATTGGTGTTTAATTACTTTTTGTGGAACGATTGTTGGTCATGTTGCGATAAGCATGGCATTGCGGGGCAAAAACTATGCTATTAGGAGATTAGTAGTGGCTCGTTAATCTTGTGAGTAAGTATTGCATGATAAGTACCATATGCCGGGATTTTGCGAGACACGCGCCTGATGGCGAAACCCGCGCAAAATCCAACTATTCAGTTTATTGCTCGAACTTATTACATATCTCCGGTATCATTTTTTCGCGAACTATACGTATGTGTGTTGCTAAACCCGTGAACTCACCAACTATGACGATAGTTGACTTTTTAACTCTCATGCTTTTCAGGCGAGCCAAAGTAAGAAGATTGAAATGCACGTGTGTTACGCCTTCATGCATATCAAGATTAAATTTCCTTTCCGTTGTAAACTGATTTTCGTTGTAATAATTTCTAAGACTTTAGTACAATGTAACATTGTAAAACTTAATTATTTTGATATGCTATGGCGTTTATTGTCTATACTTGTGTTGTGCTACTTTGCGCTGTTACACTCCGTGTTTCCGCTTTAGCGGGGTGTGACAGTACGTCTGGGGTTCTGAGCAGCAGATGGCTTTCGACACGCTGAGGCAGAAGCTGTGCGAGGCTCCGGTTCTGACTTTACCGGAGGGGGTGGAAGACATGACAGTTTATTGCGACGTATCTCGGCTGGGTTTGGGTTGTGTTCTGATGTAGAGGGGCAGGGTGATAGCCTACGCTTCGAGGCACCTGAAGCCTCACGAGGCTAATTACCCCACGCATGATCTTGAGCTTGCGGCGGTTGTTTTTGCTCTCAAGTTATGGAGGCACTACCTGTATGGGGTAAAGTGCACCATTTTCTCGGACCACCGGAGCTTGAGGTACTTCTTGGAGCAGCCGAATCTGAATATGCGGCAGCGGAGGTGGCTTGACGTAGTCAAGGACTACGATTGTGAGATTCTCTATCATCCAGGCAAGGCCAATGTGGTTGCCGACGCTTTGAGTAGGAAGACGGAGCACGCGCCGCTTCGTATCTCACACCTGAAGATGGCGGTGACTACCTCTTTTGTGGATCTAGTGCTGCGGGCACAAGAGGAGGCGAGTCGGGAGGAGAACCAGAATGGAGAGCGGATTCGGGGGCAGATGGCCGCGTTGGTCAGAGATGGTCGAGGGTTGCTGACTAGATACGGTAGAGTATGGGTTCCTCGGGCGGGCACGGCGCGTCAGACCTTGCTTGAGGAAGCTCACAAATCTAGATTCTCGATTCATCCGGGAGCTACTAAGATGTATCGGGATCTGCGGACGGGTTATTGGTGGCCAGGGATGAAGAGAGACGTGGCTCGGTACGTGGAGTCGTGTTTGACCTGTCTAAAGGTCAAGGCTGAGCATCAGAAGCCTCACGGCAAGATGCAGCCTCTTGAGATTCCCGAGTGGAAGTGGGAAAACCTCACTATGGATCTGATCACCAAGCTTCCGAAAACCCCTCGGAAGTTTGACGCGATTTGGGTCATAGTGGATCGGTTGACCAAGAGTGCTATCTTCCTTCCTATTCGGGAGAGTTCAACTGCGGAGCAGCTGGCGAAGATCTACGTGGATGAGGTGGTGTCGAGGCACGGAGTGCCAGTATCGATTATCTCGGACCGGGATGTGCGTTTTACATCCCGGTTTTGGGAGAGATTTCATTCGGAGTTGGGTACCAGGTTGCATTTTAGCACCGCGTATCATCCTCAGACAGACGGTCAGAGTGAGCGGACGATTCAGACCTTGGAGGACATGCTGCGAGCTTGCGTTTTGGATTTCGGTGGCAGTTGGGATACGTATCTACCTCTGGCGGAGTTCTCGTATAATAACAATTACCATTCTAGCATTGGGATGCCGCCGTTTGAGATGCTTTACGGGAGGAGATGCCGTACCCCTATCTGTTGGGGTGAGGTTGGACAGCGTGTCCTGGGTAGCACCGAGGTTGTACAGAGGACCACGGAGGATATTCAGAGGATTCGGGAGCGGTTACGGACAGCTCAGAGCCGGCAGAAGAGCTATGCTGATCGTCGTAGGTCGGATTTGGAGTTTCAGGTGGGAGACCGAGTATTACTCAAGGTTTCTCCCTGGAAGGGCGTGATTCGGTTCCGGAAGAGGGGCAAGCTGGGGCCTCGTTACATCGGACCATTCACGATTCTCGCTCGTGTTGGGAAGGTAGCTTACCGCTTGGAGCTGCCTACATTATTAGGTCAGATCCACAGCACTTTTCACGTTTCGCAGTTGCGTAAGTGCCTCGCCGACGAGTCGGCGCACATTCCTTTAGACGATATTCAGGTGGACGAGAGCCTGAATTACGTCGAGAGGCCGGTAGCGGTGATAGACCGGAGAGTGAAGAGGTTGCGGAGCAAGGAGATCGGAATCGTGAAGGTGCAGTGGCAGCATCGGAAGGGTTCCGAGTGGACCTGGGAGCCGGAGGCGGAGATGCGGGAGCACTATCCAGAGCTGTTCTCAGATTGATTTCGGGGACGAAATCCTTGTAAGTGGGGGAGAGTTGTCACACCCCGTTTTATCTTTATTTTTATTTTTATTTTTATTTTTTTATGTATTTTATTGTTTAATTAAATTATATATGTAAGGTTAGGGTTAGGGTTTAGGCTAGTGTTTTCTTGCGGGTCAAGCAGCGGGTAAGGGAGAGGCCCGTTAAACCAAGGTTAAAAACCCTAGGAACGCAACTCCCTTCTCATTGTGTTCCTTGGTGCGTAAGTTACCGATAGAGAGAGGGAGGCTGAGAGAGAGTAAGGATCGGAGAGAGAGAGAGAGAGAGAGAGCTGCCGGAAGGAGAACGTCGTCGCCGGCGAGGGTAAGGTGCCGTGAACCCCCCCCCCTCCCCTCTGTTTCTCGTTTCCGTTAACGGTGGTGGCAGCCGTCGGCCTTGGCCGGTCTTGGCTAGCCGCCGCTGCTAGTCCAGGCGTGCGACGGCCGCCGTCGTGGCGGGTTTCCGGTGGTGGTGGTGGTGGTGCAATGCCGCCGCTGCTGCCGGTGAGTGTTATATGTCGCTCGATGGTGGCGGTGGCCCACGCCGCTGCCGCCATTGTTCGTCGTTGTTGGTATGAGGATCGGTGGTGGCGGCGGTTTGCATCGTCGTCGCCGCCGTGATCTCGGTGGAGGGCGACGCCGCCAAACGGCATAAGCCGTAGGCGGTGGTGATGGCGTGTGCGGGGTTCCCAGCGCCGGTGGTGGCTAGCCACCGCTAGCTGCCGCCGTGCGGCCTTGGTGTTGACGAGATCGGGGTACGGTGGTGGTCCAGCGACCGCCGCTGCTGTGATCGGATTTATGATCGGCGGTGGAGGTGGCAAACCGCGACCGCCACCGTGGTTTTTGCGAGGATTGATGTTCGGTCGGACGGCTTTCGAGCCATGAGGCGGCTCCGGTAGCCGCCGCTACCGTTTGTTAACCGAGACAGTAACCGGTTTGAACCGGTATCCGTTTGGTCGTATTAGTGAGACCAATAGGACTTAATCTTGTAATGAATGATTTCTTATGGCGTGTATATTTTTTAATATGAATTTTCAGAGTTGCGGAAACGTTTCGAGTCCTTATTTCGGTTGTGATTTAAACCCGGACAGGTGAGTGGGTTCTACATGCGTATATTATGATTTTATGTGTCATATGTGTTATTGCTGTTATATGGTGATGATTCGGGTTGTGTGATGACCCGAAGGGCGGGAAACCGCGGAGACCGGATTGCGGGATGGTCCGGTAAACGGAAAACCGTTAAGCTGTTAATGTGAACGTATGTGTATGTGCATTTAATTATGATATATCGTATGTGTAACTTACTCACTAAGCGGTTGAGCTTACCCCTCGTGTTTTAAATGTTTTAGGTACGAGCTCCGGTGTTGATAAGGGCAAAGCTCCGGCTTGAGGGTTTCTGGCAAGGCGGCGTTCCGATCCGAACATTATTTCTATTGTTGACTTTTAATTATGGGATATTAATATGGTTTGACTTGGGTTGAGAATGATTACTTATTAACAATCAATGCATGGGTTTTATTTAAAGTTTCATTAAAATTTTTATTTTAAAAATTTCTAATCGGGTTTGGGTGTTACACTCTAAGTCACAAATTTTAGCTTCTAACATTGCCATTGAATCAGTAATATCTGGAATAGTGGATACCTCAGATGGATCGATGTCTTGGTAAGTGCTAGGACCAACAGCTTCTGGTCCCTCGAAATCAGCCATCAAGCACAAACCATTGACCATATGGTCATCCTCATCCGAGCTCTCTTCCTCGCATACCCAATTCTCCTCATCCACAAGTAAAGCAACCCCCTTTTCCTTCTTCCTCATCAAAGCAGCCTTTTTCTCAAAGTAGGCAGCATCCTTGTACTTTATTGAGCAGTCTCTGGCATAGTGTCCCAACTTACCACACTTGTAGCAAGTGGTAGTGGGACTGGCGGCTTGTTGAGGAGCGGGGTTTTGGTTCATGGGAATCGGGGGTTGATTTGACCTTTGACCACCTTGGTCGGCAGGAGATTGTTGATCTTCTCTAGGAGCTTGTCTGGAACTGCTTCCCCGTTGATCACCTCCGTTGTAGCTTCCTTTGCCGCGATCCATTCTCTCATCTGACCAGCGGTCGTTCCTTTCTTGCTCGAATCCATAACCCGATCCTTGATCAAGTCTTCCTGCATCATGTCTTCCTCCGTATCCGCCTTCATACCCTTGACGGTTGATATACCCAGACTCTTGAGTGTATTGCCTTAAGCTTCTCCGGTAGTTGTGCTCGGAGATCTGATCTCTCCGGTCTCCTTGATACCCTGGACCTTCTTGATAGTCTAAGTACGTGTTGTCTCTTCTAGAGTTGTCTCTGAATCTCCCTTGGTCTTCTCGGTACCTTCCCTGCTCGTTGCGAAATCTTCCCTGATCGTATGCCTGAAATCTTTCCCCTTGATGATAGTTTCCTCTGCCTTGGTTGCTGAACTGAGATCTGTCCATCTGATACTGTCCTCCCCTGCCCTGCCCCATCCTGCCTCCTCATGGAAATCCTGATCCTCGTGATCTGTTAAATCCACGGTTTGCATTCAGCTTTTGCACGTTGTGCGAGATTAGGGCAAGGGACTCATTCACATTAAAGAGTTCTTCATCAGAAATGGTAATGATCAATGGATCATCGGGATGTTGTATGCTTGGACCGAGGTTCGGGTTGAACTCTTGGTTGTAATCTTCTTGATGATACTAGGGAGGTACAACGTTGTACTGCGTGGGTTGGATTGGAACAGAGTTCGGTCCTCCAAAGGGCACTGCAGCTAGTGCCAGAGGATCAACTGCTTTCTTGGCTCTTCCCCCGGTGATGAATTCCTCATGCTGGACCATCATGCTGAAGAGGTCGTGAAGACCCATAATTCCCAGGTTTCTGCTTAGCTGAATGTTGATGGCCAGGTTTTGCCATTCCGGAGTTAGATTCTTCAAAAACTTCACGTTGACCTCGTACTTGGTCTTCTCAACGCCTAGCCTTCTCAGATCATTGACAAAAGAATTCAGCTGTTGATAGGATTCTGTGAGGGATTCGTTTTCCCGATCTTTGAACCCTTCATTAGCGTTCAGCGCGCTTTCCTTTTGGCTTTCTAGGGCAGTGTCACCACCCTGCATCTGTTGCTCAATCTCGAGCCATACGTCCCGTGCGTTGGTCAGACTGTCGACTCGGGCGTACATGTCATTCGGGAGAGCCATGATTAGGAGGGTAAGTGCTCGCTTGTCAACGAGGTGACGTGCTCTCTGTTCCGGGTTGTACATCTCTACAGGCTTTTTCAACAACGTATGATGGTAATTCTGGGCATGTGTAAGTTCTCGGGACTGCGGCTATGGTAACCGTTGGTCTGACTGGGCCTTCTCGGATGGATTTCATCAGGTTCTCATCCAAAAGATCAAGGAAGTGAATCATCCTGCGCACCATTGCTGATACTCACCCATCACCAAGACGGAGGGGCGAGATTCGGATCCAATTCCGATAATTTCCTTCGACATCTCTCACTCTCAAAGAAGATCTCCTAGTATGACTCACTTGGCTAAAGAAAAAGTTTTTTGTAAAAAGCAGATACTTTGAGCGCCTCCGGACACAGTTAGCTTCAAGTTTTGAAAGATTTGAAAAATAGTTAAGTGTCGGATTCGAGGAACAATTTTGCAAGAGTTCAGGCTCGAAGAGGCGAAATCCGATCTGGAAACTAACGTTTTCCGAATCGGATTTGGCTCAAAAGTAAGGGTTCGGAAAAGGCTATTTTCCGATTCAGAAAATGAGAAAATGCTGAGTTCGGAAAATGCAATTTCAGTTCGGAAAATGAGGATTAAAGGAGCAAAACCCCAAATCAGAAGGACCAAATTCCGATTCGGAAAACAAGGTTTTCCGATTCGGAAAAGGTGCAATTTCCGATTCGGAGAAAAGTACAATTTCCGATTCGGAAATTTTGAACTGAAAAATCAGTTCTTGTTTTCCGATTCGGAAAACCTGTACAGGAACTCCGAAAATCTACTCAAAAATCCTCAAAAGCACTTAAAAAATAAGTGTTAAGACCCCCAATTTGTGTGAAAACAATAGGAAAATAAGGGGGAATCACTTAACACTTATAAACTCTTCTTTCAAAACCCTTTTTGGATTGAAATAACCCAAAAAGTTTTTGAACAAAAACTTTGAAAAACCCCTTTTAAAACAAAACAAGCCAAGGAATCAAACAAGGATTGGCTCTGATACCAATTGTTTGTCCCAATAATGCTAAAGAGAAATGAGATGGATTGAAATCAATTGAAATGAAGAACACTTGAGCTTGGAGAAATGCATCAATGGTGAATAAGAATATTGCAATAAAGAGATAACCAAAATGATGATAATAGCATTCCACATTAAAACCCTAATCATCTCATTCCTTAAATAGGAAAGAGGGAAAATACACATATGACATAAACGGCCCCCGAAGTTCCAAACTTCTAAACAAGGGTGTTGGTCCCAAAGAGGTGACCTTCAAGTAAGGATAGTGTTTGGGATTATAGAAGGGGGGGGGTTGAATATAATCACACAAGTTTTCACTTTTAAATTCTTGTTGTATAAACAATATGAATTTACAGATTGTTGCAGAAATAGAAAAGACAATAAGTCTAAACTAAACAATCTAAGTTCTTTCACTATGCACTAGAGTGAGAAGATGTAAGAAAGAAGATAGAGGGAATAAAGAAAGAAAGGATTAGGGTAGTATTAGGATGAAGAAGAAGTATGGAGAACATCTCTTCAAGTCCTATTTATACCCAATGCATTAAATGCATGCAGAACCACTTTTGTGTACGTGTCACAATGTAAGTAGTCCTTTGTACTATTTACTATAAACAAATACTCTTTGCATGGTGTGCAAAAGAGGAAGTGTGTAAACAGTTGCCTTGAGGTCTGATAAGTACGGAGAGAACATTAAAGAGACTGTCCTTATGTACTTTTGTGTCAGTAAAGGCGGATAATCCTTTTGTGCATTAGACTAAGACATTACACTAATCCTTCAGGATCAGGATACTGATCAGTGACTAGAGTCCTGAAACTGGTGCTGTTCAGGGTCACTTGTATCCTGATGAATCTTCAGGATGTCATACGAAATTGAGCAGCCTGCTATCACTGAGTTCCGTCTTCAGATCACGAGCATGCTGTTCCTGTCATCAGCTAAGTCTTTGACGTTGCTGATGGTTCTTTGAGTATGATCTTGATGTCTTCAGGAGGTCTTCACTTCAGTGGATAGGATCAGTAGACTGCAGAACAGACTCGTTCGTCTCCTGATCCTGATCCTGATTACTATAAAAATTAGTTACAGCATAAGTAACATGGAATACCACTGAACAGACTCAGTGATAATTCCTCAAGCTATAACAGAAGTAAAAACCTATTCACTAAGTAAAGGCTCAGGATCATTATCATTTCATCAGGTCTTAGGAGAGCTGGATCAACAATCTCCCCCTAAATGATAATGATAAGACAATGGAGAAATTGTCTAAGTCTAGAAAGAAAAAAAAAATTCTAAGTCTAGATAAAACAGTAGGAAATAGAACTCATAAAGGTACATGTCCCATTTACTGTTTTGAGGGATCTTTTTCAGTACTATGATGGAATAAAGTACAATGCACTGAATTACATTTTCATTAATCTCAATAATGTTACAAGAGTAAAGAAAATACAAGAGTACATAAATGAAGTACTGAAAGCAAAATTACAAAACTATTCTAACTATCAGAGTCTTCGCTAAATTCTTCAGTCTTGACTACTATTGGAACAGGAGTATTACTGAAGGCGATTCTATGATCGAGTATAGCTCTGACAGTGCGAATAATCTCTTATTATCTTGGTTTTTCTTGTCCTTTTGAGCAGTGAAGAGAACAGAAACCAAGTGTTCATATGGTGCTTTGTGTAGCTCGCTGAAACGCTGAAAGCGTAGAATCTTGGAGTTGTCGCTTACACAAATACCATGAACAGGTTCTCTGATGACTTGTCCTTCAGAGAGAGAGACTCCTGGAGGGAGTGAAAGATCAAGCATCGAGAGGTCCAGTGGCTTGACAACCATCCTGGGCATGCAAGGAGTTGGTCTCCTTGTTGAATCACCGGCTGATCTTCGAACAGGTGGCTGAGGCAGTGCTGAAGAAGGCTGGAGAAGGTCATCAGGAATTTCGGTTGTTCTTCTGATGCGTGCAATAAGTCCATTAATGACTTCTTCTACTTCAGCCCGATAGTTTCTGTTGGCTTTGGGAAGTAGGCTTCTGATTTCATTCCACTCTGACAAGTTGTATCTTTCCAACTTGTCAAGAGTGTGTTGCACATCCTTGACTCCTGAGCGTTTGACAGTGATCCATGTTTTTGCTCTTTTGCCGCGAGTTCGGCTGAGATGGATTCCAGAGATAGCAGCACCATGTTTTCTGAGGTGTAGGCGGTCTCGGCACCAGTCAAGCTCTGTGTTCACTTCTTCAGACTGAACTTCAGCGTTTCTGTTGAAGACCTTCAGCGCGGCCTTCTGTGCTAGAACAGGATCAGCACTTATTTCTGCATCTTCTTCAACAAAATCTGATGCAAGCCTTCGAGCGGCTTGAGCAGAGAGGAAGGCTTCCTTCTGCTTCTTATTGTGCTCCTCCTGAGCCTGTACAGCATTGATGTACTCCTCTTGCGATAGATAGGCGAACTCGGAGTCCCAAGAGGTACGAAGAGGAATTTTTACTCTTGTACTCTCGAGTCGCTCTATCACGGCGTCTAAACGCCCATCCCTGTTGACAATAGCAGAGTTCTCAGGGTAATTCTCACCTTCAGATCTAGGAGAGTTAGAGGGAGGAGATCTGGGAGAAGAAGCAGGGGTAGAGAAGTCATCAGAGATGAATTCATCATCTGATGATAGGCAAATGGTTTCAGGAGGGGCTCTTATTTCAGGGGTTCTGGAAGAGGATGCTTCAGGGTTAAAGCGGGTTGGTTTAGAGGGAATGGATTCAGGGTTTAGAGGAGTTACTCTGAAAGTCATTCTGCTTAATTCGGCTCTTGTCTGTTCTGATGGACTATTCTCCATGAGGCGAATAATCTCACCAGTGACAGAACCAAAGTTCACATCCTGAAAGTCAGAGTTGTCTTGGTTTTCAGGTTCAGAGGTTTGTTTAGGAGAAGAATGAGGTGTTGGTTCAGGGGTAGGTTGTTTGGGTGGTTGGTAGACAACCATTTGTAGGTTGTTTATTGGAGAGTCTTCAGAGGAGGTGTCAAGGGTGATGGTTTCAGGTGTAGGTTTAGATTTAAGGAGAGTAGAGATTGGTTGGTTATCAGAGGGTGAGGGAGAGGATGGTAATAGTAACGTACCAGGTGCACCGGGGTTCTCCCCCTGAGATTGTGCAGGCCCTGGAGTGGGCGTTGAGGCTGGTACCTTCTCGACGAAGAAGGTGTCATCGTCTTCATCATCATCATCATCTTCATCATCATCCTCATTCTCGTTTGTTCCCCCCTGTTCATCGGTTCTCCAGTTTGTGAAGGGGGAATAAACGGAATGGTCTCTCGGCTGTCTCTCCCCCTCAACAGGTGCCTGTTGTAAGGCAGCTATTGAAACACTCCGCTGGAGGAGAGAGGCCATGTTGGCGTTCAGCTTCCTATTGATGAAGGAAGATGAGAGCAGGGACTGGAGAAGTTCCCTGTCGACCGTGGTGAACGATGGCGGCGGAGGAGGAGCAGTGGTCAGCGTGTTCACTGCAGTGGCAAGTTCAGCCACTTTCTCCTGGAGGGCTCTAAGGCCAGTCTCATGTGCATCCAACCTCTGCACCACAATTTGTTGGAAGTTGGTGGTGGAGGTGGAGTTGTTGTTGACCGCTGTGTAGAGAGCGGGGAACGCCGTTGCCTTCAGGTCGTCTACAGACGCCTGAAGGGAGGAAGAGGAGGTAGCCACCTGAGATACCTTGTCATGGATGGCATCCAGACAAGGTATGGTGATGGTGACACCAGTAGGAGCAGGGGCGGCAGCGGCGGCAGCAGCAGTAGCAGAGGCTGCGGCGGCTTCGGCGGTAGAGGCAGCGGCCTTGGCTGCTGCAAGCTCAAGCTCCATGGCCTGAAGCTGGGCCTTGTGAGCTTCTTCCTGTTGCTGAAGCGCCGTGCGGACCTCCAGCAGCTGTCGTTCAGCGGACTGTCGACGTAGCTCAGCTGCGTTCAGCTGACGGTCGGCATCCGTGAAGATGAAGTCGTTGAAGGGGTCATCCTGATGGAGTTGGGACTGCCCTTCAACTGCTGCTCCTAAAGAACCTGTAAACAGAGTAGCTAAGTGAGTACTAGAAGACTCAGTAGCTTTCATAGAAGAAGAAATGGCAATAGTATGCTTAATAGTATTACCTGAGGCTAGGAGGGTATCAGAGCGATTACCCTCCACGTTCTCTGAGTGTTCGAGATGAACAACCTCAGGTTCTTGTTGGACAGGAGCAGAGATAGGAGTATCTGCAGGTGAAGAAGTTTTAGATAAAGGAGATGGTTTATTAAACAATTGAGGCAGGGTAATGTAGTATTTCTTACCAGCTGGTGCCTTCTTTTTCTTTGACGCCTTGGATTTGGCGCGTTTGGGCTGGGGTGGAGGAGAGGAGCTAGAGGGAGGAGGGCGCTTCAGAGGCGCCGAAGATGTTGTTGCAGCTGGGGAAGTCAGTATTGGGTTAGCTACTGACATAGCATGCAGAGAAGAAGAAGAAGATGATTTGGAAGAGAAGAGAGAAAACATACCTTGGTCAGGAGCAGAGATGGGTTGTTCCTCTGCGTTTGGTTGTGGTTCAGGGACAACCAGGACAGTAGACAGAGGAACATCGTCTGCTTTGGCAGACAGCTGCTCCAGAAACTTCACGCCTAAGGCGTAATTGTTGAAGTTTCCCTCTGTTGGGTAATTAGTACCCATGTGCATCGCCAGGATGGCAGTGAAGAACCGGGTGTAGGGGACGTTGACCACCCTGGTTCTGTGTTTGATCTTCTTGATCATATCGTCCCAGATACAGCGGACATAGTCAAACTTGCGATTTTTGATCGCAGAGTAGACCATGTTCTGTATGACGGTGGGGAATTGCTCCGTGCTCCCCGTTTTCCCTGTCAGACAGAGACCAAACGTGTTCCATATGTAATAGAACGTTGCGTTTAGCCCTGTCTTGTGCACAGTGGCAGCAGTCTTCGCCAGTTGGACGCCTTCCTTTACAGGCCATTTGTAGCCAATAGCATCCAGGAGTGCTATTATTTCGTCAGAGGTAGGAGGAGTGGGAAACTTCTGCTTCTTGGGGAAGTTTAGCACGTTCCTCAGGGACCCGATGCCGAACGAAATGATCTCGTCCTTGATCTGGAACTTAATCACCTCGTGCATCTTGCCCTTCGAGTTCCTTTCCTGGGCTGTGGTGGCAGTGGACCATAATTGCAGTAGGAGGGGTTTGTTGGGCGCCGGGTTCAGAGTGAACGCCGTCTTCAGGGGACAGGAGAGGAGGAAGTCCCTGGCAGGCTTCAGAAACCCCTTGTTTGCTGGGAGGTCAAATTGCCCAATTAAGTTGTTGGGTTTGAACTGCAAGTCATGCTGAGGAATGACTATCGGAAGGTTTCCAGTAGCAGTCATTAGCGTTGTGGCCTCAGAGGAGAGCTGGGCGTCCAAGGATGTAGATGTAGTAGCGGCCATTCTGTTAAAACATAAAAACAACATATGTGGATGATTAAGGATCCAAAATATGCATTTTTCTTCACTTTTCAATGAACACAGAATGTGTTCATAAAAGTGGTGAAATCCTTTATACTTGGAATGGATTAGATACCAAAATACACAAAAGGAATGTGTTTTGGTATTAAAAAGAAACTTTTATTTTGATGAGTAGATATCAAAATAAGAGTTTATGATTGTTCTTAAAAGAAATAAGAAAATCATATAAACTGTTTTAACAAAAATCTTCGAAGACTTTAGGAAAACTAAGATCAAACGAAGTGATCTTAGGGTTTTTGGAAAAACGTTGAACAAAATAAGTTGTTTAGATGAAGAATGTCAACTTAAAATGTAGAAAGAACGAGAGTAAAGAAACACTTACGATGATCTTGTTAAAGAAAAGTGATGAGTGTTCTTGGTGTTCTTGAGAGAAAACGTTTCTTGCTTTTTCTTGCTTGAGTTCTTAGAGAGAATTATGTGAGCGTAAAGAGTGTAAAGGATTACGAGTGAGGTTTTATACCTCGCGGTTGGAGAGAGAAAATTGGATGAGAGAGAAACGGGCGGCTAAATTCAAACGTAATGATGAAAAAGGAAGTTCTACGCGCGTTCACGCGCCTGACACACGTTGTGGGGAACAGGAAACGTCCCATTACGTGTCAGTGCAGATGAAAAGTTTGTTTTATTTGAAAAGATAAAAACCACCTTTTCAGGGGATAATTCCATTTTGATGAAAGATTTGTTTTCTTGGAATTGGAGTACTTATCAGATAAGCACTGTTTTGGGAAAATCCTCTTATCACATTTAATGCGATAAGGTTTCAGGAGCAGAGGTACTTACCTGAGAATCATCAGTATTCGGATGTTGAACAAAGATTTTGTAAGTACTGAATAGAGTCATCCTCTGATGAGAGTTAGTTCAGGAGTTGTTAAAGAAAGAGTCCTGAGAATAGTTATTCTATAGGATTTAACAACTGTTTGTCCTGATAAACTTCAATCATCAGGATTTAACATCCCAAGTTCACTGATGAGCATATTGAAACGCGTTACATCCAGTGGTTTGGTAAAGAGGTCAGCAAGCTGATATTCAGTAGGGACAAAATGGAGTTCAATATCACCATTCATCACATGATCCCTGATGAAGTGATATCTCACTTCAATGTGCTTTGTCTTGGAGTGTAAGAGAGGATTGTTGGCGATGGCGATCGCTGAAGTATTGTCACAGTAGATAGGAATTTTAGAAAGTTGTATGTCATAGTCCTGAAGTTGATTTCTCAGCCACAGGACTTGAGCACAACATATTCCTGCTGCAACATATTCAGCCTCAGCAGTTGATGTGGACACAGAGTTCTGTTTTTTGCTAGTCCAGCTCACCAACTTGCCACCAAGCAGGTGACACCCACCAGTGGTGCTTTTCCTGTCGATCTTACATCCTGCAAAGTCACTATCAGAATAAGCAGTTAGATCGAACCCTGAGTCCTTGGAGTACCAAAGACCCAGATTAGGAGTTCCCTTCAGATATCTGAAGATCCGCTTTACAGCGGTCAGATGGGATTCTTTGGGTTCAGCCTGATAACGAGCACATAAGCATGTAGAGTACATGATATCAGGGCGACTAGCTGTGAGATACAGCAGAGAGCCGATCATTCCTCAGTAGAGAGTCACATCAACAGGTTTCCCTTTGGAATCCTTGTCAAGTGACAGAGGAGGAGCTATTGGAGTCTTCATCGGTGTACAGGATGTGAGATCAAATTTCTTCAGCATCTCATGTACATATTTACCTTGATTGATAAAGATTCCCTTTTCAGATTGCTTGATCTGAAGTCCTAAAAAGAATGTTAGTTCACCCATCATAGACATTTTATATTCAGATTTCATGAGCAACTCAAATTTTTCGCAGAGTTTGGGATTTGTGGATCCAAAGATAATGTCATCGACATATATCTGGACAAGAAGGATATGCTTAGGATATTTCTTTAGAAATAAGGTGCTATCAATCTTTCCACGAACAAAACCTTTAGAGAGAAGAAAGGTTGAGAGGGTATCATACCAGGCACGAGGAGCCTGTTTTAACCCATAGAGAGCCTTGTTTAACTTGTAGACGTGATCAGGGAACTTAGGATCTACAAAGCCAGGAGGCTGAGCCACATAGACTTCTTCATTAAGTTTTCCATTCAGAAAGGCATTTTTAATGTCCATCTGATAAACCTTGAAGTTCATATGTGCTGCAAAGGCTAGGAAAAGTCGAATTGCTTCGAGCCTAGCCACAGGAGCAAAGGTTTCATCGTAATCAATGCCTTCTTCCTGCCTGTATCCCTGAGCCACAAGGCGAGCCTTGTTTCGAATAATCGTACCAATCTCATCAAGTTTATTTCGAAAAATCCACATGGAACCAATGATAGTACGTTTTCGAGGCCTAGGGACGAGAAGCCAGACATTGTTTCTGATGAACTCTGCAAGCTCTTCCTGCATGGCTGAGACCCAGGCAGGATCACGCAAAGCATCATCTATTTCTTTAGGTTCATTTTCAGAGATAAAATTAACATAAAGACAGACGTTACCAGATTGACGTCGAGTTTTAATGCCAGAGGAGGGATTACCAAGAACTTGATCAATGGGATGATCCTTGGTCCATCGAAGAGCAGGTGGCTGATACACCTGTCCTGAAGTGGAAGCTTCATTTACTGATGGATCAGGGAGAAGATTAGTGGGAGTAGGCTCACTAACAGTGGTTTGAGAAAAGTCTACACTGTTGGTGGGTTGATCAGGTTCAGATGGTGTGATTTGGGTAATTGGAGTGGCATTTATCAGAGGTGGAGTAGATATTTCAGTGGATGGTATAGGAGGATCTTCTTCAAAACCATCAGGGAAGAGTCAGCCCACTGAGGAGTTGGATCAATAATGGGAGGTTCAGGGACTTGAAAGAAAGAGTCAGCCCACTGATTTATTTCAGAGTTTTCATGAGGATGAGGAAAAGTAGGACCCGATTCATCAAACTTGACATGAATCGTTTCCTCTATGGCTTGTCTTCGTTTGTTGAACACACGGTAGGTTTTAGAGATAGAGGAGTACCCAAGGAAAATTCCATCATCAGACTTGGAATCGAACTTTCCAAGGTTATCTTTGTTGTTCAGGATGTAGCAGACACAACCAAAGATATGGAGATGTTCAATAGAGGGTTTCCTGTTACGAAAGAGTTCGTAAGGAGTTCTTCTGAAGCGCTTAACTATCAAGGATCTGTTCTGAGTATAGCAAGCTGTGTTAACAGCTTCTGCCCAGAATTGAGTGGCAAGGTTGGCTTCACTCAACATCGATCGTGCAGCTTCAATCAAGGTTCTGTTTCGTCTTTCAGCAACGCCATTTTGCTGAGGAGTTCTCACAGATGAGAAATTCTGAGAGATACCTTTCTGATCGAAGAAAGTTTCCAGGGTACTGTTTTTGAATTCAGTTCCGTGGTCACTCCTGATTGATCGAACAGTAAGGTTGTTGAGTCTTTCCATCTTCCTGACGAACAGAATGATTTCTTCAGGAGCATCACTCTTGGATCGAAGAAAGAACACCCAAGTATATCTGGAATATTCATCAACGATTACCAGAGTGTATTTCTTTCCAGCAATGGATTGGACGTTGACTGGTCCAAAAAGATCCATGTGGAGAAGTTGTAGAGGAGAGTTGATGGAGGAAATCTGCTTGGACTTGAAACTAGCCCTGGTCTGTTTTCCTTTCTCACATGCTGAACAAAGAGATACCTTTGTATAGCGAAAGTCAGGAAGACCAATGACAAGATTGTTGATGCAGAGTTGATTCAACGTCTTGAAATTGAGATGAGAAAGACGCTTGTGCCAAAGCCAATTTGTATCAGAGGAAGCACGAGATACAAAGCAGAAGTTGTCAGTGGAAGTATTCATGTTGATGATGTAGATATCAGCATGTCTCACTCCAGTGAGAATAACTTCCTTTCTTCTGTTTTTGACTTTGCACTTCTTCTTTGAGAAGGAGACTTTGTGATTCTTATCACACAGTTGACTGATGCTCAGAAGATTATGCATCAGGCCTTCAACATAAGCAACTCTCTTGAAAGTAGTTACTCCGTTGGTCAGTGTGCCATACCCTCGGGTTTGGCCTTTACCGTTTCCACCAAAGGTCACAGCAGGACCTCTTTCTTCACGGTAGTTAGAGAGGACAGATTTCGAACCAGTCATATGTCGAGAGCATCCACTGTCCAGGTACCAGATGCCCTTATCCTGACTGGAAGAATCAGTCGCAGAGGTTGAAGCTTCAGGAGCTGTGGAAGAAGAAGCTTCAGGAGCCTGAGGAGGAATCTCTTCAGGGACCTCTTCTATCTTAGCCATGAGAGCTAAGGTAGGTTCCTCAATAATGGCCATCAGTGCCACTTGAGTGTCTTCCTCATCCGATGAGTCATCAGAGGAGACATCATCCCAGTCGCAGTCTTCTGCGATAAGACCTTTACCCTTGCGCTGAATTTTCATCTTTTTGTACTTTTCTTTCAGGCGTTGGTATTTGGGGTTCTTAGAAGAAGATTTGGCAGAGAAGGGAGCAAACTGACTTTTCCTGTACCTGCAATCATTAGCAAAGTGTCCTTTGCCCTGACAGTTGTAGCAGATAGCAGTAGCCTTATCAACAGGGTCTGATTTAGGCTTGTCAGTAACAGTAAGATGTTTCTTTTTGTGGAAGTTTCCCTTTTTGGCAAACTTCTTGAAACATCTGGTTAACAAAGCAAGAGATTCATTGAATTCAGGATCTTCTGACATGTCAGAGTCAGAAGATTCTAATTCAGTAATAGTTACTGAAGAAGGAGTGGCGACAGTAGGAACTGAGTCAGAGACCAATGCAACAGAGTTACTTTTGGTATCTTTAGAATCTCTTATGAGATTCTTTTTCAGTTTCTTCTGTTGTTCATGGTTGAGAAGAATACCGTACAGCTCACTTAATGTGAGTGTCTTTATGTCCTTTGACATAGTTAAGCAGGAGGTGTAGATTTCCCAATGTTCAGGAAGAGCTTCTATGAACTTGGTAACCACCTCAGAGTTAGAGTAGGTAGTACCGATAGTCTTCAGATCAATCAGAAGACAGTTGAATCTCTGATGTAGCTGGGAGAGAGTTTCATCCTTTTGATGAATAAAGCTTTCATACTGTCGAACCAAGAAAATCTTTCTTGATTCCATGAGAACAGTAGTACCTTCATATTGAACACAGAGAGTGTCCCATATTTCTTTAGCAGATCGAAGGTGGCAGACAGAATGGAATACATCGTCAGGGAGTGACATGGCGATGAGAGACCTAGCCTTAGTGTCAATGTTGACCAGGCGTCTGTCTTCATCATTCCAGTCAGTTACAGGCTTTACCAGTTGCCTTTCAGGTACAGCTGGTTGGCCCGCTGCAGCAGGAATGGGGTGGACGGTTTGTGTAGGCACATGTGGTCCATTTTCCAGAAAGTATGGAATCTGGGGATCAGAACCAGAGAGAAAGAGTTCCATCCTGGTTTTCCAAAGAGAGAAGTTATCTTTGTTAAACCTAGGAGGCTTTCCAGCAGAGCCGATATCAAAGTAGTTATCCTTAGCTTGAAGAGCCATGGATTAGAAGAGAGGATAACAAGATTTTTCTAAGAAGAAAATGAGAGCTTGTATCTGCTCTGATACCACTTGTTGGTCCCAAAGAGGTAACCTTGTAAGGATAGTGTTTGGATTATAGAAGGGGGGGTCGAATATAATCACACAAGTTTTCACTTTTAAATTCTTGTTGTATAAACAACATGAATTTACAGATTGTTGCGGAAATAGAAAAGACAATAAGTCTAAACTAAACAATCTAAGTTCTTTCACTATGCACTAGAGTGAGAAGATGTAAGAAAGAAGATAGAGGGAATAAAGAAAGAAAGGATTAGGGTAGTATTAGGATGAAGAAGAAGTATGGAGAACATCTCTTCAAGTCCTATTTATACCCAATGCATTAAATGCATGCAGAACCACTTTTGTGTACGTGTCACAATGTAAGTAGTCCTTTGTACTATTTACTATAAACAAATACTCTTTGCATGGTGTGCAAAAGAGGAAGTGTGTAAACAGTTGCCTTGAGGTCTGATAAGTACGGAGAGAACAGTAAAGAGACTGTCCTTATATACTTTTGTGTCAGTAAAGGCGGATAATCCTTTTGTGCATTAGACTAAGACATTACACTAATCCTTCAGGATCAGGATACTGATCAGTGACTAGAGTTCTGAAACTGGTGCTGTTCAGGGTCACTTGTATCCTGATGAATCTTCAGGATGTCATACGAAATTGAGCAGCCTGCTATCACTGAGTTCCGTCTTCAGATCACGAGCATGTTGTTCCTGTCATCAGCTAAGTCTTTGACGTTGCTGATGGTTCTTTGAGTATGATCTTGATGTCTTCAGGAGGTCTTCACTTCAGTGGATAGGATTAGTAGACTGCAGAACAGACTCGTTCGTCTCCTGATCCTGATCCTGATTACTATAAAAATAAGTTACAGCATAAGCAACATGGAATACCACTGAACAGACTCAGTGATAATTCCTCAAGCTATAACAGAAGTAAAAACCTATTCACTAAGTAAAGGTTCAGGATCATTATCATTTCATCAGGTCTTAGGAGAGCTGGATCAACAAAGGGCATTACAAAAAGATAATTGTTCAATTAAACTGAAAGTTAACTACTGAAAGCTGTAAAGATAGTGCTTCTGACTCTGCCCAACAAAGAGGTCTAACAAAGTGTTTCGAGTCTCTCTCTTGAAAAATAATGCTCAGTCAGCACTATATTCGTTTGGTCAGCTCGAAATGACTTAGTCAGACGTAAAAACTCTCGGTCAGCACTTAATTTCGTCAGTCAGCACTCGAAATCTTAGTCAGACACTTGGTCAGAGATAATTTTCGTCGGTCAGAAGTTCAGTCAGTGGTCAGAGCCTAGTCAGAGCCCGGCCAGCGCTCGGTCAGCACTGCTGACCGCTTGCTGACGTTATCGTGACGTCACTACTGCTCGAGACACCTGGCGCGTGCTGGCGCGTGCAGGCACGTGAAGCGCGTGTGTGTGGCGCGTGGAAGCGCGTGGAGTTCGTATTTCGAGCCATTTTTTCTAGTTTTTCGAGCCAAGTGTTGTTTTTCGAGTCTTCTATGTTTTGAGTGTTTTAATTGTGTTAGAGGGATATATTTTTTTTTATTTTAGCTGATGTGTTTTAAATACTTTCTTTTTCTTTTATTTCTTTTTTTTCTTTTATTAAATAGTTGTGTTGTGTTTTATTTTCATTTTTTTGTTACTCTTTTAGTCCCTGATTTTGTGATGTCAAGTTGTTGAGTCATTTAAATTTCTTGTTTTGTCATTTTTAGTACTTCAAGTTTATTTTTACCCGTTTTTCTTCATAATTTTGATTTGTTCATTTTAAATTGATTGTGCACTATTCATACTTCTAATCGAAGTTTCTGTTGACGATCCGTAATTTTTTACATGTGCAGTTAAACAATGGCTTCTCAATTTACAAAGTTACAAATTGCAGAGCAAGGTCTAGTGTTAATGGCTGATGATGCGGAATGGTTAGATTTCTCAGACAATGATGATCAACCTCAGATGTGTTTCATGGGACTTCTCGATGATTCAGACTCTAAAGAGGAATCAGATAGTAATAGAGAAACATCAACGTTAACAATGGGTTCTGAATTCACAAAGATACAAAAGTTAACAATGGATTCTGATGATGAAATGCGGTATGAAAGAGGTTGGGCTAAAATAAAGATCCTTGAACGTGAGAAGGCTGATCTTACAATGCAGGTTGCCAAAGCAGTCGCTCAAGTTAAAGAAAAAGATCTTTATATGAATAATCAGATCAAAGAGAAAGAGCTTCAAATGAAAAATCAGATCCAAGAGAAAGAGCTCGAGTTTGCAAAACAGATTGAGGAGACAAAGCTTCAGTGTAAAAAACAGATTAAGGAATCAAGCAAGATAATCCAAATGTTAGATGAGAAGCTTCACAAGATTGGTCAATCTGAACGGACCATTTTTCTGAATAAAACAAATGCACTTAGAGATTTTTATGATGTTAAATGGGGTTTAGGATATGAGAATCCAAATTTATTGAAACAATCCATAGAAGAAAAACCTGTTTTCTAAGATGCATATCATTTTCGAATGGCTGCCAGATTTCCTATCTTAAAAGGTTTTGAGATGGAGGAAGAATTTTCAGAGATGCAGGAAATGAAGAAACGTGATCCACTGTTTCAAGTTGATAAATATCATAGGGTCAAGTTTGTCTATAATTCTGATACTCTAAGAATCAAATCAAAAAACTTGTCTAATTCTTCTGATTTTCTGGTTTATCCTAATATTACTTCATCTCAAGAATCAGATATCGAAGCTAAACCTTATGTTCCTACATTGGTTTTAAAAGAGCAAATTGTGGATCTTGAAAATCTTCTCAAGACTACTCAATCTGAGTATGAATCTCTTAGATTTGAAGAAAAGGCAGAGCACAATGCTGAAAGAGAGAAACTTCTTGAGCAGATTAAGTCTCTACAAAAAGCTCTGAATGACAGTCAGCATGACATGATTCTTGAAGGACGTATATTTGCAAAGGAAAGAGAAGAATATGTTCGGGAGATTTTTGAGCTTAAGAAGACTGCATCTGACCTTCAGAAATTGTTAGATGATCATAGTGAAAAGGAGAAGACAAGTGTTGATTCAACGTTTGAGGATCTTACAAAGACTGTTTCTGATCTTGAAAATACTTTAACAGAAGAAAGAAAGATATTTGATTTGAAAAGTGTTAATCTTTCAAAGAAAATATCTGAATTAGATAGGAAGATTGTCCTAGATAAGAAGAATTTTATGAAGAAACCGAGTCTTCGTGTTGGGAAATATCAGACTATGATGCATGAATTTGACGAAGAGATTCATGTTGTTAAATCAGAGAGGAAAGTTGATGACAAGAAAAGTATTGAGCGTCAAAAGCAGATTGTTGATTTACAGAATCAGTTATCTGATGAAAGAAGTCAATTTAAACGAAAGAAGAAGGTGCTTCAACATGAGAAGTCTGTTTTGGAACAGATAATTGCTGAACCTAAGAAGAAAAGTGTTGAGGAAAAGGATTTTGAGAATCAAAAGGTGTTGTTTGAGAATGAAATAAAGAAGCTTACAAGCAAGTTATCTGGATTATCAGCTGATATCATGAATGAGCAAAGGATGCTATCTGATCATCAACAGAAGCTTGATGATCTTCTTGAAGAGAGAAACAAACTATCTCCTAAAGTAAAGGAACTTGAGGAGATAGTCTTCAAAGTTAATTTGACTGAACAAAGGAGTCCCGATGTTATCTTACAATCATCATATCATGATGATACTAACTCTGTTTGTTCTTTCAAAACAGCCCATGATTCCTTTCATGTGGATGTTGCTCCACGGTGTAATCTCAGTTCAAGTGGTCAGATTCGTTCTTCAAATCTCTTCTATGATCGTCGTGTTGATCGTTCAGGTAATCATTATTCTCCAAAAGGTAACTTTGTTTGGAAAATTAAGGAATCTACTCAAAAGGTAGATCAAACAAAATCTTTTGTTTCACAACCAAAAGTTCATAAGAACATATCATTTCAAGACACATCTTTTGGTAGGTCTAACTTGGTTTATTCTCGAAGTCACCATATTAGGCCTTTCAAAAGACAATATTATGGTTCTTCTTTGAAAACAAATGATTTTGTTTGTGATGATTATATAGATGATAGATTTGGAATTTACAAAATTTCTTCTTACAAATCGTCTTTGTCTAACAAAAGAGGATCCACATCTAAGTGGATACCAAAATCTATTTTATCTTGATTTTGTAGATTAGTGGCTCCTGAATAATTCAATTCAGGACCCGGTCTTCAATGCTTAGGTGGCTTCTAAACAATTCGGTTTAGGACCCGGTCTTCAATGTCTGAGTTTTAATGTAAGTATTCTTCTAAACCCTTATTATAGAACTTGCGCTTACCTGTCTTTAACCGTGGTATTCATCATAAGGAACTTACTTGTGTTAGTTTCTTTCCAATTATAATCGTTTCTAGAATTACCACGTGTTATAATTTTCTTCACATAGTTATTTCCACATCTCATATATTCATTGAAATTATTCGATGGAAATACCCTTGCTTGAATTCCAAGTTGATTTCATTCACGTTATTTCATTTCAATGATTCAATTCGTATTCAGATTATTAATTGTGAATTGTTCTTCACAATTAAACTTTCTAATCATTGATTCATTTCTTGAATACACTGTGCTTACTGAGTCTATCTGTTTCGCGTTTGAATTTTGTTCTTTGGAATTCATGATCAAGAATTTTGATTTCTACAATCAATCATCACTTGTTTGAACTATTGACTATTTCTCTTCAACATATGATATCTTCAACTTATATTCCCCATTTCCTTTCAAAATATGTTCCCCATGTACATATTGTATCACATATGAATCACCATCATATCACGGTCTGGTATGAAGATACTCAGAAGTTTCAAAGAATATCATTTCATGATATTAACTATGTGTGATAGGATATAGAAGTTTCTATGATCTATCCAGAGCCGGAGGATCTACCCAAGAAACACAACCCTAGGTTAGACCTAGTGTGTGAGGGTGTGAATGAGGTAAAATTTCCGAGAGCTTGAGTGTAGGGGGAGTTAAAAGAAAATTGGGAGTGTGAGACATGATCAAAAAGAATAAAAGAAGATCCTTCCCAAACCGATACACTTATCCGGGTAACCGCATAATCTATTCATTCTCGATTCTTTGGAGATGAATATTGAAACAAGACATGGACCCAGTGTCGATAACTCGTCTCACCCCACCAAGCGACTCAAACATCTCTTAAAAGATGTTTTGTTTCAATTCTCACGGAGAATTAGCACATCATCTATCTAATCTTCACTCGGAAGATTTAGATATTGAAACAAGGAAGACATCCTCTCCGGTCTCCGAACTTCATATTCTATGCACAAGAGTCATTGATTTTCAATCTGCGTCCCAGGTTGAATCAATATTTGAGCCTAACTGTTATGATGATATTTCTTTGACACTTGCACGAGTCTTTGTGATTCCAATTGCATATCTTTGTGATATTGCCGGAACAGTCTGAGAATTTAGTTTTATAACTTTGATTCAGTGATGAGTGGAAGTCCTATCAGTGCTACCCCGTTGCCAACACTGAAAATAGGCCACACAACTCTATGAGTTGTTGTGTTAATAGTTGCTAAATGTGCTTCTATGTTAGTCGATTGCCCATTATTTGAGGGGGAGCAACTTAAGCGTGTAGGGGAGTAATCTGATTTGGATGCAATATTTGTTTGAGGGATAGAACTTTTTGATGGGATGTCTTTGATCGTTCATGATGTTCAGGATTCTCCTAACCATCATGAGGGGGAGAAGTTCTATCAAAGACAATTGCAAAAATACAATGAAGATTTGGGAACTATGTACAAGAGTTAAAGATTATATGTGTTGAAGAGTTAAAGATTCAGTTGAATATTTCAAGATAATTGCAAAAACACAATGAAGATTTGGGAACTATGTACAAGAGTTAAAGATTATATGTGTTGAAGACTTAAAGATTCAGTTGAATATTTCAAGATAATCGTGGATTTGAAGAGTTCAAGATAACAAGTATGGTCGATTGAAGATTTCAAGATGTTGATTCAATCAAGTTTTTGAGGTTATATGTGAAGAAATGATTTGTGAAGTAATAATGTTGATCATGATACAAGTGTTGATGTTTCTTGAAGAAAAGACAAAAGTATCAAGAGTTGAAGATGTAATCAGTTGAAAGTACATGATGATTTGGGTTGTGAAGAAATGTTTTATGAAGTCACAGTTAAGGGAAGAAAGTAAGTATTAAGGGGGAGCTAAAGAGAGATCAAAGTTTAAATCTTTTGAATCTAAGTTTGAAAAGTTGTTAGGTTTAAAGATTGTGTTCGAGTTGTGAAGGTTGATGAAAGAATCCTTTGAATTGCTGAAGTTGAGAAAGTGATTTGAAGAGTTTGAAGATATGACAGATTTATATTGAGAAGGTGAAGAGCTTAGTACACGTAGTGTCAAAGCTCAGAACCTAAATATCCTTGACCATTGGCTTTGGTTACCTCAAGAGGGGTTTCTGGATTTGACCTCAAGAGGGAATTCTGGATTTGATGAAGAATGCTTCAAGTCGAAGAGTGTTATTTCAAAGATGTTATTTGTAAAAGAGGAGATTGTTATGTGTTGAGCTTATCTGGTTAATTATGATGGTCTGACTTTAAGATTGAAGATTGCTGAAGATTGTCAAAGCCAGACCTCATGTGATCTTGAATACAAAGGGGGAGATTGTTTGTAACACCCTAAAAATCAGGGCGAACAAAAACTTTCATTTGCACAAAAGGTGGTATACAAAAGGTAACGCCATAGCGTGAGCTCTTCCCAAAATGGGGTATAAGTATGTAATAATTACAACATTTGTAATCAAGTAAAGAATTACAATAACCAACTAGTCTAACTCCGTCTAGGAGGAAGACTACAAAAGGGTTATCGTCAACCAAAGTCTCGCGGCCTAAAGGACCGGTCTCTCATCTTTCCCCCATGCTCACTCAAGCCCGAAGCCTACTTGGGAGCGGCGTCCCTAGTACCTGAGAGACACATCGACACCAAACAAGTGTTAGGCTAAAGGAGCCTAGTGAGTTGTACAAGTAATATCATGCGCGTAGAGTGTATAAAGCATGTGAGATATGCATGATCATATTAGCAATGCAATTGACATATTAAACCGGTTTATTATTATCTTCGGAAACAATGGGAGCGACCCATTTCCCCCAACCAGTACGCCATCATTCGTTACTTCCGAACACCTCGATGCCATATCTATCATGACACCATCAGAGGCCCGCGCACCAAGGAGCAACCCGAGGGCCGGCGACATAGGGGCATTCCTATTTCAGAACCTCCCAAGACTGTTCGGTGAGGAAATACTGCGTTGGTTCGTCCATATCGTTTAGTTACAAGCAACCCCGATGTCATATCAACCATGACACCATCAGAGGCGTATACATATTGTCCAAATACTCATACCTCGATGCCATATCAACCATGACACCATCAGAGGCGTATTCGTACTGTCTAGAAAGACTCATACTAATTCTCAACCTTTCTCAGGTATATACGAGGGTCTCATGCCCTTTATTCATTTCTCATCGAGTTAACATTGCTCGGAATTCAATTCTTTCACATCGTTTCATGGCAACATAATAACACGTATGTTCCATGTATATATACAACTATCACATAACACAGTGACATGGTTCGCACCTTAGTAGCATACAGATATCTACTCAATGCACATAATAATCCACTCATATCATTCATACAAACACCATTATTCATGCATTTCATGGCAAATCCCAACCTAACAACTTATGGTTCCATCCATAATGACATTTCTTGCAAGAACCACGCATAGCATGTAAATCAAGCAAAATATAGATATAATCATCAAGATGATGTGTCCTCAGTTTTAACAAAATAGTTTTAACAACTCACCTCGGGCTTGTAAAGCCAAAAGCCCCAATTTTCACCAAAACCCTAGCTTAAAGCTTGAGAAATCACCTAAACTGATAAGGAGTTAAAACCTTGGATTAGCTCCAGATCTACGACATATAAGACTAGATCTATACTTTAAAACCATATAGAGAACTCACCTTGAGGGTTGGTACCCAAAACCCCCAAATCCAAGATTTAGGTTAAATATGTGAACAACCTAAAATCAAGCAAATCGAACCTTAGGTTAGTTCAATACTCTTATCCCACATATAAATCCAACCTACAAAGGTTTAAACCAAGCTTACCGGGTAGGATTCGAACTAAAACCCTAGAACTCGAGTTTTCCCCTTTCAAGCAACAATGGTGGTTGAGGTAGAAATGGAGAAGATGAAGATGATGGAGCTCTAGATAACGATCTTGCTAACTTGGATCTTCAATCCAACAATGGAGTCTTGAAGAGCTTGGAAGGAGAAGAATGTAGGAAAAAGAATCAGCTCCAAAGGTTAAGAAATGAGGAAGTTATGATAAAATGAAGAGAGAAGGGTATTTAACCCGTTCTTGATCTGACATAGCTCACGAAAGCCCAAAACAGCACTATGACAACTCTTCTTAGGTCTGAAACAGGCAACTGGAACGAAAGTCCAAAATGGCACTATGACAACTCTTCTTAGGTCTGAAACAGGCAACTGGAACGAAAATCCATGATTTGATCCAAAATTCCAAATCCCATAATTTATCAAAGAACCATTACTACATCCGAAAATTACGGGTGTTACAATCCTCCCCACCTAGATAAAATTTCGTCCCCGAAATTACTCCCTGTCCGAACCACAACTGATAGCCTCGTTCTAGCATTTGTCAAGATTAGGTGATCATGTTCTCTCCATACCGGTCGGTTAGACTAACACTAGTCTTAATTAAGTATTTTAAGAAGGCACTGATATAACCTTCTAACTTAAGGGTAGTTCACCAAAACATGGCAAGTCATTGCTTTACGCCTATTCTTAGAACATAACACTCTTATAAAGTTAATACCATTTGGACACGCAACCTTAACTCTTTGTATAATTTAACCAACCCAAATCGACTAAATTCTATGGCTCAAGGTAACATACATCATTCGTCTCCTATTAATGTCGATCACTCGACTAAGAGTTACTTTACTATCAAGGAATGTCTTCGTACTCTCACTAACGGTGTCTAGCCGTCGCCATTAATTCTCAAAGGAATTCGAAAATTTTGTCTACTCGCCTAGGGATACCATAAGAAAAGTAAGTTTCTTCACTTAGTAAATTGCTAATTTCCACTAATTCCATACATTTCCACCTTCGCACTATCATAGCCCTCCTAATTTATCAAATCGCTTACGCAATTCTAACTTTGCCTTAGGTGGCTAAATCTTGGACTCCCAAGTACGAATTCCCTTTCCAATCCATCTCATTACTTATCCCCATCAATAGTTGTCATCATACCCTAAGTTTCATGCTTAGTCTGGCGTATCACGTCATTATGTCCACTACAATTTCTACTTCATATAACTTAATTATAAGTCACGTTTTCAAAATCACCTTTATGTCCACAAAAAGGTTCCTCCTACATGGCAACGTCAATACACTGACAACATGCACCACTCGGTCTACGTATAAAGTCATTAGTATACATCACCCGATCACCGAATGTGGTACTACTGATAACATCTTCTCGCTCTCTAGACACGCATGGAGAATATTTATTCATTTATAATACCAGGGTACTGTTAAATTCTTCAATGAGCTCTAGAGTCACGATATATAGATACTATGCACACTTAACTTTTATTATCCTTTCTAATACCTTTAGATAGAAGTAAATGCCCTCTTACAATTTGTCTCTCCCAAACCCAAAGAGACCTCAAAGCATGGTCAATTAATCCGCTCGAGCAAGTCCCGTTCTAAACGGTTCGCTACAAACTTTTAGAAACACGCTCCAACACCCCTATAGGATTTTCTCGTAGGGTCAGTACGCACATCATGCATTCACTTAGGTGTTGCTAGCCGATCCTCCCTACGTGGATCTATCCACATCTCAATGGACTTTCCCTAATCATTAACAAGTTTCTTTCTGGATAAGGGTCTCTCATCGGACCACCTTTCTCCACGCAGTCGGTGGCGACGCGGTGCTCCTCATCAACACCCTAGTAAGGGAGATCTGATACTAAATCCCTACGTAATCTAGTTTCCATTCACTTCGGGCACCAATACCAAACTGTCTACACTCTCTGTATGTTAATCCACTATACAAGAGCATGCTCACAAGAGCTAGCAGTCAATTAGTTTATTCCACCACATTAATAGGATAATATGCAAGTCCGCAAATGGGTATTAACCCTCAAATAGTTGGTACATCAAGGGAATTCCAAAGTTTCATAATTAAGCATGGCAGCTCAAATACCGAAAACACGCAATCACGTACAAGGTCTACAAGTATCTCACACAAAAGACTTGGTGACAACAAAAGTGATTCGTACTCATCGAGGGCACCTAAGCATATAGACGTCCTTGCTCGTACAGAGCCGCATATAATTATTCCCTGGGTTCTCAAAGTCAACCCAACAATACAACACAGAGCCTTTCGGACTCTATTTAGGGTATTAACGGCAATCGGTCTATTTCGACCTCCACACACATATAACTATTCAAGCTATGTACATATAAATATATAAACATATATATTTTACATACTCTCCAAAGGTCTCATGACCTTCATTCTGATACCCACCTCTTACTGATGTCATTGGACATTCATTTCCTCTTTATCACACTATGGTGTACATACCATATCACACACCGTTAATCTACTCAATAGCGTCGTAACCTCCTTTAGTATCATATTTTCGTGACCTTCCTCTAAGTTTACAACTTAGTCATTTAAATCACCATAATTCCTATTGCATAATTCAAATATTTATCCCAAGGGTCTTGTGATCTCTATCATTAAGTACCCACGTTTATCCGATAACAATCATTCACATGCCAATTTCTATCTTACATAAACACTCATGTAATTTAAGGTGATAAGTCAATAAGTGAATAATTTATAGATAGGTCCTCACAACATGCATACCAAAATCGTCGTAACGAGACCGTATAAATCTTAAATATGCATAATTCTAGTTTACCCTCAACTTAGAGTTTCCACGCTTTTTATTCAACATGCAATCCGCTTAGAACAATTTGATTCGTAAATCCTAATCCATCCATACTCATTCCACACCCTTTTAAGCCATGCATCCATGGCGTTTCCAAATCATCTAAGCGATCCCAGCTAAAGAGCGAGTCTTTTATGTCGCGCTAGATAACGCATCCCAAGCCTTACATTGATAGATTCATATCCTAGACTGGGTCTTATGCTTCCATCCTCGATATTGTCTAGAGTGTCTCCACACGTTCTTACCGCATACCATTTCAAGGTATGGGTCCTACTCAACTAACCGCTCGACATCGTGTCAGTTGCGAGTCAATCTCTTTTATCTCCATATTCGATCTTAGGTTAAAGCTATTCCATTCCTCTTACGATCCTCCTCTTTTAAATCTAGAAGATTTGGCAGGACTACTGTAAGAGAGAGGCTTTCTAAGATCTATCCTTGTTTACAATCTACAATTCAGCTCAGTAACTTAAACAGGTTCTATCACATGAAGGAATGTTCTTATTCCAAATGATCACTCTCTTCACGCTTAAGTCAATTTTAGGCCTAGCTCATCGTAGCTTACTTGCATATCATACTACAAAGTCTCTCGATAACGTTCGATACATAAGCCGTATCTATTTCACCCACTTCCAAAATCTACACGAATTACCGAAGTAATATTTTCCGGAATATACCTTCCGATCCTACATATTGTCTCTTACCGCTAATTCGAACTCGAGTCAACGCACTCAATCCGCTTTCACATCAATCCTCAAAACGAGGGCTTCAAATAAAGACTCATCATAACTAAGGGTCCTTTATGACCGAACAATTAACCTACCACAACAAAATCAAGAAAAGTAAGAATAGACTACCATACGTACCAACATTTATCAATCATTACACCGATAGTAACCAAGAATACTCAAATGACGATACATTCATAAACCAGTAGCTAAGTGCTTTATGAATAGACCGTACACGAGATTCTCTGCCTCTATTGACGTAATTTCTCGATCCATGCATTCCGTATCTCTAGCGCTCTCCCCACCTAAGACTTTACCCATGGTAGGTGACATGTCTATTAGTGCACTAAGTTTAAGTCTAGGTATTCTATCGTCAACACCTAGTTCGCTTAAACTAAAGCTCTGATACCAACTTGTAACACCCTAAAAATCAGGGCGAACAAAAACTTTCATTTGCACAAAAGGTGGTATACAAAAGGTAACGCCATAGCGTGAGCTCTTCCCAAAATGGGGTATAAGTATGTAATAATTACAACATTTGTAATCAAGTAAAGAATTACAATAACCAACTAGTCTAACTCCGTCTAGGAGGAAGACTACAAAAGGGTTATCGTCAACCAAAGTCTCGCGGCCTAAAGGACCGGTCTCTCATCTTTCCCCCATGCTCACTCAAGCCCGAAGCCTACTTGGGAGCGGCGTCCCTAGTACCTGAGAGACACATCGACACCAAACAAGTGTTAGGCTAAAGGAGCCTAGTGAGTTGTACAAGTAATATCATGCGCGTAGAGTGTATAAAGCATGTGAGATATGCATGATCATATTAGCAATGCAATTGACATATTAAACCGGTTTATTATTATCTTCGGAAACAATGGGAGCGACCCATTTCCCCCAACCAGTACGCCATCATTCGTTACTTCCGAACACCTCGATGCCATATCTATCATGACACCATCAGAGGCCCGCGCACCAAGGAGCAACCCGAGGGCCGGCGACATAGGGGCATTCCTATTTCAGAACCTCCCAAGACTGTTCGGTGAGGAAATACTGCGTTGGTTCGTCCATATCGTTTAGTTACAAGCAACCCCGATGTCATATCAACCATGACACCATCAGAGGCGTATACATATTGTCCAAATACTCATACCTCGATGCCATATCAACCATGACACCATCAGAGGCGTATTCGTACTGTCTAGAAAGACTCATACTAATTCTCAACCTTTCTCAGGTATATACGAGGGTCTCATGCCCTTTATTCATTTCTCATCGAGTTAACATTGCTCGGAATTCAATTCTTTCACATCGTTTCATGGCAACATAATAACACGTATGTTCCATGTATATATACAACTATCACATAACACAGTGACATGGTTCGCACCTTAGTAGCATACAGATATCTACTCAATGCACATAATAATCCACTCATATCATTCATACAAACACCATTATTCATGCATTTCATGGCAAATCCCAACCTAACAACTTATGGTTCCATCCATAATGACATTTCTTGCAAGAACCACGCATAGCATGTAAATCAAGCAAAATATAGATATAATCATCAAGATGATGTGTCCTCAGTTTTAACAAAATAGTTTTAACAACTCACCTCGGGCTTGTAAAGCCAAAAGCCCCAATTTTCACCAAAACCCTAGCTTAAAGCTTGAGAAATCACCTAAACTGATAAGGAGTTAAAACCTTGGATTAGCTCCAGATCTACGACATATAAGACTAGATCTATACTTTAAAACCATATAGAGAACTCACCTTGAGGGTTGGTACCCAAAACCCCCAAATCCAAGATTTAGGTTAAATATGTGAACAACCTAAAATCAAGCAAATCGAACCTTAGGTTAGTTCAATACTCTTATCCCACATATAAATCCAACCTACAAAGGTTTAAACCAAGCTTACCGGGTAGGATTCGAACTAAAACCCTAGAACTCGAGTTTTCCCCTTTCAAGCAACAATGGTGGTTGAGGTAGAAATGGAGAAGATGAAGATGATGGAGCTCTAGATAACGATCTTGCTAACTTGGATCTTCAATCCAACAATGGAGTCTTGAAGAGCTTGGAAGGAGAAGAATGTAGGAAAAAGAATCAGCTCCAAAGGTTAAGAAATGAGGAAGTTATGATAAAATGAAGAGAGAAGGGTATTTAACCCGTTCTTGATCTGACATAGCTCACGAAAGCCCAAAACAGCACTATGACAACTCTTCTTAGGTCTGAAACAGGCAACTGGAACGAAAGTCCAAAATGGCACTATGACAACTCTTCTTAGGTCTGAAACAGGCAACTGGAACGAAAATCCATGATTTGATCCAAAATTCCAAATCCCATAATTTATCAAAGAACCATTACTACATCCGAAAATTACGGGTGTTACATTGTTAGTGCAATAATATTGTATCCAAGATCACATGTTATAAAGACTATTAATGAAGTCAAAGCTAGAGGTCAAAGTCAAAGAAGGATGATTAAATAGACAAAGTCAACTATGTAATGTGTTTAGTTAATGAGTTAGTTGTGTAAGGTCAACGGTATAAATAGAAGGTTAGAAAGTTAGAGTTAAGAGACTTGAGAGAAGGAGCTTATTTGTAACATTCATGTGTGTGTGCTTTAGAGAGATTCTAGATAGAGAAAGTTCATATTGTAAAGATTAAATGATGAAATGAGAATTGATTGATTTGATCCATTGTTTCTTGCACTTACAAGTCAAATTTCTTCAAATCTTCATCAAATTGTGCACCAAATCTTTTGCCATAGCTCTGATACCACTTGTAAGTGCAAGAAATAATGGATCAAATCAATCAATTCTCATTTCATCATTGAATCTTTACAATATGAACTTTCTCTATCTAGAATCTCTCTAAAGTACACACACATGAATGTTACAAATAAGCTCCTTCTCTCAAGTCTCTTAACTCTAACTTTCTAACCTTCTATTTATACCCTTGACCTTACACAACTAACTCATTAACTAAACACATTACATAGTTGACTTTGTCTATTTAATCATCCTTCTTTGACTTTGACCTCTAGCTTTGACTTCATTAATAGTCTTTATAGAATGTGATCTTGGATACAATATTATTGCACTAACAATTGGGATTTTGGATGCCGGATTTCTGAGGTTGACTTGGCTTCTGACCACCTTGGTCAACAGGGATTGGTTGATCTTCTCTCTGAGATTGTCTACTGGAGCTGCTTCCTCGTTGATCACCTCCGTTGAAGTTCCATTTACCATGCTCTATCCTTTCTTCAGACCAGCAGTCATTCCTTCCTTGCTCGTACCCATACTCAGGACCTTGCTCGTATCTTCCACCTTCGTTTCAGCCTCCATATCCGCTCTTGTAGCCTTGACGGTTGTACCCTGATTCAGGAACATACAGTCTGGAATTTCCCTGATAGTTGTAGTCGGGATTCTGTCCGCGTAAATTACCCTGAAAGTTGGAACCTCCTTGATAATCCAAGTAAGTGCTGTCTCTACGGGAGTTATCTCTGAACCTTCCCTGATCGTCTCCGAACCTCCCTTGTTCGTTTCTTCCCTGATCATAAGACCGATACCTATCACTCTGTTGATAACCTCCTCTTCCTTGCTCACTGAACTGAAATCTTCCAGATGAATGATGTCCTCCTCTTCCTTGCCCCATTCGGTTTCCGCCATGAAACCCAAATCCTCGATAATTGGTAAATCCTCGATTTGCATTCAGCCTTTGCACGTTGTGCGAGATTAGGGCGAGGGACTCATTCATGTTGAAGAGTTCTTCATCCGAGATTGTGATGATCATGGGGTCATCCGGATGTTGCATGCTTTAACCAAAGTTCGGGTTTAACTCGTAGTTGAAATCTTCCGGATGATGTGGAAGAGGCATGTTGTTGTACGGAGTTGGTTGTATTGGAGCAGAGTTGGATCAACTACCTTTTTCGTCCTGCCACCGGTGATAAATTCCTCATGTTGTACCATCATGCTAAAGAGATCATGTAGTCCCATTGCCCACAGATTTCTGCTCAGTTGGATGTTGATGGCCATGTTTTGCCATTCTTGCGTCAGATTCTTTAGAAACTTGGCATTGACCTCGTATTTGGTCTTTTCTACTCCCAGTCTCCGCAGATCGTTGACAAACGAGTTTAGACGTTGGTAGGACTCCGTTAGGGATTCGTTCTCCAGGGCTCTAAATCCTTTGTAGGCATTCAGTGTGCTCTCCTTCTGGCTTTCCAAGGCCGTGTCTTCGCCTTGCATCTGTTGTTCGATCTCAAACCACACATCCCTTGCACTAGTCAAACTGTCCACTCGGGCGTACATATCGTTAGGGAGTGCCATGATAAGGAGTGTGAGAGCACGTTTGTCAATGAGATGACGAGCCATCTGCTCTCGGGAGTACATGTCAACAGGTTTCTCCACAACATACTTTGGCAGTTCGGGGCATGTATCCGTGTGTGGAACTGCTGCAACGGTGACAGTAGGTCTGATTGGGCCTTCACGAATGGACTTCATGAGGTTTTCGTCAAGTAGATTTAGAAAGTGGATCATCCGACGTTTCCACTGCTAGTACTCGCCAATGACCAGTATTGGAGGACGAGTCTCTGACCCAATGCCGATGATTTCTTTCGACGTCTTGTTCTCTTGTGAGGATTTTCTTCTATTAGATCGCTTGGTTTTAAAAGAAACTTTTTGAAAAAACTGATACCTAGAGCCCCTCGTGACACAAATAGCTTTAAAAAAAATTTGAGATTTTTGAAAATCGGCTAAGTGTCAGATTTGATGAGAAAATTGAAAATTTCGGGGCTTAAAGAGGCAAAATCCGATTCGGAAAATGACAATTTCCGATTCGGATTTGGCTCACAAGGTACAGTTTGGAAAACAGGCTCTTCCGATTCGGAAAATGGAGTATCCCGATTCGGAAAATAACACAACAAGAGAGCAAAACCCCTACTCAGATGGTCGATCCTCCAATTCGGAAAAAACATTTTCCGATTCAGAAAATGGACAAAAATCCGATTCGGGAAAAGGACAAATTCCGATTTGGAAAATTTGAACTGATAAATCAGCTCAAGTAATCCGATTCGGAAAACCTGTCCAGAAGCTCCGAAAAATGCTCAAAAACTCGTCAAAAACACTTAAAGAATCAGTGTTAAAGCCCCAATTGATGTAAAACTTTGATAAAAACCTTAAGGAACCTCTTAACACTTAAAACCAATCCTTTAAGTGATCTTTTTGGATCAAAATGACCCAAAAAGTTTTGAAAAAAAACTTTTTAAAAAGCTTTAAAAAATCAAAATCAACACCAAGGATCTAACAAAGGATCAGCTCTGATACCAATTGTTTGTCCATAAACAAAGAGAGAAACAAGATGGAGAGTAATACATTGATAATGTGATAAAGATCAAAATAGGATGAATCAATGGAATGCTTGAAAGATAAGCTTGATATTGCAATAGTAGATTTGATTACACCAAAAGCATTAAAGAAAACCCTAAATCATCATTTCCTATTTATAGCAACATAGGAAAATGAGATAATTACATAAAAGGCCCTTGGAGTTTAAGACTCCACTAACTAGACAAACTAACTAACAGACTTAATTGAAATGAAATTACAGTGCTTGAGTTAAAAGATAGGCCCCTGACTTCTTCACAACAAGTGTGGGTCTAACACGTTGTCATCCATCAGTGCATGCAAGATCGTCCGATACCCCGATACAGAGTGTGTCGGTACACTTCTGAAATGAAGCGATCTGTTCCACCTACACAAACACCAGAAAATTGAACTTTCAGACTTTGACCATAAAGAGGAAAATCTGCACTTTTATAAGAAAAATATATTGACCATCATCAAAAGACACTTGATTTTTATAAAAAACTATATTATATACCTAACACCAAAAGGAGTGCCATTATTTTGACCATCATAATGCGGGCTAGTGGCACGAATCCTGGACCAAGCCAATAGTTGCAACAACATCAACGAACCATCAATTATTTTCTCACTGGTTGCTGCTTTGCAAAGATTTTTATATAGACAGGCTAAGGCCGCACTTCCCCAACTTAGGCCACTGCACCTGTCAAAAACCTCTAACAACACTAACATATTCATATGTACCGCATTGTCATTTGTGTCCGGGAAAATTGAACCACCAAGCAGAAGTAAAATGTATGCTCGAGCTCTTTGCATACATTTCTCATTACTTGGGTTATCCGGAAGGTGCACCTTTGAAATTATTCGGCTCTAGCATAATTCCAAGCAACCGATAACACGTTTCACGTTTCTCGTCAGCACTCCATTTTTTCTCAAGTCCCGTAACCACCTCCCCATCGATTTGTATATCCCACAAAAGTTGTACGTCTTGTAGGGTTATGCTCGTCTCTCCGATTGGTATGTGAAATGTGTTGGTTTCCGGTCGCCACCTTTCAACCAATGCGGTTATTAAAGTATGATCAAGGGGCTTGCGGTCACAATTAAACATGCCTTCAAAGCCGGCTCTACGTATATATATATCTTCACCGGGTCCGAATGTTGTGATCCATGGTCACCTCTTCTAACGTCAAGCACCTTCTCGAGGTCCTCTTTACCATGAAACATGGTATACGCCTTATGTTAGGTCTCTAAAAAGATCAACTCATTGTTCAACAGACTAGGATGGATTCTCATATTTATCATGTTGTGAGAGGTTATGTGTTTGAAAGAGATAGATAGGTTATGTGTTTGAAAGAAATAAAGAGGTTTTGTGTTTGAATGAGATTGAGAGTGAGAAAATTGGTTTGCTTTATGTGCTTGAAAGCTCTTAATATATTTGATTGTGTTTGTGAATGTGTTTGTATTGGGTATAGAGAATTTATAAATAAAGGGAAGGAAGTGGAGATGGTCACGTGAAGGTTAAAAGAATAGGGTCTTTGTCAACATGCATGAAGGTCGGCATGGCATGCATTATGGATTTCATGCAGGAGTAGCTAGCTAGCATTCTCGTGAAGGAATCGAATTCCATGGCAGCCTTTTTCAAAAGGAATTGGACCTTGAAAACCCATGTCCTTTTAATTTTGTATTTTCTTGCATGCGAGCCGGCGAGAGACAAGGAGCAGTAGCTTGTGACGTTTTGTTTTTTTCTTGAGGTGGCATATGAAATCGATATTCCAAAGTCCGATTTCTCTCATAACTATTGTACCCCCAAAATAGAATGACACGTGGCCTGTGGTAACAAAGGACTCGGACCATTAAACCCCGAGTACACCATATCTGAAAGTCCAAAGAGAACAAACCTAAATCTGATAATTTTTCTAAAATTTGCACCATAAGTGCAAAAATTTCTTCTGTTGTTGAAACTGGGTCCAGCCTAGATCATATGATACCTAAGTTGGCCACTTAACATCCTCTGCACATGATGTTTTTTAATAGAAGGGTCAAGCCTCATTTGCTATTGACTCCTCTTAAAAGGAGCCTAATGAGAAATTTGACTAGCCTCCCAAGGTCATTAGTGCACATACTTCTAGAAAGGTTGAACTTGGTGCACAGATGCACGCTATGATTGATGATGTTTTAGGGTCTATTTTTAAAAAAAAATATCAAAGTCACGGCCGATGTAAGAAGCCTACGACCAAATACATCACATAGACAAGAACAAACAACTAAAGACCATAGTACCATCGATCATCATTATCGACGACAATCATAATATGTCCACTATGTACGACTACAACTTAAAGAGACTCATACTATTGGTTGTCAATAAGCAACAACGATCATAAATTTCTCAAGACCTTTGCTCATCATTACTAACTCTCAACAAATAAACGTTTCGTGATGATTTGATGCATGCTTTCTGTCATTAATTCTATGGACATAAATGAAGGTATGGATTCAAGAGTATTAAGGATGGAGTCATTACTGTTATTCAAGCTCATCAAGTCACATTTATGAATACAACCCCTATAAATTTAGGCATTTTCGATCATAAAGGAGACAAATGACACAATCAACACAATCTATTAATCTCTATAAGCAACAAGCAAGTAATAACAATATCCAATCAAGAACTAGAGAACTTAGCCATCAAATCTATACTATATTAAGCAAAGTTTAGAATGAGAGAAAAAGTAACAGTACAAATTTCAAAGTCAAACTCTCACAAATGTCAAGTAACTCACTAAACAACCAACAAACGAACTGGATTTATACCCATAAGGGTATTTACAAAAGAGGCTGTTAGTTTATTTATAAGCTAATAATTATAAGTTTTATAAATGAAAGCCTTTTACATTGTATGAGTTGTTTTACGTTATTTGGGCTTAATTGTCATTGTATGGGCTTGGGCTTAGGACATGGTCTACATAGTATATATAGTGGGAATGTCTTGTATTGAAAATTAATCTATCATCTTTGTAATTGATTCAAGAGAGCATCAATGAGAGTCGACTTCCATTAATTGTTTGTTCTTCATTTTCTCACTTTACATTCAATAAAGTCGATCTCATCTTCATCTTTTACGTGGGAATTGTTGGTTTCCTATTCTACAAGTGGTATCATAGCCAGAGCGAATCGTTTGATTCGTTTCGATCCTTCGAAATCAACAATTCGAGGTATTTTTTTCTGGATTTTCGAAGTGTAATTTGATATTAGATACATATTTGGTGATTGATTGGTATAGATTCGGATGATTTATGAGAAAGATTCAAGGTTAGATCTTGTGATTGTTCACACATTATGGTTTTGCACTCTAGTTGTTTGATGAAATGCCTCAAAAAAGATTAGAATTCGTTTTGGTTGTTCAAAGCATGATCTGAAAGTTATTTTGGATGTTTGGTTACTTACAATCAAGTTTCTAAAATGATAAGTTAGAAATTTGGTTATTTGTAATTTTCATGGAGATCGGGTTATCGTTCATGGATGAAGATGCACGCAAAATCAGCTTGCCGACAGATTTGCATTGCTGTAGTATTTTGCTCATATCTCATTCATCCGAACACCAATTGAATCCATTCAAAAGGCCCTGGTTAGAAAATTGAAGGATCTACAAGTTTCATGTTTTGAGTTTTCCTTTATTCGATCTGTACAATGCCCAGAAATGTCTATAAAGTTGGTAGTAGTTCGCTGTTGCAGAAGCTGTTGGCAGATTTGCGCGACTGTAGTAAAACAGGCATATGTCACTCGTCTGACGTCCAATTTAAGAGATTTCGTATGTTCTGGAAAGATAAGAGACGGGGCTACAAGTTTGTAGTTTTGAGATTTTGTAAATTCAGAGTGAATATTGGTCGAAATAGACCTTGAAGTCGTAACAATGTTGCTGGACAGAAACATTGTGTGCTGATTGTATATTGAAGACGACAAGAGGCAAACGAGAGAGGTTCTTCGGACCATAGAGGGTGCTCACAGAGGGTGCTCACAGAGGGTGTTCACAGAGCCTCTTCGGGATGACACAGAGCCTCTTCGAACCACAGAGGGTGTTCACAGAGGGTGCTCACAGAGGGTGTTCACAGAGCCTCTTCGGAATGTCACAGAGCCTCTCCGATATCACAGAGCCTCTCCGATATCACAGAGCTTCTTTGGATCTTCATAGAGCCTTTCCGGACCACAGAGCCTCTCCGGACCAAAATGCCTCTTCGGTCACCTTAGGACCTCTGTTGTTCTTCAAGTCTTTAAGATGACTCTTACCTTTCTGCTCAATCCGTGTCAAGCATAGCTCACGGATTTATTTGCTCACTGCTTGATTCTCATTGAAAAGTTTTGCAAAGGGTGAACTTATGCATTTGATTACAGAGATTCTTCGGGCATCGCAGATGCATCTGCCAACAAGTGAATGTGCGATGTTGAAATGTCACAGATCTTCATGCAAGTTTCAGTTTATGTTCACTTCGAATTTCCCGGTGCTTAACCCGACAAGTGTCATTTCCGTTTGTACAATGGAGTGTATTTTTCCCGAAAGCCCATTGATTAGCCCGAAATTAATTTTCTTTATTGGAAGTTAATTTTTTCTCGTTCCCCCACTGTTCACGAGACTCGATGTTAAGCCGGTTTTGCTCATGATACTTGGATTGTTGGTAGTCTACTTCACATTTCGTTGGATCGTTCAGAAGTTTTACGTTCGGCTTTCAAATTTACGGAGTTCTATTAGATGGATTATTCCTCTTTGGGGTTGGAGTTGAATTTTCCTTTGGATGCTATGCTCGATGGATGGTACACTCTTCTTGCGCTCGAAGTCTAACCATCTCATTGTCATAGAGGTTCATTATGTGATCCTGAAGTTTGATTAATTGGTCGTCATCCATCTGGCCAAAAAGTCCGAATCGGGGTACGATTATCTTCACATCTAAATCTTGTTTGGAAAACGACTAAGTATGGACAGTGAGAGGTGCATGTTTCTCCCGGTACTTGTATCGCCCATGGTGTTGGTATGAGCTCACTTTGAGGGGGAGCTTGAGATCGATTCGCTACCGACATTACTTTTGCCTTATAAAGAAAGCAAGCGGGAGAAGATCAAGATGATCAAGACATGATTTATTTATAAAACTTAGGGGGAGATTATTAGCTTATTTATAAGCTAATAGTTACAAGTTTTATAAATGAAAGCGTTTTACATTGTATGAGTTGTTTTACTTTATTTGGGCTTGATTGTCATTGTATGGGCTTGGGCTTAGGACATGGTCTACATAGTATATATAGTAGGAATGTCTTGTATTGAAAATTAATCTATCATCTTTGTAATTGATTCAAGAGAGCATCAATGAGACTCAACTTCCATTAATTGTTTGTTCTTCATTTTCTCACTTTACATTCAATAAAGTCGATCTCATCTTCATCTTTTACGTGTGAATTTGTTGGTTTCCTATTCTACAGAGACCCTAAACTTTGATATAATTCCTAAATTTGACCCAAACAATCTTCCTCTTTTTATTAAAGTTGAAAGCAACACTTGAACTCTTACTTGGAAAATTTATTCTCATCCCAAACATCACCTCAAAACACCTGATCCAATTTCTATATAGTGTCATATCTTCAATCACCTTCAAAACTCTTTCCCTTTGACATCCGTCTTCTTTATCTCCATTTCATTTAAAGCCAACCTGCTAGATGAAGCTTGATAATACTAAGAGTGCCATCACAATACTTTGCAACTTCCCTCGTTCTCATAAACATCTTCTTCTCAATTGAATTCCAGTAAATGATACCTAACTCGGGTTCTTTAAGAATTATGTAGAAAGGAAGATTGTCAATATATGTTAACTTCTAATTGAGCTTCGAAATCTTAACTTTGGATTGCGAGCTTTCTAGACCATGTTGAAAGTCTATTTTATTAACAAGAACAATAGAGTATCCATATGCTAATAAACAACTTCCAAAGCAGTAGTGAAGTCAATTGCTCCAATAGTCCTTCTCTTCAAATCTACAATACTGTCAAAATCTATGAAGTTCAAAAATTTCAATTCAGCTTCAAATCAAGTCCTTATCAAGAGAAACTTGGATTTGCACAATAGCATGTAGAATCCAAGTAAAGAGAAAAATATCTAATGTGAGTTTGATTCATATGATTCAAAACCTTACATGAAATGGCAGGAAATGAGTATTTATACCCTTACACAAAGTGTGAGAATTGCAAACAAAACCTGCTCTAACAATCTCCCCCATTGTAACAAAGTTGAAGATCATCACTTGTAAGTTGACAACTTAGGAAATTGTCTTGTTAACTGTTAAGTAAAGTCATTTTCAGTGAGCTGATATCAGCAATAAAGAAACAGATATCAGAAATAAGAAGATACTTGTATTCATTTCATTATAAATTGAAGATTACAATACAGAAGGAAACAAATTACAAGTTACTGAAAGAAATACATAGAGACAGCGAAAGATATACATAGATAGCGAACTAATCTAGAGGTCTTTTCTTTCTTCTCCATTTTCGTCTTCTCTTCCGCAGCAAGTTACGAACTCAGCAGTAAGGTGGGGAAAGAGGCATCTCTTTTTGAGGCATCTCTTTCAGCAGAAGGTGAAAGAGGTATTTAACCTGGAGATCCCTGAGACTGGGATCTCGGGGTTTTATCTACTATCATATTGAGCAACAACAATCAGAGTCCAATTACTGTGCATCCAATCAGTAGTCTCCCACACAACTTGCAGTATTCTCCCCCTCAGATACAGAGGGAAGAGGAGAGAGGGAACCTTCTTCATTAGAAGAAGGTATCCTGCAAGTGCTGGGGGAAAGGGGAATGGAACATCCCTTTTAGAAGAAGATGTCCTGCAAGACTTTCTCCCCCTCAGATACATCACCAGGTGCTGTAGCTGAGATGCAGGACCTTCCTTCATTAGAGCTGAGATTTGTGCTGCAGAAACAGTAGAGTAGAAGATAATCTACATAGAAGGAAAAAAGAAACATAAGTTAGAGCACAATAAGATATAAGAAAGATGTATTGTTAGAGAACTTATGTTCTTAAAGATGAACTCAAAGTGAGTTATTATCTTTGAGAGAAGAGAAAAGAAAAGATCCTTGTAACAAGGATGAACTTACCAAACGAGGAAGAAGATCTTCAAAGGATGAAGAAAGAGTTGAACACATTGTGAAGCAAATCTTTAGAGAGAAGATGTGGTAAGTTGTGAAGAAAAGAAGTAATCCAATAGTGGATTTATATAGAGAGGAGGGATACCAAAATGTGCGATTTTTGCGCCCAAAGAAGATGGGACGTGGAGCAAGTTTCAAGATGTGATTATGACGGTTATTAAATGCGCCGAATCAGTTCATATTGAAAATGTAGCGAAGAGATCAGTGCCAAAACGCGCCTAACACCGTCTCTTAAAACCGTCTTTTCATTCACTGCCACGCGCCTAACACACGTTAAGATGTAGCGTATGGTGCCAAAACGTCAACTCTACTAGATAGAGTTGGTAAAAGATAAGTAGAAAGATAACTTATCTAGTTACATACACAAAAGATTTTGAAAATGTAGTCAGAAACTCTTCTTAACACAATAAATGCTTTAAGGTAGGTTTATCACTAATAATTGATCATAAGGACAGAAATAAATGCAATATATCAGAGAGAAACATCATCAGTGACTGATAAATATCAGCATGATCTTTATATTCATTCAATGGGAATAAATAGTACACTGGAAAAGAAAAATACATAATTAATGTACAAGAGTGGTAAGAGCCATGAGCTTGCTGAAGATCAAGCGTCAGGGTTTAGCATGCCTAGCTCGCTGATGAGTTGATTGAACCTCTTCTCATCAAGGGGTTTAGTGAAGAGATCAGTGAGCTGGTATTCAATAGGTATGAAATGGAGTTCAACATCTCCTTTCATCACATGATCTCTGATAAAATGATATCGGATCTCAATGTGCTTTGTCTTCGAGTGTAAGACAGGATTGTTGGCGATGGCAATAGCTGAGGTATTGTCGCAGAATATGGGAATTTTGGACAGCTGAAAACCGTAGTCCAGCTGATTCCTCATCGATAATACTTGAGCACAGCAGCTTCCAGCGGCGACATATTCAGCCTCAGCGGTTGATGTGGACACGGAGTTTTGTTTCTTGCTTGTCCAGCTCACCAACTTGCCACCAAGAAGATGACACCCACCAGTGGTGCTCTTTCGATCTAATTTGCAGCCTGCCAAATCACTATCTGAAAAAGCAGTTAGATCGAAACCTGAGTCCTGGAGTACCAGAGACAAAGGTTGGGAGTCCCTTTAAGATATCTGAAGATGCGCTTTACAGCCTTCAGATGGGACTCCTTTGGGTCTGCATGATATCGTGCGCATAGGCAGGTGGCATACATGATATCAGGACGGCTCGCTGTAAGATACAGCTGTGAGCCTATCATTCCTCTATAGGTAGAAACATCGACAGATTTTCCATTGGAATCCTTGTCTAGTTTTAGAGGAGGAGCCATGGGTGTTTTCATTTCAGAGCAAGTAGTGAGATCAAATTTCTTCAGCATATCTCGAACATACTTGCCTTGAGAGATGAAAATCCCCTTTTCAGATTGTTTAACCTGAAGACCTAAGAAATAGGTTAGTTCACCCATCATAGACATCTTGTACTGAGATTGCATGAGTGACTCAACCTTTTTGCAAAGTTTGGCTTTCGTGGATCCAAAAATAATGTCATCAACATAAATTTGGGCAAGGAAAACATGATCCTTGTAAGACTTGACAAACGGAGTGTTGTCAATCTTTCCATGAGTGAAACCTTCAGCGATAAGAAAAGTAGATAAGGTTTCATACCAGGCTCTAGGTGCCTGCTTTAGACCATACAAAGCCTTGTTTAGCTTGTAAACATGGTTTGGATGCTTAGGATCAATGAATCCTGGAGGTTGAGCGACATAGACTTCTTCAACGAGTTTCCCATTTAGAAACGCACTTTTCACGTTCATTTGGTAGACCTGAAAGTTCATGTCAGCAGCATAGGCAAGAAATAGCCTTATGGCTTCAAGTCTAGCAACAGGAGCCAAAGTTTCGTCGTAGTCTATCCCCTCTTCTTGTCTATAGCCTTGTGCAACAAGTCTAGCCTTGTTACGAATGACTATACCATGCTCATCTAGTTTGTTTCGGAAAACCCATTTGAGACCAATGATGGTCTTTCTAGATGGCTTGTGAACAAGTGTCCAGACAAGGTTTCTTTCGAACTCAGCGAGTTCTTCTTGCATTGCAGAGACCCAAGATGGATCAGCGAGCGCTTCATCTACTTTTGTAGGTTCAAGTTCAGATAGAAAGCTGACATAAAGACAGTGGTTACCTGACTGTTGTCGGGTTTTGACTCCAGTAGAAGGATCACCAAGTACCTGATCAATTGGATGATCTCTGGTCCATCTGAGAGCAGGAGGCTGAGGAATGGCCTGTAGAGGTTCAACATTTGTTGATGAAGTAGATTCATCAGCGATGACCTGAATAGGTTCAGCAGCTGAAAGGATAGAAGCCTCAGGGACATCATTCAGTTGAAGAGGACTGTCAGCATCTTGTACAACTTTTGCAGAGCCTGAAGTTGACGGAATATCTTCCTGAGAAATAGTGGGAGATACTTGATTCAAAGGAATCGTTGAGTAGATAGGGGTATCCTGTGGGAAATTAGGTTCTTCGAATCCATCAGGGGTGTATGATGAAGATCCTGCAACAGGAGTGCTAACCTTAGGAATGTCATTTTCAGGGACCTGAAAGTAAGAGTTAGCCCATTGATCTATATCATCACTATCAGTAAAAGAAGGAGCGGATGAAAATGGATCAATTTCGTCAAACTTGACATGGATGGTTTCTTCTAGAGTTTGCCTACGTTTGTTAAACGCGATAGGCCTTGGATACAGTGGAGTATCCAACAAGAAAACCATCGTCAGCTTTGGCATCAAACTGTTGGTCCTCTTTCGATGGCCAACTGTATAAATTGTATTGTAGAAGGGGGGGTTGAATACAATCAACACAGTTTCTTCTACTTAATTTAATTCACAACCCCTATGGAGTTTTTGTGTGAACTAAAGTAGATTATTTGTTGAAGCGGATCTAGACTATGTCATTATCCAAACAATCCATAAGTATTTCACGAAGCATTTGCTTATGCACAAAGCAAGAATAGAGATAGATTGAAGTGAACCTTGATAGAGAGAGAAAGGATTGGGGCATAGAAGCATGAACCAAGGTTAGTTGGAAGAGCAAACCTAATACTCATGTTTATATCCCATGCATTAAATGCATGGTAGAACCACTTTTGCACGTGGCAGACTAGGAGTGGTTCTATTGTACTATCTACTATAAACGATGGCCCATACTTGGTAGGGTTATGGTCTATAGTGTAAAATTGCCTTACGGTTGACAAGCAAAGAGGGAGCAGTGAAGAGACATCCCCTTTTTGTACTCTTGTCAGAAAGGCAAATCAAATCCTTTGTGTGCATATAGGAGGGAAAGACAAATCTTGAATTCGTAAAGAGCAAGTCACTGATCGGGCCTTAGAGTCGCTAATCTCTGGGAAAGATCAGGGAGGCTCTGTGACTTGTCTTCAGAAGAACGTCATGCAGAATAGTCAGCTTGCTATCACTGAGTTCAACTTCAGATCACAAGCTCGCTGACTCTTTCATTCAGCTTACATCAATAGATGGTGCTAATGGTTTTCTTATGGCATGACTATTTGTCTTTCAGGGGATACTTAGCAGATGTCAGCTCTTGCTAATACTGAACGGAGTCAGTGATCAGCAATTGCTGATTGCCCAAACTGTCAGCGATAAAGAATCGCTGAAGTAGTGAACTTCATCTTTCAACAGTGCTAAGTATTTTACAGAAGATAGATAAAGGATCATTGGTATTTCACAAAGTCTTAGGAAGATTGGATCAACAATCTCCCCCTAAATATCAATGATAAGACAACAGGGAGGTTGTCTTGATTCTAGAACTTAAAATAATTTGAATTCTAAGTCCAGAAGTAACAGTTAGGAAACAACACATGTGAAAGGTACTTGTATTATTTAACTGTTAAGTAAAGTCATTTTTAGTGACTTGATATCAGCAATAAAGAAACAGATATTAGAGATAAGAAGATACTTGTATTCATTTCATTCCAATAATGATTACAGTACTGAAAGAAGTATAAGTCACTGAAAGTATTACAAAGAAACATAGGAAGTGGATCAATCATTTGCTTTACGTAGGGAGACAAGCCTTCTGGGATAGACAGATCAAGCCGTGAAGTGTCTGCATCAGTAGGAGTTGGAATAAGAGGAGAGAAGCAGAGAGGTGGAGGAATAAACCGGGGAGCATATGTGCTTGGTCTTGAAGAAGAAGGCTGAGATGAAGAAGCTCTTGATGCAGAAGGAAGTTCAGCAGGTCTATGATCACTTACGGATGCCTGGTTCAAGGTGAACCTTCGAACTCCCTCAATAAGATTGTTGAGAAGTTCCATTACTTGAGGTTTGGCCAGAGATCTGGATGTCCTCAGTTGCTTAAGAATCTCACACCACTATTTAAAGTTGTATTCTTCTAAAGTTCTTAGAGAGTGAGTGATATTTCTATCATTATCCCTGCAAACTGTGATACTTGTATAAGAGGGTTTGTTCTTCTTGGCTCTTGACTACTGTATTGTTACCTTGGTGATCAGATTTCGTCTTCTTCTTTTGTTCAACCTTTCAAGACACCTCTGAGCATCTTGTTCTTCAGCGGTCAGAGTCCTTTCATTTCTTATTTTTTTCAAAAACATTCAGAGCAGCCTGCTGAGCTCTGATAGAATCCGTATTTATTTCTGGATCTCCTCTGGCATACTCTTCAGCGAGTTGAAAGGCTACCAGAGCATTTCTATTATTGTTTTCGAACTGTTTCAAGGCCAGTTCGTGTTCCCTGAGAACAGCATCAGTGATCCAGGGAACTTTATTCTCGTACTCTCAAGCTGAGAGACGACTTCCTTCAGTTTTGCAGTCCGGTCAAGTTAAGTATCTTTGTTAGGAGATGAGATAAGAGTATCATTATCTTTGAAGGAAGTTTCAAAAGATTCCTCAGATGTTGAAATAGAGATCACATGGATATTCAGGTTTGAAGGAGAGACATATGGAATAGCAGTTGAGTTTTGAGGGTGGAAGGGCCTATCTAAAGCAGGAATAGCTGAGAGGGGTCTTGGTTCTAAGGGTAAGGAGAAGACACCCTCATCAGATGACGAGGTTGAAGATAGCTATATTGGGCTAGCAGGTTTTGAAAAAGACTTATCAGAAATAGAGATCTCAGGGAGAGGGATTAGAGATGTACCTTGAGCTTCTCCCCTGAGATGCTAGCATCTTCAGCGGCAGTTTCTCCTCCTGAGATGTTGACATCTTCAGTGGGGAGGATGAATTCATCATCTCTTATGGCTGCTTCGGGAGGGCTGCTGGGTTCCTCCCCTTCAGATTCAGCACTATTTACACCCCGTGCTGAAACTGAAAGACAGCTCTCCAGAAGAGAAGCCATGTTGGCTTGGACCATGGTCTGGTTGAGAAGAAGAGCAGTAACCAAGTTGAGACGGTTCCTGTCATTTTCAGTAAAGCTTGGAGCAGTTGGAGGAGGAGGTGGAATTGCAGCAACTTGAGCCTTTAGCTCTTGAAGTTGTACCTCTATGCTCTTGAGTGCCTTGTCTTGAGCATCAAAGCGTTTCAGAACTTCTCGCTGAAAGGGAAGAAGAGAGTCAGGACCTTTCTGGATGGATTTGTGGATATCAGGGAGAAGATGACCCCTAACGTCTTCCATAGAGCTGCCGACCAAATCAGAAGCCTTAGCAAGAGCTTCCATCTTTCTATTCAGAGTTGCAAGTCCAGGGATGGAGACATGCATCCCTAAGTCTGGAGAAGAGGAAGAGGCAGCCTTCAGTGTACGCTGATCAGTATCCATTTGTACTGTTGTGACGTTGGTGGCAATAGGTGCTTTCTGGACTTCTAGAGCAGATGAGTCATGCATCTGCTGAAGAATATTAGCAGGATTTGTGTCCGAGAGGGGTTGAGATCTTAGAGCTGATAAAGGAGTGCTTTGAGGAGGTTGTGAGGTTGTTTTAGGTGGTTGCAGATCCACCTTGGTCTTCTTGGTCTTTCTTGGAGGAGAAGAGACAGATGGTCGTTTGAGCGTCAGCGTTAGTGCAGGTTGCTTCTTGATCGTTGGAGCTTTTCTCTTCAGCTTCTGAGGAGGAGCCTCAGATATGGGAACTTCAGGAAGTGGACCAGTGACCAGAACATCTCTAAGTCTCACGTCGATAGTGCTTGAATCATGATCAAGAGTTTTGATCCCAATAGTAGCATGGTCAAGACCTTTGGTACGAGCAGGATAGTTGTTCCCTAAATAGTCAGCAATTATTGCTGAGAAGAACCGGGGGTAGGCCATGTTTTCCTTTTTGGGAACTTGCTTCAAACGACCAACAATGTCTTCCCAGATGTACTTTGCATAGTTTACTGGTTGGTTGTTGATGGCTCCCCAAACCATTACGGTTGTGTTGAACGAAGCCTGATCCATTATCCCTACTTTGGCAGTGAGGCAGTGGATGAAGTGTGTCCAGATATAAGCGAATATCGGATTGAGACACTTCTTCTTTACTTGGGAAGGATTCTTGATGATCTCCTTAGTCTGTTTGTTGATTTCCCACTTAATGCCTAGAGATTCAAGCCTGTTGATGAGAGTTTCTTTTGAAGGTTCCTTGCAGTAAGCTGAAAGGTCAGGCAGTTGCAGCACTTCCCGGAGTTTGCCAATGCCGAATTGCAGAGTCCCGGGAATGTTGCCTTCAGGACTGCAAGGAAGATTACATTTGACGAAGTCGGCAGTTTGACCATCGGCACTTCTTTTCTGAAACACCTCAGCAGTTTCCCACAAGTTGCGAAGTAGCTTGCGGTTTGGAGGATGATCAATAGTGAAGGTTGATTTCAAGGGACAGTTAAGCAAGAAGTCTCTTGCTTCAGCCAGATACTCCTTGCCTGGAGGGAGATGAATCAGTGGTAAAAGGTTGTTTGAGTGCCAAGTGATATGGAGTTTGTCATCACTGGACCCTTCTTCTTCAATAGATGGGTCTTCCGAAACGAAATCTGCACTGCTATCCTTGGATGAGGAGGGATTGGTGGTGCTCACTATTTTAGTGGTAGATGGTGGATCAGCAGAGGAAGAGACGTTACCAACAATGGTTTCCTCGACAGGAGGGTTTTCAGAGGATGAAGCCATTGAATCTGCAACAGCAAACTTTATCAGAATCAATAAGGTATTGTCATTTTAGAACAAGAGAAATCAAAGATGAAAAAGTTCAAATTTGATATGAGAAGAAGGAGAGAATGCATGTATTGCCAAAAGTTGAAGGATCAACTTATCATTTGTCAGAATAGATTGATTTAAACCCTAGGATTTAAAAAAAAGGAGCAATACATGACAATCTTTAGAACAAAAAAGAAGAACTTTGAACAAGAAACACCTTATTTTACAGATAAAGGGGGGTTCAAGAAAGTAAATGAAGAGCCTTTGAAGAATGATTGAGTGTTAAACTCAGTATCATTCACAATTCATAAAGTTCTGAGAAGAAAACTTATCTGGTGAGAAGAGGAATAAGGGTTCCTTGAAGTTTCTTGAATAGCGTTCTTGCAGAAAAGTTTGATTGCTAGAATGCTTTGAAAGATTTGAGAGCGTAAAGAGGAGTAGTGGGAAGAAACAGTTTATATGTATGGTTAGAGGAGAGAGAAAAAAAGGAAGAATGCGTGTCCCAAAATAATAAGAGACGTGATGATGGAGGTTATCACGCGTCGTCAAATTTGTATCACGCTCCCTCACTCTCCTTTACGCGCCTGACACCGGTTATGCGCATTAAATAGCATTTAATGGGCAGACCTTTTTGATGACAACTTTCATTTGTCAGTCATCATAGCAAGAGGAAGACATATCGATTTGGATGATTATCCAAACACTTATGTAACATGAAAGGTCATCAGCAGTCTTTAATGCTTTAAGGTAGGTGAGATCACTGACCGTAATAAATACGTAGTCACCAGTGATAGGGCATCAGCACTTATTGATGGTCTCAGAGACCAATAAAGTCATCAGATATAGAAATTATAGCTGAGTACTCGAAGATCAGCTTGCTGAAGATCAAGCGTCAGGGTTTAGCACGCCTAGCTCACTGATGAGTTGATTGAACCTCTTCATATCAAGGGGTTTAGAGAAAAGATCAGCGAGCTGCAGATTGGAAGATACCCGACAGAGGTTGAGATCTGGTTTCAGAAGAAGCTGACTGATACTCAGCAGGTTGTGAGTCAGTCCTTCAACATAAGATACCTTCTTAAAGGTAGTCTTACCATTGGTTAAGGTACCATAACCTTTAGTGATACCTCTTCCTTCACCACCAAATTTGACTGAAGGGCCTGCTTCTTCTTTGAAGTCAACCAGCACATGCTTGTTTCCAGTCATCTGCTTTGAGCATCCGCTATCAAGATACCAGATGCCCTTTCCCTGAAATAAGAAGATAGGTTAAGTGGTCTTGGGGACCCACATAAAGTTGAGTCAAGTTGAGTCAGCAATTGATGACTCGTCAGGGACATAGATTATCATTGCATTTGAGGTAGAGGCTATCACATCTGTCATTTCTGATTTCTCAGAATTGACAGGATCAGCGATGCTAGATGCATCAGGGATTAAAGGATTCTTTCCTTTGACTACCTTTCTTTACCTTAGCTGCCTTTTCAGCTTTGGTAGCATTTGGACAATTACTAGCAATATGATCATTTTGACCACAGTGATAGCAACTTCTGAAGGTCTTAGCCTTAGAGAGACTACCCTTAGGATGTTTAAACCTAAGACGGGTTGGTCCTTGTCCAAGAAAGCCTTTTTCAACGGTCTGAGGAGGAATTTGTGTCTTCTCCTCAGGTTTAGATATAATATCTACTTTAAGTCTGGGAACAGGGTTTGGTCCTATTTTCAGCTTCCCTGACCTAGGAGGTCCACCACCTAAGACTTTAGGAGTCTTAAAGTACGTTTTAGAAGGTTTTGGTGGTTGGAGAGAGAAATTCCTATCCATGGAGGGCTAGTCAGAGATAGAGTTATTTTCATCAGCAGGACAAGAGTTAGAAGAGACAAACATGCCAAACTTTAAACTAGATTTATCAGGGATATCATCAGCATGCCGATTGTCTTTATTAATATCTAGACAGGTTCTAATCTTAGGATGTCGCTGAGAGGAGATTATTTTGTCAACAGTTTCAGAAGCATCAGCCCAACTTTTGACAGTAACCTTCTTAGAGTAGAGTTCAGCAAGAACTTTCTCACTCTCAGCGATAGCCTGTTCTCTTTCAAGACAAAGGATTTGGTTCACATGAACCTGGTCCTTGTAACTTGCTTCATAAATGGCAAGCTCTTTGAGTTTCTCATAACACTCTTTGAACTCAGTCCTAAGATCAAGATTGATCTTTTCAGCAGAGGACTTGTCGTTTAAGGCATTATGCAAATTGATGGTATGAGCGTCCTTCACTGACTTAGTATCAGAGGGAGAGGGAGTAGATACCTGAAAAGGTGGGAGTGAGGATGAAGTAGGTGTAGCAGGAACCTCTTCAGGGATGTCGTCAAGCTGCGCCATGAGAACTGGTTCAGCTTCTTCAAAGATAGCCATCAGACATGTGGCTTCAGTGGTGTCTTCCTCAACTGAGGAATCGTCAGAGGAATTGTCCCGTCCTTTGCCTTCAGCAATTAGACCTTTGCCTTTTCGCTGGTATTTCAGCTTGCGATATTTCGCCTTCAGCTTCCAGTATTTGTCCTCCTTGGAAGCTGGAGAGGAAGATTCAACGAACTGATTCTTCTTGTACCAGCATTCAGTAGCATAGTGTCCCTTTCCCTGACACTTGAAGCAAGTAGCAGAGGCCTTATCACAAGAAGGTGTTTTAGCCTTGTTAGTAAGAGTAGGTTTAGACTTTTGGAAGTTTCCTTTTCGTCCAAACTTCTTGAAATGCTTAGAAAGAAGAGCAAGGGACTCATTGAGCTCAGTCTCAGTATCAGAGACGTGGTCAGAGTCAAAATCTTCTATCTCAGTGATGGTCACTGTTGAGACAGGATTAAAGGGTTGAGGAGATTCAGAGATTAAAGCAAGAGAGGTGCTTTTGACATCCTTAGTATCTCTTATGAGATTAGACTTAGGGTCTTGTGCTGTTCATGGTTGAGCATCATACCATATAACTCACTGAGAGTTATAGTCTTTATGTCCTTTGACATTTTAAGACACATGGTTTAATTTTCCCAGTGATCCGGGAGAGCTTCCATGAACTTAGTGATTACCTGCGAGTTGGAGTAGGAGACGTCCTAGGTCTTCAGATTTATCAAGAGGCAGTTAAACCTCTGATGGGTCTGGGAGAGAGTTTCACCTTTAACAGCGATGAACTTCTCATACTGACATATGAGGTGAATCTTTCTAGATTCCATGAGAGCATCAGCGCCCTCGTATTGGAGACACGGAGTGTCCCATATCTCCTTAGCAGATTTCAGCTTGCTGATGGAGTGAAATACTTCATCAGGAAGAGACAGAGCTATCAGAGATCTTGCCTTGGTGTCAATATTCACCAGACGTCTATCTTCATCAGACCAGTTAGCAACTAGTTTGACAAAGCTTCTGTCCTGTACTACAAACTAAGAGTTTGAGGTAGAGGCATTGACATCTGTCATTTCTGATTTCTCAGAATTGACATAGATTATCATTGCATTTGAGGTAGAGGCAATGACATCTGTCATTTCTGATTTCTCAGAATTGACAGGATTAGGGATGCTAGATGCATCAGGGATTAAAGGATTCTTTCCTTTGACTTATTTTTCAGCCTTGGGACTTTTCTTTACCTTAGTTGCCTTTTCAGCTTTGGTAGCATTTGGACAATTACTAGCAATATGATCATTTTGACCACAGTGATAGCAACTTCTGAAGGTCTTAGCCTTAGAGAGACTACCCTTAGGATGTTTAAACCTAAGATGGGTGGTCCTTGTCCAAGAAAGCCTTTTTCAGCGGTCTGAGGAGGAATTTGTGTCTTCTCCTCATGCTTAGATATAATATCTACTTTAAGTGTGGGAACAGTGTTTTGTCCTATTTTCAGCTTCCCTGACCTAGGAGGTCCACCACCTAAGACTTTAGGAGTCTTAAAGTAGGTTTTAGAAGGTTTTGGTGGTTGGAGAGAGAAATTCCTGTCCATGGAGGGCTAGTCAGAGATAGAGTTATTTTCATCAGCAGCACAAGTGTTAGAAGAGACAAACATGCCAAACTTTAAACTAGATTTATCAGTGATATCATCAGCATGCCGATTGTCTTTATTAAAACCTAGACAGGTTCTAATCTTAGGATGTCGCTGAGAGGAGATTATTTTGTCAACAGTTTCAGAAGCATCAGCCCAACTTTTGACAGTAACCTTCTTAGAGTAGAGTTCAGCAAGAACTTTCTCTTTCTCAGCGATAGCCTGTTCTCTTTCAAGACAAAGTATTTAGTTCACATGAACCTGGTCCTTGTAACTTGCTTCATAAATGGCAAGCTCTTTGAGTTTCTCATAACACTCTTTGAGCTCAGTCCTAAGATCAAGATTGATCTTTTCAGCAGAGGACTTGTCGTTTAAGGCATTATGCAAATTGATGGTAAGAGCGTCCTTCGCAGACATAGTATCAGAGGGAGAGGGAGTAGATACCTGAAAAGGTGGGAGTGAGGATGAAGTAGGTGTAGCGGGAACCTCTTCAGGGATGTCCTCAAGCTGCACCATGAGACCTGGTTCAGCTTCTTCAAAGATAGCCATCAGACATGTGGCTTCAGTGGTGTCTTCCTCAACTGAGGAATCGTCAGAGGAATTGTCTCGTCCTTTGCCTTCAGCGATTAGACCTTTGCCTTTTCGCTGGTATTTCAGCTTGCGATATTTCGCCTTCAGCTTCCAGTATTTGTCCTCCTTGGAAGCTGGAGAGGAAGATTCAGCGAACTGATTCTTCTTGTACCAGCATTCAGTAGCATAGTGTCCCTTTCCCTGACACTTGAAGCAAGTAGCAGAGGCCTTATCACAAGAAGGTGTTTTAGCCTTGTTAGTAAGAGTAGGTTTGGACTTTTGGAAGTTTCCTTTTCGTCCAAACTTCTTGAAATGCTTAGAAAGAAGAGCAAGGGACTCATTGAGCTCAGTCTCAGTTTCTGAGACGTGGTCAGAGTCAGAATCTTCTATCTCAGTGATGGTCACTGTTGAGACAGGATTAGAGGGTTGAGGAGATTCAGAGATTAAAGCAAGAGAGGTGCTTTTGACATCCTTAGTATCTCTTATGAGATTAGACTTAAGTTCTTGTGCTGTTCATGGTTGAGCATCATACCATATAACTCACTGAGAGTTATAGTCTTTATGTCCTTTGACATTTTAAAATACATGGTTTAATTTTCCCAGTGATCCGGGAGAGCTTCCATGAACTTAGTGATTACCTGCGAGTTGGAGTAGGAGACGTCCTAGGTCTTCAGATTTATCAAGAGGCAGTTAAACCTCTGATGGGTCTGGGAGAGAGTTTCACCTTTAACAGCGATGAACTTCTCATACTGACGTATGAGGTGAATCTTTCTAGATTCCATGAGAGCATCAGCGCCCTCGTATTGGAGACACGGAGTGTCCCATATCTCCTTAGCGGATTTCAGCTTGCTGATGGAGTGAAATACTTCATCAGGAAGACACAGAGCTATCAGAGATCTTGCCTTGGTGTCAATATTCACCAGACGTCTATCTTAATCAGACCAGTTAGCAACTAGCTTGACAAAGCTTCTTTCATGTACTACAAACTAAGTGTTTGAGGTAGAGGCAATGACATCTGTCATTTCTGATTTCTCAGAATTGACATAGATTATCATTGCATTTGAGGTAGAGGAAATGACATCTGTCATTTCTGATTTCTCAGAATTGACAGGATCAGGGATGCTAGATGCATCAGGGATTAAAGGATTCTTTCCTTTGACTGATTTTTCAGCCTTGGGACCTTTCTTTACCTTAGCTGCCTTTTCAGCTTTGGTAGCATTTGGACAATTACTAGCAATATGATCATTTTGACCACAGTGATAGCAACTTCTGAAGGTCTTAGCCTTAGAGAGACTACCCTTAGAATGTTTAAACCTACGATGGGTTGGTCCTTGTCCAAGAAAGCCTTTTTCAGCGGTCTGAGAAGGAATTTGTGTCTTCTCCTCAGGCTTAGATATAATATCTACTTTAAGTCTGGGAACAGGGTTTGGTCCTATTTTCAGCTTCCCTGACCTAGGAGGTCCACCACCTAAGACTTTAGGAGTCTTAAAGTACGTTTTAGAAGGTTTTGGTGGTTGGAGAGAGAAATTCCTGTCCATGGAGGATGGTCAGAGGTAGAGTGATTTTCATCAGCAGGACAAGTGTTAGAAGAACAAACGTGCCAAACTTTAAACTAGATTTATCAGGGATATCATCAGCATGCCGATTGTCTTTATTAAAACGTAGACAGGTTCTAATCTTAGGATGTCGCTGAGAGGAGATTATTTTGTCAACAGTTTCAGAAGCATCAGCCCAACTTTTGACAGTAACCTTCTTAGAGTAGAGTTCAGCAAGAACTTTCTCTTTCTCAGCGATAGCCTGTTCTCTTTCAAGACAAAGGATTTGGTTCACATGAACCTGGTCCTTGTAACTTGCTTCATAAATGGCAAGCTCTTTGAGTTTCTCATAACACTCTTTGAGCTCAGTCCTAAGATCAAGATTGATCGTTTTAGTAGAGGACTTGCCGTTTAAGGCATTATGCAAATCGATTGTAAGAGCATCCATCGCTGACATAGTATCAGAGGGAGAGGGAGTAGATACCTGAAAAGGTGGGAGTGAGGATGAAGTAGGTATAGCAGGAACCTCTTCAGGGATGTCCTCAAGCCGCGCCATGAGAACTGGTTCAGCTTCTTCAAAGATAGCCATCAGACATGTGGCTTCAGTGGTGTCTTCCTCAACTGAGGAATCGTCAGAGGAATCGTCCCCTCCTTTGCCTTCAGCGATTAGACCTTTGCCTTTTCGCTGGTATTTCAGCTTGCGATATTTCGCCTTCTGCTTCCAGTATTTGTCCTCCTTGGAAGCTGGAGAGGAAGATTTAGCGAACTGATTCTTCTTGTACCTGTATTCAGTAGCATAGTGTCCCTTTCCCTGACACTTGAAGCAAGTAGCAGAGGCCTTACCACCAGAAGGTGTTTCAGCCTTGTTAGTAAGAGAGAGGGGTTTGGACTTTCGGAAGTTTCCTTTTCGTCCAAACTTCTTGAAATGCTTAAAAAGAAGAGCAAGGGACTCATTGAGCTCAGTCTCAATATCAGAGACGTGGTCAGAGTCAGAATCTTTTATCTCAGTGATGGTCACTGTTGAGACAGGATTAGAGGGTTGAGGAGATTCAGAGATTAAAGCAAGAGAGGTGCTTTTGACATCCTTAGTATCTCTTATGAGATTAGAGTTAAGGGTCTTGTGTTGTTCACGGTTGAGCATCATACCATATAACTCACTAAGAGTTATAGTCTTTATGTCCTTTGACATTTTAAGACACATGGTTTAATTTTCCTAGTGATTCAGGAGAGCTTCCATGAACTTAGTGATTACCTGCGAGTTGCAGTAGGAGACGTCGTAGGTCTTCAGATCTATCAAGAGGCAGTTAAACCTCTGATGGGTCTGGGAGAGAGTTTCACCTTTAACAACGATGAACTTCTCATACTGACGTATGAGGCGAATCTTTCTAGATTCCATGAGAGCATCAGCGCCCTCGTATTGGAGAACAGAGTGTCCCATATCTCCTTAGCAGATTTCAGCTTGCTGATGGAGTGAAATACTTCATCAGAAAAAGACATAGCTATCAGAGATCTTGCCTTCGTGTCAATATTCACCAGAGGTCTATCTTCATCAGACCAGTAAGCAACTAGTTTGACAAAGCTTCTTTCCTGTACTGCAGGGGTGTTATCAGTAGAAACAACGGAAGGGATAATAGAAGTGGGAACATGTGGTCCATGCTCTATAAAGTAGGGGATTTGAGGATCAGAACCAGCTAAGAATAGCTCCATCCGAGATTTCCAGAGAGGGAAATTTTCGGGCATGAATCTGGGTGGCTCTGCCAGAGATCCAGAATTGAAGTAAGAATCTTTAGGACAGGTGGCCATAGTGTGGATCTAGAAACTATGTTTCTTTTGTGAACGGTTAGATAGAAGAAAGAGTTTCTAACCGCTCTGATACCACTTGTTGGTTCTCTTTCGATAGCTAACTGTGTAAATTGTATTGTAGAAGGGGGTTGAATACAATCATGTAACGCCCTGTTTCCCAAAGTTAAGAATTTAACTTGATTTGTTAAAGATAAGTTGTTTATGGTTAGTTTATGTAATTTCAGGTAGGGGGACTTGATTGTAATTGTAGAAAGTGGAGGGTGTTGTGTATTTGTGTATATAAAAGGGTTTTCAAGCCAAAACCCTTCTCATTTTGAACCTAGTCGATTTTGGAGAGAAAGGGGGAGAGCTTGGTGAATTCGAGAGATCGATTGCAAGAAGGGAATCGTTCAAGCAAGTTATCAAGTAGATTTGGTTGTTGTTGCTGTCTAACCTAAGGTAATTGTTGTTGTTTCTGTGTTTTACATGTTAGTTGGCAAGATTGGTTCAAGGGTTAGGGTTTTTGTTGAAAATGTTGAGAGAATTGGTGATTTTTGGATCACCAATCGAGTATTTTGTTGTTAGATGGGTCCTAATTTCATTATGGTAGTTTGTAGAGCCTGGAATAACAAAAACATGGCTTTTTTAAATCGGAGAAATTGGGGTTCGGATGTGAAAGTTATGCCAAAAACATGAAAACACGATTTTTGGTTCGTGCTGAATTTTGCAGCACCTAGCGATCGCTAGGGGAGAGGCTAGCGATCGCTAGCTATGGAAAATGAGGCTCATGGTCGCTAGGATGATAGTGAGCTCGGACAGAAGTAAGGGAATTGGTGCCTAGCGATCGCTAGCCTGATAGTTAGCGATCGCTAGCACCCTGTTTTGTGTTGAAAGCTTGTTTTGGCCATAACTTTTGCGTCTTAGCTCCGATTTTGATTCCGAAAGAACCGTTAGACTCGTAATTGAATTTCCAACCCTTTGAGACCATTAAATATAGACTTTTAGTTACAAATCTTAGAATGGATTGCCCCAACCTTTGAGTTGGTAGCTTAGAGAGCCATTGGCGTAGCTATGCTATACCCACGGCTTAAGGGTTTGGATACGATTTTGAATTCAAGTGTTAAGTGTTTATATGAATGTTATGTGAATGTTTAGGTGCTTAAACACCTGCATGTGCTCACTGTCAAGTGTGTGTGATATCAGACTCTACGATAAGGTGAGTACATTAACATGCGCTCAAATTTGATATGCATGTGATCATGATGAGTATGTTGTTGATATGTAACTGGCATGTAATATTCACGATAGTACCTATGGTGGGATGTATTACCCCTAGGGAAGTTGGGTTCAGAGGCCTGGTACCAGTGTCAGTCATGATGCTCTTGGTGTTTACACCTTGAGTAATGGCTCACGATGCATGTCCAGTTTTATAATTATGCTTATGGTTATGTTTATGCATTCATAGGGCCTAGGTTTGTGCTCACTAAGCTTTATGCTTAATCCGATGTGGTTCATGTGGTTCAGTGTCAGGTACCAAGTCGAAAGACAAGGAAAGGCTCACGTTTGATGGCTCGGATCCGTAATCAGTTCAGCAAAGTTTGGGACATGATACATGAACAACTTGTTTTGTTATTACAAATTGGTTTTTATAGAAATGGATTTGAGTTGTAAAGAAACTATGAATTTGGATGTTTTGAAAGTTAGTACATTTTCGACCCGTTATTTTTTTTTGGAATTTTTCATGTTTTATATTACAAATGCTTCCGCTAATCTTTGGTTACTATTTTCTGTTAATTTTTCGTTAAATTTATATCTTCTAGGAAGGAGGTGTTACAATTGGTATCAGAGCCTTGGTTTGAGGGATTCGGGTGTTCACGGGTAGTGAATACTTGAACTCAAACTCAAGTGTTCGTGTTTCAAAACAAAGTAACCAAAGAAAATAAACTTTTGTTTTAAGAAAAAGGAGTTAGAGCTGAACTGAGATCCGGAGCATCATGACGGGGGTGAGCACCCTAAACTCGAATGAGCAAGTGTTAAGTATGACATGTTGAATTATGTATGAACACCGTTAGGTGTTATGTATGATTGATATGAATGCAATTTCTATGTGTTTAAGTTATGATGCCCTGATGGGTAATGTTATTATGTTATGAGTTGTGATGATGTTCATGTCAATTGTTGGTTATACATGTAAGGTATGCTTATGAACGATATGATAATACATGAAGTCTTATAATACAAGTATGTTGATGGCATGTGTATGTGAGCAAGTAAAGTAGCTAGAAATCCCTATGACACTATAGTTCGAAGTAGCCACTACTAAGAGTGCTAGTAGTAGAACATGTTATGTGTTATCTGTTATGTGAATGAACCAAGTGTGGGAAGATGACTCTTTTATGATGATGAATAGACCAAAACATGTAGGATGTAATTATAATGATATAAGGGCCCATATCATTGCAATTACATCGTATTGTGAGGACTTAACTGAATCATGAAGGGAGTTATTGAACCGAACGAGGTCATGGGAAGAAGGGGATTAGAAGCATGTTATGCTAGAATTGTTTATAGATAGAATGTTAAGCAGAAGTATGTAAAGAGTATGCTAGTTGTGAAATGAATAAGTAGAAGTGATGGTGTAAGTTTGTTAGATTAAAGAAAAGTGTTGACTTTTCTCTTTTTTGTACGACAAGTGATGTTTGGAATTTGCTCTAAGGGATGAATTATCCTAAGAGGTGATGTTTTATGATTCAGTTAGGTGGATATGAAAGGTCAAATGACAGACTACCTAGTAGAGGGAATTTAGAAGCTTTAGATTTAAAGGAAGTGGTTGCGCTGACATAAGGGAAGTTTTTCATAAATTATTTCCCAGTCTATTAGAGCAAGTAGAAAATATGGTGTGGAAATGATTCCATTTTTTTTAGAGAGATTGGCAAGTACCTCAGATAGAGGTAGAAAAGTTAATCGGTGAAATTGAGGCGAGGATATGCATAATTGAATGAGACTACCGACAAGCTTTTAGAGTCATTGCTCACTTGTTCAGAATTACTGGCTGAAATATGTGCGAATGAAGGAATTAAGACGATTTGATATGCTGGTATGCTAGAGTCAGAGTTAAGGGAAGGTGTGGTGATAGTGAGGTGATATGATTTCCATCAGATGCACGGAAATTTTTGGGCTAAAAAGCCTGAATTATAGAAGCAAGATAGAAGAAAGAAAGCAAACCATTAATTGGTGAATTGTTGGAATGTAAGTGGTTGACCATGACTGAGTGAATAGCCTTCATGTTGAAAGTTAAATCTATGTTTATTTTTTTTATCAAAAACAAAATGTGTCGTTTTCTCTCATTGAATTTATTATATCTTATGGAAAAGAGTTGGTATTTAGGAAAACATGTTTTAGAAAAACTATGTTGTCCCTCGGAGAGATTTTTACTTAGTGATTGTTAAAGTTGTTTGACCTCTTTCATGATCGAACCATTTTTTTAATTTTGATCTGCTTAAAAAAAAGCGGGGGGAACACTTAGTTGCAAATATTTATAAGTAAAACTAAAAACGAACATATTGCTATCCTATCCATGAGTAGGAGAGTTATATCACTCAATTGGTCTAAGGAATTTTATTAAGTATTTTGCAAATGATAAAATTTTTATCTAAACACACGTTATATGCATTGGTGTCATGTGGCAGTGCATGATGGTGTCAGGTCATGCGGTGAGCATGAATGATTCTTGAAATCATCTATGAGTGCTTATGTATTTAGGACAATATTGTGCTATGTGTATTAAGTTGTTTCGCGATATAGTGCACATCGAAAATTTTCAAATGTACAAAAATAACATAAATCATTGTGTCATTAAACATGAAGGCTATGGACTCACTAGGTCATGATGGAGATTGAATAAAGTGTCGAAGAAAGTTCTGAGAGTTAGATGTAACAGTATAGCCTTGGCGGTCGACTTTAGATCCCCTTGTTATGATAAGAAAAGGCTAGTAAATAGAGTCTCAAGATTGAGACGTTAGCAGTGTTGTGATAAAGTAAATTTATGCTCCTGGGTGGTCTACGAGATTCAGGAAGAACGAGGTTCATTGGGGAAACCTAGTTCATGAAATAGTTAAGGCATCGTCTTGGTTAATGGCGAATAACGGGGTTAACGTCTGATTTTGTGGATCCTTACTGGGAGACGAGGATTTGGAAGTATTTTTCTTTGGATTTATTAATTGGTCAAATCTGTATAAGATTGGTAAGAGATAGTTGAAGGAAGTTGAGTATGGAGAGTTATGGAGGTCGAGCCTGTTATCCAGATTGATCTTCGCTTGATGCTCGTGTTTCCTACACTGGTGGTTACACCCGTAGGCTTCGAGGGTCAAGTAGGGATTGTCGGATTTGGTTGTTGGGGTCAAATGAAGTGGTCGTGAATTATGGTACATTTAAATTCAAGAAGGGCAATGTCGCGAGGTAATATTATTTTACCATATGTTGGGTAATTGTCCTAGATAAGGCAATACCCATTGTGATGTAGTAGGAATGAGCTATTGTGTGGAATTATTGTGTGTTATGGGTAATCATGGAAATAGCAAGTGCGAATAGTTTGTGATGAAATAAGTCAACGAGATGGTTAGCATGGATTAGCTTAGTTGTGATCACGCTCATTTAGAGTGTGAAGCATAGAGAATAATGGTTTGACCTCTAAGTGGGGGAGAGCTGTTCTTTGAAAAGGTGAACAGTTATGTGTTCCATCTGATAAGGACGTATGAAGTAAGTTACGCGATTCATGATTTAGAGTTCACAGGGGTAGTGATCGTGGTTAAGACATAGCGATACTCCCTTTATTATTTCATGAGTCAATGGACTTTTGAGCATGCGACAGAGAAAAGGGATGGATGTTGTAGAGGGTTATAATTGCAGTACCCTTTATTAGTTATGGAGAGCTAATGTAGTGGCAGATGCATTAAGAATAAGAATGCATCGTGTTCCTTTTGGGAATACCTTTAAGGAGGATGTCTGAGATAACCTCATTAGTTAATATGTTTAAGCAGTTGCAAAATGAAGCAGTTAAAAGTGAGAACTAGAGGAAAGAAAGAACCAGGGGTTAATTGGCTCGGACAGTAACTGATAGTTGTGACCCTCTGACCATGGTATCTATGTGTGGGCACTATGTCAAGTGAAGCTAGGCAGAGCTTGATAAATAAAGTTCTTAATCAAATTCTCATTTCATTCCGATACTACTAAAATGTATAAGAACTCAGGGTTGGATTACTAGTGGCCAGGAATGAAAAAGGATGTTGCAAGGTAACTGAAGAAGTGTTTGAAATGTTTAAAGGTGAAGTTAAAATGAGAGGACTACTCAAAACTCTCAAGGATGTATTAAACGTTTGTGTACGGTGTAATTAGGGATAGTTGGAACATCTATTTATCATTGGCTGAAATCTCATAATGATAAATTTCACGCCAATAGTGGTAAGCCTCACTATGAGAGGAGGTACAAGAGGAGGTGGATAATTTTCAATTTGCGGGAAGAAGTGGGTCAGTGAAAATAGATAGTATGGGTTAGTTCAAAGACGCCTGAGAGTATTCACATGATCAGAGTTACAATGAAAACTACTCAGAGTTGTTAGAAAGTTATGCAGAAAAGTAGACGACGAACTGAAAGTCTGATGAGGATAATATCTGATATCTAAAGTATCAACGTGGGTAGAAGTAATATGATTCTGAAGAAAGGGAAAGTTGAGTCCAAGATTTGATGGACTGTTCTAGATGATTATACATAGTGGAAAAGTATAAGGTATAGATGTGAGTTGTACGAGAACTCGGCTAAATACAAAATACTTTACATGCTTTCAGTTGAGAAGGACCGACTCCTTAAGAGGTGAGGATATTGCTAAAGATTAGAAGAAGAGACGAAAAGAAGTGGTCTGGAGCTATTACAGGTGTAAGCGATTTCGGGGACGAAATCTTGGTAAGTGGGGGAGAGTTGTAACGCCCCGTTTCCCAAAGTTAAGAATTTAACTTGATTTGTTAAAGATAAGTTGTTTATGGTTAGTTTATGTAATTTCAGGTAGGGGGACTTGATTGTAATTTTAGAAAGTGGAGGGTGTTGTGTATTTGTGTATATAAAAGGGTTTTCAAGCCAAAACCTTTCTCATTTTGAAGCTAGTCGATTTTGGAGAGAAAGGGGGAGAGCTTGGTGAATTCGAGAGATCGATTGCAAGAAGGGAATCGTTCAAGCAAGTTATCGAGTAGATTTGGTTGTTGTTGGTGTCTAACCTAAGGTAATTGTTGTTGTTTATGTGTTTTACATGTTAGTTGGCAAGATTGGTTCAAGGGTTAGGGTTTTTGTTGAATGTTGAGAGAATTGGTGATTTTTGGATCACCAATCGAGTATTTTGTTGTTAGATGGGTCCTAATTTCATTATGGTAGTTTGTAGAGCCTGGAATAACAAAAACATGGCTTTTTTAAATCGGAGAAATTGGGGTTCAGATGTGAAAGTTATGCCAAAAACATGAAAACACGATTTTTGGTTCGTGCTGAATTTTGCAGCACCTAACGATCGCTAGGGGAGAGGCTAGCGATCGCTAGCTATGGAAAATGAGGCTCATGGTCGCTAGGATGATAGTGAGCTCGGACAGAAGTAAGGGAATTGGTGCCTAGCGATCGCTAGCCTGATAGTTAGCGATTGCTAGCACCCTGTTTTGTGTTGAAAGCTTGTTTTGGCCATAACTTTTGCGTCTTAGCTCCGATTTTGATTCCGAAAGAACCGTTGGACTCGTAATTGAATTTCCTACCCTTTGAGACCATTAAATATAGACTTTTAGTTACAAATCTTAGAATGGATTGCCCCAACCTTTGAGTTGGTAGCTTAGAGAGCCATTGGCGTAGCTATTCTATACCCACGGCTTAAGGGTTTGGATACGATTTAGAATTCAAGTGTTAAGTGTTTATATGAATGTTATGTGAATGTTTAGGTGCTTAAACACCTGCATGTGCTCACTGTCAAGTGTGTGTGATATTAGACTCTACGATAAGGTGAGTACATTAACCTGCGCTCAAATTTGATATGCATGTGATCATGATGTGTATGTTGTTGATATGTAACTGGCATGTAATATTCACGATAGTACCTATGGTGGGATGTATTACCCCTAGGGAAGTTGGGTTCAGAGGCCTGGTACCAGTGTCAGTCATGATGCTCTTGGTGTTTACACCTTGAGTAATGGGTCACAATGCATGTCCAGTTTTATAGTTATGCTTATGGTTATGTTTTTGCATTCATAGGGCCTAGGTTTGTGCTCACTAAGCTTTATGCTTAACCCGCTGTGGTTCATGTGGTTCAGTGTCAGGTACCAAGTCGAAAGACAAGGAAAGGCTCACGTTTGATGGCTCGGATCCGTAATCAGTTCAGCAAAGTTTGGGACACGATACATGAACAACTTGTTTTGTTATTACAAATTGGTTTTTATAGAAATGGATTTCAGTTGTAAAGAAACTATGAATTTGGATGTTTTGAAAGTTAGTACATTTTGGACCCGTTATTTTCTTTTTTGAAATTTTCATGTTTTAAATTACAAATGCTTCCGCTAATCTTTGGTTACTATTTTCTGTTAATTTTTCGTTAAATTTATATCTTCTGGGAAGGAGGTGTTACAAATCAACAGAGTTTCTTCTACTTAATTTAATTCACAACCCCTATGGAGTTTTTGTGTGAACTAAAGTCGATTGTTTATTGAAGCGGATCTAGACTATCTCATGATCCAAACAATCCATAAGTATTTCACGATGCATTTGCTTATGCACAAAGCAAGAATAGAGATAGATAGAAGTGAACCTTGATAGAGAGAGAAAGGATTGGGGTATAGAAGCATGAACCAAGGTTGGTTTGAAGAACAAACCTAATACACATGTTTATACCCCATGCATTAAATGCATGGCAGAACCACTTTTGCACGTGGCAAAATGGGAGTGGTTCTATTGTACTATCTACTATAAATGACGGCCCATACTTGGTAGGGTTATGGTCTATAGTGTACAATTGCCTTATGGTTGACAAGCAAAGAGGGAGCAGTGAAGAGACATCCCCTTTTTGTACTCTTGTCAGAAAGGCAAATCAAATCCTTTGTGTGCATATAGGAGGGAAAGACAAATCTTGAATTCATAAAGAGCAAGTCACTGATCGGGCCTTAGAGTCGCTGATCTCTGGGAAAGATCAAGGAGGCGCTATGACTTGTCTTCAGCGGAACGTCATGCAGAGTAGTCAGCTTGCTATCACTGAGTTCAACTTCAGATCACAAGCTCGCTGACTCTTTCATTCAGCTTACATCAATAGATGGTGCTAATGGTTTTCTTGTGGCATGACTATTTGTCTTTCAGGGGATACTTAGCTGATGTCAGCTCTTGCTGATACTGAACAGAGTCAGTGATCAGCAATTACTGATTGCCGAAACTGTCAGCGATAAAAAATCGTTGAAGTAGTGAACTTCATCTTTCAGCAGTGCTAAGTATTTTACAGAAGATAGATAAAGGATCATTGGTATTTCACAAAGTCTTAGGAAGACTGGATCAACACAAACTTTCCAAGATTATCTCTATCGTTTTTGATATAACAATTACAACCAAAGATATGAAAGTAGGAAATGTTTGGCTTTCTTCCCCTTGAGAGTTCATAGGCTGTTTTCTTGAATTGTTTCACGATCAGCGACCTGTTCTGGGTATAACAGGCCGTGTTGACAGCTTCAGCCCAGAATTCAAGAGGTAGACGTGCTTCAATCAGCATCGACCTTGCAGCTTCAGTTAGCGTGCGATTTCTTCGTTCAGCGACCCCGTTTTGCTGAGGAGTTCGAACGGATGAGAAGTTTTGAGAGATTCCCTTGCTAACAAGAAAGTCATCAAGAACGCTGTTTTTGATTTCAGTGCCGTGATCACTTCTTAGAGAACGAACAGTGATCTGATTATACTTCTGCATCTGAAGAATGAAGTTGATAATCTCTTGAGAGGCATCGCTCTTGGATCTGAGGAAGAACACCCAAGTGTATCTTGAGTATTCGTCCACAATCACAAGTGTATAGCACTTTCCACCAATAGACTGAATATTGACAGGTCCGAAGAGATCCATGTGCAATAGCTGTAGTGGAGAGGAGATAGTGGAGACCTTCTTCGATTTGAAAGAAGCTCTGGTTTGCTTTCCCTTTTCACATGCTGAGCAAAGAGATTCCTTTGCAAAGCTCTTTTCAGGGAGACCATCAACTAGATTGCTGATAGAGAGTTGATTGATGGTTTTGAAGTTAAGGTGAGAGAGACGCTTGTGCCAGAGCCAGTTGATGTCAGAAGAGGCCCTGGACATTAGCACACATTTTCAGTGGATGTGTCCATGTTTTTTTTTTTGAAAGGAAAATCTTCCAGGCAATTTTATAAACGAGAAAAGAAGCCAAAAAAGCAAACTACAACCAGGTCTAATAGAAGGCCTTTACAAAGCAAAAAAACAACGAAACAAGGCCATACCAAACATACCACAGCCAAAATAAACAAAGAGACACAGACAAAAACCAAGAACAAAAATAAATACAAAACTAAGAGCGCCAGTATAAACACCAGAACCACCACACCAAGGTCTCGAAACACAAGCTATCTCATGTTGATAGTGTAGACATCACGAAAACGTTGTCCTCTGAGAATGACTTTGTTGTGCCTGTTCTTCACCTTACAGTCCTTCTTAGAGAAAGAGACTTTGTGATCCTTATCACAAAGTTGACTGATACTCAGTAGGTTATGAGTCAGTCCTTCAACATAAGATACCTTCTTAAAGGTAGTCTTACCATTGGTTAAGGTACTATAACCTTTAGTGATACCTCTTCCTTTACCGACAAATTTGACTAAAGGGCCTGCTTCTTCTTTGAAGTCATCCAACACATGCTTGTTTCCAGTCATGTGCTTTGAGCATCCACTATCAAGATACCAGATCCCCTTTTCCCTGAAATAAGAAGACAGGTTAAGTGGTCTTGGGGACCTACATAAATTTGAGTCCAGTTGGGTCAGCAATTGATGACACATCAGGGACATAGATTATCATTGTGTTGTTCCAGATTCAAGTTCTAATCAACATGCAACAACTAGAGAATGAATTGAGAAGCCATATGTCATTGATTCTTGGATGAAATGATTACACACACTCAATACACCAAGAACACACACACTTAAGATCAAACTGTCTCTCTTCACTCTCCTTTCCACGTTTTTCACACACATGCATGTCACTCTTACAATGAACTCACTATGGGTATTTATACCCCAACACCAACAACCCTTACACTATAGAACATTTACACTTTCTACCCTAACTATTACAAACTATTACAAAGTAACTATTAAAGCATTAAAACAAACAAAGCAAGCTTTGACTTTATTAACCACTTTGACTTTGCCTTTGTCTTCACTTTGAGCACCAACTTGTGATCTCGGATACAATCCGATTTTGCATCCAACAATCTCCCCCTTTGGATTCGAGATCACAAAAAGAATTAGGCAAACGTCTTCAAGAAAGCATCAACACTTTAAACATCAACAAACAGCTTTCTTAAACAATAAGCTTCCGTAATAATCTTCACGAATCATCCAAATCTTCATGAGGCTTTAACAAACTTTGAATAAGAAGCTTTAACGAACGAAGAATCTTCAAACAATCTTCAAACTTCAATACTTGGAAAATTCTGATCATCTTGAAGTATCTTGTAATTATCTCTCGACTTCCTCAAAGTATCTTCAAGAATCATTTCTCGACGTTACACTTCAGATCCATCTCCCCAAAGTATCTTCAAAAACATTTCTAAACCATCTCCCCCTTTTTGATGAAATATGAAATAATCATCAAAACTATAGAAATGTATGATCAGATAACTCATCTCGTAAACATACAAACATATGAACAAACCACCAAGGAAATCAAAAACCATCTCACATAACCATCTCCTCCTTGTTACTCCAGAATTCCCCTTTTTACTCCAATAAAATACCGTCAATTCCAATAAGTAATCCGAATCTTTTCAAATTCAGATTTAATTGGGAAAAGCCTGAAACAACACATGAATCAGTTGGAATGCCTGTGAGAAGCACAAAGCAACTCAGTACAACAAATGCACTATATAAAGAGCTTTAGTGATGATCACTCCCCAGGGCTTCCGTTCAATCATCGCAACTACAAAAAGTATCACTATGAACGTTCCGACAAAGAAACGAATTCCTTGTGTGTATTTTTGATGAAAGAAAATAGCATCAAGTGCTTTCATAAGGCTCAAAATGTGAAAATATTTCACGACTCGATGTGTAGAAATGAAGTTCGAAGGCAGGGCAGCTTCCTTCTGTTTCAATATCGATTTTCCAAATGAAAACCTGATAGATTATGTGCTGCGTCCCCGTGATGAAATGAAACATCTCCTTGTTAAGAAGGAAATGAGTAGCTAGTGGGGTAAAAACGAGAGTCGGCATTGGGCTTTGCCTTATTTCAATATCGGTCACCAAAGAATGTGAACCAACAGATTATGTGGTTGCCCGGCTAAGAAAAGGTTGGTGCAGAGTGTTATTTTTCTTTTAACTCTGTTCTCACACCCTCCAATTCTTTTAAGCATCCTCACTTCTAACCAATCTCTCATATAATATTTTTCCGCTCAATCACTATGAGAATAACTCGACCACCTGAGTTATCTCCCCCACTCTTTGATGTAGACCCCTCACTCATTTCTCAAGGATAACTTCTTGGGTAGGATTGCCGGTTCTGGAAATCCATAGAAGTTCTCTTAAGCTCACACATCCCGTAAAATAAATTTCCTAAACATGAAAGTACAATGATTCAACGAGTGAATCAATGAGCCAATATGAAACATGCTCGAACAAATATATATGTACAATATAGGAGCATAAGAAATTTCTTCAAACAAGTATATGACATGAATAACATGAATGATGTAAACTTGTTTGAGAAAACTGATTCATCATATGATGTGAGAGATGTTCTTGAAAAGCTTTGGTGTACACAAAATGAATGAATGTTATCTATACGATCAAGATATAGATATAGCAATGAAGAACGTATCTGATCAAATAAACAATAAAGCACAAATAGGAAGATAGCAAGCGAGTGTATTACCACCGAAAAATATGGTCATATAGAGACGTGGTAATAACAAGACAAAAAAAAGCTAAACCGGTGTGTATGAATACTTGAAAAGTATATGAAAAGATAATACACAAGTATTAATCTTTGGAAACACACGGTTAGAAAATATCCGTCAACTCATCATGATATAAAAACATTTAAAATCATACTTCTAATTCGAAAAATCATTTGAGAATCGAGAAATGAGTTTGAACATTTAAAAATGGTTTTTCATACCTGAAAGTTGTTCATCTTTCAAATATGTAAGCATGAAAGCTTATTTGAACTCTCCCCCTAAAATGAATATCTCTTTTATGTACTCCCCCTCAAATGAATAATCAAACATTTATTTAAATTTCTCCCTCAAAGTAAGAAGAATACCTTGAAGGTCATTGAAGACCGGATCTTGAACTGATTTATTCAAGAGCCACTTGTACATTGAAGTTCGGGTCCTAAACTGTGTTATTTAGAAACCACTTGTCATTGAGGAACGGGTCCTAAACTGATATATTTAGGAACCACTTGCTTGCAGAAACTCCCCCTTGAATAATGCATTAAAGATATGGGGACCTGCAAAAACAAAATCATACAAATTTTGGTATCCACTTGAAAGTGGATCCTCTTTTGTTAAAAGAAGTTGGTTTATAATTTGGAATACTGTAAGAACCATACCAACTTTCTGACGATTCTTTGCGAACAAACTTATTTGTTCCACAGTAAGAACAACATATTTTCTTTTGAGATAATCTGATCATATGATTTACAGAATAAATTGGATCAGATTTAACAAAAGATTTAGCTTTAAAAACATTGTTCTTTTGAACATTTTGTTTGGGAACAAATAACTTTGGTTTATCTACATTTTGTGTAGACCCTTTAACTCTCCAAACAAACTTACCTTTCTTGAAATGATTTTTACCTGAACCATCAATCCGATGATCATAGAAAAGATTAGAAGGACGAATCTGATTAGTTGGTGTAAAACATTTTGTTGAAGAAACATCTGCATGAAGAGAACTTGGAGCAGTTTTGAATGAACAAACAGAATCAGCATAATCAACATATGGTGATTGTACTATAACATCGGGACTCTTTGGTTCATTCAAATTAACTTTAAAAACAATATCTTCAAGATCTTTCACCATTGCAGATAAAATATTCTTTTCTTCAACTGTTTCATCAAGTATCTTTTTCAGATTAGAACTCATAATTTGTTCTTTCATGATATCAGAAGACAATTCAGATAATCTTAATGTAAGCTTCCTTACTTCTGTCTCAAAAACCCTCTTTTCCTCTTGAAAAATCATTTTTCTCAAAGGTTGGTTTCTTTAGTTCAGCAATCAGTTGCTCAAAGCCTTTTATCTCACACTTTAAAAGGTGTTCTTTTCTTTTAAAAGCACTTCTTTCATCCGAAAGTTGCACTTCTAAATTAGCAATTTTCTTCCTAAACAGAACACACTTTTCTTCAAAAGATTTTCTTTCTTTTTCAAAATCTTTAGTCTCTTCCTCAAAAACAAACTCAACACATCTATCTCTTTCAACACGGAGAGACTTTTTCTTTAACTCTTTCTTCTTGCTTTCAAAAACACTCTTCTTTTGCTCAAAACCTTTTCTTTCACTCACAATCTGTTTCTCTAAATCAGAAATCTTTTTCGAAAGTTTATCACTTTTCACTTCAAAAGATTTTCTCTCTTTCTCAAAAACCTTTCTCTCTTCTTTAAAAACCTTTCTTTCATCTTGTAAAATCTTTTCAAAATCAACCAACTCACTATCCACAACATTTTTCTTATCGGTACAAGAATCAAGAGAATCAAACACATTCATTCCGTCATAAGAGTTAGAATCATCATCATCATAACAACAGTTAACATAACAGTTGGATTCAGAAAACTCTTTGAAAATCTCGTTTTCTTTTGGTTTATCAAAAACTGATGTCTTCAAACAAAGTTCATTAATCTTAGTTTCAAAAGCTCGTCTTTCTTTCTCAAAGTTACTTCTCTCGATGATCACGATTTTTTCAAAATCATTAACTTGATTTGAAAGTTCCATTACTCTTGAATGAGAAGATATAAGTTTATATTCAAAAAGGTTCTTATCTTCTTCAAGATTAGTAACTTTAAGAATAAGTTCAGCTTTTTCAGCATTCAAAACGGATAAACTTTGCTGAAGTTCAGTTATTTGATTTGACAACTTTGAATTCTCTGATTCTCGCCCTTTCTCACTCTGTATTAACTTCTCTAAATTCACAATCTTCATTTCTAACAAAGATTTGTCAGAACTTAACTTTAGATTTTCCTGGTTTAGCTCAAAGACACGATGACTGTATGTCATATAATTCTTCCATAATGTATGATAGTCAATAGGTTCTGTCATCTCGACTAATCAACAATAGAACTTGAAAATGATCGTTAATTCACTGAAACTGGTAGATTTCTTCTAAACTTCTGGAGGTATGGAAATCTGATGATCTGAACTAATCTGAACACTTCTTATGATCAAGGTAAATGTTAGTGATAAAAGCCAAAAAGTTAATTGTAAAGTCAACCGGTGAATAGTGAAATCCCGAGAAAAAATATTTTTCAAAAATTTGAAAGTTGATTTTGACCGCGAAATTGAAATCTTAGTCCAAAAATACAACCTCTCGGAAATCACCAAAATCTCGGAAAAACCGGCATTTTTCGGGAAAAAATGACCTTAAAAATGACTGAGCTTTTTCACCGTAGAATCAGATAAGAAGTCTAAAAAAGTTTACGTGAAAAAACGCCCGAAAAACGCTCCCAGATTTTTTTTTTTTTTGCTTAAACTAATCCGATTCGGAAAACAACTTATTCCGATTCGGATTTTTCAATTTTCCGAATCGGAAAATCTAGTTTTCCGAATCGGAAAAACAAACTTGATAGAGTTCCGAGAAAAATTTCGAGTTGGTATTTGGTCAAAATCCGAATCGGAAAATGATGTTTTCCGAATCGGAGTTTGATTAATACCAAGTCGGAAAATGAGTAAAACTAACTTGGAACAAAATTTCCGAATCCAAAAAATTTTCCGATTCGGAAAACTTCAAAATTCCGATTCGGAAAATTTGTATATTCCGATTCGGAATTTATGAATATTCCGATTCGGAATATATGAACACAATTCGGAAAAACGAGGAAAAACCGAGCAGAAGGTAAAAAAACTAAAAAATTACTGCTCAAATCACCAAATTTTGACTCTAAATCACTTCCTAACACAGTAAAAACATCATTTTAACCACAAACAATCAAATTCATATCCAAATCATGATCAAATGAAGAACATCAAAAATCATATACCCCAACTTCGAAAAAAAACATAAAAAAGCTCAAGAAATCATACCAAATTCAATGAATTTCCAGCTCTGATACCACTTGTTGTTCCAGATTCAAGTTCTAATCAACATGCAACAACTAGAGAATGAATTGAGAAGCCATATGTCATTGATTCTTGGATGAAATTGTGAGTCCCAAAAATCAAACAAAAAGAGGATTAAGAGTGAAATCAAGAAGATAAAAATGCAAAAGTTCTTGTTTTATTTATGAGAGCTCTCAAGAACACAAGAACACACACACACTTTCTCTCTCTAGATGACTCTCATTGGAAATGCCTTCTCTCACAATGTTTTTCCACACCTTTTCTTTCCCTCTATTCACCCTTTATATATAGGGCCCAAATACACCAAGCCTAAGCCCAAGCCCATTATCTAATTAACTAGCTACACACTAATTAATTCTTCTCAAAGCTTCCTTTATAAAACTTTCTAATTAGGACAATTTGGTCCTTAACAATCTCCCCCTAAAGTTTTGTAAAGGAAGCATCTCTGATCTTCTCCCCCTTGCTTTCGTGAGAAAACCTTAGTGGCGTTCGGCTACATTTTAATCTCCAAGCTCCCCTCGATTGTAGCTCTTCCTCTTCATTTTCAACTGAAAGACCAGATCCGATTTGCAATAACCGCGACTGATTGCACAAACTACAGCTCAACCTGTAAATAACTCGACACGTCTGATAACCGCAGAATACAACAGCTTGAACCAGAGCATGTTGATTCATCCAATTATGTTGATCTCCAGCCAAGAGAAACAAAGGGATAGATGCATGTGTGAGTTACCGTGCAGATCAGCAAGAAAAGTAAAGGTTCTATCTTTGACCCCTTGTTGAATAGGAATTCAGCATAAGAGCTTTAAATCTGATAAGCTCACAACTGGGAATACTGAAGCTTGGATCACCGAGACACCGTATGGAATGAGAAACTGGAGTAGATGCTGAACGAGATACTCTGCTTTGATCTCTCTACTGCTCAGAAAATAGTCGATTTCCTAAAATCTTCCAAAATGTCAAGCAATCAGATCCAGATCTAGTCTTCTTAGTCAGATGGATGACGACCGTCACTCAAAATTCTAGATCGCAACTGAACCTCCACAACGGTAAAATGGTTAGGAATTGAGCACGTAACAATAGTACCATTTACCGAAGCTGGCATCCAAGGAAAAACTCAACTCGCACTCCCGGGAGGAATAATTCCATCTAATAAAACTCTAGAAAAATGGTTGCAGAGCGTCAGGCTTCTGAGTAATCTAACTAAATACAGAATCCGATCACCGTCGTTCTGAAATCGTTACAAAACTGACATGTCTTCAAAGAATCTAGAGCAGTTGGGGAAATGAGAGAAATTCAATTTTCACGATTGAAAACTGAATTCAGGCTAAAAACGGGGCTAATGTGATCTTTACGAACCAAATGGGAAAGAAAGGTGGCTAAATAAGCGCAGGGGTTTTGAAACGTCACATGTATCTGAATCTGGCTGGATCTAGAGCGCAGCGGAAAGTGATCAATCATAAGCCCGATTGACCGTATAATCTTGAAAGCGTATATGAAGATGATTCCCGAACTAAATTTGAGCAATTAGCATCATCGAGAAGAAATTCCGTCAAATAGTCCCAAACCCCGAAACCTGGAAGTCCCAAATCAGAAAAAATAAAATTTTCTGAAAAAGATGTGAAAATCTTAAACTCCAGGGCTGAATTTGTAAAAATCCAGAACTTTGAACTCAAGGGGTTAATCTTGTAAATATTCAGAACTTGAACTTGAGGGACCAAATCTGAATATATTTGAAACTTGAAGTGCAGGGACCAAATCTGACAGAACTTGAAAGAAGAAGTGCAGGGACTGGATTTGAACATTTCGTCCAAAGTTGACAAATAAATAATCTTCAAACTCCAGGGGCTGGCAGCGACAAGTCTTGAAACTTAAAAATTTAAAGTGTCAATCACCTCAAACTTTAGGGACCATAGTTGTAAAATGCTCCAAAGTTGAATCAATTTTGATGTTGAATCAATTTTGATGTTGAATCACGTCACATGGAGTCGGCATTCGAATTCCTATAATTGACAATGGGAAACCAAGATACAAGGACCAAAAGTGACAAATCACTAAACTTGATATTTTTTTCCCTAGTGATACACGTGATTCGGACTTTTAACTCCAATTTCCCTATTTTGACGTGATTCCGACTTTCAAAATTCTAATCAGCATGATGAATTCTCCGATTCCAAATTCACTTCCCAAACTCTGAATTTAATTCTCCGAATCCAAATATTTATTTCCATAGTCCGAATTGTAAAATTCTAAAGTCCGATTCCAATAAATCCAATACCAAATATTTTTCTTCTTTAGCCACAAATCAGATCCCAACTCACAACCCAGATTATTTTCAATCCACAAACAACTTTAATCAAAAACCCATATAATCCAAGATCAAAGGTTCCACTCAAGAACGAGTCGGGAAACCTCGAAAACCCGAATTGGGTATTTCATGTTTCCCGAGTCGGACTATAATCACAACCCAAACATCAATCTTCATCATCTCCATCAAGATCCAAACCCAAAAAAAATTCAAAATCAAACTTTTTCAAGAACAAAGCTTCAAAACCAATAAAAATCCTCTTTGAATGATTCCATAGGAACAAACAAATCTAATGATTTGTTTGGCTCTGATACCATTTGTGAATCCCAAAAATCAAACAAAAAGAGGATTAAGAGTGAAATCAAGAAGATAAAATGCAAAAGTTCTTGTTTTATTTATGAGAGCTCTCAAGAACACAAGAACACACACACACTTTCTCTCTCTAGATGACTCTCATTGGAATTGCCTTCTCTCACAATGTTTTTCCACACCTTTTCTTTCCCTCTATTCACCCTTTATATATAGGGCCCAAATACACCAAGCCCAAGCCCAAGCCCATTATCTAATTAACTAGCTACACACTAATTAATTCTTCTCAAAGCTTCCTTTATAAAACTTTCTAATTAGGACAATTTGGTCCTAACAGAAATGATTACACACACTCAATACACCAAGAACACACACACTTAAGAACTAACTTTCTCTCTTCACTCTCCTTTCCACGTTTTTCACACACATGCATGTCACTCGTACTATGAACTCACTATGGGTATTTATACCCCAACACTAACAACCCTTACACTATAGAACATTTACACTTTCTACCCTAACTATTACAAACTATTACAAAGTAAATATTAAAGCATTAAAATAAACAAAGCAAGCTTTGACTTTATTAACCACTTTGACTTTGCCTTTGTCTTCACTTTGAGCACCAACTTGTGATCTCGGATACAATCCGATTTTGCATCCAACACATTGCATTTGAGGTAGAGGCAACGACATCTGTCATTTCTGATTTCTCAGAATTGACAGGATCAGGGATGCTTGAAGCATCAGGGATGTTAGATGCATCAGGGATTAAAGGGTTCTTTCCTTTGATTGATTTTCCAGCCTTGGGACCTTTCTTAAACTTAGCTGCCTTTTCAGCTTTGGTAGCATTTGGACAATTACTAGCAATATGATCATTTTGACCACAGTGATAGCAACTTCTGAAGGTCTTAGCCTTAGAGAGACTACCCTTAGGATGTTTAAACCTAAGATGGGTTGGTCCTTGTCCAAGAAAGCCTTTTTCAGTGGTCTGAGGAGGAATTTGTGTCTTCTCCTCAGGCTTAGATATAATATCTACTTTAAATCTAGGAACAGGGTTCTGTCCTGTTTTCAGCTTCCCTGACCTAGGAGGTCCACCACCTAAGACTTTAGGAGTCTTAAAGTAGGTTTTAGAAGGTTTTGGTGGTTGGAGAGAGAAATTCCTGTCCATGGAGGCCTGGTCAGAGGTAGAGTGATTTTCATCAGCAGGACAAGAGTTAGAAGAGACAAACATGCCAAACTTTAAACTAGATTTATCAGGGATATTGATGCGGTAATTATCGTATATAAAAAGCGTAACAAGTTTTAACCTCTAATGCCTAGCCACCGTCTTACCACATATACGGGAAAGCGTACCTGATCGTGAGTAATATAGTGTAGGAAAGTCCAGGTATCGTATCTACCACTGGGAACGGTCAAGTTATCGTAGACTAGAGTCTGAATCGGTTTAATTAATCTAAAAGGGGGGGTTTTGTATGAAAAAGGTTTAAATGCTTAAAAAGACAATTAACTAAGTAAAACTAAGAAAACAATTAAAATATTGATTTAAGATTATAATAAGGAAAAAACAGCAGTACTTATCATGGTGAAGTGAATCCCCAATACGGATGATATGGATAGGTCGAAGGTTTGGTTGTTTTGACTATTGTATGAATTTAAGTCTGGGACACCCTAACATGTGCATATTATGGTTATGAACTAGGATACGGTCCTCCTAATTCCAATCCTAAATCGTTTGGTCCACAATCTAGAATCGGTAAACCCTTCCCAATCAATATCGCAATGGCTCTTTTACTATCGTTCACTATTGGTCAAAGTAACCCCTTAACACAACTTTATGGTCCGAGTCAAGCTAAGGTAGGTTGATTATCCTTTCGGAGTCTATCTGCTTTGGTCTAACAAATACACCCAACCAAGTGAATTCAAATCGCCACAACAACATTAATCAGAAAAGAACCATAAAAGACATTCAATTAATCAAAACAAACCAGTAAACATTAATCACAAAGTATCATCCATAAAGGTTAATCGACCATGACAAGCACTACTAATAAACTACCCACTCATAATGAAAACAAAAACACAAACAAGAGTAGACATCGACATGATACCAACAATACAACGATAGATGATCGGAGATCGACTTCCGCAGCGTATCGGCACCTTTCGTACTCTCACTCTCGTTCCTCTGTACTTCCCTCGTCTATCGGACATGTTTAGAACTGAAGGAGGAGGCTGATATTTAAAGGAAAACGTCCAAGCTCCATCTGGCGATCGCCAGGCTGCTGATTTGGCGACGCCAAGCACTTAAATCAACCCTAATCTTCAATTCAGTCGAACTTGGCGGCGCCAGGTTGAGGACTTCGCGATCGCCAAGTAGCTACTGTGTTGACTTTGTGCATTTTTCACGTTTTCTCGCCTTTTTTCGTACTTTTCCGTTCCACGTCCTCCAAATCCTTCACAAACAATAATAAGCTCTTTTAGTGCATGAAATGATCATAGACGGGTGATAAATGGGGTAAAGTCATACGATTACGCGCAACCAAAACATGTATAATTTTGGTGTTATCAAAATCCCTACACTTAAGCTTTGATTGTCCTCAATCAAAAGACTGAAAGATAAGAAAGATAACTCCAAAATTATCTCCACCCAACATCATCAAAGAAAACAAAGCATACTCACATATTCGAACACACAAACAAGACTCATCAAGCAATCGGATACCAAGGCCAACTTTTTACCCTCACATAATATGCATAACAATATAAAGTGTATCTCTCGGGGGTAAAAGTGTATATGTAAGTGATCACACCAATACTCGACTAATTCCCGCATGCATAAGCTTGTCACCAAATCTAATCTCCACCACTGAGAAGTTGTCAACCGTCAAGAGGACTTTAGGGTTGTAATGTTAGGCTAAGGGTTAAGGGTAGGATAAAGGATATATAAGTGACTAAGGGTTTTGCAACAAAAACTTGAAAACTCAATCAGTAATGATCCAAACAGTGAAGCAATCTGACTTTCAAACAGTGAGATTTTTGGGATGAGTATTTCCTCTTTTTCTTTTAGAATTGGCCTAAGCCTATGGCTTATTTGGGGCACAAGTTCTTTTTCAATCTTTTCAGCTCTCATTTGTATTCTCGACTCTTTTTGATATTTCTTTTTGTTTTCTGAGTCTCAAATATTTTCTTTTTTCTCTTTTTTTTCAGAGCAGCAACTATGTTGCTTTTGGGCTCTTTTTAAATCTCAATCCCATAAAAACTGTCAGATACGAAAAACTGGATCAAAACATCTCAAGATTCAAATTTAAGCTACGACCAAGAGATAGATAAACAATTAGGCTCAAGGATAAAGTGTATAGTGGGTAAAGAAATGAAAAGGCTAAGGCTCAAAATGGTTTCAAGGGATAAAGTGTTAAAAGGTGAACACTTTTCAATCAAAGGCTAGGCAAATCAGATAACCTTATGATGAGGTTATCTGACGAAGGCTAAAAGGGTTAGAAACGAAGGCCTCTATCAGTGCAATGGTGATAAATACTTCTCTTATGTGGTCTCGACAAGCATTCAAATGACAAGTTCTACCTTGGGTCAAAGTCGGTATCCTCACAGAAATAAACAGATATAATTAAGGCTCAATCTCTCAATGCAATTGGGTGAGGCACTCATGGTAATCAGTATTCTAAGGCATCCTTTTACTCAACTAATCCTATTCAGTGTTCTCCTATGCAAGCAACTCAGTCTCAAAAACAATCTCAGATTTCAAAAAAAATTGGGGTCAAATCTCAAAGCTTTCAAAAGTTTGAAAAACGACAATCCATAAGCAAAAAGTGAACCCATTTAAACAGATAAGTCTACATAACCCCCTCCCCACACTTAAAATTTGCAGTGTCCTCAATGCAACAATTAACACAATTAAGGAGTAACAAGCGGTATTCGGTTGAATACCGAAGTGGGAGGCCAGCTGGTTCATCACCCCACTCTGCCAGTTGGCTTGGTGAAGAGCCTCCACGGTGTTGTACTCCATGCGCTGTTGATGTCGGCCATAAGAAAGTGACATCTCCGAGAGTTCGTTACTCAAGTCTTGGTAACCCGAATACGCCGTCCAATCCACCGGTTGTTGACCCGCACTCGCCCCACTCGTTCCACTTGTTCCGCCAATCTCATGTGTGCTTCTCGGTGCTTGACTTCTCGGTTGACTCCTATAGGCTTGAGGATTACGGATCCATGCACTGTAGTCTCGTCCAATCATATGCTCAACTCTCGCCACGCCCATACCTCGGAGTTGGTCCATGTCGATCAACCCCATCTCCCCGAGGTTTGTCATCGAAGCGATCACGGCATCGGTTAGGATACCGAAATGCTTGGCCAAGAGTGTCACGTACTGGCCACCAACGATGCGACTACCCTCTCGATAACCACTAACCTTGGCGAGTTAAGCGGCAATGAGATACGGAGCATTCGGATATTTATCATCCGTAGAGAGTTGCTGTAACGTCCCGTTTTTATTATTGTTAATATTAATATCATTGTATTATTATTATTATTATTGTTATTATATTACCATTATTATCAACTCCCTAATTAGAACTAGGGTTAGGGTTTGGATTAGTTGGCTTGCTTGCGGGTCAAGTTTCGAGATGAGAGAAAAAGGCCCGCTAGAACTAGGTTAAAAACCCTAGCGATGCAAACCCCTCCTCATTGTATTCCTTGGCGAACAAGACACCGTTAGAGAGGGAGAGAGGGAGGCCGAGAGCGAGAAAGAGAGAGAGATCGGTGGGTAGAGGGGAGGAGGATCGCCGGAGTTCCCGTGTCGTCGTAAGGTAAACCTCGCCTCGTCTTTTTTTCACTTTCGGTGGTCGGGGTTTTGTAGCCGTCGCCGGCTTTGGTCGGTGGCGGTGGGCTGTTGTAGGCCGTCCGGTTGACGGATGCGGCCGGTGGTCGAGCGGTGGTGGCTAGACGCGCCGCCGCCGCTGTCGTCGTCTCAAAGGTGGCGGCGGTGTTGTTGTGGTTGCGGTGGTGGCGGTTCGCCGTCGCCGCTGCTGTGGTATTGTTAGGGCCAGCCAACGGCGGTGGTGGCGGTGGTTCACCATACCGCTGCCGCTGCTGCTACTTTTCCGATCGACAAGGGTGGTGGTCCGAACCACACCCGCTGTCGCTGCACTCTCCTTGGCCCACGACGGCGCCACAGCCGTGGTAGTCGGAATGGAGTGGTGGCGGTGGTCATTAACACCACCGCCGCTTTCGTTTGTTGCGTAGGGTGCGATCGACGGTGGCGGTTGATTGTACCGCTGCTGCCGCCGTTGAGTTTATGGCAGGCGGCGGTGGTTCCCTTATGGGGCTGCCGCGGCGGTTGACCAAACGGATGGCCGGCGGTGGTAGTGGACATCCACGGCCGCCACCGTGGTGTCGTCGACGGCGTACGGTTGCGACGGGCCACCGTCGATGTCGTCGCCGTTCTGTTTAACCGATGATATGATGGTATCCATGAGTTACTTTGCGTAGTGTAGATTAATTTAATTACTCGTGATGGTACTTGATAGTTAGACTTCGTAGCTTGAATTAAATAGTAACACATAGGATCCGTTGTGCTTAATTTTCAGAGTGGTTACGTGACTTGCATTTGTGACCGATACGTTGTTCGTGACATCATTGAGGTGAGTGGGTTTACATGCGATGCCTTATGATTTTATGTGTATACGTGCTATTAAATTACATGGTGATGTTTTGGGTTGCGTGATGACCCAACGGGCGGGAAACCGCGGAGACCGGATTGCGGGATGGTCCGGTAACGGGAAACCGTTCAGCTGTTAATGTGGATGATGTGTATGTGCATTTAATTGTAATGTGTTGTATGTGACTTTACTCACTAAGCGGTTGAGCTTACCCCTCGTGTTTTAATATTTTTAGGTACGAGTTCGGGTGTCGATAAGGGCAAGGCTCCGGCTTGAGGGTTCCCGGCTGATGGCGTTCCGATCCAATCATTTAATATTATTGTTGACTTTATTCTGGGATATTTATATGGTTGACTTGACATTTTGCGAATGATTATTTAGTTTTAATAATGCAAGGGTTTTATCTAAAATTTTTATTTGAAAACTTAATTTGGGACTGGGTGTTACAGTGTAATAACTCGTCCCACATCGGTTGGTGAGGAGAACAAAGCACTCCTTATAAGGGTGTGGATAACCTCACTTGGCATGAGGCCTTTTGGGTGCGTGGACTCGGCCCAAGAACAAAACCGTGCGGGTGACCTGGACTGGGCCCAAAGCGGACAATATCATGTCACAGGTATCTGGGGGCGTTACAAATGGTATCAGAGCCAGACCCGGACCGATGTGCACAACGAGGGCGTTGTGTCCTTGAGGGGGGGAGAGTGTAATAACTCGTCCCACATCGGTTGGTGAGGAGAACAAAGCACTCCTTATAAGGGTGTGGATAACCTCACTTGGCATGAGGCCTTTTGGGTGCGTGGACTCGGCCCAAGAACAAAACCGTGCGGGTGACCTAGACTGGGCCCAAAGCGGACAATATCATGTCACGGGTATCTGGGGGCGTTACAGTTGCTCAAGAAGCCACAAATCCTGCACGGTCACTTTCTCCTCACTCGAAGAACGACCGTTTACCGCTTGAATGAGCATGCGGTGTAGAAGTCTATCCGACGAAGCAAGAAAACCTTTCACCTTGAGGTTGCCATGATAATCACCATCACCCAAAATCGACCAAGCCAAACTCGGATCAAAATCATCGGGTCTCTTCGCGGTCGCCCACATGTACTCCTCGAATCCGGGAGCATCAACATCCAATTGGGTATATATCCCCAAGGCAAGAGCAAATTCGACCAAAGAAAGAGATCTCCAAACGCCACCAAGACGGAGGTAAGCTTTAGTACCTTTAAATTATTATATGCATGTGTGTAGTGTTAAATATTTGTGATCGCTTAATTGCATGTGATTTTGATGAAAATGAAATTAGTGGTGTTGTGATTTTATGTGACTGTTGGTCAATGGGTTGAAGTCTAAATAGGATGGTATCAAAACCAAACCTAAACACCTTGGTACGTCGGGGATGGATTCTCGGGCATGTTCTCGTTTGATTGTTGCCCGGAGGTCTTGATCCGGCTACCATGCATGGTTGGTTATAGTAATACGGCGCCAATAATAGTGTTACTATAAGCACCTGTGTAAGGTTGGATTTGATTAAGTTCTGGGGATTTTAACTAGTTGACAACGGTTAGGGTTTTTGGGCATGCTTACGATATTATGACACTGTGTGACTGAATGTGGTGTATAATGCTTATATATGAATCAGTCTGTCTAGCATGCGCGGTAAGGACTAGCTATAGGGTTGGCATGAGCACTAATAGTAAGGTTATGTGTGAGTACCGTAATAGTGCTTAGTGATACTTCGATAGCTGTGAACTAAGATGTTTCTTGAACCTTCAGAATGGTGCAAACTAGGAGCCATACTGATGACGGTGAGGCCGGGCAATCCGATCAAGTTGCTGCCCAAATCACCGAAGCCCTACAGCAAATGCTGCCTGGGTTATTTGATCAGATGAAAGATGAGCTGATCCAAACCATGGACCAGCGTATTGATGCGGCCCTTACGGCCCGTAATATAGGATCTGGGAGCACGGGTCAGTCACAGGCCCGCGGTATTTCTTTTAAGGACTTCATGGCGTGCCAACCGCCATTATTCGACGGGAGAAAGGACCCGGTGGCTTGCTACCGTTGGTACTCAGCGGTCGAGGGAGCATTTCGCACTTGTGGGTGCCCTGATGTTTCGAAGGTTCTTTTCGCTGTGAACCTTCTTCGCGGAGCTGCAAAAGATTGGTGGGATCTGACTCTTAAGAAGTACACGGAGGCACAGATCACTGCGCTGACCTGGGGGGACTTCCGGGCCTTGTTCGACGAGGAGTTTGCACCTCGCATCGAAAAGGAGCGGATAGCATCTGAGTTCTTGAAGCTGACTCAGACGACGGAGTCGGTGAACGAGATCACTGCGCAGTTTCTGGAGAAGCTGCTGTTTGTACCGGGGTACGCAAACGACGAGTCGCTGAAGATGGCTCGTTATTTGGGGATGTTGAAGCCAGAACTCAAGAAGGCAGTGGCCACGGGGAGGTGTAAGACCCTCAGTGACATGCAGGAGGTAGCACGATCTCAGGAGCTAGTCTTGGAGGAATTGCAGCAAGGGAAGAGAAAGGCAGAGGACCAGTCGGGACCATCAAAGAAATTCAAGGGAGCGAGGAACGACAACAGGAGCGGGACCCCGAGCTGCCCAAAGTGTGGGCGATATCACCGGGGCGAGTGCAGGCCACAGGAGTTATCATGCTACAAATGTGGCAAGACGGGCCACCTGAGCAAGGATTGTAAGGAGACTGCGAGGATCTGCTTCAACTGTTATCAGCCGGGGCATATCAAGACTAAATGCCCTCAGCTGAAGAAGACGCCAGCCCTGGCCCCTGCACCAGCAACGCTTATGATCACCGACGGCACTACCAAAGGGAAGGGCGGAGCCACTACTCGTGGGCGAGCCTTTCAGATGACTGCTGAGGAAGCGCAGACGGCGCCTGATGTGATTACAGGTTTTTCCTTGATGTTTTTTTTTTTTATGTGATTGTTGGTAGCTTACTTTATTTGTTAGTATTAAGAAATGTGTATCTGCCGTTGAATGTGTACCTTAGGCATATTTCCTGTCAACTCGAAACCAGCTTTAGTGCTTTTCGACACGGGGGCCACGTGGTCCTATGTGTCGCGTAGGTTCTGTAAGGACTTCCAGATCGAGCTCGGAAATCTGGATAGTCCTCAGGCTATCGATGTAGCTGCGGAGGAAGTGCAGGTGGTCGAGCATGTGTATCGGGGGTGCAGCATTGATATCTTCGGAGTTCGTTTCAGCATCAACCTCATCCCCATTCCCATGAACGGAGTGGACGTGGTTGTGGGGATTGATTGGATGTTTCCAAACCGGGCGACGACTGACGTAGCAGGGCAGCTGGTACGCATCCAGAATCCAAGTGGGGGAGATCTGGTGGTGTACGGCAAGGGGAGGAGGGTATCTACCTCCTTCTGTTCTATCGCGAAGGCTCGGAAGTACATCCAGCGAGGGTGTACGGGTTTCTTGGTCTATGCTATGGCGGATCAGGCGAAGGAGAGGAAGCTGTCGGTAGCAGAGGTGCCAGTCGTCAACGAGTTTCCAGACGTATTCCCAGAGGATCTGCCTGGCCTTCCACCCGACAGGCAGATCGAGTTCGGCATTGACTTGGTACCTGGAGCGGCTCCGATTGCGCGAGCTCCTTACCGTCTGGCTCCGACGGAGCTTCAGGAATTGTCAGAGCAGTTGCAGGAGCTCTCGGGGAAGGGGTTCATCCGCCCGAGCAGCTCACCGTGGGGAGCACCGATCTTGTTTGTAAGGAAGAAGGACGGGAGTCACCGTATGTGCATTGATTACCGGGGCTCAATAAGGTGACCATCAAGAATAGGTACCCTCTACCTAGGATTGATGACCTGTTTGACCAACTTCAGGGGGCTTCGTGGTTTTCTAAGATCGATCTCCGGTCAGGGTATCACCAGCTGAAGGTGAAGGAAGCGGACGTCCATAAGACCGCTTTCCGAACCCGTTATGGCCACTTTGAGTTTTTGGTAATGCCATTCGGGCTTACCAATGCTCCAGCAGCTTTCATGGACCTCATGAACCGGGTTTGTCGGCCAATGCTTGATCGGTCCGTAATCGTTTTCATCGATGACATCTTGATCTACTCGAAATCGAAGGAGGAGCACGTGATGCATCTGCGGGAGGTACTGGAGATTCTGAGAAGGGAGCGTCTTTACGCCAAATTCTCAAAATGCGCTTTCTGGTTAGAGGAGGTTCAGTTTTTGGGCCACATTATTAACCGGGAGGGCATCAAGGTGGACCCGGCAAAGATCGAGGCAGTTATGAATTGGGAAGTTCCGAAGGCACCTACCGAGATCCGGAGTTTCCTGGGCTTAGCCGGCTACTACCGACGGTTCATCCAGGATTTCTCTAAGATTGCGGTACCTTTGACGCGTTTGACGAAGAAGAGTGAGCCGTACGTTTGGGGTTCTGAGCAGCAGTTAGCTTTCGACACGCTGAGGCAGAAATTATGCGAGGCTCCGGTTCTTACTTTACCGGAGGGGGTGGAAGACATGACGGTGTACTGCGACGCATCTCGTTTGGGTTTGGGTTGTGTTCTGATGCAGAGGGGGCGGGTGATAGCCTACGCTTCGAGGCAGCTGAAGCCTCATGAGGCTAACTACCCCACGCACGACCTTGAGCTTGCGGCGGTGGTTTTTGCCCTCAAGTTATGGAGGCACTACCTGTATGGGGTGAAGTGCACCATTTTCTCAGACCACCGTAGCTTGAGGTACTTCTTGGAGCAGCCGAATCTGAATATGCGACAGCGGAGGTGGCTTGACGTAGTCAAGGACTACGATTGCGAGATTCTCTATCATCCAGGCAAGGCCAACGTGGTTGCTGACGCTTTGAGCAGGAAGACGGAGCATGCGCCGCTTCGTATCTCACACCTGAAGATGGCGGTGACTACCTCCTTCGGGGACTTGGTTCTACGGGCCCAAGAGGAGGCTAGTCGGGAGGAGAACCAGAACGGGGAGCGGATTCGGGGGCAGATGGCCGCGTTGGTCAGAGATAGTCGAGGGTTGCTGACTAGATACGGCAGAGTGTGGGTTCCTCGGGCGGGCGCGGCGCGTCAGACCTTGCTTGAGGAAGCCCATAAGTCTAGGTTCTCGATCCATCCGGGAGCTACTAAGATGTATCGGGATCTACGGACGGGTTACTGGTGGCCAGGGATGAAGAGGGACGTGGCTCGGTACGTGGAGTCGTGTTTGACCTGTCTAAAGGTCAAGGCTGAGCATCAGAAGCCGCACGGCAAGATGCAGCCTCTAGAGATTCCTGAGTGGAAGTGGGAAAACCTCACTATGGACCTGATCACCAAGCTTCCGAAAACTCCCCGAAAGTTTGACGCGATTTGGGTCATAGTGGACCGGTTGACCAAGAGCGCTATCTTCCTTCCTATCCGGGAGAGTTCGACTGCGGAGCAACTGGCGAAGATCTACGTGGACGAGGTGGTGTCGAGGCACGGGGTGCCAGTATCGATTATCTCGGACCGGGACGTGCGTTTTACATCCCGGTTTTGGGAGAGATTTCATTCGGAGTTGGGTACCAGGTTGCATTTTAGCACCGCGTACCACCCTCAGACAGACGGTCAGAGTGAGCGGACGATTCAGACCTTGGAGGACATGCTACGAGCTTGCGTGTTGGATTTCGGTGGCAGTTGGGATACGTATCTACCCCTGGCGGAGTTCTCGTATAACAACAGTTACCATTCTAGCATTGGGATGCCGCCGTTTGAAATGCTCTACGGAAGGAGATGTCGTACTCCTATCTGTTGGGGCGAGGTAGGACAGCGTGTTCTTGGTAGCACCGAGGTTGTACAGAGGACCACGGAGGATATTCAGAGGATCCGGGAGCGGTTACGGACGGCTCAGAGTCGACAGAAGAGCTACGCTGACCGTCGCAGATCGGATTTGGAGATCCAGGTGGGAGACCGAGTTCTACTCAAGGTTTCTCCTTGGAAGGGAGTGATTCGGTTCCGAAAGAGGGGCAAGCTGGGGCCCCGTTACATCGGGCCGTTCACGATTCTCGCACGTGTTGGGAAGGTAGCTTATCGTTTGGAGCTGCCTGCGGTACTAGGCCAGATCCACAGCACTTTTCACGTTTCTCAGTTGCGTAAGTGCCTCGCCGACGAGACGGCTCATATTCCTTTCAACGATATTCAGGTGGACGAGAGCCTGAATTACGTCGAGAGGCCGGTAGCGGTGATAGACCGAAAGGTGAAGAGGTTGCGACGCAGGGAAATCGGAATCGTGAAGGTGCAGTGGCAGCATCGGAAGGGTTCCGAGTGGACCTGGGAGCCGGAGGCGGAGATGCGGGAGCACTACCCGGAGCTGTTCTCAGACTGATTTCGGGGACGAAATCTTTGTAAGTGGGGGAGAGTTGTAACGTCCCGTTTTTATTATTGTTAATATTAATATCATTGTATTATTATTATTATTATTGTTATTATATTACCATTATTATCAACTCCCTAATTAGAACTAGGGTTAGGGTTTGGATTAGTTGGCTTGCTTGCGGGTCAAGTTTCGAGATGAGAGAAAAAGGCCCGCTAGAACTAGGTTAAAAACCCTAGCGATGCAAACCCCTCCTCATTGTATTCCTTGGCGAACAAGACACCGTTAGAGAGGGAGAGAGGGAGGCCGAGAGCGAGAAAGAGAGAGAGATCGGTGGGTAGAGGGGAGGAGGATCGCCGGAGTTCCCGTGTCGTCGTAAGGTAAACCTCGCCTCGTCTTTTTTTCACTTTCGGTGGTCGGGGTTTTGCAGCCGTCGCCGGCTTTGGTCGGTGGCGGTGGGCTGTTGTAGGCCGTCCGGTTGACGGATGCGGCCGGTGGTCGAGCGGTGGTGGCTAGACGCGCCGCCGCCGCTGTCGTCGTCTCAAAGGTGGCGGCGGTGTTGTTGTGGTTGCGGTGGTGGCGGTTCGCCGTCGCCGCTGCTGTGGTATTGTTAGGGCCGGCCAACGGCGGTGGTGGCGGTGGTTCACCATACCGCTGCCGCTGCTGCTACTTTTCCGATCGACAAGGGTGGTGGTCCGAACCACACCCGCTGTCGCTGCACTCTCCTTGGCCCACGACGGCGCCACAGCCGTGGTAGTCGGAATGGAGTGGTGGCGGTGGTCATTAACACCACCGCCGCTTTCGTTTGTTGCGTAGGGTGCGATCGGCGGTGGCGGTTGATTGTACCGCTGCTGCCGCCGTTGAGTTTATGGCAGGCGGCGGTGGTTCCCTTATGGGGCTGCCGCGGCGGTTGACCAAACGGATGGCCGGCAGTGGTAGTGGACATCCACGGCCGCCGCCGTGGTGTCGTCGACGGCGTACGGTTGCGACGGGCCACCGTCGATGTCGTTGCCGTTCTGTTTAACCGATGATATGATGGTATCCATGAGTTACTTTGCGTAGTGTAGATTAATTTAATTACTCGTGATGGTACTTGATAGTTAGACTTCGTAGCTTGAATTAAATAGTAACACATAGGATCCGTTGTGCTTAATTTTCAGAGTGGTTACGTGACTTGCATTTGTGACCGATACGTTGTTCGTGACATCATTGAGGTGAGTGGGTTTACATGCGATGCCTTATGATTTTATGTGTATACGTGCTATTAAATTACATGGTGATGTTTTGGGTTGCGTGATGACCCAACGGGCGGGAAACCGCGGAGACCGGATTGCGGGATGGTCCGGTAACGGGAAACCGTTCAGCTGTTAATGTGGATGATGTGTATGTGCATTTAATTGTAATGTGTTGTATGTGACTTTACTCACTAAGCGGTTGAGCTTACCCCTCGTGTTTTAATATTTTTAGGTACGAGTTCGGGTGTCGATAAGGGCAAGGCTCCGGCTTGAGGGTTCCCGGCTGATGGCGTTCCGATCCAATCATTTAATATTATTGTTGACTTTATTGTGGGATATTTATATGGTTGACTTGACATTTTGCGAATGATTATTTAGTTTTAATAATGCAAGGGTTTTATCTAAAATTTTTATTTGAAAACTTAATTTGGGACTGGGTGTTACAGTGTAATAACTCGTCCCACATCGGTTGGTGAGGAGAACAAAGCACTCCTTATAAGGGTGTGGATAACCTCACTTGGCATGAGGCCTTTTGGGTGCGTGGACTCGGCCCAAGAACAAAACCGTGCGGGTGACCTGGACTGGGCCCAAAGCGGACAATATCATGTCACGGGTATCTGGGGGCGTTACAAATGGTATCAGAGCCAGACCCGGACCGATGTGCACAACGAGGGCGTTATGTCCTTGAGGGGGGGAGAGTGTAATAACTCGTCCCACATCGGTTGGTGAGGAGAACAAAGCACTCCTTATAAGGTTGTGGATAACCTCACTTGGCATGAGGCCTTTTGGGTGCGTGGACTCGGCCCAAGAACAAAACCGTGCGGGTGACCTGGACTGGGCCCAAAGCGGACAATATCATGTCACGAGTATCTGGGGGCGTTATAGTTGCTCAAGAAGCCACAAATCCTGCACGGTCACTTTCTCCTCACTCGAAGAACGACCGTTTACCGCTTGAATGAGCATGCGGTGTAGAAGTCTATCCGACGAAGCAAGAAAACCTTTCACCTTGAGGTTGCCATGATAATCACCATCACCCAAAATCGACCAAGCCAAACTCGGATCAAAATCATCGGGTCTCTTCGCGGTCGCCCACATGTACTCCTCGAATCCGGGAGCATCAACATCCAATTGGGTATATATCCCCAAGGCAAGAGCAAATTCGACCAAAGAAAGAGATCTCCAAACGCCACCAAGTCGGAAAGTCATACACGATTGATGAAATTCCCCAAGAGCCTTGATCGCATCGAAACGAAACGTGGCCACAAACTCCACGATAAGCTCCCGGTAGAGGGTCTCGGCGATATCGAAAACTCGCTCCCATGCATGGCATATGTAGTACTCATTGCCATCCTCATCGTATGCGTGCTTCTCAAGAATTGCTTTGATGTCGTTCTCGACACCCATCGATCTAAGAAGATCCCAATCGACTCTTTTCGGCATGAGAATTTGGCGGGGGAGAAGTCGGTTAACTATGTCCCGATACTCCTCCTTCTTTCGAGCATTCAACGTCGGGTTGTTCGTGAATGAGGTGAAAACATGACTTCCATCCGGTGCACGGAAGTTAGCTACGGCGGTTGTAGACGAGCGGGTTCTTTGTCTCTACAAAACTGAAATACCATTGTCTTAGAAAAATTTCAATCCATAAACGCAAGACAAGGTTTATTCACTTTTGAAATTCTAACGAGACAAAACCTATACTACTAACAAGTTCAAGCATCACATATATGCATGACAAAACAAGAACAATGGGGATGTGAAGCATCCCCACACTTGAACTTTTAGTTCAATTCACAATTCCACTAATCTAGCTAATCAAGAAGGAATGGGGGATTTTGATGCTCTCAAAATCCCCACACTTATCATTTAACCACAATCACTAGATTAAACAATCAAATAGCATGCTAGATCAAGATTTCCATCACAATGCATTCATCTATAAGCTCAAAACAATCAATGGTGGATCAAGAATAATGTTAATTCCATTCAAGCAAACAAACACCATTGATACCCAAAACAAGATCTCCAATCACCAAATCGAGCAATCCTTACGAAATTGAAGTTAGGAAACGTACCTTAGCCATGGCAATTGATGAAATTGAAGCTCAAGAAAGTCGAATTTCGCAAGAACGTGAGAGGGTTTGGCGGCACCGAAGAGGAATTAGGTTTGTGTGTTTGTGAAAAGTGGGAAAAAGAAGGTTTAAAAACCGTCTGTCCCGACTTCGCGTCGCGAAACCCTGGGTTTCGCGTCGCCAAACAGGTTTATTTCAGAAAACCCTAATTTTTAAAAGCTTAGCGTCGCCAAACTGCTCTCTTCGCGTCGCGAGCATGGGCGGAGGGTAGTGAGGGCTATGGGGGGCCATGGCCCCCCTGTTTTTCTTTCTCCTAAATATATGTGATGATTTCGGCTGAAAGCAATTTTACTAAATTTTAAAACATGTCCCCTGCATGCACTGTCTACCTGCTCAAGCAATTCTTCATTATCCAAAGCTTTGGTTTTTTATAATCTTTTAGCAGTAATATGGTACTACATATACATATTATCTTAATATTATATTTTATCTTAATTACATAATTAAATATAAACTAATTTTATAACCATTTGGAATATTAAAAAATTAGGAGGCCAAGTTTTCTTTTTATACTCTTTATACCGAGAGCCATAGTTTCTTTAAAGATAAATAACAATATTTAGAACTATAAAATATAAATTTTATGATTAATTATGTACTATAAAATATTACGATTATGAAATATATAAAATTAGAGTTTATTGTCATAACAATCAAATAAAGTTTCAGAATTATCAAGTTAATAAGATGTTATTAAGTAACAACAAATTAAAGTAATTTTTTTAGTTAAACTAAAAACGTGTTAATGCAAGGATTAATTAGGAGAAAATGGATTAATGGATTGAGATCAAATAAGAAGAATAAATAACTAGACTAGATGAGATGAAATGAAATGATTACAAACAATATAATCAATTTTGTTAAACGGACATTTTGTATAAAATTTAATTGAAAATTTTCAAATCAGTACATTAGCTTACTTTTAAACTGGACATTTTATGATAAATACATACATAAAATATAGTTTTTAAACTAGAACAAGTAGATTGAAAAACCGAAAATAAGTGTTATACGAATGAAATTGGGCTAGGCCGAAGTTAATACCAGATTATATATAAAAATAAAAGTTTCTAATATACATAATTAGTTCTTTAACAAGGCCTACTTACTATTTATTAACAAAATGAAAACCAATTTAAATGTAAATCAAACAAGTAAAACAATGTTATATTATATTATGTTTACGCACAATTAAATAAAGTAACATATTTGTTTCGGCCCCCTCGGTTATAAAGTCCGTGTTCCGCCCCTGGTCGCGAGGGTCGAAAATTTTTACCTGATCCGTGGCTTACCCACTTCGCGTCACCAGATTTGGAATCTGGCGATCGCCAAATGCCCACTGTTTCCAACTTTTGAAAATTTGCATCGCATTCCGATTTCGCTCGAATCTGGTTTCTATCTCCTCCGTATGGTTACCTAAGCAATATCAAATGAAAACATTAATAAAAACACACACGAAAATCATTAAAAACGAAAGAAAATCAAAAAGCTCGGGTTGCCTCCCGAGAAGCGCTTCATTTTTGGACGGGTCTAGAGCTCGACCCCACTTTCGGCTTATTTCTTGGCACGTCGGGATGACGAGCCCCTCTTCTTCCTGTGATCTTTCTTGGAGGTTCCTGGTTCCTTGGTTGATTGCTCTTTTTTGCGCATCGGGTTTGAATAGTCCTCCGTTTTCTTTCCAAGCTCATGCGGGTGTAGCGGACGGTTCGTACTTTTGGTGTAGGCCAGAGAAGGATCGTCATAAGGTTCATCAAGGTGTCTAACCGGCTCTCCGTTAGGATCAAAGTAAATCCGATTGTCTCCATAGCCTAATCTCGTCACTTGATTTCGCATATCGGTATTTACTTGAGCGGTGTGCAAGAAAGATCTCCCGAGGATTATCGGGATCTCCGTGTTTTGTGGAAGGTTAGCTATGACGAAATCCGTATAGTACACAAATTTACCAATACGAATCGGGACTCCTTCCGCTATTCCTAACGGTGTTGTCATGTAACCGTTCACTCCCCGGTATTGATAGTTCGTTGGCACGATCCTCTTGACTCCCATTTTCCTGCAATAGCCAACAGGCATCATATTAAGAGCGGCACCTGAATCAACCAAAGCAAGACCACTAAACTTATGACAAGAAATAGGTAAGTTGTAACTCTCTGGATCATGCTTGATTGGTGCGATGTAGATGAGATCATCTTCCGGTGCTTTCTCCTTTTCTTTCTCCTTTTCCTTGCCTTTATCTTCTTTCTTCGGGATCACGAACTCCGCGTATCCGCCTTGCTTTCCATCTTCCTCATCATCACTCGAAGCTTCGGGAACTTTGAGTCTTAGGTGTTCGAAAGACACGGTGAACTCCTCCGAATCGTAATCCGTGGCATAATCGGGCTCACTTTCACTCTCGGTTTCCACGTACTTCTTTGTGTAGATGTCCGTCCATTTCTTCTTTGACGGCTCTCCGGTTATCATGAGCATTGGCTTCACATTCTCCACTTTCGGGTTGACTTGTGTTTGTGTTGGCAATTCTCCTTGTGTTCTTTCATTCAGCATCTGCGAAACACGTCCAACCTGCAATTCCAAATTCTGGATGGTACTTTGGTGATTACGTAGGTATGAACCCACTTCATCGTTTAGCTTCTTTTGTGCATCCATGAATTGGATAATCCGGTCTTCGATAGATACACGTGGCTCTCCATCCGATCTTTGGTTCTGTTGAGTTGGTGCAAAGAAACCGGGAGGTCTAGGGATGAAATTACGGTTGTTGTTCCACCTCCCTTGGTAATCGCCTCGGTTGATATAGTTCACCTCCTCGGGTGTCATCATCGGTTTATTCGGGCAATCCTTCGTCAAATGCGGTCCATTGCACTCCTCGCATCCAACCTGCAAAGCATGAACAGATTTAATAAGTTCCTCGATTTTGCGTTCAAACCTTACCTGTTGGTTTTTCATAGCGGCTAATTCATCAGATGGATCGAAGTCGGTTGAGATCTTTCCGGCCATCCTCGGGATTTGCAATCGCTTGTCCGTCCTCCAATCTATGTTATGTATGAGCATGTCTTCGAGGAGCTTGTAACCTTCCGTGGGCGTTTTGTACATGAAGACACCACCTGCAGATGAATCCAAAGTAGCTCGTGAGGAGTAAGCAAGTCCACTATAGAAAGTTTGAACCTGTTCACTCTTATTCAACTCGTGACTCGGGCACGAGTTTAGGAGGTGCTTAAAACGTTCCCATGCTTCGGATATGGTCTCCCCGTCTTGTTGTTGGAAGGATCGGATCTCGGCTCTCAATTTGTCGATCTTGGATGGTGGAAAGAATCGGGAAAGGAACTTTGAACGAAGTCCTTCCCAAGTAGTGATTGAGCTCGGCTCTAAGGATCGCAACCAAGCCCTAGCTTCTCCGACAAGTGTTAGAGGAAAGACCCGAAGACGAATTGCATCATCCCGGTCTGCCTCTGTTTTGAACAGATCACAAATGTCCACGAAGTTCTCCATGTGAACGATAGGATTGCTATCGTTTTTCCCGTCGAAGGTAAGGTCCTTGATCATGTGTAGGAGCTTCCCCGGGATTTCCTTGTTCAGGTTCGGCTTCGTGATCGGATTGTTGGGTACACTTGGAGCGGCTCTCCTTGCGGTCCACATCGGTGCCTCGTCTCCCATCTCAAAAATCAAAGCTCTCGGGCGAACTTTGTTTGCTTTTGATTTCTTTTTGTTTCTTTTTCTGAACTCTCTCTCCGGCTCCTCAAATGGCTCTAACAAGTCTGCCGTGACTGAAATCACAACAAACGGTTACGGGCAACTTGCGGGAAACAAAGAGATAAACTAACAATAAAGATAAAACTAATTAATTAAACTAGAAAGCAAAAAACTTGCAAGGGAAAGAATCCCTCACAAGGATCGATTAACAAAACTAATAAAGACTAAAATCTAACAACTACCGTTCCCCGGCAGCGGCGCCAAAAACTTGATGCGGTAATTATCGTATATAAAAAGCGTAACAAGTTTTAACCTCTAATGCCTAGCCACCGTCTTACCACATATACAGGCAAGCGTACTCATCGTGAGTAATATAGTGTAGGAAAGTCCAGGTATCGTATCTACCACTGGGAACGGTCAAGTTATCGTAGACTAGAGTCTGAATCGGTTTAATTAATCTAAAAGGGGGGTTTTGTATGAAAAAGGTTTAAATGCTTAAAAAGACAATTAACTAAGTAAAACTAAGAAAACAATTAAAATATTGATTTAAGATTATAATAAGGAAAAAACAGCAGTACTTATCATGGTGAAGTGAATCCCCAATACGGATGATATGGATAGGTCGAAGGTTTGGTTGTTTTGACTATTGTAGGAATTTAAGTCTGGGACACCCTAACATGTGCATATTATGGTTATGAACTAGGATACGGTCCTCCTAATCCCAATCCTAAATCGTTTGGTCCACAATCTAGAATCGGTAAACCCTTCCCAATCAATATCGCAATGGCTCTTTTACTATCGGTCACTATTGGTCAAAGTAACCCCTTAACACAACTTTATGGTCCGAGTCAAGCTAAGGTAGGGTGATTATCCTTTCGGAGTCTATCTGCTTTGGTCTAACAAATACACCCAACCAAGTGAATTCAAATCGCCACAACAACATTAATCAGAAAAGAACCATAAAAGACATTCAATTAATCAAAACAAACCAGTAAACATTAATCACAAAGTATCATCCATAAAGGTTAATCGACCATGACAAGCACTACTAATAAACTACTCACTCATAATGAAAACAAAAACACAAACAAGAGTAGACATCGACATGATACCGACAATACAACGATAGATGATCGAAGATCGACTTCCGCAGCGTATCGGCACATTTCGTACTCTCACTCTCGTTCCTCTGTACTTCCCTCGTCTATCGGACATGTTTAGAACTGAAGGAGGAGGCTGATATTTAAAGGAAACCGTCCAGGCTCCATCTGGCGATCGCCAGGCTGCTGATTTGGCGACGCCAAGCACTTAAATCATCCCTAATCTTCAATTCAGTCGAACTTGGCGGCGCCAGGTTGAGGACTTCGCGATCGCCAAGTAGCTACTGTGTTGACTTTGTGCATTTTTCACGTTTTCTCGCCTTTTTCGTACTTTTCCGTTCTACGTCCTCCAAATCCTTCACAAACAATAATAAGCTCTTTTAGTGCATGAAATGATCATAAACGGGTGAGAAATGGGGTAAAGTCATACGATTACACGCAAACAAAACATGTATAATTTTGGTGTTATCAGATATCATCAGCATGCAAATTGTCTTTATTAAAACCTAGACAGGTTCTAATCTTAGGATGTTGCTGAGAGGAGATTATTTTGTCAACAGTTTCAGAAGCATTAACCCAAATTTTGACAGTAACCTTCTCAGAGTAGAGTTCAGCAAGACCTTTCTCTTTCTCAGCGATAGCTTGTTCTTTTTCAAGACAAAGGATTTGGTTCACATGAACCTGGTCCTTCTAACTTGCTTCATAAATGGCAAGCTCTTTGAGTTTCTCATGACACTCTTTAAGGCATTATGCAGATCGATGGTAAGAGCGTCCATCGCTGACATAGTATCAGAAGGAGAGGGAGTAGATACCTGAAAAGGTGGGAGTGAGGATGAAGTAGGTGTAGCAGGAACCTCTTCAGGGATGTCCTCAAGCTACGCCATGAGAACTGGTTCAGCTTCTTCAATGATAGCCATCAGATATGTGGCCTCAGTGGTGTCTTCCTCATCTGAGGGATTATCAGAGGAATCATCCAATCCTTTGCCTTCAGCGATTAGACCTTTACCCTTTCGCTGGTATTTCAGCTTGCGATGTTTCGCCTTCAGCTTCCAGTATTTGTCCTCCTTGGAAGCTGGAGAGGAAGATTCAACGAACTGATTCTTCTTGTACCTGCATTCAGTAGCATAGTGTCCCTTTCCCTGACACTTGAAGCAAGTAGCAGAGGCCTTATCACCAAAAGGTGTTTCAGCCTTGTTAATAAGATAGAGGGGTTTAGACTTTCGGAAGTTTCCTTTTCGTCCAAACTTCTTGAAATGCTTAGAGAGAAACGCAAGGGACTCATTCAGCTCAGTCTCAGTATCAGAGACGTGGTCAGAGTCAGAATCTTCTATCTCAGTGATGGTCACTGTTGAGACAGGATTAGAGGGTTGAGCAGAGTCAGAAATTAAAGCAAGAGAGGTGCTTTTGACATCCTTAGTATCTCTTATGAGATTAGACTTAAGGGTCTTGTGTTGTTCATGGTTGAGCATCATACCATATAACTCGCTGAGAGTTATAATCTTTATGTCCTTTGACATTTTAAGACACATGGTGTAATTTTCCCAGTGATCCGAGAGAGCTTCCATGAACTTAGTGATTACCTGCGAGTTGGAGTAGGAGACGTCGTAGGTATTCATATCTATCAAGAGGTAGTTAAACCTCTGATGGTTCTGGGAGAGAGTTTCACCTTTAACAGCGATGAACTTCTCATACTGACGTATGAGGTGAATCTTTCTAGATTCCATGAGAGCATCAGCACCCTCGTATTGGAGACACACAGTGTCCCATATCTCCTTAGTTGATTTAAGCTTGCTGATGGAGTGAAATACTTCATCAGGAAGAGACATAGCTATCAGAGATCTTGCCTTGGTGTCAATATTCACCAGACGTCTATCTTCATCAGACCAGTTAGCAACTAGTTTGACAAAGCTTCTTTCCTGTACTGCAAGAGTGTTATCAGTAGTAGCAACGGAAGGGATTATAGAAGTGGGAACATGTGGTCCATGCTCTATAAAGTAGGGGATTTGAGGATCAGCACTAGCTTAGAATAGCTCCATCCGAGATTTCCAGAGAGGGAAATTTTCGGGCATGAATTTGGGTGGCTTTGCCAGAGATCCAGAATCGAAGTAATAATCTTTAGAAGGAAAAGTGGCCATAGTGTGGATCTAGAAACTATGTTTCTTTTGTGAACGGTTAGATAGAAGAAAGAGTTTCTAACCGCTCTGATACCACTTGTTGGTCCTTTTTTGATGGCCAACTATGTAAACTGTATTGTAGAAGGGGGGTTGAATACAATCAAAACAGTTTCTTCTACTTAAATTAATTCACAACCCCTATGGAGTTTTTGTGTGAACTAAAGTAGAATGTTTTTTGAAGCGGATCTATACTATGTCATGATCCAAACAATCCATAAGTATTTCACAAAGCATTTGCTTATGCACAAAGCAAGAATAGAGATAGATAGAATGAACCTTGATAGAGAGAGAAAGGATTGGGTATAGAAGCGTGAACCAAGGTTGGTTTGAAGAACAAACCTGATACTCATGTTTATACCCCATGCATTAAATGCATGGCAGAACCACTTTTGCACGCGGCAAACTAAGAGTGGTTCTATTGTACTATATACTATAAACGACGGCCCATACTTGGTAGGATTATGGTCTATAGTGTACAATTGCCTTATGGTTGACAAGCAAAGAGGGAGTAGTGAAAAGACATCCCCTTTTGTACTTTTTTCAGAAAGGAAAATCAAATCATTTGCGTGCATATACGAGGGAAAAACAAATCTTGAATTCGTGAAGAGCAAGTCACTGATCGGGCCTTAGAATCGCTGATCTCTGGGAAAGATCAGGGAGGCACTGTGACTTGTCTTCAGCAGAACGTCATGCAGAGTAGTCAGCTCGCTATCACTGATTTCAACTTTAGATCACAAGCTCGTTGACTCTTTCATTTAGCATACATCAATAGATGGTGTTGATGGTTTTCTTATGGCATGACTATTTGTCTTTTAGGGGATACTTAGCTGATGTCAGCTCTTGTTGATACTGAACGGAGTCAGTGATCAGCAATCGCTGATTGTCCAAACTATCAGCGATAAAGAATCGCTGAAGTAGTGAACTTCATCTTTTAGCAGTGCTAAGTATTTTACAGAAAATAGATAAAGGATCATTGGTATTTCTCAAAGTCTTAGGAAGACTGGATCAACATTTTCAAGTATTCATACACACCGGTTTAGCTTCTTTTGTCTTCGTTATTACCACGTCTCTATCTGTCCATAATTTTCGGTGGTAATACACTCGATTGATATTTTCTAATTGTACTTGATCGTTTCTTGGATCAGATACGTTCTTTATTGCTATATCTATATCTTGTTCGTATAGATAATCATCCATTTTGTTGTGAACCAAAAAAAAATTTCAAGAACATATCTCACAACATATAATGAATAAGTTTTTCTCAAACAAGTCTACATCAATTATGTTATTCATTTCTTATACTTGTTTGACAAAATTTCTTATGATCTTATATTGTTCCTATATATTTGTTAGAGCATGCTTCATATTGGCTCATTGATTCACCCGATGAATCATTGTACTCTCATGTTTAGGAAACTTATTTCATGGAAACAGAACTTCTATGGATTTCCAAAACCGGCAATCCTACCCAAGAAGTTATCCTTGAGAAATGAGTGAGGGGTCTCCGTCAAAAAGTGGGGGAGATAACTAAGGTGGTCGATGATAACACCAAAATTATACATGTTTTGGTTAAGCTTAATTGTATGACTTTACCCCATTTCTCACCCGTTTATGAACATTTCACTCACCAAATGAGCTGTTATTGCTTATGTAGGATTTGGAGGCCGTGGAACGAAAAAGTACGAAAAAAGGCAAGAAAACGTGAAAAATGCAAAAGTTCAATACAGTAGCAATCTGGCGTCCGCGAAATTCCAGATCTGGCGCCGCCAGATTCGACAAAGATGAAGACCAGGATTGACCCCTAAGTGTTTGGCGCCGCCAAACCAGCAGTCTGGCGATCGCCAGATGGGCCCTGGACGTTTTCTTTTAAATATCAGCCTCCTCCTTCAGTTCAGAAGACACGTTTTACACGACACAAAACAGAGACGATAGAGTGGAAGTCTGAGTGGTGCCGATACGCCGCGGGGTTCGATCTTTGATCATCCGTCGTTGTATTGTCGGTATCATGTCTATTATTATGTTTTCTGTTTTCATTATGTTTAGTGAGTAGTCTTTTAATAGTGGTACTTGTCGTGGTCGATGAACCATTGTGGATGATGATTTAATACTTAATGTTTATTGGTTTGTTTTTGATTGATTGAATGTGTGTTATGGTTCCGTTCTGATTCTTATTGTTTGGTTATTTGAACTCATTGGTTGGGTGTATCTGTTTGACCAAAATAGATAGACTCCGATAGGATAATCAACCTACCTTAACCTACCCTTGGACCAAGAGAGTTGTGTTAAGTGGTTACTTGGACCGAGAGTGACCTGGAGGTAGAAAACCATACAATAGAATTAGGATCGGATTTCCGGTACTAGGTTGGCTGACAAACGACCTAAGTATTGGACTAGGAGGACCGAGACCTAGTTAAAGACCATAATCACTACATGTTAGGGTGTCCTAGACTTAAATCCCTACAATAATCAAAACAACCAAACCTTTGGCCTGTTTAAATCATCCACTTAGGGATTCACTATACCATGATAAGTGCTATTGTTTTTCCTTCATATAGTTTTTAATTAATCTTTTTAATCGTTTTCTTAGTTCGTAGTTAATTTAGTTGTCTTTTTAGTATTAAAACCTTTTTCATAAAAACCCCCCCAAAAGCTTTAGGTTAATTAAACTGATTTAGATTAATAATCTACGATAACTTGACCGTTCCCAGTGGTAGATACGATACCTGGACTTTCCTACACTATATTACTCACGATCAGGTACGCTTGCCTGTATATGGGTGACAACCGACCATTTCCGGCCCTCAGGTTAGCAACTCGTAGAGCACTCTTGTAGCATAATATTTTAGTAAAATATTAATCTTATAGTTATTTAGGAAGAACTAGGGTTGATTATGCGAAAAATTTTGGAGATAACTTAGAAGTCCCGAAAATCGCCCGGAAAAGTCCCGTTTTAGTCAGTAATCGCCCGAAAATCATATATAATGCCGAACCGACTCAATTGAAACCCATATTATTTAATTTATCATATATTAAGTTACTTATATAAAAATATTTTAAACATTATAGATATTAAGTTGCACATATCACTTTATCGAAAAAACCATCGCGAACCGAAAAACCGTACGCAGTTGCACTTGTGAACTGAAATGGGCTTTGTAAATAAAAGAAAAAAATTAATTTTTGGGTTGGGTGGGCCCCCACATGGCTGGCCACCCATCCCCTCTCCTCTCTCCATATAAATTTATTTTCCTTCCTTTACACACTTCACATTTTCATTTTCAAATTTAGAAAAAGCCATCCATTTCTCTCATTTCTCTCTCTAGCTCTATTCACTCATCATCATCTTCATCAATCTTCTTTAAAAATCAGCAAACTCCAGCCCCTAAAAACACCATTTTTGAGTTTAGAATATAGAAGTCATAAAGCTTTCATCATCATCCAAGTAGAGGTAAGAGCCTACTCACATTTTTGCTTCATTTTTATGCACTTTTAGTGCTATTTCTCTAGTTCATTCATATAATTATGTCTTTCAAATGGATGATATTTTCTTGATGCTTTAGAAGTGAGATTGAATACCGTGGATAAGGGAAATATCCATAAAGTGGTAGAAATCTATGAACTTCCATCATAAACACAAGAAGTAGTGTGAAAAACCCCAAAATTTCATGTTTATATTCACATGTGAATCTGATTGTTTGAGGGTTTTCATGCACAATCTATCTCAAGTTTTAGTTTTATTTCTTTATTATTCATGGTATTTGATGTATGGTTATAGCCTCATATCAAAGAAACCCTTGATTTTGGGGGATTTGAGTGCTATAGTTAAGAAATGTGAGTTTTGTTTTCCAACAGAAGCTGACAGATTTATGTGGTCATGTTGGGACGACCCAAAAGGGGTTCATATGAACTTATTTTTATCTACATTTTTTAGGGACTAATATTTTGTGAGTTGGGATTCAAACCCCACTGGAATCATTTAAAAATACTAAGTATAGACCCCTCATCTATGTCAAAACTTTTTGTCGTGCAACAGCTACGGGTCAAAATTTTATGTTAACTTGTTGCATGCATATCTCCTTGGAAACTTGTTCAAAATGCATAATTTTTTATTCTAGACTCAAGTTTATTGAAGTAGCTTTCCAAAGAATCCGGAATCATGTGATTTGGTGGATTTTTGAGTGCGCAACCAATGAAAATAAATTTGTGGTGCAAGCTGTCCAGAAATGACAGATTCACATGCATGGATTTAAGAGGTCATAACTCACTCATAAATCATCAAATCTGAGTGAAACTTGTTTCATTAGTTAGGTATGCATGTTAGCTTGAAAATCCCTTTTGAAATTTACGATTTGGAGTTGTAACAAACCCTATATAAACCAAACACTACAGACATGTATTTCTGGATTTGAGCTGTGTACACTATTTTTGTAAAAATTATTTATGCATGCTAAACCCATCCCCTTTTGGAGTATTTTGTGGGAATGTTGCTAACACACCCAAATTCAGTGGATAAAAATTTGGAAACCCATCCCCTTTTGGAGTATAGCTTCAAAGTGGCATTTTTTACAAGTTATATGAATCTGTCAGCATCTGAATATTTCAAAATCTTGATGTATGAGTTTTAAGACTTCACACTCATTTGGATATTATCAAATTGATACTAAAAACTTGTTTATACTAAATATGGCTAACTAAAGTTGAGTAAGGGCATTATATATAGATATCGGTAAGGATTGAATTAGGATTTTTGGATCGATGATATAGGACTTACGTCACTTATGGAATGTTTAGGGCACTTATAAGCTCGGGACTAAAGTTCGGATTTTCGTGCTAACCACCAAGCCGTCAAAAGTGAGTATTCACGGCCCCTATTTTACTGTTTTAAATATATTGGGGTGAAAAGCATGTTGTTGATGAAAATTATATGAATTATTCTTTCGAGCAAGTGATTATGCAAATTGTGATATGAATTATGCTTTCGAGCAAGTGATTATGCAAATTATGATATGTATTGAGTAAAATTCTCCTTAGAATATACACTACTATTAACTCGTTAGGAGCCTATGATCTAGTGGATAGCGCTATTTGGTAATGAGACCCACCCTACTGACTGACGAGTAGAGGGTGCACTATTTTAGACTTCGACTGACCGCTGAGGTAGTCGTTGAGGTATGTTCTACACAGTTGGAGGGAGTTCCACCACAGTGTAGTTCATAGGAGCATTATATCCTACGTGGTTCGCGACCTCCTCTGGCATATAACGTTGGGGTGAAATGGTTTGTAGTGGCTCAATCTTACATATCATGTGCATATATGTGGTTTTGAACGTTTAAAGTGGTTCAAAAGTTTTACGACAATGATTTTCTGCATTTGAAACTGTTTTGTGCATATAAAACCTGTGAACTCACCAACTCTTGTAGTTGACACTTGTTTTTAACATGCTTTTCAGGAAAATAGAAGTTAGTAGAAAATGTCTGTGCTGCAAGCGACATCAAACTTAAACTTTTCTTTTGTAAAATGTTATTTTGTAATGTTTGAATGTTTTAACTATCGTTGGTTATGTAACATATGGTACTGTAAACGATGAACTTTTAAATGAAATGTTTGATGTTATATATCTCCTATCGCAATGAAATCTTAGCTGTCACGCCTTGCGTTTCCGCTTAAGCGGGGTGTTACAATATGTGGTAAGACTGTGGCTAGGCATTAGAGGTTAAAACTTGTTACGCTTTTTATGTATGATAATTACCGCATCAAGTTTTTGGTGCCGTTGCCGGGGAACGGTAGTTGTTAGATTTTAGTCTTAGTTAGTTTTGTTAATCGATCCTTGTGAGAGATTCTTTACCTTGCAAGTTTTTCGCTTTCTAGTTAAATTAGTTATTTATATTTTAGTTTATCTCTTTGTTTCCCGCAAGTTGCCCGTAATCGTTTGTTGAGTTGTCAGGATGTCAGACGATCAACCCATGTGGGATAAGCGATCCGAGGTACAGTTCACCCCGAGATCCGCAATCAAGAAGACGGAGGATTATCCGAACCCAATACGCCAAAAGGAGCAAACAACCAATGGGTCGGGACCCTCCAAGAAGGAGTACAGGAAGAAGAAGGGCTCGTCATCCCGACGTGCCAAGAAATGAGCCGAAAAAGGGGTCCAGCTCTAGACCATTAAAAAATGAAGCGCTTCTCGGGAGGCAACCCGAGCATTTTCTTTCTTTTTACATTTTTAGGTTTTTCGTGTGTGTTTTTGTTAATCTTTTTGTTTGATATTGCTTAGGTAACCATACGGAGGAGATAGACGCAAAAATTGAGCAAATCCGACGCGAGATAGAGTTTTTGAAAAGTTGGAAAAAGAAGCAAACTCGCGTTCGCCAGATTCCAAGTCTGGCGACGCGAAGTTGGTAAGTCATGGTAACAGGTAAAAATTTCGAATCTCGCGATGTGAGGAGGGCCGTTTCGCGACGCGAAGCTTTAAAAATTAGGGTTATTTTTCAAAAACTGCCTGTTTCGCGACGCGAAACCCTGGGTTTGGCGACGCGAAGACAGTGCAGACGGGTTTTTAACCCTCTTTTCTCACTTTTTCAAAAGAACACAACCCTAATTTCTCTTAGGCGCCGCGAAATCCTCTCACGTCCTTGCGAAATCCGCCCTTCTTGAGCTTCAATTTCATCATTCACCATGAACAAGGTATGTTTCCTAACTTTAATTTCATGAGGATAGCTTGATTTGGGAGATTTGGATCTTGTTTTGGGCATCAATGGTGTGTTTGTGCTTATATGGATTTGACATTGTTCTTGATACACCATTGATTATTATAGCCTATCAATTGATGCATGCACTATGTTCTGATTGAATTTTCACTCTAGCATGTTTTATAATCGTTTAATCTAGTGAATATGCTTTAATTATAAGTGTGGGGATTTTGACAACATCAAAATCCCCCATTCTTTCTTGTTTAGCTAGATTGGTTTGCAATTGAGGTTGAACTAAAAGTTCAAGTGTGGGGATGTTCCACATCCCCTTTGATTTGTGGTTTTTCGTTTATGAATTTGATACTTGAACTTGTTAGTCGTGGAAGTTTTGTCTCGTTGAGTTTTTAATGTGAATAAACCTTGTCTTGTGTTTATGGATTGAATCTTCTAAGACAATGGTATTTGGATTTTGTAGAGACAAAGGATCTGATCGTCAACTTCCACCGCAACCAACTTCCGTGCACCGGATGGGAGTCACGTGTTCACCTATTTTATGAATGACCCAAATTTGAATGCCCCGAAACGGGAGGAGTACCGGGATACCGTTAACCGACTTCTTGCCCGTCAAGTGCTAATTCCGAGGAGAGTCGACTGGGACCTTCTTCGATCGATGAGTGTCGAAAACAACATCAAGGCGATACTCGAAAAGCATGCCTACGACGAGGATAGCACCGAGTATTATATTTGCCATGCATGGGAGCGAGTCTTTGACGTTTCTGAGACCCTTTATCGCGAGCTTATTGTTGAGTTCGTGGCCACTTTCCGTTTCGACGCAATCAAGGCCCTTGAGGAGTTTCATCAATCATGCATGACGTTCCGACTTGGTGGAGTTTGGAGATCGCTATCTTTGGTCGAGTTTGCCGTTGCCTTGGGGATATATATACCCAAGAGGAGGTTGATGCTCCCGGATTCGTGGAGTACATGTGGGCGACTTCGAAAAGGCCGGATGTTTTTGATCCTCAATTGGCTTGGGCGGTTCTAGGTGAAGGTGACTATGGTGGTAATCTAAAGGTGAAAGGTTTTCTTGCTTCTTCGGATCGACTTCTACACCGTATGCTTATTCAAGCGATGAATGCTCGTTCTTCGAGTGAGGAAAAAGTTTCGGTTTATGATCTATGGCTTCTTGAGCAGCTCACCACGGATGACAAATATCCGAATGCTCCGTATCTCATCGCCGTTCAACTTGCCAAAGGAAGTGGTTATCGAGAGGGTAGTCGAATAGTTGGTGGCCAGTACGTGACACTCTTGGCCAAGCACTTCGGTGTCCTTACCGAAGGTGCCATTGCCTCGATGACGAACCTTGGGGAGATGGGATTGATTGACATGGACCAACTCCGTGGCATGGGTGTAGCAAGGGTTGAGCATATGGTCGGAAGGGACTATAACGCATGGATCCACAATCCTCAAGCTTATGGGACGAGGAGTCAACCGAGGAGTCAACCGAGAAGTCAAGCAAGAAGCACGCATGAGATTGGTGGAATGAGTGGGACGAGTGCGGGAGAGCAACCGGCGGAATGGACGGCATATTCGGGTTACCAAGACTTGAGTAACCGACTCTCGGAGATGTCGTTATCTTATGGCCGTCATCATCAGCATTACTCTAGATAATTACTTATATATATTTATCTAATATATATATATATATAATTCTGTTAGAGCAAATATTATTGTATCCGAGATCTCAAGATGAGGAAACAATATTCAAGTCAAACAAAGTCAAAGGATGGAAGTCAAAGAAGAAAGTCAAGCATCAAAGTCAAAGTCAAAGCATTAATATGTAAAGTCAAAGTATTAGTTAGAAAAGTCAATGTTAGTAAGTGTTGAGGTCAAGGGTATATATAGTATGTTAGAAGGAGTTAGTTAGAAGACTTGAAGAAGGAGCTTTATTTGTAATATTCATAAGTGTGTGTTCTAGAGAGAGAATCTAGAGAGAGAAAGTTCAAATTGTAAAGATTCAATCATGGAATGAAGATTTGATTGTTTAATCCATTGTTTCTTGCACTTACAAGTGGTATCAGAGCTATGGCAGAAGATTAGTGCACAATTGGATTGAAGATTTGAAGAAATTTGAAGAAAATTGAAGAAATTTTGAAGAAATGGGTTTTATAGATTTTTTGTGTAGATTTGTAGATTTTGTTGTAGATCTTGTAGATTTGTGTGTGTTTTTGTGTTTCTAGTGTGTTTTTTAATCATCTCTAATCATTCTAGATCAAATTTGCTTCAAAATTTGAGTTTTGATTTTTGAAGATCTTCAAGGTTCATCAATGGAGGTCATGAGTGATTGTGAGATTTAGTGTGTTTTTGATTCGTTTTTGAGTGGATTTGTTTCTAAAAAAGTGTTTTTGGACATGAATCTACCATTTGTTTTTAGTTTTAGAGGTTAATTTTGTGTTTTTAAATTTTTTGAGTTGAAAGTGTTCTTCATGTTCTTGAGTTTTTCTTGGGGAAGAAGGTGAATTTTTTGGGTATTTGATCCATAATTTTTAGAAAAGTTTGCAAAAAAAGTTGTTTGTGGGTTCAGATCTGATGTCTCGAGCCTAATTTTGTTATATCTCGAGTCTTGTTTGAGTGTTTCGAGTCTTATCTCGAGCCATTTTTTTTTTACATCTCGAGCATCTTTTAATTAGTGCATTAAATAGGAGAGAAGGTGGTCAACTCGAGTTAAAGTGAAAAAGAGTCAATTCGAGCGTCAATTCAAATGTAAAAGTGTGTCAGGTCTTCATATGTGGTCAAAGTCAGTTTTTTGGTCAACTCGAGACGCGTGCAGACCTAGGAGGGCGCGTGAGTCAGCATGTGAAAGCACGTCCATTCTCGTCTCGAGATTATCCTTTCCTCTTGGGATTGTTAAGTGTGTGTCTATTCATTTTAAATGAAAATGTTGACTTTTGACCAAGCAAATGTCAAAGAAAGCACATCGATCTGTTTGATTTCCTTGCAGGGTGTTAATTTCATTTTTTTTAAAGTGTTGAAACGTCCGAATTTCGATGTGTTTTTTGGGCATCTCCGTTAATTTTTGAGAACCGGTTCTATTTTTCTCAAGTAGAGTGCCGTAAAATCTATTGGGAAAAGTATCTTTCGAAAAGTTTGGGGCTTATTTGATAAGGTTTAGAGCGTTCTCAAGTCAAGCCTATGGAAAATATCTTATGATTTCATGTGAATTTCATGACGAACGGTGATTTTGCGGGACGTTTTCGGTGATCGAGAAGATTTTGCCGGGAAATCTTTCTATTTTTTAGACATAGAGTGTTGCGAGAACTTTTGAGAAAAGTGAATTTCGGGAACTTTCGAGGTTAACTGATAAGGTTTCAAGCGATCTCAAGTCAAGCCTACAAAAAGAATTTCATCATTTTATGTGAAATTCTTATCAACCGGTCATTTTGCGGGACAATTTCGGTGATCAAAACGATTTTGCCAGGAAATCGTTTTTGATTTTCTTGAAAGTTTGACTGATAGAGTATTGTCTCGTGAAATTTTCAGGTCCAATCAGCGAGTTCTCGACGTTGTTCGACGCGCGTTAATAGTGATACGAGAAACATTTTTCTCACATTTTTCGAGCTCAATTCGGGACTACCTAGAGACGTTTCGTTCATAGTTCGGTGTTACGGGTTGCTAGAGAAGGAAGTTGGTTATATGTTGGTTTTTGTTTTGTATTGTTTCGGTGTCGTTCGGTAGTGTTTTGTTAAGCTTTTGTAGGTTCCGTTATCTTTTTCGTTAGTTTTATTACATTTTTAGTCCAGTTTCAGTTAAGTCCGTTAGTTTGTTATCTTTCAACTTATGTCACTTTTAGTACCTGGACTTAAAGTTTCAAAAAGTTTCATTTTCAACCCCTGGACTTTTAAACTTTCAAAGTTTATCATTTTTAGTCCCTGAACTTGAAATTTTTCACATTTTTACACTTGTAGTCCTTGTACTTGTGATTTCAAGTTTGTGAGTCGTTTAAGTTTCATGTTGTGTCATTTTTAGTACTTCCAGTTTATTTTTTACCCATTTTCTTCAGAATTTTTGATTTGTTCGACATAATTCGTTTGTGCACTATTCACACTTCTAATCGAAGTTTCTGTTGACGATCCTTATTATCTTTTGTGCAGATAACAATGGATTCTGATGATGAAATACGGTATGAAAGAGATTGGGATAAAACAAAGAGACTTGAACGTGAGAAGGCTAGTCTTACAACACAGCTTGCAAAAGCAGTTGCTCAATTTAAAGAAAAAGAGCTTCATTTGAAAAATTATATCAAAGAACAAGAGCTTCAAATGAAAAATCAAATTAAAGAGAAAGAGCTTCAAATGAAAAATCAGATCAGAGAAAAAGAGCTTGATTTTGAAAAACAAATTGCAGAGACAAAGCTTCAATGTAAAAAGCAAATTAAGGAATCAAGCAAGATCATTCAATTTTTAGATGAGAAGCTTCACAAAATAGGTGTTTCTGAACGGACAATTTTTCTAAACAAACCCTGTGCACTCAGAGATTTTCTTGATGTTAAATGGGGTTTAGGTTATGAGAATCCAAATGTGTTGAAAAACGCTCTTAAGGAGAAATCTGCATTTTATGATTTTACAAGTATGTTAATGAGCACCAGATTTCCTTCTTTAAAAGGTTTTGAAATGAAGGAAGATTTCTCAGATATGCAAGAGATTGAACAACATGATCCTGTATATTATGAACCTAAATATCATAGGGTCAAGTTTGTTTATAATTCAGACACTCTGAGAATCAAATCAAAAGACTCATCTAATTCTTCTGATTTTCTGGTTTATCCTGATATTAACTCTTCTCAAGATTCAGATGTCGAAGCCAAACCTTATGTTCCTACATTGGTTTTAGAAGAAAAGATTGTGGATCTTGAAAATCTTCTCAAAAAGACTCAATCTGAGTATGAATCTCTTAAATTCAAAGAGCAGAATGAGCACAATGCTGAAAGAGAGATGCTTCTTGAGCAAATCCAGATTCTACAACAAGTTGTGTATGAAAGTGAACATGATCTGGTGAATGAAAGAAGCAGGTTTGCAAAAGACAGAGAAGAATATGTTCAAGAGATGTTAGAGCTTCAAAGGACAGTGGCTGATCTTCAGAAATTATTAGAAGCCAAAGCTGGACAGGAAAAGCAAAATGTGGAACTAGAGGTTGCGCAAGAAAGACATATGTTTGAAACAGAAATTGAGAAGCTTACAAAGACTGTTTCTGATCTTCAAAATACTTTATTAGAAGAAAGAAAGGTATTTGATTTGACAAGTATTAATCTTTCAAAGAAAATATCTGAGTTAGAGAGGAAGATTATTCTAGATAAGAAGAATTCTTTGAAGAAACCAAGTCTACGTGCCGGGAAATATCAGAACATGATGCATGAATTTGAAGAAGAAATCCAAGGTGTTCATTCAGTGAGGAAAGTTGATGACAAGAAATGTATTGAGCTTCAAAAACAAATTGTTGACTTACAGAATCAGTTATCTGATGTAAGACATCAATTTAAACAAAAAGAGAAGGTTCTTCGACATGAACAGAGTGTCTTAGAACAGATAATCGCTGAACCTAAGAAGCCAAGTCTTGTGGAAGCAGATTTTGAGGATCAAAAGGAAGTATTTAAGGCTGAAATAAGGAAGCTTACAAGCAAGTTATCTGAATTATCGACTAATATCATGAATGAGCAACGAATGCGATCTGATCAGCAGAAGAAGCTTGATGATCTTCTTGAAGAGAGAAACAAGTTTTCTTCCAAAGTGAAAGAACTTGAGAAGACAACTTTCAAAGCTCATGATTCAAACAATGTGGATAGTGCTTCACTGAGTAATGTCAACTCAAGTGGTCAGATTCGTACTTCAAATCTCTTCTATGATCGTCGTGTTGATTATTCAGGTAATCATCGTTTTTCAAATAGTAAGTTTGTTTGGCAAGTCAAGGGATCTAATGCAAAGGTAAATCATACAAAATCATTTGCTTCGGAACCGAAAGTTCAAAAGAACAAATTTTTTCATGATACATCTTTTGGTAAGTCTGAGTTAGTTTATTCTAGAAGTAAACTTCTTAGTCTTTCCAAAAGCACATCTTATGGCTCTTACTCTTCAAGAAATGATTTTGTATGTGACGATTATATCGATGATAGATTTGGGATTTACAAGATTTCTTCTTATAAATCAAATGCATCTAACATTCGAGGATCCACATTCAAGTGGATACCAAAATCTTTCTTGTCTTGATTTTGCAGGTTAGTGGCTCCTGAATAATTCAGTTCAGGACCCGGTCTTCAATGATTGGTGGCTTCTAAACATTAAGTTTAGGACCCGTACTTCATTTATGCGCTTCAATGTAAGTATCCCTCTAAACCCTTAGTTTAGAGTTTGCGCTTAACTGGTTTAACCGTGGTAATCATCATAAGAAATTTACTTGTGTTAATTTCTTTCCGATTCTGAATCATTTCAAGAATTACCATGTGTTATAATTTTCTTGACTTAGTTATTTCCACATCTCATATATTCGTTGAAATTATTCGGTGGAAATACACTCGCTTGAATTCCAATTTGATTTCACTACCCGTTATTTCATTTCAATGATTCAATTCTTATTCAGATTATTAATTGTGAATTGTTCTTCACAATTAAACTTTCTAATCATTGATTCATTTATTGAATACACTGTGCTTACTGAGTCTATCTGTTTAGCGCTTGAATTTTGTTCTTTGGAATTCACGATCAAGATGTTTGATTTCTACAATCAATCATCACTTGTTAGAGCATTTGAATGAATTTCTTCAACATCTGATCTCATCAACAAATGTTCCCCATTTTTGTTCAACATTTGTTCCCCATATACATATTGTATCACATATGAATCACCATCATATCACGTTCTGGTATGAATATACTCAACGTTTCAAAGAATATCATTTCATGCTATCAACTTATGTGTGATAGGATATAGAAGTTTCTATGATCAATCCAGAGCCGGAGGATCTACCCAAGAAACACATCCCTAGGTTAGACCTAGTTTGTGAGGGTGTGAATGAGGTAAAATGTCCGAGAGCTTGAGTGTAGGGGGAGTTAAAAGAAAATGGTGAGTGTGAGACAGGATCAAAAAGAATAAAAGAAGATCCTTCCCAAACCGATACACTTATCCGGGTAACCACATCATCTATTCATTCTCGTTCTTTGGAGATGAATATTGAAACAAGACATGGACCCAGTGTCGATAACTCGTGTCACCCCACCAAGCTACTCAAGTATCTCTTAAAAGATGTTTGTTTCAATTCTCACGGAGAATTAGCACATCATCTATCTAATCTTCACTCGGAAGATTTAGATATTGAAACAAGGAAGACATCCTCTCCGGTCTCCGAACTTCATATTCTATGCACAAGAGTCATTGATTTTCAATCTGCGTCCCAGGTTGAATCAATATTTGAGCCTAATTGATATGATGATATTTCTTTGACACTTGCACGAGTCTTTGTGATTCCAATTGCATATCTTTGTGATATTGCCGGAACAGTCTGAGAACTTAGTTTTATAACTTTGATTCAGTGATGACTGGAAGTCCTATCAGTGCTACCCTGTTGCCAACACTGAAAATAGGCCACACAATTCTATGAGTTGTTGTGTCAATAGTTGCTATATGTGCTTCTATGTTAGCTGATTACCCATCATTTGAGGGGGAGCAACTTGAGCTGGATTTGAGGGGGGGCACTTTGATATGGATGAGCTGTTTGATTGAGGGGGACATATGGTTCTTTGAATGGTAAACCAACTTTTGAGGGGAGCAGTTTCTGTGAATGAGCTATTTGATGATGATGTCTTTGATTGTTCATGATGCTCAGGATTCTCCTAATCATCATGAGGGGGAGAAGTTTCATCAAAGACATTTGCAAAAGCATGATGACGATATGGAATATATGTGCAAGAGTTCAGGATGATATGTGTTGAAGATTTCAAGACATCAAGTATCGTTGATTTGAAGAGTTCAAGATAACAAGTATGGTCGATTGAAGATTTCATGATGTTGGTTCATTCAAGTTTTGAGGGTTTATGTGAAGAAATGTGTTGTGAATTAGCAGTTAAGGGAAGAAAGCAAGTATTAAGGGGGAGCTAAAGAGAGATCAAGTTTAAATCTTTTGAATCTAAGGTTGAAAAGCCTTTAGATTTAAAGATTGGGTTCGAGTTATGAAGGTTGATGAAAGAATGGTTTGATTTGCTGAAGTTGAGAAAGTGGTTTGAAGAGTTTGAAGATATGATGGATTTATATTGAGAAGGTGAAGAGCTTAGTACACGTAGTGTCAAAGCTCAGAATCTAAATATCCTTGACCATTGGCTTTGGTTACCTCAAGAAGGGTTTCTGGATTTGACCTCAAGAGGGAATTCTGGATTTGATGAAGACTGCTTCAAGTTGAAGAGTGTTGATTCAAAGATGTTATTTGAAAAAGGGGAGATTGTTATGTGTTGAGCTTATCTGGCTGATTGTGATGTTCTGATTTCAAGATTGAAGACTTTGTTCTGAAAATGATGCGTGTATAAATGGGGAGATTGTTAGTTGTTTGAAATTTGTGACCGAAAAAGTTTGTTTGACATGAAGACAAAAGATCATTAAAGCTGGAGCTCATTTTGAATAGCGATCTCGAATACAAAGGGGGAGATTGTTAGAGCAAATATTATTGTATCCGAGATCTCAAGATGAGGAAACAATATTCAAGTCAAACAAAGTCAAAGGATGGAAGTCAAAGAAGAAAGTCAAGCATCAAAGTCAAAGTCAAAGCATTAATATGTAAAGTCAAAGTATTAGTTAGAAAAGTCAATGTTAGTAAGTGTTGAGGTCAAGGGTATATATAGTATGTTAGAAGGAGTTAGTTAGAAGACTTGAAGAAGGAGCTTTATTTGTAATATTCATAAGTGTGTGTTCTAGAGAGAGAATCTAGAGAGAGAAAGTTCATATTGTAAAGATTCAATCATGGAATGAAGATTTGATTGTTTAATCCATTGTTTCTTGCACTTACAAATTCTTTTAATTAATTATTATATATTTATTTATCAAATAAATATACAATCTACTTAATTAATTAATAACCCTCCAACTTTGGGATTTCTGACTGAAATTACCCAACTGATTTATAATTGACTATTATAAATCCCAACTCTCCATTTCTGGGTTTCATATAACTAATTCAATTTACAGGTCCTCACAGGTGTGACCCTCAAGTGTCTTGTAACATTGGATGTGTAATTACTTGGTTTGTCAACTTTGCACATAATTACTAACAATAACCTCTGCAGCCTTTCTCATGGACTTCTTCTTTTTGGATTTCAGAATTGGGGGATCCTTGCTTCTATCTACTCTCATAGGTATGTTTTCCTCACCTTCTAACACTGTCTCACCAGCCACTACAGGCTCCTCCTGTTCTCCCTGAGTCCTAGAGTCACTCTGACCTAAGGGATGACCTATGCGTGAAGGGGTTACAGGGACCGGCTCTGGCCTCCTGTATGCACGCTTGTACGCCTTCCTACTAGAACTCTCTAAGTGGTTCAACATGGCTCTGGACATTGGTATGGGGTTTTCATATCCCAGATAGTGAATGGTGGGTTTGAACTTGTCCAGAGGATAGAACTTTGCCAGAGGGGCAGTTGTTGGGCCTAGTTCACTAGTAAGGTGTGCAGCAAAGCAGTGACCAAAGAATCTCTGTAGGACCAGGTTTGAAGGATCTTCCGTTTGTCAGAGGTCAGATTCTTAGTAGCACATTTCTTACGGATATGATTCACCATGTCTTCAAAGATTAGTGTGGCAAAATCCAGATTCAGATCGAAGTAGATCCCATACATGATTGACAGAAGGGACTTGGAAAATTGATCATGTCCTCCACCTTTTCCAATGAGACAGAAGTTCAAGATGCTGAACAGTGTATTCCACAAAGGAGGAAGACCCATTCTTCTAAAATCACCTCTCTTGTTCAGAGGATGCTTTGGGTCCTCTCTGTAGTTCAGAAACCCTAGAAGTTCATCTTCAGAGGGAATGTCATCAAAGTTATCTAGTGCTAGAACTTCAAGGTCAGGAAGATGAAGACTCGTCCGGAGAATATCTGCGTTTAGGTTGAGAATGACAAAAGTCTCGTTCTCTGGATGATGAACATATCCAACAATGCAGAGGCCAAAATCCTCATGATTACATACATAAGAGCTCAGCAGGAACTTGGTGGCATAGGTTTCAGGAATTGGGGTAGTGGCAATTAAAGCAAAGCTAAGAGGATGGTTACGAAGGACCTGGATCATGAGATCGGTATAGTCTGGAAACCCATTTGGCTTAGGAGCAAGGTAGTGATTGTTCGATTTGAGTTGAAGTTGAACCTTATCATACCCATTGTTCAGAAATTGTGCTGCAAGAGTACATACTTGAGTTTGGTCTACTTCTTTATCGTTGAGTTCCTGTTTCCAGATACAGAACCAGAGGAAGACATGACTTTTGAGGTTGAGAAGAAAAGTTGCAAGTTTGCTGTAAGGATCGCTGGAGAAAATAGTAAGGATTTGGAAGGTTGTATTATGGAAGAAGATTGGATATTTATAGAAGGGGATTTAAATGGTGATTTGTGGGAAAGACGGTTAACTTATCGTGATGATAGCCTAAAACGGCTTTAGTGGGGCTACGATCAATGAGAATGTGCCACGTGGTCTTGAGAAAAGCACGATTGATGGCGTGCGCCCTCAATTTATGACACGCGCATGGGTCAATTATTACCCTTATCCACAACCACTCGCACTGACTCAGATTCAAGGTATAATGAAATGATACTTTGCAGCGATCTAAGGGTTTCACAAAACCTCTGTGAATCATGCAGGGTATAAATGTTGCACCTTGTTTTACCTAAACATTTGAAAATCCAATAAAATCATGAATGGGTATCTAGATAAACTGTTGGTTAAGCAGATCTAAATTATATCATTGAAAGATTTTGCATGATCCAAGTGGTTTTAAGATGATAAAACTTATTTTGAAGAAACTCCCCCTAGAAGCTATCATAGCTTCTAAAAACAAGGGACCTTTAAAAAATCCTAAGTGAGCAGAGTCACAGAGGTTATGCTGACAGAGGATCTGAGATGGGTCACAGAGGCTCTGTGAGACAAATACTTTGTTAAAAGATTTTTGAGCTTAACCTTCATTTTTAATCTTTTTCAAACGTACTCCCCCTCGGATCATGCCATCCTTTTTGCATAGAACACCTCTGTAGCTAGGAACAAGTAAGGGTTAATCTAGAAAACAAATTAAAGAACAAAAAGAATATTTACAGACGAGAATAAAATGACTTTAAGAGTCAGGATAGAACATGCCAATATTTTCAACCAAAAAGTTAAATCTTTTCTCATCAAGAGCTTTGGTGAAGAGATCTGCTAATTGACATTCAGATGTAACAAAAAACATTTCCACATTACCTTCTTCTACATGATGCTTAAGAAAATGGTACCTTATGTCAATGTGCTTTGTTTTGAAAGGCTGAACAGGGTTCGCAAAGATAGCAATAGCACTTTTGGAGTCACATAGAATGGGAATTTTGTCAAGTGAATACCCATAATCTCTGAGTTCAGTCTGCATCCATAGAGCCTGAGAACAGCAGCTTGCAGCAGCCACATATTCAGCCTCTGCTGTTGAAGTAGATACACAATTTTGTTTCTTTGAGGACCAACTGACTAATTTGCCTCCTAGAACCTGACAACTCCCAGAGGTACTCTTTCTGTTCACTTGGCATCCTCCTTAGTCAGTATTTGTGTATGCTACCAAGCCAAAAGGTGAATTCAGAGGATACCAGAGACCAAGAGATGGTGTTTTCTTTAGAAATCTCATAATTCTTTTCACAGCACTAAGATGAGACTCCTTTGGGTTGGCTTGGTACCTAGCACAAATACAAGTGGAAAACATGATGTCAGGCCTACTTGCAGTAAGATACAGAAGTGAGCCAATCATGCCTCTGTAAAGTTTACACTCTACATATTGACCACTTAAGTCTTTGTGAATTTTAAGGTTAGGCGCCATTGGAGTTCTCATTGGAGAAGCATCATGCAATTGATATTTCTTCAGAAGATCATTGACATATTTGGGTTAATTTATAAAGATCCCTTTTGAAGATTGCTTCACTTGAAGACCAAGAAATAATGTAAGCTTTCCCATCATGCTCTCTCAAATTCTTTCTGCATAAGAGATTCAAAATCCTTGCACGTGGAAACATCAGTTGAACCAAAGATAATATCATCAACATAAATTTGAACAAGCAGAATATCATCATCATGTTTCTTGTAGAAAAGAGTGATATCTGTTGTACCTCTGCGAAAACTATTTGAGGTAAGAAAAGTTAACAATCGTTCATACCATGCTCTGGGGGATTGTTTAAGACCATACAGAGCGTTATCCAAGAAGTAGAAATGGTTGGGATACTTGGCACTTTCAAAACCAGGGGGTTGCTTGACATATACCTCTTCTTTCAACATACCATTAAGGAATGTTGATTTGACATCCATCTGAAACACTTTGAATCCTTTGTGAGCAGCAAATGCTAAGAATATTCTGATGGCTTCTAGTCTTGCTATAGGAGCAAAGGTTTCTTCATAATCTATCCCTTCTTCTTGATAGTATCCTTGAGCCACAAGTCTTGCTTTGTTTCTAATCACAACACCTTGCTCATCCTTTTTGTTTCTGAACACCCACTTTGTGCCAATTGCCATTTTTCCATTTGGCAAAGGTACCAAAGTCCACACTTGGTTTCTGTCAAATTGTGTCAACTCATCCTGCATACCTTCTACCCAAAATGGATCAACCAAGGCATCTGAAACTTTCTTGGGCTCTGTTTGACTAACAAAACATGAAAACAAACAGTAGTTTGCAGTTGCTCTAGTCTTAACACCTTTAGAGATATTACCAATGACTTGATAAAGAGGATGATCTTTAGTCCATCTTGTGGTATGAGGGGGATGAACAGAAGAAGTAATCTCTTCAAGTGAGTGTGGAATGGGTGTCGGATTAGGTATTACTAGACAATCCTCTTGTGATGGTTGTTCATAGGTAATTGCAACTTGGGTAGGAGAAACCTCTGGTATAGATGGAGGAGTATTTGAAGCTGAAGGACCTGAAACGATGATGGACTGAGGCTCTGGTGTCACTCAAAGAGACTCTGTTAGGATCAGGATCATCTTCATACCACTCATGAAATAGCTGCTCTAAGTCTTTTGTGATGGTGGCATTTGGAGATTTAGTAGCTTGAATCTTGAACTCCTCTTTGAACTTGTCTTGAGTGACCTGAAAGTTATCATCAAACCTTACATTAGTGCTTACTACCACAATTCGAGATCTTACATTAGTGCTTACTACCACAATTCGAGATCTTATAACATATACTCTGTAGGCAACAAAATCCCAAGAGTAACCAAGAAAAATAGCATCGTCTCCTTTTGGATTAAATTTGCCAATTGGTTCTCTATCATTGAGTACATAGCATTTGCATCCAAAAACATGGAAAAACTTAACGTTTGGTCTTTTGTTGTCTTTTCAAATCTTTTGACAATAAGAGATCTATTCTGAGTGTAACAGGCTGCAGAGACTGCTTCAGCCCAAAAGGTGAGTGAAAGTCCAGAGGCATTCAACATTGTTCTAGCTGCTTCCACCAGAGTTCTGTTTTTCCTTTCAACTACACCATTTTGCTGTAGAGTTCTAGGAGCTGAAAAGTTGTGTGTGATTCCGACTGATGCTAAGTATTCTTCTATAGCTGCATTTTTTAACTCAGTCCAATTGTCACTTCTCAGAACCCTTACCTGTGAATCATGAAGAACTTGCATTCTCTTTAAGAGATTGATTAGTAAAGAAGGAACTTGAGATTTCTTTTTCAAGAACTCAACCCAAGTAAAACGTGAAAATTTGTCAACAAGTACCAAAATGTACTTCCTTCCTCCAAAACTTTGCACTGCTATTGGGCCACAGAGGTCCACATGTAACATCTGCAGAGGCTTGTCATAAGAAGGGTCTAACTTGGTTTTATGGGAAGATCTTCTGAGTTTACTCATTTCACAAGCAGAGTAAAGATGATCTTTTTCAAATTTTATATTGGGTAGACCTTTTACCAATTTAAGTCTTACCAGTTTGTCAAGAGTATGAAAATTTAAGTGACAGAACCTAGTATGCAAAGCCAAGCATCTTCATTTTTCACAGAGGAAACCAGAAAAATTTCCTCCTTGGCTTCTAGAGTATCAAAGCACATTAGATAAAGATCACCTCTTCTACATGTCTTCATTACTTCAATCAATGTGTCAGCTTTGTACATGATGCAATACTTTATTTTGAACATCACATCCAATCCATTGTCACAGAGCTGACTCACACTGATCAAGTTGTGTTTCAGTCCATCCACATAGGACACTTGATTCATTCTTACTTCACCTTTAACAATCATCTCATATCCTTTTATTCTTCCCTTTTGATTCCCTCCAAAGGCAACAGAACTTCCTTCTTGCTTTATATAAGATGACAAGAGCTCTAGAGTGCCTGTCATGTGTCTCGAGCATCCTGAGTCAACTACCCAGGTAGACACACGAGGCTTTTTCTGTAATCATGTGACAGAGGTTTTAGGTACCCATTTGAAGTTGGGTCCTTTCTGATTAGCTTGTTTGAAGTATGCCAAGGCATCCTTTAGTTTAGTCTTACTTTTCTTTGGCTGTGAATTGCCAAAATGTCTCTTATACATCCCTGATCCATTTGATTTAGGGTGTGTGACCAGACAGGAAGAATGATGCAGATGTTTTGACAATGTATGCATGAGATGAAAACAGTTACGGAAGTTGACTTTGCAAGCATGTTTTTTGAATTCCTCATTAAAAATTTCAAAGAAGGGTACAGAGAAATAATTATTTGAGCCTTTTCTAGGATTAGGCTTCTCATTACAAGAATTTTGTCCTATTCTAGACTCCTTTTTGAAATTGTTTTTATGCCTCTGTTGATTAACCCCCTTCTTTGACTTTCTTGCATTCACTGTCACAAAGCTAGAGTTTGTTTGTCCATAAATCAAAGAGAAACAAGATGGAGATAAATGTAATACTAATGATTGAACAATGAGAATCAAAGGAATGCTTCAATGGTATTGATATTGATATTGCAAGTTGATTATACCCAAAATATTTTTGAATAGCATTAAGATAAAAACCCTAAATCTCATGTTCTATTTATAGCAACATAGAACTATGAGGGAAATACATAAACGGCCCTTGGAGTTTAAGACTCCACTAAAAAGGGCAAACAAACTAACTGACTTAACTGGAAAAGGAAATTACAGTACTGAATTAAAAGATAGACTTCTGACTCTTCACAACAAATGAAGGTCTAACAGAGTTAGTACGTGACCATTTCTCTTTTTGAATTCTGGAAAACCTTGGTTTCAAATTCAAGGAAGATTGCTCAATTAATGAGTCTTGTTGTCTCTTCTCTTTTTCTTTTCTTTGAATCTCTTTAGAAGACAAAATGGTTATGTTCATATTTTTAAAAGAGGGACAGATAGGTATATCTATCTCTAGACTTGTTAAAACAACAGGAGGATTAATCAATCCTTGTTTAGTTGAAGTATGAACACAAATATCTGTTTCTATGACCTGAGAATAACTTTCTTTAGAATCTGACAGAGACAAGAGTTTAGAGGTGTCTGAGTCTTTGGAAATTGGTTCATTTGATAAAGATGTAGGCATAGAAACCTCTGAACAAGCTTTAGACTCTGTGTCTGAGAGAAACTCATCTTCAGAGTCTGAGGTGAGAAGATCTCTGTCGATTAGAACAGGTCCATCTGAGTTTTGAGAAAGAGTTGATCTATTCAAAGATTGTTCCCTACAGAGACTTTCAGAATTAGTTGTTTCAGGAAGATTAGAGTTATCAGAGATCCCCGATCCTTATTGGCACGTTCTCTGCTATCCCGAGGGGTTTAGTTGCTTTTCCATCTACACCACGGTATCGGTAATCCATCGGTCTTAACTTTTTAATTCCCGCTTTCCTGCAATAGCCAATAGGTATCATGTTAAGAGCAGCACCTGAATCTACTAATGCAATTCCGGTAAAATCATTAATGGAAAAAGGAACGTTATAACTTCCTGGATCATCTCTGATTGGCAAAATGAAAGCGCAATTGGAGGTATCCTCTTGCTTCTTTTTGATCTTTGTGGGTTTGCCACCAAAACTAGTTCCACATAATTACCTTGCTTTTGCTCCTCTTTGTCATTGGTGTCTTCTTCCGGTTCTTCCAAAGTGACGGATTCTTCCGGGTCATCTATTCCCAAGTCTACGAATTTGAGAGTAAAACCCTCCGGGAGTGTATCAAGATCGTCGTCAGAACAGTAATAACTCTTGGATGACTCGTAGACCCGTTCGTAGATGTCGGTCCAGTTCTTCTTTTTCGGTTTGCTTATATCCTTGATATTTACCATCATTGCGCCTTTGGTTGTTTCTGCCTATGGATTCACTTGCGTTTGTGTTGGAAGCTCTCCATGGGTCCTTCCACTTAGTGTTTGTGCAATCCGCCCAACCTGCTTTTCAAGATTTTGTACATTCTTTGTTGGTTTCTAAGGGCTAGGCTTACCTCTTCATTACTCTTGGATTGTGATGCCATAAATTTCCCAACAACATCTTCAAAAGACGCTCTTGGCTTTTTCTCGTTTTCTGATCTTTATGGATTTTAAGGGAAAAATCTAGGAGGCCTTTGATTGAAATTTTGGTTGTTGTTCCATCTCCCTTGATAATTTCCTCGGTTTAGGAAGCTGACCTGCTCGGGGGTCATCATCGGCCTATTTGGACAATCTTTTTTTAAAATGCGGTCCGTGACATTCCTCGCATCCAACCTGCATGGCATGAATAGATTTGGTTATCATGTATTTTCTTTCCAAGCCTCACCTGGTTGTTTTTCATGGCCGCCACTTCATCATTTGGCTCATATCCGGTAGACACGTTTCTGGTACATTTTCTAACGTTGGTGCGCTTGTCTCCGGTCCAATCTATGTTGTGAATGAGCATGTCCTCCAACAGTTGATAACCTTGGATGGGTGTTTTGTACATGAAAACTCCTCCAGTGGATGAATCTAGAGTGCACCGAGAAGCCTAGTTGAGCCCACTATAAAAGGTTTGGACTTGTTCGCTTTTGCTCAACCCATGACACGGGCATAAATTCATCATCTACTTAAACCTTTCCCACGCCTCGGCTATTGTCTCATCATCATATTGTCAGAAAGTGCGAATCTCGTCCCTTAGTTTTTCCACTTTGGATGGAGGGAAATATCGGGATATAAATTTGTTACGAAGCTCATCCCAATTGGTAATAGAGCTAGGCTCGAGAGAACACAACCAGGCTCTTGCTTCTCTGGTGAGAGTTAATGGAAAGAGCCTTAGGCGAATAGCATCATCTGTAGCCGCATCATTCCTGAAAATATCACAAATATCTAAGAAACTTTCAACGTGAAGGTTAGGATCACTATCTGCTTTTCCATCAAAGGTCAACTCCCTAATCATGTGAAGGTGTTGGCCCTTGATTTCAGTGTCGTGGGCGAATTCGGATTTGGTGATGGGTCGCGCTACGTTCGCGGGAGCGGCCCCATCAGGTGGTCCACATCGGTTGATCATCCCCATCTCGTAATTCAGCTTTTGAGGTCGAACTTTGTTGGCTTTGTTGCGCTTCTTCTTCTTTCGCTTTGTTGCGCTTCTTCTTCTTTCGCTTACGGATTTCTTTTTCTGGTTCGGCAAACGGCTCTATTAGTTCTAGTGTGAAATCTCTGAAAACACACACAAAACGATCAAGGGCAACTTGTGTGATAAAATAACTAAAGACTAAAAATTTAAAGACTAACTAAAGAAACTTATAAGACTAAAATCAAATAAGCCACCGTTCCCCGGCAACGGCGCCAAAAACTTGATGCGGTAAAATGTATATATTAAAACAACTCAAGTTTTACCCTTAAAATTTAACCCAACTAGTATTACCACATTCACAGGCAAGCGTACCTGATCGGTAATAATATAGTGTAGGTAAGTCCAGGGATCGTTCTTACCACAGAGAACAGTGAAGCTATTCAATCTTAGTTTTTAAAGCTAAATTAATTAATCTAAAAACAACTAGCACTTTGGGGGATTTTTGTAAAAAGCTATAACTAACTAATAAAGCAATAAAAATTGGATCTTTTTATAAAGAGAAGAACAAGTACTTACTATGGGTAAAGAATCACTTTTCCAGATTGTTTGATAAAATATCAATCAAATTCTGTATGCTAAAACTTGTTCATTCATCATCTTAATTGCAGACAAAGAATTAAAAAAACAATTGAGGCTTTATCACAAAGATTCAAGTAGAAAACACATAAAAGGCTTGGAAATTAAATTTTTACCTGCGTTTGTGTGGTTCCAGAATCAAGTTCTAAACAAGATGTAATCAATTGGAGAATGAATTGGAAAGCTACATGTCATTGATCTTGAAGAATTTAATACACATAGTGAAACACCAAGAACACACACACTTAAGCTCACCAACTCTCTCAACTCATTCTCTCTTTACACGTTTTGCACACACTAGATTCACACTTTACAAATGACATCACTTTGGGTATTTATACCCAAACATCTTACACCCTTACACTATACAACAATTACACTTTAAACCCAAACTAAACAAAACTATTACAAAGGAATATAAAAGCAACTAAACAAACAACTAACTTTGACTTTATTAACAACTTTGACTTTGCCTTTGTCTTCACTTTGAGCATCAACTTGTGATCTCGGATACAATCCGATTTTGCATCCAACAGTTTGTTTGTCTAAAATCAGTCACAAATATATTATGAGCTAAAAAATCTAGAATGGAGAATTCCAAACCAATTGATGGGAGCCTCTCCAATTGATATGTCTTGTAGACATTACATGAAATTCGGATAAGAAAAAGTTGACAGGTGAAAGAACCCTTTTGACTTCCGAACTTTAGCTCTTGGTAATTACATTTAGCTATAACATTTCAGATGTACTAAAGAGTTCATGAGGATGAAAGGTAAGAATGGTTCTCCACCATTGGATTAATCCTTAGAGAATATCAACACTAATGAGATGCTCCTCATCAATTTCCATAAGAAACTAAAAAAAATCGTTTGTTTGGAGTACAATAGAATAAACATTAAGATCTAGATACGAATCCCATCTAAAAACAAAACCTTCTATAAAAAAAGTTAAAAGAACAAACAACTACTAAACTCTTTCCTTCTAAAGGATTTATCCATTTTGGATAAAAACTGGACTAAGAGTTATGATCAATAAAAAGAAAATATGTTGTGTTGTTGATGAAGAAAAAGAGCAAGCCAAGAGCACTACAATTTAGAAAGGAAAAAAAAGGGTGGGGGTCTTGAAGGTCCAAAAAAAGCAAACCATCATTTGTAATTTCTTATGGTATAAACAACTAATACGAAGAACTTATCATATCATAATGCACAATGCTTACTGTTTCTGGTATATACGATCAAATATGCAAGAAACAAATACATCTTCCATGGAAACATAATGATATATATGTAACACCTCAAATAACCAAGACATAAGTTTAAGGAAAATTCGTTTAAAACAAAGCGGAAGCTTAATTCAAAAGTCTTAACTTTAACCAAAGTTTAACCCAAACATTTTCGGAAAGATAAACAAGTAGTCAAACACGACCAAACCAAACATACGTCTAAAATATAACATCATACTTCAAACCAAGTTCTAAATCATCCCTTGTTTTAAAGAAAACATAGCTTTTCCAAACTCCGATAACCGCATGACCCTCTAACTGACTGAGCTGCTACCCTCGGATCCATCAAGCGTGAGCCTTGCCCTTGCTACCCGATGACGTACCTGACACTAAAAAGGTGAAATAACAACGGGTAAGCTTTCGCTTAGTGAGCACACATCTATACCAACATAATCATACAAATATACCGAGTTGCATAGTAATCACATATCACATAACATAATCCCTTGACACTGGTACCAGGCCACTTAATCCATAACATGATCCCTTGTTCCCGAAGGAACTAACTTCCCTAGTGGTAACTAGTACCAACTAGGTACTAACATAATCCAAGCAACATATCATCACACATGCATGTCAATACATAAGTATCCCCATATTAATATAGATAGAGTACTCACCTGAAAGTAGCTCAAATTAGTCACACACGAGCTAACTCAATGCTCAAGGCAACTTACCTAACATATGCATGAAACACATATCATTACATAAACCAAAATGATCCCTTAATTAGGGATGGCAAAAAAAAACCCGAATCCGATGGGGAAACCCGAAACCCGAAATAAATGGGGCGGGTTTGGGGACGATAAACGGGGACGGGGAAAACCTGCTTATTTTAAACGGGGAAGGGGACGGGGACGGGGACGGGGGTACCAATCCCCGACCCGATTACCCGATTATATCCCCGAATATTTCCCCGATTGTCTCCCCGAACATATCCTCGATTATATCCCTAAATTTATTTTTATTTTATGATTGTTTAGTAGACAATATATTACATATAACTAAATGGTTTTTATGTTTGGTCGTATATATACTTTAACATTTCAACTGTTAACATTTTGGATGCATTTAAATAATATATATATATATAGCTAAATTGTTACTATTTTGGATGCATTTCGACTTTAGGACTTTAATTTTTTTCGGATATGTTTAGAGAATGGATTCGAGAATGTTATGTAATTTAGTATATATCATATTCCGAGGCTTGTGGTTTTGTGGTAAAGTTTAAACGATGACGGGGATCCCCACGGTGAAACCCGTTTACTTAACTGTTTATACTAAATGGGGATACCCGTTTCCCCGCGGGTTTCCCCGATTACCTGATGGGGATCCCGTTTAAATCCCCGCAGGTTTTTAAGCGGGGATGGGGACGGTTTTTTTAAATGGGGACGGGGACGGGGGACCAATCCCCGCCCCAAACCCGCCCCGTTGCCATCCCTACTTAACATCCCATACCAAAACACTAGTCTAAACCATAGCTAGACTAGCCCAATTGCCCTCAAATTTCACCCGTCATTATCTTATAACATCCCTAAGGGAAGTCCAAAGCCAAATCCCGAAGAAGGCCGCAAACAAAAAAAAATGAAAATGTAAATAGTGATTTGTGCGACTTGGACCCCGCGACCTCAGGTCGCGGGCCTGGTCGCGGGACTGCACTGCCTCCAATCACTTCTCGTTTTGGCTTCGAAAATCGTTCCCAATATCCCACAATCGATTACCAGACCCTCTAATTCGATTATACACTGACTAGGGTCGATGAGGGGCTTTTACATGCCTCTAATTCAACCGAAACTACAACAATTGGTGATCGTAATATCACAATTCCACAACAAAATACCAATTCATACCATAAGATGATCAATTGATCATTCAACACACTTACCACTCAAAACCATACCCTTAATCAAAATCAACATCGTTAAACTACAATTGAGTGAAGCATTCATACCTTAACCCGAATAATCCGTCCAATTGCTCGATCCTAGGTCTCCAATTGAAACCCTTGCCTCCTCTCCAAAGTCGCTCTCTCTTTCTGTCGTACGTTTCCAGAAAACTGAATGAGGGTTGGGAGTTTCTCCCTTTCATAAGCCTCTAACTCATACCTTTCACTTCTCAGAATGACACTCTAGTCCCTCAACCTCTACAAATACAGTTAACCGAGTTAATTAGTTGATCAATGAGCGTTAATCTTAACTTAAAAAAACGGGGCGTTACAATATATTATGAGAATACAACCTCACCAAGACACCAACTAAAGTCGATCCACGACGTCATGCTAGGCCAAAAAAACCAATAAATGAAGTCAAGAATTTTCTGGTGGAAAGATATCATCAACAACCATATCCATACCCGCTCTGTTACTTTTCTTCATCGTCCTGCAAGGATGGAAACCATTAGTTAGACACACAACAATTTTCTCTCTCTTGCT